>CM055095.1:60094539-60694539 GCA_029204225.1 Diphasiastrum complanatum | reverse complement strand
GAAATACACTAAGAAACCAAATTTGACTCAAATACAATGATATTGCATGAAACAAAATGGCTGAGATCTCAAAACAGTGCCTAGATCACATATAGATGAGATTAGTATGCATTCAACTATGATATTGGATCAAACAAGCAATCTCTTGACCAAACCAAAAGTGTCCACACAGGCCTAGGTGCCCTACCTAACCCTCTTCAAAATCTTATAACTTTTGATTGGCTTAACCAAATGGAATGAAACTGATTGCATCATAAACCAAATAGCTTCAAAACAAGCTATCTAGCAAGATTTTTGGATCAAACATGAAACAGAACTCCCAAACTGAAATTGGATATTCCTCACACATGTCTGAGCACCTGATTTCATACAATACCAAGTCAGGCACAATCAATGTCCCATTGAGCTCTTTTGATCCAAAATTGAACAAGATAGCTAGGAAAATGGATCTTTACAATTTCTAGCTCAAGATTGATGAAAAGTTTTCACTCAAATGGATCAAATGCATGGTAACCTTAGGTAGGCTATGATACCATGTTGATTTCACACGTGTGGAGTGCCCACTACATGTGCTTGTGATCTCCTAAGGTGTGTGGATGCACTAAGATCAAGACTAGATTGAGATTCAAGATCTATCTTTGATTCTATGGCAAAAACACACTACTACATGCATTCAATCACTTCCAACTCTCACATGTGTGGGAAGTGTTCCAAAAATAATCTAAGTAAAAACAAGCGGGTCTCCTTGGGTAGAGAAAGAAAATCATCAATAGCTCTCGAGTAGAGAGAGGAAGCTAGGAAACCAATAACACTCAAAATCCACTCAATCTCAAAATCAATTAGATCCAAATGAGTAGTACAATGATACTTGTAGATCCATGAGCTACCACAATGCTCAATCATGATTGGACCACACTTTCTCCACCTCTTAATCCTATTGGACCATTGATCCATTCACCTCTAAATTCTATTGGACCATTTTCAAGCATATCTCAAATTCTATTGGACCACTCATGGTTCCACCTCTAAATCCTATTGAACCTCTTAAACTTCATCAAACAAAAAAATTACACTTGTCTACACTCTAATTGGCTCGAGTTTGGCCTCCTGCTCTATTTTGGCTCAATAGTGGCATTACAAGTGGAAATGGATAATTTGCCATCTATGGCAAATTTGACCCTATCAACATCCTACACCTAGATGCTTGATACAAAATACATAAGACCCCTATATCTAATATTTTTATTTACTTTACAATTCTCCACACGTGGGAACAACCTCCACACATGTGACATTCACTTACAAACTTCTTTCATAAAAATACCAAGCTAGATTTTTGCCGATTTCTCACATCATGTATCTTTCCATATAGAACATCCACCTAAAAAACCAAAAACAGTTAAACATAAGAGTTTTATTTAATGAGTTAAAATATCAATTGATTTAGTTTACAATACACATGCAAAAAAAAGGTATGCACTTCTACCTAGTATGCATTGGACCAGCAATACACATGCAAAAAAAAGGTATGCACTTCTACCCAGTGTGCACTTCTACCTATTGTGTGCACTGGACCAGCAATAGAAACTTCTTCAATCAAATAGATGCACTTGCGAGTCCATGATGGAAGCTGAAAAAATTTCTCAAACATGCATACAATCTCCACCATATCTTCATGTCTCTTACGAAGATCTAGCTCACGAATTTCTTTTGAACAAAGTCAATAAATAAAAAACAATCAATACATCAAGTAAATGTATATACCTGACAATGATTGATAATTTTTTGGTCTCACAAATATCTTTTAACAAGCACCCACAAATTGACAAGTAGGGTGCCTAATCCTAGTCATTCAAAAAATCCAAGGCCAAAGTTTTGAGTCTGGTTCTTAGGATCAGGTCTCTTATAGGTAGTAGGTTCTCGATATTGAAGCTTAGTGTATCTTTGCTGAATAATTCAAGGATTAAACGAGCAAATAGTTGTTGCACATTGATCAAATCATCAAGGACCAGCCTCAAATAAGATTGCTAGGTTTGTAATTGCTCCCAAATTCAATGTGATCACAAAGAAGAGTGCATTCAACTCAATCTAAAGCACATGTGAGACAACAATTCAAACTAAATAGCATTAAACTGACCATTTACATTAAAACGATCAAGCAAATATTGATGCTTCTACTCTTGACCTTGGAAAACAATGTCACTAGCTCTCAAAATTGCATTTCAAAAAAATGTAAGTACAAAAGATCCTAATCAAAATGATTATAGATCGGCCTAAATCTAAGCATTAGGTTTTCCATCATTATGTCTTGACCTAACCATACCATATGAATCCGTAATCTAGGAATCACATTGACTTGGTGGTTAGATTAGGTGAGTCATGTGCATTATCACCAGATCCCTTAAATGTTGCCTACAAATTAGGACCTCAAGTTTGGGCCTTAAAATTGGCCACCCACCACATCCAGAACCACATGTAAATGGATTTCAATCACCTATTAAATGTTTAAGTACGAGGAATGTAGACAAGTCTATTAAAATAAGTCTTTTCTTAAACATTCAACATCAATTGCATTGATTTATTATTCTCAATAGACAACACATTATACTTAATCTATAAACCTTTCACAGCAGTACAGCAGTTACAATGTCCAAAGGTGCATTGCTTTTTGCCATATCTCCTGATTTTTGGCCTCCTCAAAGCAAGAGGGTTCAGTAGATGAAATAATGTCACTCATAAGTGCAAGATTTACCTGAAACTTGTCAGGTTCCTTTCTCTCTCGTGTGGAATGCCGCAACTCTCCCTCCTTGCTAGGCTCGGCAATTTCCCCTTCATGCTAGATTGTGAATTAGCCATATCTTCTAAACTAGATCTTGTTGAACAATCTAGAATCAGGGTACTATGCCACACTCCCCCTTAATCGAAATCCTTGAATGTCTTGACCTTCAAACTTAGTTCTGAAAGAAATTTGTAAGTGAATCTCACATGTGTGGAGGATGTTCCCATGTGTGGAGAATTGTAAAGTAAATATAAATGCTAGATATAGGGGTCTTATGTTTTTTGTATCAAGCATCTAGGTGTAGGATGTTGATACTCCACAATTATGGCATAGGTAACAGGTGAGAAACCTCAAGGGATGGGAAAGGTCCATATTTTGACACCATTCCAACGAGAAATTTTTTTCACATTCATGCTTTATAATTGTGGAATTATGGATAGATGGATAGACCTATACGAATAAGAGAAAAAAGAGAGGACCTTAGCTAGAAAGTGCCAACGACATAATAGAAGTATACACATGACCACAAGTTCATGTGATATTGAGCCATTGCCCAAGCAATGCACTATAGAGTGGATGCATGGCACATTACAAAAAGCCTCAATCGGAGGGACAAAAAATATCAAATGCCGAATTGGACTTTGCTAGAAGATGCGATGGAAGGTACTATTCAAGAGATACTTTGTTATTATAACATTTTTGTTCATAACAATATTTGTTTAATCATTTTGGAACACCTTGTTCATTCACCATAATTATTTATGAAATTCATGTTTGTCATGTGGTAGTGCAAAATGTATAATGTTATGTGGACTGTTGG
Organism: Diphasiastrum complanatum; assembly: GCA_029204225.1. Taxonomy (NCBI): domain Eukaryota; kingdom Viridiplantae; phylum Streptophyta; class Lycopodiopsida; order Lycopodiales; family Lycopodiaceae; genus Diphasiastrum; species Diphasiastrum complanatum. The sequence goes on along the minus strand of CM055095.1, from coordinate 60,690,940 downwards.
TTTTTACTTTCGTGTGGAAAGAATTGATAAAAAAAGATGCACACACGATTGTGGTGTAATAGCATCTTTCCAACGAAAAAGTCAAAGCAGTGCACGAGATCGAAATCCTACCAGATGAGACATAGAATATGTAGGCACTATACAAAGTATTTATGATGTGTCATTTGGTGAAAGTGGACACTATTTTTTATTTGATGTGAAATGGTTCAAGGTAGTTTGTAGAGGGCAAAATGCAACGGTAAAATCAGATCCAAGTGAAACTTTTGTGATTGAATCATCCAAAACATTGAGCATGGAGTCTTCTGATACACTGGTGTTGCCTCATCATTGTGAGCAGGTGCATATGCTATGCGTTGGATTTTTTGCTCTTTTGGTTCAATTCTTATATTTATATTTATTTGTCATGTTTTTGGTTTTATTATAGGCAATTTAAGAATTTGAGATTTTGATATATTCTAAAATAGTAAGTTTTCAGATGCTTTGTCAACCAAATCAATCAAAAAATATTTGGTGGTTTGTAGCTCAAGTTGAACCATGAGCAACGATGAGTATTTGAGGGTGCAAATGTTGAGAATGAGATGGAAAACATTCATTTTAAGAGCATAATAGTTGACCATGAGATTGAGCTACCTAGAGATGTAGTAATCTTCAAACCATACATGAAGCATCCACTTCCATAGATGTCGAGAGTAGAAACTCTAATAGTCAAAACGATGAAATAAATTTTGAAAGTGAGAGTGATGATGAAAATCATCTAAGAGAAGATGAATTGCAAAATGTTGTTGTTGATGAAATTGATTCTAGCAATTATGAATGAGAGAGAGAGAGAGAGAGAGAGAGAGAGAGAGAGGGAGGGAGGGAGGGAGGGAGGGAGGGAGGGAGGGAGGGAGGGAGGGAGGGAGGGAGGGAGGGAGGGAGGGAGGGAGGGAGGGAGGGAGGGAGGGAGGGAGGGAGGGAGGGAGGGAGGGAGGGAGGGAGGGAGGGAGGGAGGGAGGGAGAGAGAGAGAGAGAGAGAGAGAGAGAGAGAGAGAGAGAGAGAGAGAGAGAGAGAGAGAGAGAGAGAGAGAGAGAGAGAGAGAGAGAGAGAGAGAGAGAGAGAGAGAGAGAATTAAGTGACATGTAATGCTTTCAAATGATAGTTATTTAGCTAAAACAAAATCTCATTTTTGGTCAAGTAATTAAGTGAAAAGATTAGACATAGTTTTTTTCAATTCCATTTTCTTGAATGCCAATATCTTTATACTCGAGCTTGGTGAAGAGAGATGTATGGTATCATGTTTCTTGGATAACCAATATAATTTTTATTTTTCAATGAATGTTGCAAAGGCACTAAATCACTAACATGTGAGTTAATAGAATCACCACCACAAAGTAGACCCTTGGATTGAGCATGTCCTTTGGCAACTAGTCCTGTTTTGTAATTGTTCACAGTACCATCTTGATTAAGCTTGACCTTAAAGACCAATTAGCAAGTAGCAACATTGTATTTGATGGAGGATCAATAGTTTTACAAGTATCAATGTCAAGCAATGTGTCATACGCACTCTAAATTGCATCAAATCACTCTTTGGTTGTTATAGTTTCATTCAAACTCAAAGAAACATCATCAAAGATAGTAATAAGGGCAACCACAACTTGCAATTGCTTTTCTCTTTCATTGTATGTGAGCCTTGATGGTTGCATTCTTGCTCGACTTGACATTTTTGGAGAGGTTGTAAAGTACGCTGACTTGCTCCTCGCGGTTTTCCTACTAGGCTCGATACCATCATCATCAAGCTTATGCATTCTAGATTCATTAGAAACAATAAATGGATCTTGACTCTCGCTCTCCCGCTCTCTCTCTCTCTCTCTCTCTCTCTCTCTCTCTCTCTCTCTCTCTCTCTCTCTCTCTCTCTCTCTCTCTCTCTCTCTCTCTCTCTCTCTCTCTCTCTCTCTCTCTCTCTCTCTCTCTCTCTCTCTAGTCAAATATAATGGATTTTGACTCTTTTATCAATCACTTGACATTGTTCTTTTATTAACTTATAAATAACTATGTAATCATTGGGTTGGACTTGTGAAGGATTTCAGATCATTCAAGATCGAATCCATGTCCCTGATCTTTGGTTACAATAAGGAGCAAACCAACAATCTTGCCAATGTAGAAAAATCAGCATCTACATACAAAATGAGATGCAAACTCTAAGAGATATTGATCAAACATGAACCAAAACATAAAATATATTTTATGTCTGTACAATTGTAGTACCCTATTGTATTTCACACATTTGGAACCGAAAATAGCAATAAATGATCATTCTACACACAAGATTGCAAGATAACACCAAGATAGTGCACCAATGAGTAGTAGAACCCAAACATCATTCTTCAAGATGAAGCAAACACCATGCTTAAAGTGGACATCCAAATCACTTTCCATTTCAACCCATTTAAACCGCACTTCAAATGTCGAACCATGTATAATGATGAAATGAGAGAGAGAAGAGAGAAGATGTGTCTCTCCACGAGTTACATCCTTTTATAGAGTTTCCAAACCCTATTTGGCCACTTGGATTTCCCTCCAAAATGTAAACCCTACTATTTTTGGGTCTAGATTCAATGTACCCAAAGTTCAAATTTGAATCTCTCTCAAACTCGACTACCAACTTTCCCACACTTTCAAACAGTGTTTATTGTGTGTATTTTAAACTAATATAACTTCAAAAAGTTTATCTCTAAGTCTAAAATGAGTTTTGACCTCTTATTGACAATTTACCAATATATGACTAAACTAGACTAAACTAGTTGAAATCTCTCACACTCCCGCTTCAACTAGGTTTGGCATAGTTTTGGCAATAGAACTTTGATCCAACTTTAGAATGATCTCCATCCTAAGTATAGATCTCCTTTTTAAGGTTCTAAAGTATCTTTCATAATTGATATAGAGAATAGTGTCCAAATTGGATGCTTCACTATTTCTTACATCAATTTTACACATCAAGATATAACTAGAACGTGAAGAACCAAATAGAATGTGAATGAAATGATTCCTCCATGTTTCAAACTTTGAACTCTCTGGAAAATTACAGCAACCAAACAATAAATGTGAGTGATGACCATTTGCTTGCTTGCCTCCTCCAACTTTGTCCTTTCTTGATATGTCTCCACCATAAAACTCCATGAATGAGCCTCCATCTCCATCTTGCCACAAGATATCATCAAACCTCGATGACTTGGCCATGAATGAGTGACATAATGAGCCTCCATTAGCTTCATTTCCATCAGCAAAACCAGCCAAGAATGCTAGTACAACTCCAACAATAAGATATTGCAAGACAATGTAGCTAGTTTGTCCATATCTTGACAATTTGCACACATCCACATGAAATAGCTCAAACATGAGATAGAACAAGTAAAGTAAACTTGATCAAAACTTCCTTGCTGCTCCTTTGACCCTACTTCAGTCTTCAATAAGCCTCAAACACAGATCCATAACATCTTTGCCAAAAAACCTTCCTTTGATGCTCTTGACTAGCTCCAAATTGCCACCTTTCCTTTTGTGTTGTTAAAGCCCTTTGAGACCAACCTCTTCATCTTCCTCTTGAACATCAAAGCCATTAAAAAGACTTTGTTTTCTAGATCCATTACTTTCTTTTCTAGTATGAAAACTATGAGAACCAATATCCACTTGCATAGCATCATCTACACAAGAAAATTCTCCAAAACATGTGAGTAAAGCAAAGTGAGTCACTTCCACTTGCTTACCTTTCTCTTGATCATCAAAGATATCAAAGATATGAATATCTTCAGACCTAAACCTCTGGAAATACTCCCTCTCAAACATATGATTTAGATCAAACAATATCTCATCAATGCTTGATCTCAAATTTCCACAAAGGTTAGTGAAAACAATGTCACCAATGTCACAATCATAAATCAAAAGATAGATTCCAAACTTTCCATCCAACATGAAGTAGAGTAGGTGAAGATGAGTATCAAACCTAATAAATCCAACCTTCTTGAGTCCATAACAAACCTCAATAAGCTCACCAAAGAGATCTTCCTTGCCTTGAAGAAATTGCCTCTCGATTTGCTCCATGTAGTCTTCTCCAACCAAACTTTTGCCATCTCGATCATGAGTGATCAATTCACAATCATAGAATCCTTTGAGTTGATGAAGAGATGTGAGATCCATGCCTTGGATCTTCCCAAGAACCAAACTTCCATTGCTCTTTCTTTCAATAGACTCCCTCTTAATGATTGCATCATAAGAAGTAGAGACCTTAAAAATATTAGAGCCATGAAAAAAATCATTAGTACCTCATCAAGTATTGTTTTCCTATTAGTAGAGAGACAAATAGGAATCGAACCAATACCTTCAATCACACACTCACCACCATCGGCCATGTGAATTGCTTTCTTGGCTCCATCATAAGTGACCAAAGAAGTAAAGAACTGCTTGTGACTAGTCATGTGTGAACTAGCTCCACTATCAATCCACCATGAATCTTTGTCACCTTCATTTGATATTAAACTTGAAGAACACATCAAAAGAGATCACCACCACCTAGATCCTCATCATTAGTAATAAAGTTGATTTGCTTGCTACCTTCATCTTTTGCTTCTTCAAACATTCATTTGCAAAATGCCCTTTGATTCCACAATAAAAGCATTTCAACTTAGACTTATCTTTCTTTTTGCCAAAAGAGAAAGTCTCACCTTGATCTTGCCATTTAGACCACTTGCCTTTGCCTTTGCCCTTGAACTTGCCTTTGATGAACATAGCCCCCTCTTCATATTGAGATGTCGATGTAGATTCACCTCCTCTTGATTGAAGCCTATACTCCTCATTCACCAAGATCTCTTGCAAATCCACATTACTTGGCAAAGTCTTTTGAATAGAAAAACTTTGAACAAGATTAGTGTGATCATCCAACAAGCCATTTAGTATAACTTGAACAAGTTCTACCTCCTTAATGCTCTCATCAATACATGCTAACTCATCATTGAATGCCTTAACCCTCAAAACAAAAGCATGAGTACTCTCTTCCTTCTTTTGCAAACTTTGAAAGATTTGCCTCCTAAGAGTAAGCACTCTTAATGTAGACCTGGATTCATAAAGCTTCTTCAAAGCTTCCCAAGCCTCCAAAGATGATGTGCACTTACCAACTTCCTTGAGAAGTTCATTGGTAGCATTCATCTTGATTATGTGTAGAGCTTTCTTTGCTCTCTTGTCATCTCTCACTTGATCTTGAGGTGCTTGAGGTCTCTCGTCCACACCTGCAACAATCTCCATCGACTCATTCATCTCCAATAAGGACTCCATCCTCACCTTCCAAGTAGAATAGTTGATTGAGGTAAGCCTATCATTGCTCTCCAACATAAAGCCTCCACTTGTGCCATGTTGAAGTGACCTGATCTTCCTCTTTAAACCTATTACAATGCACAAAGAACTCTCTTGAATGTCAACAAATGAGCTCAAGAAGATATCACAAATATATGGAACCTCTCAAATCTCTTCTAGCACTTCTAACTAGAAAATCAACAAATAGAATAGTGAAATCTTGATCAACCTATGATCTATCCTCAATCTAATGATTCTTGCCACTTCCTAAGATTGGAACACACTCAAATTAAGTTCAGTAACCTTAAAAACTAGAGATCCAATCAAAATTAGGGTTTTGACAAAATCACTAAAATCTGAATATCTCAAATTCTACATGCAATTTCTAGAAACTCGATATATCTTCTTGTAGACTCCAATGAGACATTAACCACCACCAAATATCATCTAGATCCAGTATGCCAAGTGTGAAACCAGAATTGATCAAGTATATAACCCTATATTGAGTTTTGACCTACAAAAGATCAATTCTACACATGCAAAAATGTTGATTTTTGAGTAGAAATCAATCTACCATGCTCTAGCATTGGTAACTCCTCCAAATCCTTGCTAAAGATGGTTGATCCTTTCATAACCTGAAACACAAGAGCTTTGATACCATGTGAAGGATTTCAGATCATTCAAGATCCAATCCATGTCCCTGATCTTTGCCTACAATAAGGAGCAAACCAACAATCCTGCCAATGTAGAAAAATCAGCATCTACATACAAAATGAGATGCAAACTCTAAGAGATATTGATCAAACATGAACCAAAACATAAAATATGTTTTATGTCCGTACAATTGCAGTACCCTACTGTATTTCACACGTGTGGAACAGAAAATAACAATAAATGATCATTCTACAACAAGATTGCAAGATAACACCAAGATAGTGCACCAATGAGTAGTAGAACCCAAAGAGAACCATGTATAATGATGAAATGAGAGAGAGAAGAGAGAAGCTATGTCTCTCCACAAGTTACAACCTTTTATAGAATTTCCAAACCCTATTTGGCCACTTGGCTTTCTCTCCAAAATGTAAACCCTACTATTTTTGGGTCTAGATTCAATGTACCCAAAGTTCAAATTTGAATCTCTCTCAAACTCGACTACCAACTATCCCACACTTTCAAAAAGTGTTTATTGCATGTATTTTAAACTAATATAACTTCAAAAAATTTATCTCTAAGTCTAAAATGAGTTTTGGCCTCTTATTGACAATTGACCAAAATATGACTAAACTAGACTAAACTAGTTGAAATCTCTCACAGGACTTACACACGTAGGGTGCTAAATCCCTCTCACTTATTAAATATGGTTAGGGTTGCCTCGGGATCCGCAAACCCTCCAACATTATGGCACATGGTTTTCGGTGAACCAAAACCCCTAACCCTAGGATTGTCTATAAAGAGGCATGTGACACCATTCTATAGTCACTTTTCAAAGAGAATAAGAGAGAGAGAGAGAGAGAGAGAGAGAGAGAGAGAGAGAGAGAGAGAGAGAGAGAGAGAGAGAGAGAGAGAGAGAGAGAGAGAGAGAGAGAGAGAGAGAGAGAGAGAGAGAGAGAGAGAGAGAATCTTTTCCTTCCATTCTTGCTTGCTTGTGAAGCCCTCCTATTTTCTTGTGTGTGATTATTGTGGATGATGAATGCATATTTTTTTTTGGTTAATCAAGCTATGACAATCATAAATGATCATTGGCACTTGCATTCATCCACTAGTTTCAAAACTAATCCGTAAAATCCACACTCAAGCAAAATAGGTGTTAGAAATCCCCTTTGGAGAGATCATTAGGATCCATTAGGTAGTTTCGCTAGATTGCACCAAAATAACAACAATAAATAAAAAAAAAAAACCACTTGGTAGTATGTGGAAGGGAGAAGATGAAGGAGGTTTGACAAGAATGATCATATTGACCATGGAACACTAATCAGGTGGAGCAAGTGCAACCAACAACGAGACATGATCATCCAACAAGCCATTAAGTATGACTTGAACAAGTTCTACCTCCTTAATTCTCTCATCATTACATGCTAATTCATCATCGAATGCTTTAACCCTCAAAACAAAAGCCATCCTTCTTTTGTAAACATTGAAAGATTGCCTCCTAAGGGTTAGTACCCTTGATGTAGACTTGGATTCATAAAGCTTCCCAAGCCTCATTTGATGAAGTACACTTACCAAACTTCCTTGAGAAGTTCATTGGTAACATTTATCTTTATCACATGTAGATTTTTCTTTTCACTCGTCATACCTCCCTTGATCTTGTTGTGCCATGGGTATTTCCTCCACACCTACAAAAATGTCCAGCAAATCATTCATCTCAAGGAGAGACTCCCTTCTCACCTTCCAAGTAGAAAAATTTGTTGAGGTAAGCCTACCATTGCCTTCCAGCATGAATCCACTTGATGTAGCCATGTCGCAATGACTTGATTCTTTCTTTCAACTTGTTCCAATGCACAAAGCACTTGAATGTCAACAAATGAACTCAAGAAGAAATCACAAAGATATGGAACCTCTCAAATCTCTTTCTTGCACCAAAATGGAAGGTACTTGATCAACACATGATCAACCTACAATATCATGAACTTTTGTACTTTCTAAACTTGAAACACACTCTTGAAAAGTTCAGCAACTTCAAAAACAAGAGATCCAATCAATTTAGGGTTTCGACAAAAGTACAAAAGACTGAAATCTTGTAAATTTTATATGCAAATGCTACAAAGTTGATATATTATCTTGAAGAATCCAATAAGACCTATTCATAGCAATTAAAGGTGCCACATTCCACCAAGTATGGAGTGAAATTGTCCTACTTCAATTATTTTGCCCTCTATTGAGTTTTGATTTACAAAAAATCCATTCTACACTTGAAAAATGCTTGATTTTTTAGTAGAAATCAATCTAGCATGCTCTAGAACTGGTAACTCCTCCAAATCCTTGCTAAATTTGGCTGATCCTTCAAGTAACTTGTGCCAAAGCTCTAATACCATGTAAAGAAAAATCAGATCATTAAGATCCAATCAAACTCTAAGATCTTTGGTTACTAAAGATAGCACATCTAGCACCATTTACAATGTAGAAATCTAGCTTTGACAATGCATAGAAGCCATAAACTTAAATAGATCTTGAAAAAATGACATATGAATGATAAAGAATAGTTGTTCTACATAAAAAACCATTAAGCTACTGTATTTCACACGTGTGAATCCAACAAACATAAAACAACTGCATTCTACACACAAAAAGACAAGATATCAATTGTCATGTGCCAAATCTAAGCTAATAGCAATTGCAATGGAAGTAAAGCTAAGAGCAAGAAAAGTACAAAGCATTCAAGATAGCATATCATAGAAAGCTAGAAACACAAGGATATCCATAGAATCTGAATAGAAATTAAAGGAAGAGTACAAATCAATGTAAATGAGCATGGATTCATGTAGATAACGCACATGAGACCTAGCAATGGAAATCCCCATAACTCACATTCACAGTGAGGAAGCAAGAAGCTCTCACTTGCAAATGAGCCAAAAGATCCACAAATTGATGTCTCTTGCCTAGTTATAGACAGTTTTCTTACTTAACTAAACATAACTATCTTGAGGGATAGTTAGCCCTTGTTAAGTATTATTTAAACTACATTGAGCCCTTATTGGCCTATTATCCTTTTTAATTACTTTGAAGGGTCTAAAGAAGGAACTGCCTTATTCTTAAGGCTAATAGCTCCATTTGGGCCTACAAAGCTTACATTGGATATTATCTTGCATGTATAAGCATGGATGTACTAACAATACATGACACTGCCCCTACTTAAACATTTTTGTCCTAAAATATGAAGACGCTTGTCTGATCAGCTTGATCACCTTGGTTAACTAGTCAGGATTGAGGATGTGTCATCCAAGAAATTATTGCCTCATTATAGATCCAAAGCTGCTGAATGGAGTCCTTTTGTTAGCTTCAGACTGTAATCCATGTTCCCATGGAGGAAAAATGGTTGGTCGAAGAAGAATTTGATGAAGCACCATATTGCTTGTTGGCAACCAATCTGTATGGAATGGACACAACGTATCACCGCAATATCCTCTTTTGTTTGCTTCCTTGACATCATAACAAACTGGATGATCTATCCAATTACTTTAGAATCATATTTTAGCATTGCATATGGCTGTGTTGTCCTGAAGATTTTGTCATGTTGTTTGTCACTTTGTTGTTCAATCCAAATGGTTCAATGATAACCATTAATCTTGAATTTGAAGTGTTAAGATCCCATATGGAAGAAATATCATCAAGATCAAAACCCAATATAGAGATCAATGAAATTGGACCGATCAACTCCAAAGATGACTAATGATATTCAAATTGAATATTCATTTTTAGCAAGATAGAGTGAATGGGGTGTTTGCAAAGATTGATGATATCTCTTTCACCCAAAGTCTCTACGAAAAATCTCTTGTAGATTACATCATCATGTTTGAGAATATCAATATTTTGAACCACAAATTGAAAACTGTGATATAATGGATCTTTGATTGTTTGTCCCATCTCATAGCTAGGACAATTTCTAGTTTGTATAATGCAAGTTTCATCACATTTCGTTGTGCACTCTATACTAAATGTGAAACATTCATATAGATCAGTTGTATCCTTGTCTATTAATTCCATTTCACAAGAAGTCTTAGCCAAGTCTTCTAGTTGAACGTGATGCAACAATTATTGTGATCTCAAGGAAGACGAGGTCCTTGAATGATTTGCCTCACTGACAACTTCATTGTCTGAACTGGCCTTTGTACTGCTCAATTGAAGATCAACTTTCAGAATTAAAATGTTGTTCCCATAATCCTCCGCATCATTCTCGTTATCCTCAGCTGATTTTTGGTGTCCTTGCATTGACATTGTGCTCGCATTTGAAATTTTTTGCTTGATTCAAATTGGGAATTACATTTATGTTGCCGATTTTGTAAAATATTCTGTAGCACTGCATAAATGTTGATTGGACCTTTCCTATGAATTCAATGGGGAATCAAGAGTCATTGATGAAGTTGGTTGATCTATTTGCTGAACAAGCTTTCCCATTGTTAATAGTTGTTCTTCTTCATCATGTTGCACTCGTTGTTCCAACGTTCCCCTGTCATTTTCAAGTCTAACCGGATATTCAATATGACTCTCTAATACCTGTTTTCCCTTGTCCATGTCAATTCTCCGGACATCTTGAGAAGATGTTACATTTTGTGATGGAGATGGTAGTTGGAATGATGTAGATGGCTCATTACATCTTTAATCAGCTCCCGCAATTTTGTCTTGCCCACTAGATAGGCTAGCAAACAATCTTTCCCGTTTCACCTTATCATCTTGCCAATCTTGGTCCCCATAAAATTCATGTAGATAAGGCACATGAGACCTAGCAATGGAAATCCCCATAGCTCACATTCACAAGGAGGAAGCAAGAAGCTCTCACTTGCAAATGAGCCAAAAGATCCACAAATTGATTTCTCTTGCCTAGTTATAGACAATGCTCTTACTTAACTAAGCATAACTATCTTGAGGGATAGTTAGCCCTTGTTAAGTATGATTTAAACTACGTTGGGCCCTTATTGGCGTATTATCCTTATTAATTACTTTGAAGGGCCTAAAGAGGAAGCCGCCTTGTTCTTAAGGCTAATAGCTCCATTTAGGCCTACAAAGCTTACATTGGATATTATCTTGCATGTATAAGCATGGATGTACTAAGAGTACATGACATCAACACTATAGTGCACCAATGAGTATAGAATCCCAAAGAGATCTCATGTATAAGCATGAATGAGAGTAGAGAGAGAATGTATCTCTTCCCACACTTGTACACTATTTATAGCAGGTCCTTGACCTATTTGGATGTCCTTCTCCCAGCTTATCAACAATAGGAAAGTTCTAGATCTCAAACCCTACTCACAATGTTGACTATATTCAATGAACCAACTATTGAAATTTGAATCTCCCGAAATTGACCTTCTACATTCTCCACACTTTCTAAAAGTGGTAATTAAAATGAACTTGACCTAAAAATAGCTTCATAAAGTTTATCTCTAAGTATGAAATGCATATTGGCCTAAATTTTCAAATGAACTAGATCAAACTAGTTGACAATTTCTCACAGTTTGTTTTGTCATTACCTTTTATGCATTCCAATAATCCCATAGTATGGAGAATAATTTCTTATCCCAATTAGATGCATGTGCAGTGGTAATCTTGTTCAATATCTTACACAAAATACCATTCGGTCTCTCTATCAATCCATCCGCCTTTGGATTACATGGAATTGTCTTCTGATGTTTGATCATGGAGTGCTTAGTTAGAATACGAATAGTATCATTCAAAAAATGAGTTCCTCTATTGTTGAATGGACATCCATATCATGTGATTATGTAATGGAATGAGAAATCTACGACTATCTTCGCATCATTTGTCGATGTTGCTTCTGCTTCCACCATTTTGGTTGCATAATCTGTTGCCACCAGAATGTATATTCTCTTTGCATATCTAGGTAACTAGCTTAATAGGTCCGACGAAGTCGTTTCCCAACCTCTCGAAAGGTGCAAGGGGTAGAATGAGGGTAAGAGGCCAATATGTCGAAGAAGATGGCTTACTGATTCGTTGACAGAGATCGCATGACTTGATAAAGTTCGTGACATCTCTATACATTATCGGCCACCAAACTTTGGCATTTAAAATCTTCTTCATTGTGTTCACTATCGCATAGTGACCTCCGACATCTTCCGAATGGAATGTTTGAATTACATTGTGGCAACAAAAGAGATTCAAACAATGTCTTCTATGTAGAGAATCATCATCTCTCTCTATCTTGGAACAAGAGAATGAATGCCTTATGAAGTTCAAGATTATCCCGAATTCAGCAAAGTAGAAATTCAAATATAGTGTAAAACCAACTGAGTTGATTCGAAGATACGTCTGTATATCAAATTATTGTGTTTGGCGTGACTGCAATTCGAAATAATAGGTCTAACTTCGATACAATAAAATTTAGTTTGTTGGATAAATATCTAAAGTAGTCAAATTGGATGATTAGGCTAATCGAACATGCTTTCATAAATACTTTAAGCTTACTTTAGTATTACCTTCAGATGTCAAATCAGCTTAAAGAATAGATATAACTATGATACACATTATGCACTTCAAAAATGTATCAAGGCATAAGAATTGTCATTTAAATGTCGATGAAATGGGTAAGTGCCATAAGTGACCTTGTACACTTCATATCTTTTGGTGCAACATTTGGTTTGGTACAACAATGCTTGCTTTTAACATTGGAATCAAAATAATGGCAATCACTTGTGGTTGTGTATCGCAAGCACATATACATGCTATACTTAAATATGGTTTTTAAAGTGCATATATTGTTCAGTAGAATGTGGCTTTTGCATATTGATTTCACGAACTGCATAGACTCTTCCTTGAGACCATATTTTCAAATTTGGAATAATTAAATTGATGGTCGAGACTTTAGCTCTGAGAACAATACAACTTATAGAAATCAAGAGTGGGTTTTTCTTCTATCTTTGATTACACATTAGATTCTGTCAATAGGTATCCTACATAGCTTTGCTAATTATTATTTTACAACACATTACTTACTTTGATATTTGTGGAGGAATCTAACTTGCTAATTGGCATACCATTGAAGATGCAAAAGGGAGATTCAAAGGTCCTTATGGTAGCAACTTCTGGTTGTACATATTTATTTCTCTCTCCACATATATAACAAAAGATTATCAAAGAAGCATAGCTCCCCTCAACAATCATCAAGTATCAAGAAGATAGTTTGCCAAATACGAATGGGGGTGAGAAATTTCAGTTTCTATCTTATCAGCCTTTATAAGGATTCCAAGGATTGTTCTTCCACCAAATAGATATCATGCATCGAATAGAAGAATACACATGGTTTTGAAGGACGTGGTGGTTGAATGATTGTGGATTAAATGAATCAAAAAATTGAGAAAACTATCCAAACTACATGTCTTTACTGTGCATGAAGAATTACACAGGGAGGTCATATTTTTTCTGACATTCTTGCTGAGGAAAAACCATTTCGAAGCATTTGGACGAGTTTCTTTACAAACATTAGCAGAAGACTCATTCACAGACGAATTGTCCACAAAACACTCATTCACAAAAGGCTTTCCTCAGCCTGAACAATTGATTTCAGCAGCTGTACTTTGTGGTTTATACAATCAAGTGGGATGTGCTGGCTTTACAAATAGCAAATAAGTGGGACAACCAAGCAAGAGTAAATTGAATATAAGCCTTAATCAAATAACCACTAACAATCATACATTAGATGTGTATGGTGGTCTAGATCCTCAAGTTCCAAAATTTGGATCTGGTGCTGGTGAAAATAGCTATTGCATGTGCTTGATTAATAATTGAGATAGTTATGGTGTACTTTTTATGCCTTGTTTTGAGCTTTTCTTAGATATACTAAGCCAGAAACAACAGTGGGCAATGTGATGCGTCTGACAACTTCATTATGTGGTGGCATAAAAGAATTCATGTTTTTGTCTGATTTGATCTATATGTGCAAATAGTGAAGGCTAGCTTAGTTTTTCTAGTTAGTTAAATGTGTATGCGCTAATATTTTGTGCAGACATCAACACTTGATTATTTGAGGTCCAAAACATACCACATCTCAACTGGTACGCGTAATGCAACATATGCAACCATGTTGATGAATTTGCATATTAGTCAGTTGGCAACTGGCTAAGCACAATTTGAAAGTCCTTCAAAATGCACATATATGAGAAGATTTTTGACTAGATGATTTAGCATATTGCCTTTCATAATGCCCTCTTTCAGAGAGGTTTTCTACTCCAACGATTTGGTTGCAAAAGAATTTAAATATTTACGCTATGAATATTCGTGCAGGCAATTCAGCTTCATGTCCACTGCAGTACTCTGTTACTGCCTATTTTTTCTGATGCATTGCTGTTAGCAAGCACTTCATCAAAGAATCAGCTCTTACCAAGAACTGATAACCCAAAAATTGGAACGTCTGAAACATCTTCGCAATTGGGACTGAATCAATGCCTGTACAATACTTAATCTAATGCTCTGATAAAAGTAAACCTATAGGGCTATTTCTCAATACAGTCACTTCCAGCTTAAATCTGCACCACGGCTGTCTGGTCGTGTTCTTGCTTCAAAGCCTGCCATTTAGCAAGTTTTCTTCCAAGAGTTGGTACTTCTCACCAGAAATGGTACTCTCTCTATTGCTGGAACATTCTGACGTATGTATTGCCCAAGGATCAACGTATTTCATATACAAGAAATATATACAAAATGTTGTGATGGAATTTTCAGATAATTTAGAAGACAGTTCCGTCCAAGATCGTAGAATTTTTTAGAATCACAGTAATGCCTGAGCGTATGTAGTACCCTTCAGAAGGTTTTTCAGCTTCTTGAACATTCTGCAAAATGAAAATAGTATTTATGTGAGAGAGAGAGAGAGAGAGAGAGAGAGAGAGAGAGAGAGTTCAGCAAAGGGTCTGGTTCCAAAAGCTAAAAGAAGCTGAAATGTTCAGAGGAAGTTTTTATTAGAAGTAGCTTGGTTAGAAGCTCTATAAGAACTCTAGACTGTGTTTGGCTTCATTTTAATTTCCGGCTTGCAAGTACTGCTCATGCAATAGCAAAAATGTTGGTAACTTTTGAGCTATCTAAAATAAAGGAAACCAATCAATTCCATCTTTACTTCGGTGATTTTCTTGTCTATTCAACTCAAAAAATAGTTCTTAATAGCAAAAAAAACTTCTTGTACAGGGTGGATAAGGGTCTCTTTATACTGTTGAATGGCTATATCTAATATGGTAAATGGATATCTTTTGCACAAAGCTTAGCTATTTCTGTTTGGTATGCAACTCCACAGAAAAAACTTAAACAAAGACACCCCTCAGCATTCAAACTAACTTAATCCTGAATATAGATACCAGGCTTACTCTTGATTCTTATTGACGAGGATGGTTAACAGAAGACAAATGTAGATCATCATTCACGATACATGGAGAGCTTGAACTCTTACATCTGTGTTTGTGATCAAAACGTTTTTGCCGATCCGGGCATTTTTGTCAATAATGCATTTCCTGCAAGAAGCAAAGAAGATTATCACTAGTAAAGATTGTGAACTGTCAAGGCAACCATCTGTCGGAAAGTGTCCACTCCATGATTAAAGTCATGCAAAACTCATGGGCCTTGTTTGATGCTACATCTGACATGAAGGTCGACTGCTCATCAAAACAAGCCTCAAGCCCATTATAATTAAAGTCATGCAGCCTTCATGGGTTTTAGTTATATTGAGAGTTTCAAAATAGTGTACATTGTTGCTGCAATCGACAGTTCCAGATTCCGAGTAAGGTCTGAAAATAGGCAGCGGTTAATCCTGAAGAAACAGGATGACGTCAATGCATTACCTTATTTTGGTGTTCTCTCCCACTCCAACTGGTACTTTTCCACTAGCCAGCAAAGACGCAATCTCAGCTTCTGTTTCGTAAAAATCCGCACCTAGCATCATTGTATCCTGAGACAATAGTGTTGACACATCTTCTTAAACAGCTAGTCTACAAGTAATTTTGTAGCATCTCTCTCTCTCTCTCTCTCTCTCTCTCTCTCTCTCTCTCTCTCTCTCTCTCTCTCTCTCTCTCACACACACACACACACACACACACACCCCACAGACACACACAAAATAGAGGGAAAAAAATACTTTTTAAATACCACAGTTGAAAAATGCAGACTGTAGGTACCCGTAATTCTGCTCCTGTTTCCAGTCGAGATCTAAGACCGATCACAGAATGTATAACACTACATTCTCGAAGAAAACACCCATGAGACATGATGGAATCCAAAACCTGTGGTGAATGAAATCAAAGGTGGTTATATGCCATTAGATTGTTTCTGAATATGCCACAGTGAATACTTGATAGAACTCTCAGTTTGCATACCCTGCATTTTTCAATTTTTGTCGGTGGAAGGTACCGAGGTGATGTGTAGATAGGCTTGTCAGCATGATAGAAGCAAAAATTTGGCGGCTGTAAAACCATAGAAGGACACTAACATGAATATCAAAAATCAACAATTACAGGGACATAAGCAGAAGATTTTCTTGTTTCTGATGAGACGGGAGCTCACATAAACTGTAAAGAACAAAGGTGTCAACCATAATGTACCAACCTAAAATTCACAGGATAATTTGGACATGTATCTGCTAGATAAAATGGCAATATTCCTTATATCAAAGTGCACTTGATAAGAAACTTCCAATATGAATAAGGCTATAACTATCATATCTGCTTGTCGACAGCTACCCTAGAGAGCCCGTTCGAACATCATAGAACAAAATCTATGTAATGGGAAGTACGATTTATCAAAAATTGGGTTTGCAATCAAAGCTAACATCAAACGTGGAAAATGCATTTGAGTGTCAAACACAAATGGGTCTGCAAGTTTGCAAACTCTAGCAAACGAGTTTGCTGCTAACTATGTTTGCTAAAAAAGTTGAAATTGTTTGCAATTGAGAGAAAGCTCTACATCATTGTAAAAAAAATTTCATCAGATGTGGTGAGCATGGGGAAATTATTTGTACACACCTGAGCAGTAAGTTGGAGGTTAGCTTCATAAAAGGATTTGATAGTTCCAATGTCTTCCCAGTATCCACTGAACAAATAAGCCTGTTGAATTCATATTCTCATCAAGGTCAGCCAACTAATATAAGTTTTTCAAATATTCCTTCGTATCCAATGCATCTGCCTGTGGGTGGAACCTGAAGAAAATTCCCACAGAATGCATCTGCAGAAAAGTACTGATAATCATGGAGATTTGTGATCATAAGTGAGGTGTTGCCCACCTGCACGTTGTAGTCTTTGGCAGCTGCTGGAATGATCTCTGATCCAAAGTCATTAGCAGAAGGATAATGCCATCTGTAAAATCAGTGACCCCAACTATGAACAAAAGAATGGTCATAGAAAAGTTATCTTGCATCTCAATCTTTCACTCAAGCTTCATAACTTAGGCTTTAAACAATTGACAGATCAGATGGACGTGCTACTGGGTCATAAGCTGTTACCTAAGAAGCCTGAGGAGAACTTCCTTTTTGAAAACGTATATACCCATGGATGCAATGTATGGCATCTTACTGGCTTCCCCGGGGTCTAGGCCCAAAACCGCTGTGTTGACTTTCTGGGGACAGAGGTGATTGAACTATGTAAGTGCTAGAGCTCATTCAACAAATCAGGTCAAAAATTCTAGGCTATCCAGAGAACCAAAAAAAAAAAGTGGTCATGAAATGAGAGTAATCCTAATTGACAATGTCTAAGGATATACAAGCAAGAGTGCAAAATGGGATATCGAACATGTCCAAAAAGATCTAAGAAGATTACACTTTGGACCAGTTAATGACTTGTTATCTAGTGACAACTTACCATGGCTTTCAGGTTATCCCCTTTTGGCTTTTCACTGAAATGTAGAACTCGTCCGTTGTCATCAATTTTCATGAGACCATAGTCAGAGGCACGACTGTATACAAGGAAAAAAATGCACAAACGTGAATGATATGAAATGCTTAAACAAGAGAATGTTGCAACAATTGAAAAGCTGACTTCTTGTGACTGGTAAAAAGCCCACAATTGTTTTCTTAGATATTCCATGTCAAAATACTGAACCCAAATAACTATACCGAACTATCGTAACTGTAAGAGAGAGAGATATATATCTATATCTTTCTATAAATATATATATGTGTGTGTGTGTGTGTGTGTGTGTGTGTGTGTGTGTCATAGTTGCATGTTCCATTCCGGAATGTGTTCTGGAACGTGATCCAGAACGCGATCCTGGAAATTCCATTAGGGTTTCCCGGAATGTGGAATTAAAAAAAATTCGGATTTTTTTTCAAAAAATACAGAATTGTTAGTGTGTGAAATTGTTCAGACAGTCTGTAAATTTTTTTCTGCTACTATTAAGATTTTTTTTCAGGCTATTTAGTGTTTTTTTTAATGAAAAAAATCTATCAAAAAAGGCAATCCGGACAGCGTTCCGCTGTCTGGAATGCTGGCGATCCAGAATGCTCGTTCCAGATCGTTGTTGCAGTGGAATGTGATCCGCTGCAAAGCTGATATTGTTATTTATACACACACACACACACACACGCACACACGTGCGTGTGTGCGTGTGTGTGTGTGTGTGTGTGTGTGTGTATATATATATATATATACTAATTGCTTGTGCCCGTCGATGACGGGCAATGGGCACTTGCTCACAAAAAGTGTTTATATATTTTTGGGGGCTATGTTTTTTTTTAGCAAAAGCGTGACATGTTTTACGGCAACCCACACATTCTCTCTCTAAAATAGTTTTATACGATATAGATATATATATATGTAAATGTCAGATTCGCTGGCAGTTGCGGTTTATGAATCACGATCCCAGTGAATTGAAATTTGCAGTGGAGAGTCGATTGTCTGAGAAACAGAATCGCTATTTTCTGAATCGATTCGGGATTGTTTCTGAAGTTTATCAGATAACACTCTGATGCCAACCTGAAGTTGGCAGCGAAGCATCAACCATGGACTTTAAAAAAAAACGATTCTCTAAACCCTAATCGAAACCGCGAATCATGGTTCGCAACTGCATATACGATATATGTATATATGTATATACAATTAGAGAGAGAGAGAGAGTGTTGGCTGTTAAGGAGAAAAATTGATTTTGCATTTTTCATTGGGCCACGTGTGCCCTAAAAAGTCTTTGACGCGCAATTGAAAGATTATGAAATGTGGTTGAAAGGCACGTGGTTTTAGAAACTTCTATAAAGAAAATGCGCGGGTTCAGAAACTTCTAGGAGAGAAGATGTTTATTTGCGATGAGAGATAGAGAGAGAGATGAGCTTGCTGCGTGAAGGGGAGGGGTTTTTTTATTAATTTAGGGTTAGGGTTTTAATTTTAGGGTTTTCAGAGAGAAAAATAGCGATAATCTTAATGTGAGGTGTTGGAGAGAGAGAGAGAGAGAGAGAAAGGGGGGGGCGATTCTGATAAGTAGTTATCAAAATGTGGGATAAAAAGAGATTAAGATTTGTCAATGGTATTAGCTGGGCATTATCGCAGTATAGTTCCACACCATGGCAGAAGATGAATCCACCTTCAAGATGACAACATTGCACAAAGTTCACCCCACAGATTTTAACAGCAAGAAATTAAGGCCCTCAAGTCATGAATCTCAACTTGAAAACATCATCACGTGATCAGAAAGGTACAGCTCTGATTCATGAGTTAATGCTTCTTTCAAACACGAGCATAAATATGAAATATAAAAAAGCACTTAACTGGATTTCAATCATTTGAAGTTTCTAGAACTATACACAAACTCCTCTGATACTAAAAGCAGGTTATGATTTCGTCGCCATGGTAGGTACCAAGTAGATAGAGCCAGATTTAATGGCATTTTAACCATACTCTCATGTGGAGATTGAGGTGCTTGTTAGTCCAACATAGAGCTATCTATCTAATCTGCCCATCCACGATACATTTTGACATCTGATAGCTGAGAGAAAATCTTTTTTGGCTTGCATCAAAAGAATTCCCTTGACGTCCTTTATATACTTTATTGATGTTCCAGTTTTGGAAGTCTAGGAGCCATTTGTAGAAGCTCCATTTGAAGCCATAGAAAGCCTAACCTCGTTGAAAACTTGCCCCTTTACTACCACATAACATGATTTCGAGATTGACATGTTTACACTTTTTTAGGTCTATCTGCAGTTTAATCTATCAATTTAGCATTTTGAGAATCTTGATCAGTTTTTCCCCAGATTGGGAGAATATCCTCGTGAGTATAGCTCAATCATTAAGACGGTTCATACATGCAATGGAAATTAACAAGTATTAGAGAACTCCTTGTCCTGTTCTATAGCAAGAAATTATATACATTATCACCACTGATAGATAGCATCATACGAACAGAACATGAAGCCGTCAGTGGATTACATAAGTTTTATCTCTATGGAGACCTATAACAGGGACATAAAGGCCTAACAAAAACTCCAATTATGATTTGGTAAAAAAAATTGTTCACAAAAAGGCAGCTAAAAGGAGATGAAGGATGGCATAGTTGGAGTCATGAACTGCTTTGAACCAAGTGGCAGTACCTATCGTCCATTGGAGTACATGCAACGGTAATGTCTGCTCCAGAATTCTGATGCTTCTGCAGAAAAAGTTGCTGTTTCAGGCAGGAGATATGCTCTAGTGTATAGATAGACAAAGTATACTTTCCAGGATATTTTATAAATGGAGACCCATCTTGAAAATTAACTGGAATGTTGAAAACATCTCAGCAAGGTCACCTGGATAAATTCCATGTAATCCATCCGATACAGGTGGTCACCAGAAAGGATCAAGATATTCTCTGTATTTCTGATTTTTGGATCCTGGTTAAGTAGAAGCAGCTTTGTCAGTGAAGCACGAGAAAAGCAAAATTCCGCATGAACGTGGCAATTTAACACAACTTTTCTATGGCTATCCTAACTGTACACTGCCACCTCAATGAGTTAAGTTTGAACTTTGAGTTTTGAACCACACTGGTAGTTCAGCGACAATAGTATATTCAAAAAAATGCTTGAAACATGGTTTGTGAAATGTAAAGGGCCTGACATAGAGTGTAATGCCAATTGAATCGTGGATATAAAACAACCTTTACCTCAAAAAGCCAGAGAAACTGTCTGACAGCATCAGCTGTCCCCTGAAACCAGTTCATTCCTGTCTTTCCAGGCGTTTGAGTAGCTGCTAGTACCTGCTTAGTCAGAAAACAATTGACAATAAAGGCAGTGTTGTATCCTAACATTGAACTGCATTTTGGCTTATTAGACTTTAAGACATTCGTTCCT
The DNA here is from genome assembly GCA_029204225.1 of Diphasiastrum complanatum. Classification (NCBI taxonomy): domain Eukaryota; kingdom Viridiplantae; phylum Streptophyta; class Lycopodiopsida; order Lycopodiales; family Lycopodiaceae; genus Diphasiastrum; species Diphasiastrum complanatum. The sequence goes on along the minus strand of CM055095.1, from coordinate 60,669,668 downwards.
GCAAACATTTCACGATGCAACAGTTGATAGGAACAAAAGTATTTAAGGGATACTTGAGGATTCAACGAAACAGTCCATAGCAAAGCTCGAGAAGGGAAGCATTCTGTAAAAAAACAGGAAAGATTTGAAGCTTGTTTCTAGAAAGCAAAACATGAAAGTGAAAGTTTACCTCAACAAAACCATTTCCAAAATTGATACCATTGCCAAAATTGTATGTTCGAGCCAGGTGCCGATTGAGAGAAGCAGAATTAAATTGTGTCAGTATAAAAACTTTGTTTATTCCACTATGGATACAATTGCTCATGGGAACATCTATCAGCCTATATCCACCTCCAATTGGTACCTGCCACGTCAATCAGAGCTTTTCGTGAGTCGTAAGTATCTATGCAACAACATAAGTGCACATGAGCAAGAACAGAACAAGGGCATCCATAAAAGCTATACGAATCAAATTTCCATAAAACTTACGGCTGGCTTTGCTCGTTGTTTTGTCAGAGGAAACAGCCGAGTTCCAGCTCCTCCTCCTAGAATGATTGACACGACTGATTTTGGATCTGCACGATGCCTCGGTATTGTGAATACCTAGAAACAGGTGCAACATGTGGAGAAGAAAATGTGAACACGTATGATTCTGGGAAGAAAGCCTTGCCAGTCTTGGATCCACTCCAGTAGAATATTTCATGATTAAGAGGTACTTTTCAGCTGAAACAAATGTTACGAACCCGCAAGTGAATCGTACAGAGATAGCCGCTCTAAGAGCTCCAAAAAATAATTTTTGAGCTAGCAGAATGATTCACCCAAAGAATTCCAGAGGAGATAAAGTGGACTAGATGCATTCAAAAGGTGCATTGAAATCCATCTAGGATACGCCCACAACAAAGAGGAAGAAATAGCCGAATCTTAACAGAAAATTCTTATACAAAGGCATTAAGTAGATGCTTATCTGAAAATCAGCAACTAAAATCACCAGATTAGCCAAAGCTATAAGTATATTTGAATTTTATAGTACTAGAAAACACAAACAAGGTACGAAATCAGAAAGTTGCACAAGGAAAAGCCTACAAAGATTTATTCCTAAACGATACTTCACGAATGGTATATAGCTTAGATTCCAAAAAACACAATGCTCAATGCTCGGGTTTTTCGCAAAGAATTATGCAAATCTTTGGACATGCTCTAGATTTTCCTGCATATCTAGTACGAACACATCTCCTTATACATAATTATTTGTGGTGACAACAGAAGACTGATGAAATGCGCCCACATTGCTAGTGCACGTGACGGATAGATAAAGCTATTAAATGCAACTGAAATTCAAGAATTAATGCCAAGCAAGCAGTAGGTACGTACTGGTCATGGCACAGCCCATCACTTTTTTTCAGATGTGGGTTAATCACCACTTATAAAATTCATTGTAAGACTAGATGTCTTCGAAAATGAGGCAGACTTGATTAATGAAATTACGAAACGTAAAACCTCTACTTTCTTCAAGGTTTCCTGGCCTGTTTACGTTCTTTCTGCATTGCGCAACGTTTGAATATGATCTTGTGGTTCCCAGCACCCAAGATTAATTCCAGAGTTTTCAAACCAGCAGAAACAAAGAAAGATATCCTCAGCGCTGAAAGGTTTCTCACACTCACCCACACGGAACTGCGTTAAGCAAAGAAGAAACGGGAACCAACGAGGCTTAGAATCTCGAAGAACAGAAGAAATACCGGAATGTCTTTGGCCATGTCTGGCAAGATCAAAGATCCAATCGACGCTTCGCATCTACTTGTCGGCTTTTTCAGAAGCGTGTGTGCTATAGCCGATTGGGCTTCAAGAAAACGCCATGTAGATCCTCCGAGAAAGTCCGACTTAGGAAGAGCATTCCGCCTCACTCGCCACCTCTGTCGCTGCTCAATTGCACACCCATTGGAGCCGAAACAGAAAGAAAATTTCGCTGGTTCAAGATCCGAGACACCCAATGAAGAAGAAGACAAGCTAGAAAGCGAAGGAAACCGCTCCATCCCTCGCGATCCTTCCCTCCCTCCTCCTCTGCTCGATCGATCTCAAAACGCTTCTTCTTCTCCCTCTCTCTCTCTCGCTCGCTCGCTCTTCAACACCACCAGCAGCCACCTTATAAACGTCAATTTTCTCAACCAAAATCCACCACAATAAATGGAACTTATACCCTGGTTGGACGCTATATTTATTCTTCTTCTTCCTGCTTCTTCTTCCTGCTTCTTCTTCCTCCCCTCGCTCCTGAGAACACCGGCAGCCACCTTATAAAAGCCAATTTTCTGAACCAAAACACACGGCATATATGTCACTTATAATATGGTTATGTCACTTATAATATGGTTGGAAGGGGTACTTAATTTTATTGCTGATTCTTCTCTCTTGTCAAGGTCCCAAGAAAACCAGGAGCCACCTTATAAATGTCAATATTTCTCAACTGAAACATCGCTCTATAAATAGAACTTATACTATGGTTGGAGCCTTGGCAAACTGTAACACGCAAGTCCCAGGATCTGCAGCCACTCTTAAAAGGCCATTATCGACAACCGTCACGCGAATCCGATTTAGGAGCTTATAAGGTGGGTGACGCTGATGGCTGGAAACCGTCCACCTTATAAATGGTTATTCTCCCCTTACGCGAATCTAATCCCTTTATAAAAATGGTTGTTACAACAGCACTATAAAGTCTCTAAAACGATGCACATTTACGCTCAAAATTTAGGACCTTTAAGCCCAACTGCAGGCGACGTCGGCAACCATGTTATACGGGGGTATTTCCGCCTTGAAATCAGGCGTTATAAGTGGGAAAATATAAAGCGGCTGCCTCCACTCTACGGGAAAATTCACCCACTCTATAAGCTCCCATCCAGGGGCGGCAACGCGAAGGTATTTGTTCGTGGGAGCTTGGGAAGCTTTAGACCGGTTGCTGGTGCCAGATGCTTTTCTCAGTCCTTACTACAAGTGGCAAGGGCGTTCTCACGAAGGAGCATGTGCAGGCCGGACACGTGGCAGACAAGACGAGCAATTGGATACTGCTGCCACGTTTGATCCCTGGAAAGTAGGACCTATGCACTCACCCCTGTCACCATTACCCATGACCACCACCATCACCAATGAAAGTCACTAACTACCCTTTGCCTTTGCCATTTAGGGCGAAGAAACCGACTTTTTTTGTGGGATGCTCCACTCCACTTGGGTTTCTCGAACACGAGGCCTTAAGGTGCTTTCACATACGAGGGTGTTCTCTTCGAATACCTTCGCAGACGGTCGAAAATGGCCTTTTCGCTCTCTAAGATGACCTTGTGCCAACGTATTCCATACCACATGACCAAGACATTCGGTCACAATGCTCACCAACCAAGTACATCGTCAATCAAATGAGGACGCTTCCTTGTCATGTTGTCTCAAAACTCCACACACAGGCCTCCCCTCGTTGTTGTGATGTTTTTTATCTCAGAGCAAGGGCCCAATTGCCCTATAAGCAACGCATGTGAGAGCCTGGGGGGGGGGACTTTGGCACAACCCCTAGCCGTAGCTGTTCACCACGTGCAAGACCAAGAACCATGGTATAAATGTTAACCAAATGCAAAGAAGAAAAATCACATCAAACTCTCTCTTTCTTTGTTAAAAAGACGTTGGTTTGCACCACCCTTGAGGTCGGTTCTACATTGCCACTCCATATAAGGTGAAGGTGACATTGATCTACATTGCGACAACACATTGTTGCCACAACACATAAGGTACATTGTTGCCACAACATAAAAGGTACATTGTTCTACATTGCCACGACACTTAAGGTGACTTTATTTGCTCAATATCTTTGGTACTAAAGTAGATATCCAAAGTATGTGTGACCACATTTGATGTGCATTTTCTTTGTTCCCTCCACCACCACCACCACCACCCCACCCACCCCCCCCCCCCCTTCCCGGCAATACCCCATAAGTAGTAAACTTATTACCTTCCTCTCTAGATTGCAATTTTGGAAATTTCGTTCACATGCAGTTAGATTGCTAGATTGTCATTGGAGGACAATATTAGTAATTTGTTTTGGAAGTGCAATGCACATTAACTAATAAAAAGTTGATGATGTGTTTGATTATGCATGACAATCGAATATTTTCTAGAAAAAGGCTTACAAGAGAAGTGCTTATAGACCTTTAGCACACCCATGATGTACAAAAATAGTCAACACACAAAATTATACATTCATTACATCTGGGATATGTGTATGACACTCACAATTGCAATGTAGTGAATATGTAGGCTTTTTGCTTTTCATAATAAGACCATTCATATGCCATGCATAATCATTATGAGATGGATGATGACCTCAATTTGCATTGTAGAGAATCAAGTTTCAAGAAGTCATCAATCACCTGCAAATATTGTGTTGATGTTTGTTGGAGTGGACATTGATGGATTTTTCTTCATCAAGTGACCTAGCTCCAAAGTTCTACCTCTTGAGTTTTTTGGTGAACTAATTGTGTACAACTATTAATCTTTGAATGCTATGTATTTGTATGCATTGTGTGTCAATATGATACAACCTTGTTATTTATAGGTGTAGGGTGTTCGTACAAACCTTTTTTCTAGGAGAGTTGAACTATTTGGATTGGAATGACAACATAACATACATTCAAAAAAATCATGCGCAAGACTTCATCGAGGGAAAAAAAATATGATGATAACACATCCAACAAATTGCAATGTTCATGAACCTTAATCTTTGAAACTCTTGCAGTATGATTTGACCTTGAATTCCATATGGTTAGTGACCATGCAATCGTCGTTAACTTTTTGTACTTTGTGCACCATCGATGTATTTCATTGATTCAATTTCATATATTTTATTGATGACATGCAGATATCATTGTGCATATGGTCCAAAGAAAGAACAAACAAGAAAAGGGCGTGAGGCATGTGGATGCAAATGGAAATGCATGCCATGGGGCAATGATATTATGAATAGGGATAAATACTTTAGACAACCCTCCAGATCTTTGGACAGATGCAATTTTGGATCGAGGACCAAAGGGCACACTCTTCCAAAGAACATATGAGCATCAAAATAATGCACTTGGCCATATCTTGCATCTAGCAGGTTCTTATATAGCCCATTACAATCACCTAGTTAGGAGATAAGCACGCAAGAGGATTGTTGTTGCAAAAACCACCCAACCAATAGTCTAATAAATGGTTTGACACCCCCAAGATTATCCTTATAGAAGATATTATTGGGTAGCAGCATACGACATGCGGAGTCTCGTTGCAAGATTACCCCTTGCCATGCATGGCTATAGTACCCAACATAGACAATCATACACAACCACTCTTGCTTGAGGCAATGCATTAACCAAATAGGTGCATAAGGCCTACTTTTTACTAAGGATGATATATCCTTATTTTTCTCTTATTTCAATTATATCATTAGATGTAAAGCAATCTTCTTTAGCGAATCAACTTGCACCCAAGAATCATCATCACTAGAATGCCCCAACAAACCAAAACTTCGGTTACAAAGCGATTTTTCAATTGCTTTTGATGGGTATCCAGAATCTTTCTAGGTTTTGAAGGAGTTCTATGAGAGATAGACTTCAAGGAGATTATTTTCCGATGTCTCCTTCGTGTAAAATATTGGTTTAAATAGATTCAAAAATTATCTCTAGTTTTTAGCCATGCCATATATGTAACCTTTAAAAAAAAAAATCTTGCAATTAATTGTTACAACGTCTTCCTTTTGACATACTTCAATGCCAAGACAATAGTGCATCAATCCTAGATCATTCATGTCAAAGGCATTGGAAAGATCTGATTTGATTTCATCTATTAAGCTCTCATTGCTTCTTGTAATAATCAAATCATTGACGTACAAAACAATAAACACTATATCTAAATCTTGTCTTAGAATGTAAAGATTAGGATCAACATTACTCTTTGTCATTCCCCTTCGCTTGAAGTGTTCATCAATGCAAGAGTACCACGCCCGTGGTGCTTGCTTCAATCCATTAATAGTTTTGTTGAGCTTACAAACAAGATGTTCTCTCCTTAGCTCAACAAATCCTTGAGGCTTTATTTGTTTTAATTCCATCAATAATACCATTTACTATCATGATTATCATGGATACAAATGAAATATAAAAACGAGAGACCATAAAAAATTGAGCTAAATGAATATTTTGGTTTTCTTTAATAGGAAATAAAATTTTGCAATGGATTTTAACAATATGTTGGAAACTAGTCAAGCAAGCAAATCATTGAATTCATCAATCATGCTTACTACAAATTGACGTTGCAACATATCAGCAAAGTTTTAATTGAAATACATGATTGTAATAAAGCTAGGAAAGAGCTCATTGGTCACCTGCATGAACAATCAACTATTGTATCAATCAGTAGTTTTATGAATGAGCATAAGAAACGTAAACTAGAAGTGATTAATGCTTGGGCGTCATCCACAAGGTATCATCACCTTATGAGTTATTTTGTGACTCATTTAGTGGGTGATTTGCATCAGATACATAGGGACTTTTGATTTTAATAATTTTTCATTTGGAAAAAAAAAATTACCTCATAAACTCAAATGGAATTGGATAGTTGGAATAACCAAAAGCCAGAGCTTCACATAATGAAGTTTTGATGAATTTTAGGAGTAATGGGATCTAGATGCACTCTAAATTGAACTTTGACTTTGGAATGACACATTGTGCCATGCTATTACGGCCATATTCAGGGAAGGCCATGGAATAGTCCTAATATGGTAGACCGGCCCTTCGGTATTCGCGATTGTTGGTTACGCCTAGATTTAATTCCATGTCAAGGCCAGTTTGTGACCGCATGGGACCTGTGACCTATTCATAGTTGGATTGCATGGGGATTGCATGAGTTCATGCACAAGATTCTACTCTCTATATATTGGGGTAGAGATTCTCCCGTTTACAACTTTTGGTTTTGGTTACCAGATGTTCTCTTCTCCTCAAGCATTAATGGCATGGCTCGGGGCATAGATCCAGGATTGATCTAGGTTTGGATAGGTGGTTTTGCTCCTACATGTCTCCTGTTGTGTTTTCATATCCTCATCTTAGGGGTTTTCCCTAATGGTCATTACATTGGTATCAGAGCTCGACTAAGATGCGATCTTGGATAGGATTAAAGACAAGCTCTACATCGAGTGGAAATTGGGAAGCACTTGGAGTATTGATTTTTCAAAGGAAGTTGGATTTTGATTCACTAATTCAAGGGTTGAAGCATGGTTGACAAATGTGGTGGTAGAAGAGCACCCTTCTACTAGTTTGAGTTTTGTTTATATTGCTTCTAAGTTAATAGATTACAAAGAAACACTGTACATATAGAGTATTCACAAACTGCATGAAAAGGCAGGTGTCCTAAAATTGGCCTACCACCTGTCAAACTAAGATTGGGCCCAATATGGCCAAATTCGACCAACAAACTTGGGACATGCCCCCAAGTATAGCAAGTATTGTAAATAACTTTGTACAGGCTAATTCTTCCTATGTGTGGCTACCCGGCTAACCCAAGTAGCCGTCTACGGGATTAGTGCCCTATCCATATATCCTAATGGGTCACATCCCGATCACAACCATATACAGTAAACCAAATAAACTGTACACTAATTACATCATTACATTTAGAGCTTATACTAATGAATCAGATCACAAGCTGATTTCTAACTGGACAACCCAATCTGGATGAAGATCCAAAGTAGCACGCAAAGCATGTACGACTGTCTCGCAACTGCCAAGAGTAGCACAACCAAACTGATGAGGAAATAGGTGGCTACGGTATAAGAAGAGTTGGAAGCCAGACAAGACAAAGGTGAGGACAAAGCTCTTTGGACGTCTAAGCGCAAGGCAAAGGGTATGTGTGCATAAAGACGAGGAAGAGAAAAACCTAAGTGAAAAGCGGTCAAAATATCAAGGCAGCGAATCCAGGTCCCAGGTGGCGAAGTGGGAGTAGAATGAGGTGCAAGGTCAACATTGGTTAATGCGAGTTGTTCACAAAAAGCAGAGCAAGCGTTTTGATGGCGTGAAAGACCGACACCTTGCACATAAAGCCCACACATGGAACACGGGGGCGAGAAGAGGAAGAAGGAGAAAGCTGAGAAACTAAAAGAGAGGAAGAAAGTTGGTGGCGAAGATGGGGCGGACAATATGGCGCCACCTGGCCAAAGGAAACAAGCAAGGAATTCGCAACATCACGGTGGGCTTCACGACGCATGAAGGGGAAGCACTAGAAGGATGGTCTGAAGGTGAAGCAGGTCTCTTTTCTCCACGCCGAGCAAGAGGATTGAAATCCGGGAGTTGCAAAGGACGAGAAGATTCTTGAGGAACCATATTGACAGGTATAGATGATCCCAACTTTAAAACAACACGAGGAATGCAAAGGCAGAAAGCAAACATAAAGACATGTTGGTATTAGATTGTAAGATCCTTGAAGTAGGAATAATCACAGATGCTGGAAAGACAACCACATCAGCAGTCTAAGAAAAGCGTGAGCCAGACACTTTGAGAAAACACTAGTGGCCAAACAAAAGAAGAGCTACAATGCCAGTTTCATCAAGTTTCCTTGAACATCTTTGCAGGTTTTTATGAACAACATAGACAGTTTTTGAGATGAAATCAAGCTCAAGATGCTGCGACACCTTTGTATATTTACACCCGATCCTAGGATGAAAGAAGTATCTCTGATCTGTGGAGAGGGTCGCTGGCCCGTTGTAGGAGAGAGAGAGGTTGTGGAAAGCCTTGTATTGTATTGGGGACAGAGAATTACTGCTAGATTTAGAGCTGTAGCTTGACAGAAACTTGAATTTTCGAAGAAGGATCTCCTTGGCGTTTGCAGTTGGTTTGCTCTAAATTTATCACCGTTTTGTGAACTGATTGAAGATGGAGCTCCCTTGCTGTAGGGCGATGCTGTCAGGTACTGAAGTAGCCACAGCCACACAGCTTCGGTCTGGATCGCGATCTACCCATAGATAGATGCACTGAAGTATCTTCCAACACATGCACACAAAAGCCCTAAAAAGGCTCCAATGCAAACCCTAGCCAGAAGCCAAGAAAAAGAAACCTCACAAGGCCGTTACAGCTACAGCTACCACTCGTGCCCCCTTCTCTCCATCGCTGTGAAGCAAGAAGACGTAAAGCTGTCTTCCATCGCTGAAACTCAGATGTTAGGTTCAGTGATCATGTTTCATGCTCACGACCACCAACCGAACCTCAGGCAGATCGTGCTGTGCCACTACAGGGTAAAAAGCAAGTTTTTTTCCTCATACAAGTCCACTTCATGCATACCCTTCTACCAACAGGGCATCGCTGGAGGAAAACAACTATCCTCTGCTGCCTCATTGGATTATCAAATTGATTCTATCCCTGGAATCCTGATGGCTGCCATCGTTGGACCATATCGCACCTTCATCTTTGAACTAGGAAGCTTTAGGCGCCCACAGCAAAAGTGAAGATTGCAGTCACTGGCCAGTTGGAAGGAACACTCAGAAATTACTTGAAAATCTGATCTACAGCAACAGGGCACCCTCCCATCATCTCTTGAAGAAGGGAGAGACCAACTGCAAAACAAGCAGAATTTTTATCTTTCAAGAATATGCCCAATGAACCTGAATAACAGGTTTTGCCACAACTTACAGCACCTATTCTCTCAGTCGATTTCTATTTGCAGTTATACAAATGCAAATTGATCTCTGAAAAGCGACTTCAGGCATGCTTAGGCTGGGAAATGGTCTTTTAGCAACCATTCTGGGTTGCAGGAATTCATGAACGAGTCTGAGAGAAGGCTCATAAGCTTGTTTTATGGTTCATAAAACAGGGTTACATTTCCTAAGATCACTCACCTTTCTTCCTCTATATTGCAGGGAAATATCAATTCCACAACAGAGATAACAAGCAACAAACAGAGAAAGGCTTCTCAGAGGGATTCTAGCTGCATGCATTAACTATTCCAGATTGTTATGACTGATTCCCACAATTCTACTATCCTTTAAATGCTTAACATAAATAGGATAATATGCATAACTAGTTCTTTCACAGAGAATAGTTAATTCCATGAGAATGGTTAACCTACTAAAAGAGTTTATTGCAATCCCAAACCATGTTCACAAATCATTGGTTCTACAGGAGGATTAGTGTAGCTTATCACACCCACCTCAACATGCAATTTGTTAGATTCAAATTCCTAGCTATGAAGTGTTCATGCACCAGGATAAATCAATTCAAAATCGATTAATCTATGAACATAGCTAATCCAGTTTGAATCCTTTACCATGAACATTAGGAAATTGGAAATAAGTCAAACACTAACATGCTGCACTGTGGGCATTCAGGACAACATATAAAGGGAGCACTGATCAAACACCCTTCCAATTGGTATATGGTCGTGATGTTGTGATGCCAGTAGTTTTTAGTTCCTTCATTAAGGATTGCCACCTCGCAACGTTTTAATGAGTCCAAATCTTTATAGCTACGCCACGAAGATTTTGTGAAAAGTACAGTACTAAGGACCATAAATGGATCTTTGAATGATCCACAAGGTGATTGTATGCTTGTTAAACAATCTATCAGAAACTAGTCATCAGAAAACAAGATCTAGTTTAGCAGCTTGATAGGAAACAAGTAGAGACAATCAAAGCATTGATCAAATAGTATAATCCAACTCCACACGTGTGGAAATAAGGCTGTAGTACGGCCTGTAGACAGTTTTTACAAAGTGTCAAAGCTGGGTTTCATTGGAAATCAAGAGTAATCACCATACAATGAGAGGAAACTCGAGTTTCTCCTTGAGGCTCCAAAAAGTTTCTATCTTCTCACTATGGAGAATGGGAATACATAGTAAAACAAACTTTCTTTGCAAAGTTAGGTGAAAATCCAGCATGTAATAAGGAAGTAGACTCCACTTTCTTGCCCTAATGTGAAAACCCTAGCCTAGATCCAAGAGTCATGCTTGGTAGGTGCATGGTAGGTACAAATCTCATCATAAATCATGGTCTAGATCCTACAAAGTAGGAATCACTACCAAATAGACACAACCACTCCTCTTGACTCGTGGTAACCTACTTTAGGTGTGTATGTACAAGTGGCACTTTGGCCATTCAAGTAACCAACAAACAATATTGACAAAATGTACAATATTCTACATGGCTAGATTTGCCAATGTAGGCAATTTTTCACACTCCTCCTCAAATCTAGCCTTGGAGATCACAATGCTTTCATCAATAACTCCAATTGAAGATCTAAGCTTGACAAATGAATCTTTAGGTAAAGGTTTAGTAAACAAATCAGCCAAGCAACTTGATGATGGCACGTGTTGGAGCTTGATCTCTTTAGCTTGCACTTTTTTCCTCACAAAATGACGAGCAATTTCGATGTGTTTGCTCCTTGCATGGAATGTAGGATTAGTTGCAAGTGATTGGGCTGATTGGTTGTCGCAATAGATGATAGGGATCTCCTCCTCTATGACATGAAGCTCCACCAATAGCCTTTTGAGCCACAAGACCTCCTTGCATGTTGATGTCAAGGCCTTGTATTCGGATTCTGTGGAAGATAGGGAGATGGTATCTTGCTTTTTGGAAAGCCATGATACTACTCCATCACATAGAAAGGTGTCAAAGGCACTTGTTGATCTTCTATCCACTTTCTCAGCTATGAACATCCGAATGGATGAGTTCAAGAGGAGAGATTGATCTTGATGTAGATCTTGAGAAGGATAATTTGTGAGCCTTTGAGAGGCTGCATGCTTCACATCTCTTCCCACACTTTGACAAATGCTTGGGGAGTCCAACTACAAGCTCCTTTGCAACCATAGATTCCATGGCTTTGTAGTTGGGGTGGCCCAACCTTTTGTGCCACAGTTCCACCTTTGATAACTCCACCTTTGCCAAGTTAATACTCTCCACTACAATTTTAGCATCAAGCTTAAACAATCTACCTTGCTTAAAGTCTTTGGCTATACATTCATCATTTCTAAGGATGGAACAAACTCCATGCTTAAATTGTACATCTAGGCCATTATCCATTAACTGGCCTTAGGAACATAAAGAACATTATCAAGATTCATCCTTTTGGATGATCTCACATACAAGGGAATTGTTCCTATTCCACTTATCTTACATTCTTGACTACTTGCAGTATAGATTGATCTATGTAAGTTATTGTAAGAAAGTAAGGTGGAGAATATGTCCTTTTGATATGTCATGTGGAAACTTGCGCCACTATCAATCCACCAAGAATCATTGGTGTTGCTCTTGGATGATGGTGGTTTGTTGGAAACCATCAAGGATGACTCTTCATCCTCCTCCTCCTCCTGATGTGCAATGTTGCTTTGTTTGCTCTCTTGTGCCTTCTTCTTCTTGAGACATTCTGATGCAAAATGTCCTTTCTTTCCAGGAAAAAAACATTTGTACTTGGACTTGTCTTTGATCTTGCCCTTTGAGCTTGAAGCCTCATCCTCCTCCTTGGTATCCTTGAAGTGCTTCTTCTTGCCATTGGTCTTCTTCTTGCTTTTGAATGAGAAATTAGCTTTCTCATCACCATCCTGCAGAGAAATAGCATTCATTCTTGCATTGGTATGCAACATCCTACACTCTTCAGCTACTAATACACTGTGTAGCTTTTCTATAGTAGGCAAAGTGTCTTGGATTGCAAAGCTTTGGACCAAATTTGTAAAGCCACTCCCTAGACCATTGAGGACAATCTGAACAAGCTCACTATCTTGAATCTTCTCTCCAATGGAAGCTAACTCCCTATTGAGAGACTTGATTCTTAGCACATAATCTTGTGCAATCTCATCACTCCTCTTCATGCTTTGTAGAATCTAATTCCTAAACATGAGAACCCTCGAAGTGTTACTAGACTCATAGATAGATTTTAAAGATTCCCAAGCCTCTTTAGCACTCTTACATGATGATACTTCCCTTAAAAGATCATTGCTTACATTCATCTTAATACAGTGAAGTGCAAGCCTAGACCTCTTCTTGTATCTCACTAATTCCTGTGCACCTAGAGGTTTATCTTCATCATCTATTAGAAACTCATAAAGATCCTGGAGCACCATTAGTGACTCCATCCTCACTTTCCAAATAGCATAATTGGTAGAATTTGACCTCTCATTAGCTTCTAGAAGGTAGGCTCCCACTGATCCCATCTTACTAGCAAGATTCTACACACAAGATATAGATTTGTTTGGACCTGAAACTCACAAAGGTTTCTAACTTGCAGTGTTTCACTCAAATGTTGACTTCTAATCCAACAGATGGATTTCGAATCACAGTTCTATCACTCCCTCACAAAGCTGGAATGAAGATAAGATGAGATGAAAACTACACTCAAGCAAATCTTGCCAATCTTGGCTATTCTTGGACAAAACACTGACTCTACCTCTCTCATTCACTTTGATGTACTTTCAAGACCTGGTTTCCACTTTAAGAAGGTCTGAAATCAGCCTAGATTAATTAGTTTTCATGAAACAAATTCAAAACTAATCAATGGCAAGTGATCTTGGTAGCTTGTCCTAGGATTTGCACCAAAAATTACATCAGACTGACACCATATGAATTTTCTATGATCCAATGAATATGGGTTCTTAAATGCTGGTTCAGAGATGCCCACACATGTGAACAGTACGGATTTTGATCCTTAAAAAGTTTGGGATCAAATTCCCTCACCAAAACCTGCATACCAGCTCGCCCTTCCAATACTAGCTTTTTGCACCAAAACCTGCTAAAACTGGATTAGATTCAAACACAGATCAATGGCCTTGTACTTGGCTCTGATACCATGTGAAAAGTACAGTACTAAAGACCATAAATGGATCTTTGAATGATCCACAAGGTGATTGTATGCTTGTTAAACAATCTATCAGAAACTAGTCATCAGAAAACAAGATCTAGTTTAGCAGCTTGATAGGAAACAAGTAGAGACAATCAAAGCATTGATCAAATAGTATAATCCAACTCCACACGTGTGGAAATAAGGCTGTAGTACGGCCTGTAGACAGTGTTTACAAAGTATCAAAGCTGGGTTTCATTGGAAATCAAGAGTAATCACCATACAATGAGAGGAAACTCGAGTTTCTCCCTGAGGCTCCAAAAAGTTTCTATCTTCTCACTATGGAGAATGGGAATACATAGTAAAACACACTTCCTTTGCAAAGTTAGGTGAAAATCTAGCATGTAATAAGGAAGTAGACTCCACTTTCTTGCCCTAATGTGAAAACCCTAGCCTAGATCCAAAAGTCATGTTTGGTAGGTGCATGGTAGGTACAAATCTCATCATAAATCATGGTCTAGATTCTACAAAGTAGGAATCACTACCAAATAGACACAACCACTCCTCTTGACTCGTGGTAACCTACTTTAGGTGTGTATGTACAAGTGGCACTTTGGCCATTCAAGTAACCAACAAACAATATTGATAAAATGTACAATATTCTACATGGCTAGATTTGCCAATGTAGGCAATTTTTCACAGATTTGTTGATTTTCAGTCTGCTTTTGTTTTTTTTTCTTTTGTTAAATATTTCTGACGATTCGGAAGCTGTCCCTTCCACTTCTGAAGCTGCTTCTTCTAGTGGTACAAAGTCTGAAAAGTCAAAGATTGTAGATATAGATACTTTTTTATTGATACGAGCGTTAATTTAGATGATTGTTCTGATTTTGATCCAGCTTAAAATAGGGCATCGTTTATAGGCCCTAGAGCACCCACTACCCTTTCTCTTTCTGATAAGTCTTTGATTACTTTGCCTACTTACAATATAGATAATAATTTCTTTTTGACAATATCAGATATATCAAATCTTTTTTACTTCACTGAAGCTGAGACTCTTTGCATTTTGAGCAAAGAGCTTGATGAATTTTCGAATATAATTGATTTTGATGCTGATGATCTTCTCCCTGGTGTTGACAATGTACATAATAATAAGTTTTATTCAGGAGAATATTGCTTGAAAATGGTTGTGGAGGAAATGCGCAACAAAGAAGATGATCTACCTTATGAGGAGAAGTTTCTTAGAATCCAAAGTCAACTTGGTTTTCCACAACCAACTGTCTATTCACCAACAATATTGACATCAAAATGTGGACATAATATTAATGGAGAGACGGAATCAGGGAAGACAAAGCCAAATGCGTAAGTTTTTGTATCTTATCACGTACTAGTAGATTCATTATGTCAGATTATATACTGGAGCTTATTTTGTTTTTCATCATTTCAGAAAACAATTTTCCTTGATGATTTTGCAATTCGTCGAGGAGGGCAGAGATCTTCTGCTGGAGAATTTTCAAGAGATCATGCACTGGAGCACTATCTGAAGTTTTTCAAGAATAATGAGATAAGTGTTGCCCATTCAAAGTTTCATCAACATGGTGAAACTATGATTATGACAATTAAGGCACTGTCTCATTTTCTTGGAGGACATAATTTCAATAAGGTGCATAAAATAATTTTTGTAAAGAAAACCATTGCGATTAAAATTTTAGGATATGGACCAGCGAATTCCATGTTCAAATCATCTCATTTTGAATTGTATGCTGCTTATGTTGATCTGAGTAAGCATGAAAATTATGAACTATTGGATCCATACAAAAGAAGAAAATTGTTGCATGATTCTAAATTGCAACTTTCATTGGAGAAAATATCGGAAACAGATTAGATACTGCTAAATTGTACTTTGTAAATATTTTTATTTAATATACAAAATTTTATTGTGTGTCTATAGCCTACTGGCTTGTATAAATTTGCATGCTTTTTGAAATTTTTTATAATCCGTCGATTTTGTATTATGACGAATTTGGATTCTTCTGTTGGAGGACTGATTAGATGGAAAATACTTTATAGAAATAGATCTCAGAACCAGGTATCATCAGATTAGAATTCATTTGAATGACATGCAAAAGACTGGTTTTGGGACGAGATTCGGTCATTATGAATTTCTTGTGTTTTCTTTTGGATTGACGAATGCACATGCGACATTTCAACAGATGATGAACGATATTTTTCGTCAATATCTGGGTCAATTCGTAGTTGTATTTTTAGATAATATTTTCATCTACAGTAGAACTCTTAAGGAGCATTTGAATTATCTTAAGACTGTCTTGAGAATTCTCAGAAGAGATAAATTATTTGCTAAAAAATCTAAATGTGAGTTCTTTAAGCATGAGTCAGTGTACCTAGGTCATAAGATCATCCCGAATGAGTTGAAGATAGATGAGAGTAAGGTCAAGATAGTGCTTGAGTGGCCGGTACTGAAGACAATTATAGAAGTTAAATCTTTTTTCAGTTTTACTGTTTCTTTCATAAGCATTAGAGGAGTTTTTGATTCCAAAAGGGTCGTGTAAGAAATTGTGTCGTAGTAAGAGAATGTTAGAGAGAGAATAATAAAATTACCGAAATTTTTTGTCATCTTTTTAGTTTCTACTGCTGTCCGCTGTCGAACTTGTGTGGTTGGCTCATTTTTTAAAGTATTAACATTGCGCATGAAACAAAGCATGCTATCAAAAAACAAAACACGCGCCACAAGCAGAAAAAAATTTCCTCCAAAATTCCATGTGTAAAGGAGTACACAACTCCCAAAGCCCATGATCATCAACATTTGTAGATCTAAGTTTTACACAAATAGGACCTCTAGTCTTTTAGATTTCTTCGATCATGTACACTAATTTGCATTGCACCTTTGCGAATACTTGTGAGTCTTTCTGAAAATGACTTTGAGGAGCTTTGTGAGAAAGTTTTAGCAATGTAGACTCCTTTTGCAAATTTTATTGATGTTGTATGTCTTGTTCTTGCAGGTGCTGATTGCTTTTTGCAAAATTCGGGCTTATTGGCATTTTATTCTCCCTTGGACTAATGGAGTGATATTGTTGTAGATAATGTAGTTGTTGCTTCCAGCTTCTTGGTTGAGTAAGATGTTCAAGTGTGAAATTAAAAGTGATAATTTTACCTTTTTACTTTGTCAGGTTATGATATGGGATTCGAGCGATAGTTGAGTACTCTTTTAAACAAAAACAAGCTCACATATTTTACTTTTTCTTGGTACTAAAATGTACAGACCATCGATGAGGTGACATATCACTATCATGTCAGGATCTACATTTTTTATTAAAAAAACTTATCTATTCTCCCGTGATTCTGATATGTATGGATATTTGATGATGTGGCATAACTTCTATTTGACTTTGCTGCAAATGTATATATTAGATTAAGCACCTCTTTGTGTAGGATTAAGGGTTTGGAAGACAAGGCTAAACCTTGTAGAGGTTCAAATCCTCTTCCCTCAAACTATTAAAATAAAAAATACTTCAAGCTAGATTTGAATCTTACTATATACTTTTCTCAAATCCGAAAATGTAAATTAAAAAATAACGCAATTATGAAATAAAAATAAAACCTCTATACTTTTATGGAATCATATGCAAGATCTAAATATTTCATCATATTATATGCAAAGAGTAGATCAATTTTGTTTCTTACCTCATCTCCATCAAAGTTTTGATAAGAAAGTTATGACAGATCAAAGATTATTACCATACATTTGATGATGTGGCATTTGATGACATGGCATATCTCCACCACACGTCGATCTACATTTTGGTAACGAGAAGTTGTCTACTGGCGCGTCATGGTTTCTTATTTGAACTCGGATGAAGATGAGATAAAAAACAAAAATGATCTACTCTTCGCATAGAATCCAATGGAATGATACTCCTACCAAAACAAAGGATAGTTCTCCATTTCACATTGTTACAAACATAGATGAAACCATTTTGAAAATTTGATAATTGTAAATG
Source organism: Diphasiastrum complanatum (assembly GCA_029204225.1). Classification (NCBI taxonomy): domain Eukaryota; kingdom Viridiplantae; phylum Streptophyta; class Lycopodiopsida; order Lycopodiales; family Lycopodiaceae; genus Diphasiastrum; species Diphasiastrum complanatum. Next base: position 60,651,862 of record CM055095.1, on the reverse strand, counting down.
GAAATTTGCCATAAAATTTAGTAATAATTGTATAGAGGGGAAAAGAAAGAGAGGAATCTACAAGTAGTAAATTCATGGCTTAATGTTTGGAATAAATATTTTGTCATGAATATATTTTTTGAAAGTGAAAAACTCTCCACCAATATGTTTTTGGATGGAAAAGCCTTAGTTTGGTGTGAGGACTTAGTAGCCAAAGAAAAACAACCATTTTGCCTAGTATTCAAGGAATACTTTCTTCCCTTGTTAGATGATTATGAACATTTTCAAAAGCTTTCGGGATTGACCATGACTAAAGGCCTTGATCAATTCATTCAAGATTTTCATGAGTATCTTAATCCTCTTTATAGTGAAATATCTCCAAAGATACAGATGCTCATGTTTATTGATGGTTTACCTAAGGACTATCAAGTAGATGTTAGAAGGAACAATCCTAACACCCTAGAAGATGCTATTAGGGCTACAAATTTTTTTTATGATACTCCTAAGCCACATAAGAGTCATCACCCTAATGAGCAAAAGAAGGGTTTTCAATTTAAAAGGAAGGATAAGGAAGTTACCAATGAGGCATCTTCAAATCCTAATTCTAAGAAACCCAAACACCAAAAACAAAGCCTCAACCTCAAGTATCAAAGCTCACAGTAATGAGATGAATATTCGTTTTCTTAGTTCAATGTTTTATGGACCTAATGATTTAATTTGCATCAAAGATAAAATTGGAGAACATCTCATTTCTTGTTGAGAATTTCCAAGGGATGTAGAAGACCCGCAACTTTGAGTCTTTCTACTTTATTTTGTTGGCATTGTTCACAACTTTGAATGTATGCCTCGACATGACCTATCATCTTTGGCCTGAAGAAATTTTGTCTGACAATGTCAAGTGTCCTCTGTATGCCTGGGTGACAGCACAAGGATTGTTATGACACTGCAGCATGACCTATCACCTTTGGCCTAAAGGAATTCTTCTTGACAAGGTCAAGTGTCCTCTGTATGCCTGGGTGACCAGCACAAGGGTTGTTATGACATTGCAGCAGGATTTGGGCCCACAAGTCCTCTCTATCCGGCACGAAAACCTTTCTCTTTCAAAAAAGCAGCCATTCCTTATGGAATAGTTTGCAAGTATCTTGTCAATTCAAGATTGCTTGGGATCCTGCATCCCAAAAGTCATCACTAGATCTAGAATTTTCTGTCAGGACATCTAGCCAGATGCGACTGAAAAATCCATCGGTTCGACAAAGATCCCAAAGTGAAAGATACAAATCAGATCTCAACAAAGCATAATTGATTAATCTCTCCAATCCGACTCAAGGCATCGGCAACGCAATTCGACGTACATTTACGATACTTAATGTCGAACACAAACTCTTGAATGAGTTCTAACCATCTAGCCTTACGGCCACGAAGGTCCTTGGCATCACAAATATATTTAAGGGATTGGTGATCAGTCATCAACATAAATCTGACACCATAAAGATAATGCCTCCAGAATTGTAACGCGTGAATGACTACAGAAAGCTCCTTCTCATAGGTAGAATATCACGTTTGAGCAAGATCCAGCTTCTTGCTTTCAAAAGAAATTGGTCTACCATCTTGATAGAGGACCACTCCTACAGCAAAGTCGCTAGCATCCATGTCAATCACAAAGGGTCGGTTAGGATCGACAATGTGTAAAATTGGAGCCGTAGAAACACAATGCTTGAGAGTTTCAAAACTCTCATTCATTTCATCAGTCCATGTTATTAATGGACTTTTTCTGTGGCTACATTTTTTCTTCGCCCTCTTAAGAACGTTCATTAAGGGCAATGTTGTTAAGGCATAGTCCAAAATGAACCTGTGAAAAAAATACTATGAAGCCCAAAAAAGATTTCACATCACGAATTGCCTGAGGTCTCGGCCATTCACGTATCTTACAAAATTTGTCATAATCAATTTCAAGACCTTTGTCAGATATGACATGGCCCAAGTATTTGAGTTTAGTTTGAAAGAACTCACATTTCGACTCATTGGCATAGAGCTTTTCTTGTCTTAGAAGATCCAAGACAATACGAAGATGTTTTTCATGCTCCTCAAGGGTCTTATAAATTAATATGTCGTCCAAATACACCCCCACAAACTTTTCCAAATATGGACGAAGAATATCGTTCATCATCTGCTAAAAAGTGACAGGCGCATTCGTGAGTCTAAAAGGTAACACTAAAAACTCATAATGGCCATACCTGGATCAAAATCCAGTCTTAGGAACATCTTCGTTCCTAATCCTTATCTGATGGTATCCTGATCTAAGATCAATCTTGGAGAAATACTTAGCTCCATTCAAACGATCCATAAGATCATCCATCCTAGGTAAGGGATATTTGTTCTTGATGGTTAAGTCATTTAACTTTTTAAAGTCGCCACGCAAACGTGTGCCGCCATCATTTTTATTAACTAAAAGGATTGGTGCCCCCCAAGGGGACTTACTAGGCTGAATATGGCCCATCCTAAGAAGTTCTTGTGATTGGCTAAAAATTTTATCCTCTTCCTTGATGCTAACCCTGTATGGAAAAAGAAATACAAGTTGGCTTCCAGGAAGCAACTCTATCTGATGGTCAACACTCCTTGGGGAGGTAGGCCATCAGGAAGTTTATCAGGAAAAACATCGCTATACTCTTGCCTAAGTTTGTTAAATATTGTTCTTTTAGTTGAATTAACACTTAAGGGATTATTTAAAGACACATTCAAAGACAAATGCGACAAATCAATATTTAGACTCTAGACTGCATGGTCATCCACATAGACTTCATTTTAAAAAAAACAAAGATGAACTTTATTACCAGAATCAACAACTTCTAAAGCAAAAACCATAGGATCAAAAGGCCTATTTACATCGCTTTTTAGCTCAAACATTGAGCCCTTATGTAAAAAAAAAACACACTGTGTAACATAATCCTTTCTTAAAGACTCATTTTTAGAGTAAAACCACTCTTTTCTTAAGATTATGTCTACGCTATCCAAATTCATTATATGAAAATCCAGTAGTTCAACATAATCTTGATCTTAAGCGGCAACTGAGGAACAAGCTGGTCCCAAGCTTGTTAGTCTTCCCCCGACGCCATTTTCACCACATACAAGTGATTACTTGGCGCAGTAGTCGCCTTTAGCTTCTGCACTAGTTTAGCATTTATAAAGTTATGTGTGAAACAATCATAAAAAAGAACAGTCACAGCTTGGCGTCTTACGATTCCATTCATACGAATGAGATAGTGAGGGCCAAAAACAGTTGTATTAAAGCAACAATTCTCATAATTAGTGTCATCCTTAAAGAATAAGTCAACAAAAGATATATTAGAATTATCTGGCGCTTTAAAGAATTTAGGTTGCCCGCCAGATTACTTTTGCTTTTTCTTCGGGCAATCTTTTGAAAGATGTCCTTTCTCCATGCAGGAAAAGCACAAGCCACCGGTTCTCACCTTGTCATAATCTGCGCAATCCAACTTGACGCATTTTTCCCGCCCTAGGAACCGATGTCCGTCTTGTCTTTGCCCTGCTTTTTGAAAAAACTTTTTTCTTTTTGTTCAGTCTTGGGCAAACTTTGCTCCTTGCGGGAGGCAAAATGGGCGTCATCGAATATTTTTGCAAAGCGAATTGCATCCTCAATAATCTGCGGCCGGTTACGCCGCACTTCTAGCTGAAATTCTTTCGGAAGCCCCAAGATAAAATGTAATAATAATAGGATAGGATCGATTGGCGAAGCAAATCGGGGTAAAATCTCCTACCACCTCACCTCAGCATCCTTCACAAGTGAATCCAAATTCCAGGGTCTGTGCCACTGAACCAATCGAAGATTGTCCTAGCACTCACTGTAGATATAATCTTTTTGCATATGCTCACCTCCCTGTAAGACAAATATAGTTTTCAATCACAAAGGTCACAGCTTCAACCTTAAAGAAGTCTGGCCTATTTTGTGGAGGCAAACTTGACTGCAATTGGCTATGCCTGCCATTATCTAAACAAAACTGCACCTCAGTTTCTTTCTCATTGCAATCTAAGTTCTGACTGGGGATGTAAAGTCCTTATCCTTTTGTTCAATCACAAAACTCAGGTTAAAATTTAGAGAAGTCAGGCCTATTTTGTGGAGGCAAACTTAAAGCAATAGGCTACACCTGCCATTATCAAAACTGTACCTTGGTTGCTTTCTGAAATACCACTCTGCAATCTAACTTCTGACTGGGAATGCAAAGTCCTTATCCTTTTGTTCAATCACAAAGCTCACAGCTTCAGCTTTAGAGAAGTCTGGCCAATTTTCCGAAGGGAAATTCAGCTGCAATGGGCTATACCTGCCTAAACAAAACTGCACCCTGGTTGCTTTCTGATTCCTGAAATACTTCTCTGCAATCTAAGTTCTGACTGGGGATGCTAAATTGTTAGCGGTTTCTGCTGCTAGCATGTTGGTAAGAATCACATATGGTCCAGAATTTTGAGGATCCAACTTGATAACCATACTAGCAGCACGTTTTGCCCTCTCTAAGTCTCCATGCAAACTGCAGGCACCAAGCAGTGTCATCCATATGACAGGGCTAGGCTGAAATGGCATAGTTATGATAATTTCCTCTGCATCATCCAGGCGACCTGCACGACCAAGAAGATCGATCAGGCAACCATAATGTTCGGCCAAAGGTTCGAGACTATGATCTATCTTCATTGAGCGGAAGTGATATATGCCATCACCCACCAGTCCAGCATGGCTACAAGCAGTAAGAACACTGATGTAGGTGGCTCCATCAGGTTTAACATTTTCTTGTTGCATTTGTCTAAAAAGCAAAAGAATATCATCTACAAGGCCATGATGTGAATAAGCTGAAAGCATTGTATTCCATAAAACCAGATCTTTGGCGGGCGTCTTGTCAAACACTCTTCGCGCATGCTTCAAGGCCCCACACTTATTATACATATTGATGATCGTTGTTGCCAATGCAACATCAACTATTAACCTACTCTTCACAATCTGAGCATGAATCAGCTTGCCTTCTTGTAGTGCTGCCCTTCTACCACACACGTCAAGAACACTCATGAAAGTGATCTTGTTTGGTTTCAAGCCTTCCTGCTTCATTGAATGAAAATACTCAATGGCCTCATTGCCACATTCATTTACTGCAAGTGCCGAAATCATGGCAGTCCAAGAGATCACATCTCGCTGGGGCATTCTGTCAAAAATTCTCCGACAACTTTCTACTTCCTCAAATTTTCCATACATATGAATGAGGGCATTGCCCACATTTAGATCAGTCGCAAATCCAGAGCCATCAATAAAGGAATGAAGCACTTTCCCAGTTTCAACAGATGCCTCAGCTGCACAAGCGTTAGCAATGCAGATCAGGGTTATTTTATTTGGTCTGATACCCTCCTGCACCATGCAGTGGAAAAGTTTTATAGCTTTTTTGGCATGCTTGTTTTGTGCATATGCTGCAATCATGGCAGTCCAGGAAATAACATCCCGTTCAGATCGTTCTTCGAATATCTTCAATGCAGTATCCAAGCTCCCACACTTGCCATACATGGTTACGAGAGCATTTTTCACAGCCATATCGGCCTGTAACCCAGCTCGGACAATCTGAGCATGGATTTTCTGACCTTCTGACAGGTCTGCAGGGCTGCAGCACGCATTAAGGACGGTAATAAAAGTTATCTTGTTTGGCTTCACAAGATCTTGCTGCATTTGATAGAAAATTTTAAGGGCTACCTGGCCCAAGCCATTTCCAGCATATGCTCCTATCAAAGCAGTCCACAGAATTACGTTTTTTTTGGGGATCTTGTCAAAAACTGACAGTGCCGATCCGACATCGCCACACTTGCCATACATAACAAGGAGGAGAACTGCCAAAAATCTTTCTTTATCTAGTCCAACCTTTTGGAGATAGGCATGAAGCCGTTTACCTTCTGATAAAGCCTTGAGGTTAGTGCACTCCTTGGCAAGACAGGCAAAGGTCTGCAAATCTACTTCATCGCTCGCTCCATCCAGCGAATTGATAGCTTCCCTCAGCCGCTCGTGCTTTCCTGATCTTATCCCTCCATTGCTTGCTACATTGTGTATCAAATTGCTGGAAGCTCTATCTGCACAAATCGAAAGCAATTCAGTCCTCAAAGCTACAGCTACTACAACTACTGAGTACACAAAATATGTTAGGAAAAATCTCTGCTTTTAGTTGAGATTATGCTCCATGATCAAACCTTCTATTGCAAAGCTTTGGTTTTGAGGCTTCACACAGCACCGACAAAGACCTCTACCCTCAGGCAATGATCTCAGAAATCCACCTGCTTTTGAAAACCATAGCTCAGAGATGCTAATTCTTCCAGAGCTCTGAGCAAAAATTGACCAAAGATTTCTCATCAAGCCAAGCCCATATGTGAATTCTATCCCAACCCAACTCAACTATAAATTATAGCAAATGCACTCATTCTCTTCAACCCTTGAAATACAAAACCCATCATCTTCTGTTCTTAAAACCCTCCTTCAAAGCTTTTAGCTCATTTTTTAGGGCATCATATGGCATAATTGTCTCCCCTCCTTTTCTTTTTTTTTACTTCTTCTTCTTCCTCTTCTTCTTTGGCTTCCTCTTTTTATTGACTTCTTATTCTTAACACACCTGTTTTATAAGTTTTTTTAATACACATGCTTTATATAGCATATCATGAAACCCATGCATTCTTACTCTTCTTCTTTGGTTCCACATAATTTTAGCACCCTGACGCGCGGGTGCGCCAGCCAGGGGCTGGCCAAAAAGGCGCAAGCGGGCGCCGTGGCGCAGGCAACGCCCGGGTGGTGCCGGGCAGGCCCAGGGGGCGCCCGGCAACGCCCAGGTGGGTGGCACCGGGCAGGCAGCGCCCAGGTGGTGTCGGGCAGGGGCACCAGCGCCAGGTGGGTGGCGTCGGGCAGGCAGCGCCCAGGTGGCGCCGGGAACCGTGCAGGTGGCACTGGGCAGCTTCACACCCACCTGCACACATGTGAATAAGTAGGTGGGTTCAATTATATATAAGTACTGGTTTATCTCAGAGATTTGCTTATGGGATAAACCTTGGCGCCCAACACGTGGCACCAGGGCAACCAGTTCAAAAAAAAAAAAAACTCCCTGCCTGGCCCACCCTGACACGTGCCAGCATCCGTCAGGGTGCTAAAAATAAGAGGAGCCCTTCTTCTTTGGCTTCCTCTTTTTATTGACTTCTTAACACTCGTGTTTTATATGTTTTTTTAATACACACATGCTTTATATAGCATATCATGAAACCCATGCATTCTTACTCTTCTTCTTTGGCTTCCTCTTTTTATTGACTTCTTATTCTTAACACACGTGTTTTATATGTTTTTTTAATACACACATGCTTTATATAGCATATCATGAAGCCCATGCATTCTTAATGGACTCTTAACAAGCTTGACCCAACCCATATATGACACTTGCTTAACAATGAATTTACTCACAAATTGGTGTGGTTTATTACTAAATCTAGAAGTGCATAGCCTCTCCAAATGCCTTTACTCATGAATATTGTAAGACAAACAAAAAAGCCCCTTAAACTTACACGATTGCTTCACATGTTCTTGAGCTTGCATGCCCAAACCTCAAAAGGGCATTTGGGATATCCAACTTAGTTTATGCCTTTAACAATTTGTCTAACCAACCAAATAATTATTCATTGTAGCCAACATGTCAACAAGCATCACCTCTATGAGATATCCATTCCCAAAAGACTAAACCAACTTCCACCTCAAGACAAAGATTTATCTTGATATCATGTTAGGATGAGCTTGCAAAGCCACATCCAAACCATCCAAGCAAGTTATTCAACACAACCAACACTTGAAGAGTCTTTTGCATAACCAACCAAGCCAACATGTCGACCAACAAATACTAGTTGAGAGCATTTTGAGACTTCAAATCAGCCTTACATCATCCTCCCAATCCTTTGAAGAAATTGATTTCTTCATCAAAGCCAATATTTTATAAGCTATTAGGCTCAACTTTGATTCATTGACCTTATTAGGAATCTGTGTTGTCGACTTTTTGTTTGATGTCGACTGATCAAATAATAAAGTATAATTGCATCTGTGAGCAATGTGATTAATATTACAATAAGTTGCAATACATCACATTGTCTCACTTATTCATTTATTAATTTCTCGTTGTCATTTGCCACATCATGGCGACAAATCCGCCAAACCAAATGAGTCTATCTCTAATTCTAACCAAATATATCATTTTTCTTTGTTATTAATAACTTGATCTTCCCAAGCTGATGGCGATGGTGACAATGAGGAGATCGAGAAGTTGTGTCGTGCGACATCGATCTATTCGATGATAATGCATCACCCTTAATATCATCATTTGCTTGTGAAGCATGCACATGATCCTCTAAAAATGTGTCATCGAATTCATCATCACGATCCTGTTCAGGTGCATCAGTTGCCAGCAGCATGTCCTCCATGACAACTCTATCCTCAAAAAAAAATTTACTTCGAGGAGCGACTTGAATCACGTACCACCATCTGACATCTAAACGGTCGAGGTGAAAGTCCGCCCGTAATTAATCGATGTTTCCATAAACATTAACTTGTAATTAGTATCTATGCTATAATTACTTGGGTATACACACAATATACATTTTTTTGTATACTGAAAATCAATTGATTGACATAAAAAGAGTTTTGACTACTAGAAGACATACATTCCTGCTCACATTGTTGAGGAAAAACAATTGTATCACTTTGATATGTCCAAAGCTTGGTGGAGTCAATGGCAAAATAACATTCTCATCTTTCCTCAGTTGCATTGGGACCATTGCAAATAAATTTGAACCATTTGACATCAAATATGAAAAAGTTGAATTGCCTAAATCCAACTTCAAGAATTAGATTGATTTTTCCATAATAATCAAGTTGAGAAGAGATAAATTGGTGTCAACCGTGCTTGCTCGACTCTCTTGGGTAAATTTTGCCATGAATCCACAATCATAGGTGTTTCTATTTTTATCAATACGCAAATTCTTTTGCAGCCAGGATCGCAACCCTAGTTGAAAAAATTTTGCAGCTAGGTCGCTTGGCACATCGACTATCACTACTCAAAATGGAGCTCATCGTGCTATTGGGACAAGGGTTGCCACCTATACGGCTAAATGTCAACCATCCGCTACAAATCGATGACAAATATCTTACTTTTCTATCGAGCAGCATTCTCCTCAGGACAATATGTGCAAATGGTATACGAACAAGTGTATACCAAGGATTAAGCCTTGTTTGGGACCTATTCTGTTGGGCATAAAAACAAGATTCATCACATTTGAAGCCATCGAAAGAAAGATAGGCTACGAGACGTCTCTTGAAAGAAAGAAAGCCGAGTAAGACAAACAAGAGACACTCAGTTACGTAGGGCTATCTTAACAAGTCATTGCAGATGTTGAAGTTGTTGCCGAGAAGCATGATGATAGCTACAAATAAGCTCTTGGTTTTACGTAGGCAAACACTAATCAATGACTTTTCAAGATGAGGTGTCGATGCAGTGCCTCATCACTCAAAAGGGCTTCCAATGGAGATGATGTTGAGATCCGAGCCTGAGAGCATGAGAATTACTAGTGTTGGGCTAAGCGCATATATTGTGAGCCCCATGGTAATTCCCAAAATATGGAAAACCATGGGGGAGCTAGTAATTTGGGCCCTCTCAAACTTGAGACGCATTTTCAAGAAAGAGGTCTGTTTGTAAATAGAAAGCTAGTGGTGGAACCCAAAGTCCTATAGAATGGAGTTAACTAGCTCACTATTATAAGAGAAGACCTCCTCCACAAGTTTTGGAGAGCATATGTATGTACTAGAATGTTGTTGCACTTTTAATTGAAGATTTTTCTATGAGAAATTTCAAGTAGTTTAGTCAAGTTTAGTCATATTTTGGTTAATTGTCAATATTAGGCCAATATGCAGTTAGACTTAGAGATAAACTTTATGAAAGTTATTTTAGTCAAAGTTCATTTGAATTACCACTTTGGCAAGATTCATTAGATTGTTGGTAGATCATAGGTTGATCAAGAATTCTTCATTCTATGTGTTGATTTTCTAGTTATAGTGCTAGAAGAGAATTGAGAATTTTCATATCTTTCTAATTTCTTTTTGAATACACTTGTTGTCATTCAAAAGAGTGCTTTGAGCATTGGAACAAGTTTAAAGAAGAAGTTTATGTCACTTCAACATGGCTACAAGTGGAGGCTTTATGTTGGAGAGCAATGATAGGCTTACCTCAAGCAACTATTCTACTTGGAAGGTGATGATGGAATCACTTCTTGAGATGAATGAGTTGATGGAGATTGTTGCAGGTGTGGAGGAGAGGCCTCAAGCACCTCAAGATCAAGTGAGGTATGACAAGAGAGCTAAAAGAGCTCTACATATGATAAAGATGAATGTTACCAATGAGTTACTCAAGGAAGTTGGTAAGTGCACATCATCTTTTGAGGCTTGGAAAGATTTCAAGAAGCTTTATGAATCCAAGTCCACATCTAGAGTGTTGACTCTAAGAAGATAAATCTTTCAAAGTTTGCAAAAGAAGGAAGAGAGTGCTCATGCTTTTCAATTGAGAGTTAAAAGCATTGAATGATGAGCTAGCATGTATTGATGAGAGCATTAAGGAAGGAGAACTTGTTCAAGTTATTTTTAATGGTTTGTTGGATGATCATGCTAACCTTGTTCAAAGATTTTCTATTCAAAAGATTTTGCCAAGCATTGTGGATTTGCAAGAGATTTTGGTGAATGAGGAGTTTAGGCTTCAAGGTCAAAGGGTCAAGATCAAGATGAGCCTTCCTCTTTTGTTAGTAAGAAGAAAGATAGGTCAAAGTTAAAGTGCTTTTATTGTGGAATCAAAGGGCATTTTACTAATGAATGTTTGAAGAGGCAAATAGATGAAGGTAGCAAGCAAATCAACTTTATTGCTAATGATGAGGATCTAGGTGGTGGTGATTCTCTTTTGATGTGTTCTTCAAGTTTAATATCAAATGAAGGTGACAAAGATTCATGGTGGATTGATAGTGGAGCTAGTTCACACATGACTAGTCACAAGCAGTTCTTTACTTCTTTGGTCACTTATGATGGAGCCAAGAAAGCAATTCACATGGCCGATGGTGGTGAGTGTGTGATTGAAGGTATTGGTTCAATCCCTATTTGTCTCTCTACTAATAGGAAAGCAAGACTTGATGAGGTACTAATGATTTTTTTCATGGCTCTAATATTTTTGAGGTTTCTACTTCTTATGATGCAATCATTATAAGGGAGTCTATAGAAAGAAAGAGCAATGGAAGATTGGTTCTTGGGAAGATCCAAGGCATGGATCTCACATCTCTTCATCAACTCAAAGGATTCTATGATTATGAATTGATCACTCATGATCGATATGGCAAAAAGTTGGTTGGAGAAGACTACATGGAGCAAATCGAAAGACAATTTCTTTAAGGCAAGGGAGATCTCATTAGTGAGCTTTTTGAGGTTTGTTATGGACTCAAAAAGATTGAATTTATTAGGTTTTATGCTCATCTTCACCTACTCTAATTCATGTTGAATGGAAAATTTGGAATCTATCTTTTGATTTATGATGGTGGTATTGTTTTCACTAACCTTTGTGGAAATTCAAGATCAAGCATTGATGGGATCTTGTTGGATCTAGATCATATGTTTGAGAGAGAGTTTTCCTAGAGGTTCAGGTCTTAAGATATTCATATCTTTGATATCTTTTATGTTCAAGAGAAAGGTAGGAAACTGGAAGCGACACACTTTGCTTTACTCACATGTTTTGGACAATCATCTTATGTAGATGATGCTATGCAAGTGGATATTGGTTCTCATGTTGTAAAAGCAACTAATGGATCTGGAAAAGAAGTATTAGTCAATGGCTTTGATGGTCAAGTGGAAGATCAAGAGTTTGATCTCAAAGGGCTTCAACAACACAAAAGGAAAAGTGGCAATTTGGAGCTATTCAAGAGCATCAAGAAGGGTCATTTGGCAAAGATGTTTTGGATCTGTTTTTGCATGTGTATGAAGACTCAAGTAAGGTCAAAAGAACAGCAAGGAATTGTTGTTCAAGTTTATTTCTTTTATCTCATGTTTGAGCTATTTCATGTGAATGTGCGCAAATTGTCAAGATATGGTAAAACTAGCTACATTGGTTTGCATCATTTTGATGTTAAAGTTGTACTAGCATTCTTGGCTAGTTTTAATTTGCTGATGGAAATGAAGCTTTTTGAGGTTCATTATGTCACTCATTCATGTCCAATTCATCAAGTGTTGATGATATCTTATGACAAGATGGCAATGGAGGCTCATTCATTGAGTTTTATGGTGGATACATATCAAGAAAGAACAAAGTTGGAGGAGACAAGCAGGCAAATGGTCATCACTCACATTTATTGTTTAATTGCTGTAATTTTTCAGAGAGTTCAAAGTTTTAAACATGGAGGAATAATTTCATTTACATTCTATTTGGTACTTCATGTTCTAGATACATCTGGATGTGATGTAAGAGATAGTGAAACATCCAATTTGGACACTATTCTCTATATCAATTATGGAAACTACTTTAGAACATTAGAAAGGAGGTCTCTACTTACGATGGAGATCATTCTAAAGTTGGATCAAAGTTCTATGGTTAAAATTATGCCAAAACTAGTTGAAGAGGGAGTGTGAGAAATTTCAAGTAGTTTAGTCAAGTTTAGTCATATTTTGGTTAATTGTCAATATTAGGCCAATATGCAATTTAGAGTTAGAGATAAACTTTATGAAAGTTATTTTAGTCAAAGTTCATTTGAATTACCACTTTTGGAAAGTGTGAAAAAGTTAGGTCAATTTTGGACACATTCAAATTTGAATATTAGATGCATTGAATCTAGTCACATTGTTGATAGGGTTTTTGTTATGGAAGGAAACCAAAGATTCATCAATGAGGCATGGACCTACTATAAAAGGATGTAAATTCGTGGAGAAAGAGATCCTCTCTCTCTCTCTCTCTCTCTCTCTCTCTCTCTCTCTCTCTCTCTCTCTCTCTCTCTCTCTCTCTCTCTCTCTCTCTCTCTCTCTCTCTCTCTCTCTCTCTCTCTCTCTCTCTCTCTCTCTCTCATTTCATACTTATACATGAGTTCTCTTGGGTTCATCTATTTATTGGTGCACTATCTTGATGATATCTTGCAATCTTGTGTGTAGAATGCTCATATTTTGCTATTTTTGGATCCACACGTGGGAAATATAATAGGGTATTGTTATTGTATGGACAACAGCTTCATTTTATCATATATTTGATGTTTGATCAAGTTCTTATTGAGTTTGCATCTCTTTCACTGAGTAGATGCTGATTTTTCTACATTGGCAATGTTGTAGATTGTGTTATCAGTTGGGTATCTCCAATTGTGGTGGTACCAAAGAAAAATGGTAAACTCCGTATCTATGTGGATTTAAAGGAACCCAATGACAAAACAAAAAAAGATCACTTTCTATTACCTCTGACCACACAAATCCTCGAGGATATGGCGGGAGCAGAAGCTTTTAGCTTTCTTGATGGTTTTAGTGGATATTTCTTAGTCCAGATTGATCATTACAAAACGGCGTTTGTTACAGAGTTTGGCACATTCGCATATATGGTTATGCCATTCGGTCTGTTCAATGCCCCGTCAACATTTCAAACGGTGATGCAACGCACTTTCAAGGAACTTTTACACACGAATCTCGAGATATCTCGATGATCTTGGTGTACATTCATCTGAAGATAAGCATTTCGATGCCCTTGAGCAAGAATTCATTTGTCACTGGCGAAGGTTCAAAATTTCATTGAATCCCAAAAAGTGCCAGATCTGGGTTATCCATGGTGTGGTGCTGGGCCATATCATTTCTCGAAATGGTATAGCCACTGATCCAGAAAAGTTCAGAGTGAGTCGCTCCCAAACACAGTGAAGGAAATCTATGTTTTTGTAGGCTACACAAATTACTATCAGATTTTTATAATACACTATGCCGATAAGGCAAGGTTCTAAGTATATAAAATTGTTACCGATCCAAAGTGGACAGAAGAATAGATTAAAGCCTTTGAAGACCTCAAACAAGCTTTAGTCAACGCACCAATTATTTGCGTGCCTGAATACAACAAGGAGTTCCATGTGCATACGGATGCTAGTAAGTATGCCATTGGCGTTGTTTTAACACAACCCGAAAAATTTGAAAACGATTTTCCAATCTGTTTCCTAAGTCGTTAGCTGGTTCCAACTAAGGTTAATTATTCCACAACTGACAGAGAAGCACTAGCAATGGTCTATGCGGTTCAACAATTTTGTCATTATTTGCTAGGCCAGCTCTTTGTTTTTTATATTGACCATCATGCTCTCTTATATATACTAAATAAACCATTCAAAACAAGATAAATTGCAAAGGATACTTTCTTATTTTTCGCTACTTCATTAATTTTTTGAGCCTTCTCTAATTTTTTCGATACTTGTTAATTTTTGAGACTTCATTACTTTTTTGAGCCTTTGTTATTTTTTCGAGCCTTTGAAAAAATTTTCGACCCTTCGTATCAAACCAAAATATAAAAATATCCCGACCGACGACCCTCCTTGTGAACTCGACTGACGACCTCACTGACATTTCAACCAGACCAACATAATTTTTTCGAGTCATCTTTTTTGAGTTATCTTTTTTTTTAGTCACAAATTTTTTCGAGTTCCAATTTTTCGAATTACCAATTTTTCGAGTTACCAATTTTTCAAGAGATAGAGAGAGATAGAGTCTTTCTATTGTCCCTTAGAGAAGATTGTAGAGATTTGTTTGTTTCCAACATTTTCGAGTCATAGTTTTTTTTTTTTCAGGTCCTACCTTTTTCGATACATCGGTTTTTCGAGCCATCAGTTTTTTCACGTTTTTCATGTTTTTTATCGTTTTTTTGCGATTTTGCCCAAAACATTCAGGTTTTTCTTCATTGCCTTCCGACTTTTTGCATGTTTTTCCATCACCCTCGCAATTTTCGCTTTTTTCCACCATCCTAGACCTTCGCTTTCTTCGCTTTTTGTTTTTTCCAACCAAAATCATTTTTTGTTTTTTTTCACCTACACCCTAAACGTTCGTATTTTTTGGCTTTTTTCCATAGCCCTAAAACTTTCGCTTTTCCATTTTTAACCGTTACACTCGACCTTCAGATTTTTTGTTTTTCGAGACCTTCGGGTTTTTCGTTTTTTGTAGACTTTCGGTTTTCAGTTTTTCGCTTTTTTGCAAACCTTCGCACTTTTTGCTTTCTCTCTAAACCCTACCTTGTCGCATTTTTCATTTTTTTACCGTTACCCTAAAACTTCACATTTGTTGCTTTCTCCCTAAACCCTACCTTGTCGTATTTTTCATTTTTTTACCGTTATCCTAAAACTTCGCTTTCTCCCTAAACCCTACATTGTCGTCTTTTTTGCTTTTGTACCGAAGCCCTAAACTATCTAGCTTTTTTGCCATTTTTGCATTAACCCTAAATTTTGCCATTTTCGCCATTTTCAAATTAACCCTAAATTTTTGCCATCTTCGCATTTTTCATTTTTTAGCGTAACCCTAAACTGTCGCATTAACCCTAAACCTGTCACATTTTTCGTTTTTTCACAACCAAAAATCTTTGCATTCTTCGCTTTTTTAACCACCCTAAACCTTCATATTCTTCGTTCTTTATCTACACCTTCGGGTTTTTCGCTTTTTGCTATTTAAGTTGACATATTTTTTGTTTTTTGAGAATTTCTGATCTTCAAATTTTCTGGATTCTAGCGGCGTTTTGGTTTTTTTTTTTTTTGGAACTTTATCGTTTTTGAGATTTTTTTACGTTTTTTCAGGATTTTTGCAAAACTCGTAATAAAAAAAAAAAAAAACACCCTAAACCAAGAAAAAAAAAAAAAAAAAAAAACCCATACAAAACAAACTATCCCACAGTACATAATGGACCACCATATTGATCCTCATATACCTGATGATTATCCATACGAGATGACATCTCCTACAGTTGAACAAATTAGACGTCATAGGTTCTATCGAATGTGGTCCCACTCCACGAGCCATCCACAAACACATTTGAGAGACAAGAACTTGATAGATTCGAGTCTTCACGAGCACGAGCCCATGTTCATGGTGTTGAAGCATCACACGCCAGAATACACCTGAATGGAGCTTCTGCCACTCACGGAGCTCATCTTGAAAGAAGAACACCCAAGTTAGATCTACCAAAGTTTGACGGTAGTTCGGACCCTCAGAGATTCTTGCAAATCTTTGAGAATGCGTGTGACGTTTACGTCAAAACATCTCCCGACACTATGGTCCAACTGTTTTCCATGACCATGATCACTAAAGCACGAGACTAGTTTTTAAACCTCGATCGTGAAGATAAGACAAACTACTCAATTTTGAAAGAGTCCTTTATCAAGCATTTTAAGCCCTTTCACTTGATAGAGAGTCCTTTTGTCAAATTGAGTAACATCAAGATGGCAAAAGATGAACGCATACGAGACTATATTGAGCGTTTCAATCGCTTAAAAGGTCAAGTACAAGAACATCCCTCTGAGCAAATGCTTATCATTTGATTTTTAGTCAGCCTTCCAAGATGGATCAGACGCGAGCTAATCCAATGATGAATATACGAGCCTAAAGTTAGCTATGTCCAATGCCATCAAGGAAGAAGACGAAGGATCAGATGTTGATGAATCCAAGAATCCAAGGAAAGGAGAGCACCACATGCTCCTGGCTATGAGTCGAAGTCGATCGAGGATACCCAAGATCAACTTTGGAAGTCCCAGTTGGAGTTGCTTAATAAGCGACACCAACTACAGATGGAGAAACTCACAGACGAGTTTCAAAATGCCCTAAGTCTATCCAACGCAGTATTCTTGGTCAGCCAAACCCTGCACAGGTACCTTATAGATACAAACCCATCTGGTGTCCATATTGCCGGGCTACGCATCCTGCTGATGCTTGTCCTTCATATCAGCCTATTCAAACACATATAGTCCAATAATATGAAGAACAACCGTCACAATTTGGACATTCCTTGACTTATCATGAATATCCACCTGAAAGTCCAAAACCACTAGCCATACAAGATGTCTATGCCATTACGCAAGGGCCATTGAACAACAGATGTTTCATTTGTGATAAAACCGGCCACTTCATGGTTGATTGTCCAGTCAAGACCAAGTACCACGCCGAGTGTCCCGACTGTGTCAGAAAACACAGTTTCGAAGACTGTCCAAAACAACCAAGTAAGATCCTACCTGCCCGTCACGTCAGTTATGAATCACGATAGGATCTTCACGACAACAACCTGAGTACCATAGCAACCAACAGTTAAACATGTTGCTCAATCGAGTAGTTTTTTGCAAACTTCTACATTACCACGCAATTCACCTGTTCCATAATGCAAAAAGACACTAATATGAAATGAGTCTTTGTAGGAAGAAAGTGAAACCCATATTCCGTCATCTGCTACAATGTCCAACCAAGAGCAACCTCCATAAAGAATTGACAATTTTTCTCCCCTACTACAACCTCAAATCTATTTGTCTTTCCACATGCTGATAAGATTTCCAATGTGCCAATACACAATAAATCTAGAAATCAAAAATCCAAATAGAGATTCGGTTCTAAATCTCTTGCTCAGAGAGGTACTCAAGACATCATACCTCAACCATACCTGCATCTCAAGCCATATCTTACAACATCTGCTATCATTGATGATGGACTTAGTGTTACCAATCCCGTCTTATTTTTGACAAGGACATATCAGAGTTTTTTACTCTAACTCCCAATGAAAATTGCAGCTATCTAGGTGACGAGTCAATGTTGACTTTTTTTTTGACAAGTGCTCTACGGTTTTCACTCTCTGTAACATTGGTATCTTCCTTGTGTCATTTTTTTGATTTGGTAATTTCTTCTAATTGCATCGCTTTTTCTAGATTTGTTTTTAAATCATCAAGGATAGCCATTGAACAAGAGACATCATGTAGCGTATCTCAAGAATAACTTGTCATTCATCTATCAATCTTTAAATCACCTTATACAGAGTTTCGAATTTTTGAGCATATTCCAAATCTGCAAAGTACATATCACATCAGAGTTGATTCATGCATCTCATTGTGATATTAATCTTTGAGTCAACTACAACAACATCAAAACAAATTTAGTTAAAATTTATTTAATCTTTAGTCCAGTCGCATGTTCAACGTGTTTCAACTACGTGTTCCACACGCCCATCCAATCTTGAACATGAACAGTTACCAGCAACAACATCCCCATCAACAAATTTTTTGGAGGGGGAGAGAGTGGATCTGCTTGGATCTACTAGAGCAGCCACGTTGCCAACAACAACAACAACAGAATCACCAGCCAAGCTCACAAGTCAAAGATGAAAAAGACAAGGCTAAAGAAGGCAGATGGGCAATCCAAAGAGACTCAATCAGAAGAAGTACCCCAGTCATGACGAAGATCCTTCAGCAAATAGGAAGCACAAGCATTTGGAAATCAGTCTCCTTCTTCAACCAGCCTCTTGCCATTCATCTGCATCCATTCTCAAGCCTATCGCCACACCATCTAGTATTGTCACCACCACCACCACCCTTCCTTCCATCTGTTTGTTTATTATTAGTTCACTCTTCTTCTGAGAAATCTCCAGTTTTTTATAGTCTTACCGAAGCAACTGATAGATCATTGCAAATGTCTTGCGGAGACCAATTACCACCTACAATGGTTGATCAACCAAAAGAAGACCTAAGAAAGCAGGCAAAGCAACTAGAAGAAATAAAGAGAAAGATCCAAGAAGCTGAGGAGGAAAGGACAAGACTTAAGCAACAAATGAGTCAGATCGATGTTGATCAAAAGAAACTCTTTGGAACAATGATAGTTGAATCCCCTCCTATGAAGCCCGAAGAGATCCAAAAGTAATGGGTCAAAGGAAAAAAGACCTGCAGAAAATGAAAGATGAAGACAACCGTGAACCTGCAAAATAAAACGAGCTCCTCACCTAGCGAGTGGTGGTCGAAGTGTGGAGATGGGAGATTTGTTGATCCTGGAGCAGGAGTTGGTGCCGGAGGTTGCTGAGAATTTGTTACTGTTGTTGGATGTGCGCATTCAAATCTTGGACTTGCTGCTGTTGTTGATTGAAATTTGCCTCCAAGCCTTCTCCGTCTGCAGATCTGCAAGGGCTCCATCGTCAAATTGTCACATTGTGAACTAACCTCCTGAGGTGCCAAAAATGTTGTACTAGAGCTCATTCACCAACCAGACCTCTTTTTGGGCTGCTAGTGGTAATTGCTCCCAAGGTCCAATGTCAGAGAGTGCGGGTATAGTTAGGATAGGGCATGGGGTTGAATGGAAGAAAATACGAAACTAGGGGAGAGGATGGAGCATGAAAAAATGCAAGTGGAGGTGATTGAGGTATGAGAGGAGGTGATTGAGGTTTTAGAGGAGATGAATGTGGAGGTGATTGAGCTTGTGAAGGAGAAGTGTGGATTGGATTAGTTGTGAAGATGGTGGATGTGGTTTGTGTTAATAGTTGTAATGCAAAATCATCTACATTGACTGCAGAGTCAAGTAGGGTGGAAGAATGTACAGGTGAGGGATTTCGTGGGATAGTGGAATTGAAGCCTGTGTTAAGTCTCATCATTGTCAGTGCGGACATTCCACGTGGATCAATTAGCCAACGACACATGTCTCAGACGTCTTTTCACACGTGCAAAAATTTTGTATATATAACTCCTCGGAATTTTCATTTTTTTTGCAAAATTTTCGGTTTTCGCTCCCAATATCTCTCTCAAGCGCGCTCTCTCACCGTTCAAGCTTTCACCTTCTCACAATGCGCTCGAGACCGATACCGTTGGTAGTCCAATGTCGCTTTTGAGCGCGCATCTCATTTCTTAAAATATTCTGTGTATATCTTCCGCTCGAAACCGATATTCAGTTCTAGTATCGATTTCAAGCGCCCTTTTATAGCAAATTTTTTTATTTTCATCCACTTTGCTTTTGTTCAATTTTTTTTTTTGTTAATTTTCTTCTTCTGAGAATGATGGCCAGGACCAAATCCATTGTTCGTGCCATACCCACTGTACAGGCATCCCATTCCCATGTTCCCCTTGGTACTGGCCGTAGACATGGCAGGAAGTAGGTCTGGCTGAGGGATATTAGAAAACTCTAGAGATCAACTGAATTGTTGATCCCTAGAGCTCCTTTCGGCCGATCTGTAAGAAATGTCACTCTGTCACTTGGGATGAATGTTTGTTTTGCCGTGACAGCCATGTAGGCCTTACAAGGTGCTGCAGAAGATTTTTTGTCCCAATTTTTTGAGGATATTTGTCTTTTGACAGTGCATGGTAAGCGTGTCACCATCATGCCAAAGGATTTTGTCATTCTCAAAAGGCTTCGGGACCGATATTCTGGTCTGCATGTTGATAATGCCAGCACCTCCAAAGACCTGCCTCTAGATAGAACCAACTTGCCGACTACCTCTAGGAGGAAGAGGAAGCAGCCTGTGTCCAAGAAGGCTGGATCTCGAAGGCCAGCTGCTTCCCTTCCTCCTAGATGTATCCGGCCAAGAGACCCCGTATCTTCCTGAGCTCTGAGTCAGATGCTGGAAAATCTGACTCAAATCGAGAATCTTCACCCCTTCCTCCTCCTGTTATTCGTCCAGCTCCTCAACAGGTTTCATCACCAAAAGTGTTGATTACCCAAGAGGAGCTCGACAAAATAACAGAGAAATCTGTAAATATTGTTTTCACTTCTGTTTCTGCTCCTATACATAATCTTTTTGTAAGAATTCCATACGATCCAGCCCAAATTTATTTTAATTCTGACCATTATAATCAATACGAGACCTACCTATCTAATAAAATTGATCTTCTCGGCAATTTTTTAGATTTTTTTCTTCTAGATACACGTCCAAGTTTTAGATTAGGTCCCAAATTTTGTGCCGAGCTGAAAGATAAAACCTCAGAAATTTCAAATGTAATAGTCGAAGACGGAGTATCTTTTTTGTAGAATAGTATTAGTTTCGATTCCCATGGTACAGTTTTTGTTGTTAGTCCATTTTTCATGGGAGCGATAAAGGCGAAAGAAGCCAATTTTGAGAAGGCTGTATATTTTATCGAATGCAGTCTTGTGACGAAATTTTATGATTCCATGTGAAAATCAGTAAGGATCGCTCTTTTGTTTTTGTTGCCTTAATCTGGATTGTTGCATGCTTCATTGCTTTAATAAGTATGAAATTCTTTCATAAATATGGATTTATTGATATTTGTATTTTGGTTGTTGCAGTCGACATTGGAGCCTGAACATTCTTTCTATAAAGATAAATAAGGAGGGAGTATCAAATTTTCTATGTGTAGAATTAAACTCAGCTGCAAATACACATAGAGAATTTGATTCTCTACTTCATGATGCCATTCGGGAAATACCGACAACGACAACTTCATTTGGAGAGATAATCATTAGATCTCTCAAGGTATATTCAATTTATCTCTGATATGCATGTATTCCTTTTTTAAATCAAACGTATCGTCATAGCATAAATAAAATTTCTATAATAATATTACTAATTTTCGTTCTATATATGCAGTATGTACAACAAAACGACGCTTTTAGTTGTGCATGGTTCGTCCTGTACAATACGAGGCTATTTTTTGAGTGGTATAATTTACAAGTGGATGTAGATATTAAAAAGGTAATATTCTGTTCATTTGTAGTTCCTTTGATTTTGATTCATATTTTTTTACTATCATTGTTTGTAATTTGCTGATTCTTGAGCCGTATACTCTTGATGATGTATATAGATTTCGGCAAGAGTTGATCAGAACCTATGCCCAGTACGGTGTAAGCATTGCACCTGGGATTGAGGGCCCTCAAAAGGAAGCTACTCCTGCCTTAACAGCCTTTCAGGTTGCTCAAGATGCAGATCTTATTTTATATGATCAAAAAAGAATAAAAGTCCTTCCTAAAACAGAGGAAGACAATATTATAACAGAGATTTCTCTTGTCTTAAAAGGCATTGAGGCCCTTCCCGAAACAGAGGAGGGCAAAATTATAGAAGGAGTTGTTCCCTTATCAGTTCCTAATACTGATAAAAAAAATATAAAAAAATTGATTGAATAGAGATCTATTTGTAAATAGAGATATATAAAAAAAAAGATACCATCATTTTACATGTAAACAACCCGTTTATGGATTTTTTTTATTGATATCAATATAGATTCTTACAATCAAGTTGTGTCCACAGTGTAATTCTGGAATTCAATTTTCCATATTGATAAAAAGACATGATGATTGGCATGTATTTGTTGATAGTGAATCTCAATGTTCTTCTATAAGTTGGATTGTTTCGCCAATATCTCTGCATTTGATCCCGAGCTCATGTCTTTTACGTACCTGCATAAAACTAACACAAAGTTAGTTACAATTAGTACAGAGATTGTATTAGAAAGTTTTGATTGAAACTATTCATAAAAGATCGAGTGTTTATAGTTACTTACGAGTTTACCATTGAAAATGAATCTGAAGTCTGAAAGTACATCATCTTGTAGGAGCAATAGTTCCCGCCGGATGTAGTTTAGACTCCAATCTTCCTCCACCTCAGCACACGTCAAAACAACATCATTGTATATAATTCAATATTTTTTCGTTTTGAATGTCCACTAGCTTCCAAGTCTTGATCGAGTGACATCCATTTACCTTTATTTTTTTTTCATCTTTGATAATGGAAGCACAAGCTCAACATTTGTTTTTCAATTTGATAACAGAAGCACATGGAGGACATTTTAATTCTGCATTCTATTTCTCCATCTGATCTTTTGTCCCAACCTTCATCCATAAGTTCAGATAATAAACTATATGATAAATTTTTGCATACAAACATCGTTGGGGTTTTGTGTACATTAAAAAAAAATCCACAAATATATTCAAGGAAATAAACCAACTCAATCTGACTGTTTTTGATTTCGTGCTCATTTTTAGTGAATTTTTTACATCATTATATATCTTGCAACAAAATGATTCTGAAACTGTAGCATCTGGTGCAATCCATTCATCACTTTCAAAACTAGGTAATGGAATTGGTACTATTTGTCCAAGATTTCCTTTTGTATCAGGAATGTACATTGATTCATAAAAAATGATCCCACTATCAACTAGATCTTTTGCAGTTCTACCTCGATATTGCAGCTATTCAATATCAGTGTGAATAACATCTAACACACCTGCTAAAGATCCACTCGGAACCCATTCATTTATGTTGGATGGATATAAATCTGCAAGAGAAAAATGATCAGATGGCAAGTTTACTATTAGATATTTATGAATGACAAAAATCAAAGTATAAAAAATATCAATACTCACAGTTGTTTTTTTGGTGATCCTGACGGTTGAATCCTTGCACATTTATCTCTGAATGCATATATACATGTTGGACTAGAATTTCAAAAATAGATTTTCCTCCTGATGATGTTCTGAAATTCAAAATTCTGGCCTTTCAATAAGATCTAAATGATAGTTTTGACCTTTACCTTTTTCGAAATGCTCTTCTTGATGATGGATGCATCAAAATCCAAGAGCTTTTTTGAATATTTTCTTGGCATCCATAATCCATTATCATCTGTCTTATTGAATAGAAGCACAAAGTTGATTGAGGAGCACGGCTTCCTTGATGGCGCCATTCGTAATTTGCATGCAAAAATTTGAAACAATGAACTATGAATCTAAAAATTTGCGTAGACAAAAAGCCATGAATCTAATTTGAAATGCTGATCTATTTGGCCCCACAAATTAACTCTAGTTAACCTTGTTAACCATGATTTGACAATGCATATACATTAATGGTACATTGATTTTCTCATCCCAACCATCAGTCATATTCATTTTCAATATTTTTGGGTCTCTTCGGGAAGTGATGAGCTGGAAGGGCATGCCTCATCAACCAATAGCATTTTCACATGCTGTCCAACGAAACAACAATATATTTTAAAAGTTTTTATTTTATCTATATTTGGAAAATTCTACGTTATGTAGAACCCCGATTTCAAGGTTTCAATTGGTCCACATGGCAACAAAAATAAGAAAAAAAAAAACATCTTTTTCAAAGGCCCTCTTCGGGCTCTAAGTTTTTCTAATGCAATCAATATCAGACTGATTTAGAACAATGTCACACTTTCCTAGATCATTCAAATTTTTTTACAAAAACATTTGTGCTAACACAGAAAAAAATAAAAAAGAGAAAAATAAAACTCTGTGGCATGTGTTTTGTTAGTCCACGTACGATCTTAAATTTTCCTAAGTTAAGAAACTTTGAAGTTCTAAATCTTAAGTTAGAAGTTCTAGAAAGGCTAGAAATAGATTAGTCCCATAAGTTAGTGGATACTTATGAAAGACCCTCCTTGCCATAAAAGGAGAGGTATTTGCCTTGTAAATAACACTTTTGAGATTAAGCTATCAACTTTTCTATTTTTGAGATTATCTCTATATTTCATTTGTGTTCTCTTTGGGAAGGTGCATAGCTTGAGGGAAGGTGCTCGGGCCTCCTCTTGCCTCCTTCTCATTGGTTTGTATTGTGGCATGTATTTTGTTGATTTATTATTAGTTAGCCGCAATCTTCCATTCTAATTCCCTTAGGGTGTTAATCTAGGATTTAGCTTAATCACCTTGGTAGTTGGGTAAGCCTTAGTAAGGTTTTGTATTTTGTCATCTTAGGTAGTTTCATTTCTATTTTGAGCACTAGTTGGGTAAGCCTTAGTGCTTCATCAGTGTTTTCTATTTTCGCACTCGAATTTGCTATGTATTCCCTCTCTCCATAGTGAGAAGATAGAAAATTTTTGGAGCTCATTGGGAATCTCAAGCTAGTTCACTATGTACATTGAGTTTTTGTGATCCAAATGCAACCAAATCAATTTCTACTTGTTTCTCAGGTTGAAGGCCGTACTACATCCTGTAGTACACATGTGTGGGCTCGGATTTCAATGTTGATAAATGTTTTTGATTGTTAATGCTTGTTGTTTGTCAAATTGCCAATCTAGATCAACTTTTTTATGACTAGTTTTTTGATAGATTGTTAAGCAAGCATCCAATCACTCTTGTGGATCTTTTGTAGATCCATTTATGGTCCTAAAGTACAATACTTTCACATGGTATCAGATCTAAGTACAAGTACATAAGCCATTGATCTAATGCAAATCCATTTTTAGCAGGTTTTGGTGCTAAAAACTAGTATTGAGAGGGCAAGCTATAATCTTCATTTTGGTAAGGAGATTTGATCCCAAACTTGGTAGGGTACTAAATCCGTACTATCCACATGTGTGGGCACCTCTGAACCTGCATTTAATGCATGGTATTCATTGGATCCAAAGAAATTCAATTTGTGAGCTTTTGATGTAATTTTTGGTGGAAATCTTAGGATAAGCTACCAAGATTGAGTGCCATTGATTATATTTGACTTAGGCTCAGGAAATCTAATTAATCTAGGCTGAAATCAGGTCCTCTAAACAAGATTAAGTCATTTTTTTGTCCAAAAATAGCCAAAATTGGCAAGATTTGATTGTAAGTAGATTTCACATCATCTTATCTTCATTCCAACTTTGTGAGGGAGTGCTAGAATTGAGATTATAAGTCCATTTGTTGGATTAGAAATCTAATTTGAGTGAAAAACTACAAGAGAGAGACCTTAGTGAGTTTCTAGAGACAATCAAATCCATTTCTTGGCAAGATTTGTTGAAAGTAGTTTTCACTTCATCTTATCTTCATTCCAGCTTTGTGAGGGAGTGATAGACTGTGATTATAAGCCCATTTGTTGGATTAGAAATCAAATTTGAGTGAAACACTGCAAGTGTGAGATCTTTGTGAGTTTCAAGTCAATCAAATCTATTTCTTGTTTGTAGAAGTCACTAGTAAGATGGGATCTGCTGGAGCATACCTTCTAGAAGCTAGTGAGAGATTGAATTCTACAAATTATGCTATTTGGAAGGTTAGGATGGAGTCACTCTTGGTGCTCCAAGACCTTTATGAGTTCTTGATTGAAGATGAAGATGAACCTCTAGGTGCACAGGAGGTAGCTAGATACAAGAAGAGATCTAGGCTTGCACTTCATTGTGTGAAGATGAATGTGAGCAATGATTTGTTGCGAAAAGTATCAGCATGTACTAGTGCTAAAGAGGCTTGGGAGTCTTTAAAATCAATCTATGAATCTAGTAACACTTCAAGAGTACTCATGCTTAGAAATCAGATTTTGCAAAGCATGAGGAGAAGTGAAGAGAGTGCACAAGATTATGTACTTAGAATCAAGTCTCTAAATAGGGAGTTGACTTCCATTGGAGAGAAGATTCATGATGGAGATCTTGTACAAATTGTCCTTAATGGTCTAGGAGATGACTTAGCAAATTCGGTCCAAAGTTTTGCCATCCAAGACACTTTGCCAACTATAGAAAAACTTCACAGTGTATTAGTGGCTGAAGAGTGTAGGATGCTCCATGCAAAATCTAGCATGAGTTCCTTGTCGTTGTAGGATGGTGATGAGAAAGCCAATTTCTCATTCAAGGGCAAAAAGAAGGCTAATGGAAAGAAGAAGCATCCAAAGGAGGCTGAAGAAGAGGATGATGCATCAAGCTCAAAGGACAAGTCAAAGCAGAAATGCTTCTTTTGTGGAAAGAAGGGGCATTATGCATCTGAATGCTACAAGAGGCTAAGAGCACAAGTGGAGGAGGACAAACAAGGAAACCTTGCAAAGGAGGAGGAGGAGGATGAAGTAGATGTATTCTTGATGGCATCTACATCCTCACCAACAAGCAATAGCAATTCAAGAGACAATTGGTGGATCGACAGTGGGGCTTGCTCCCACATGTCTTGTGAAAAGAAATTTTTCTCAACCTTACACTCATTCAATGATGCTAAAAAAATTGTCTTTACTGCAAATGATGAAGAGTGTACGATAGATGGTGTTGGCACCATCTCTTTGTGTCTAGAATCCTAAAAATGCATGGATCTAGAAAATGTCCTTTATGTACCATCAATCACCAAGAATATGCTTAGTGTTGGTCTACTCTTAGAAAGTGGTTTGGATGTCCACTTTAAGCATGGTGTTTGCTTCATCTTGAATAATGATGTTTGCATTGCAAAGGGATTTAAACATGGAAGATTGTTTAAGTTGGAAGCTAGTGTTGCTTTTGAAAGAATGAGCTTGGCAAAGGAGGAGATCACTCAAGAGGAGATCTTGGCAAAGTGTGATTTTGCTTGCATTGAGGAGGAGCATCAAAAGGAGGAAGATCTTGAGGATCAGCCTCAAAGCATGAGAGTTCCAAGGGAGTCCTCAATGACAATGGCGGAGTCATCAAATTGCATGCAAATTGTCCATTCAAGTGTGCATCTTGCAAGGGTGGTGAGCATTGGAGAGTCTACTATCTTTGAATACTTTTTGAAAAGTAGTAGTAGACATGAGGTGACTTGTTTCCTACCTTTAAGATTCATGGTGTTTACTACTTTGTATGACAAGACAATGAAATGGGATGCTTTGAAATCTACATTTGTTGTTGATGTTAGATTTTGAGATAACAGCCTGATATACTGTCAAAATCCCTTATTTCTGATCAAATCTTTGTTCTAAAATTTGCCGGCCTTACTGAGGCTAGATCCAATCAAGATCATTCCTTCAGCAGCTCCGCGAATTCTATCCCAGAGATTTTTCCTGTTTTCTGTCAGAAAGTCACATTTTTTTTCATATTCCCTATCTGCCAATAAAACCTCTGTTTTACAAATCGTCATCTAGCCTACGAAATTGTTCTCATGGAGCACAAATTGCTTGTCCCACACTCGCGAATTCTAACAGTACAAAATACATTTCAAAAATATAAAAAAATCAAAATTCTGACAAACAACACTCCTTGTCAAAATTTGTGAGTCGTACAGTTCGATTTATCTGCCTTTCCACGATTTCTTAGCCTATCCGCAAATTCTATTATGACCAGAACAGTACTGACCTAATCATCTATAATCTTCTACACTCTGCATCATGTCTCGGGACTATGCTAAATCTTCTAATCCGGCTCCTCCATGACTAGAACGCAGAATTCTATGTATTGATGCACCAAAGTACGATGGAGAATCTGACCCTGTCCGATTTCTCCAAGACTTTGATAATGCATGCCATTTTTATGGAGATACCTCTAAAATTGAAAAGTTTCGCCTATTTCCCATGGTACTCTATGGAACAGCCAAGGAGTGGTATTTGAATCTCGAAGCTCTTGATCTTGCTTCTTGGACCACCCTCAAGGACGCTCTCGTCAAGCGTTTCAAACTATCTAAACTGACTCAGAGCCCATTTATCCAAATTATCTATATCAAGATGCATCGCGAGGAGTCTGTTCAAAACTACATTGAGCATTTTAAATGTCTCAAAGTAGAATGTGTTGACGAAAATATCACCAAACGTATGGCCATAAAACTGTTCTTGGTTGGATTGTCTAAAAACATCCACCATGAACTCAAACCAGTTGACCTTATGATCAACTTAAAGATGTGATGACTGATGCTATCCGTGAGGAAGACGAAGGTTCCGACGATGACTTTGACTATGGCGAAAAAAAAATCTAAGAATCTGGACCGTCCTAATCACCCGAAGTCTGACAATATTGCCCAATCTTCTGAACTTCTACATCAATGAAAACCTGGCAAAAAGCTCAACAATCTCATATGGATAATCTCACTACCGATTTCCAAACCACCATTAAACAAATTGTTGAGAAATCCTTTCCAACAAGAGAAAATGTCTGGTGTCCAATCTGCTCACACCATTTTTCAACCGCAGCCAAACCCACCATCTATCAAGCATACCGCCCCTACCCTCCACAACAGCCTATGCCACGACTAGGAGTCTACCAACCATGACCAACTACACCAAATCAATACCAATCACCATGTCAACAGTTTGTCGTTAATCAACCTGCCCCACAACACGTTGTCCATTATCTTGATCCGAATACCATCGATTCGGCAACCTACTATGTGGAAGACAATACTCAACTGCAATACTCTATTGAAGTGGTTGTTTATTATAACTATGATTCTAATGCTCAAACAGTAGATCCCAATGCCCAAGCTTACAATACAAACCAAGTTGTGTTTGCCGCACATCAACTGTCCACAATACGAGGATGTTTTATTTGTGCAGGTAAGCATCCTAGTATTCGCTGTCCAGATAAACTCCATTTTTCTCTAGCTTGTGAAAACTGTGGTATTGAACATGACGTGAAGGACTGCCCATCCCGATCCAAACCTGCTTGCCCTTGTTGATGTCTCGTATATATCAGTTGTATTTTTTGTCTTCATTGCCTTGGTCTATATTGTCTTTGTCTTGGCATGTTTGGATATGTTTAGATAATGATCTGATCAAAGCTTTGCTGCAACAAATCTAAGTGAATAATGTCACATGTTTGGATTGGTTGTGGCAAAGGTTCGATCAGATCATCATTCTGAACTTATCCAAAAAAAACCAAGATAAAGGCAAGGTAGACCAAGGCTATGAAAAACAAACATGTCGGAAAACCATATAAATTGAAGATGAATGAATCATAACATGAATTAATAATAGGAAAAAAAGAACAACCATAGAAAAACTGTAAATATATTTCTATTAAAAAATTTTGTACATGTGTCTCATCCACATCAAGTGAGACAAATATTTAATCAGTATCAACTATCTATGATCTCTAAATCCATTTCTCTAGTTATAAGTAGGATGGAGAACACTCGGCCACTGCAACTGGATATGAATTTTCGATCACAAGCTTTATGGTCTCCTTCATGAAGTGCATTATCTCCATTGGGGAGACCTTCGGACATTTAAACTGAAAAAAAAACATAAACACAGTTAAATGTAATTAATCAAAGATTAGTTAATATTAATTTGAATTAGAAAAAAACAAAAACACAATTAAAAGCTATTAATCAAAGATTACCTCTTCCAGATTTGGAAGTCCATCTTGTAGTGCAAGCCAATTAAAAAAGTGTTTGGCATTGCATACGGTATACCAACCACAATTGATAGAATCAACCTGTTGGGAGGACTGCAGAATCCAAATTTTAACATTATGAGATATCAAATCAACGCGCAGGATGTTATAATCAAATCTACAATGAAAACAAGGGCGCATCGAACTGATATCAATTTTTTTTTTTTTGAATATCGGATCAGCACGCACATTTTGAAAAGAAACCAAACAATAACTACAAGGGCGCGTCGAACCGATATTGATAAATTTTTACCTCTGCATCAACAATTTTTAGCTTCGTATATGCTTTTGCATTTGGTACTAGAAAGAGTTCCAGTATTTTCTAAATATGGCTCCTGGCAATTTTGTGTGTGTGTGTGTGTGTGTAATAGAGTTCATCTTTAAATAAACTGGATTACACACACCTTCATCATTGACATATAAGGACAACACATATAAGCTCCAATGATCACTGCAATATGAAAACAATAAATTAATGAGAATCAATGTGAAATCAAAATTCATATGAAAAATTCAACATAATAAAATCTAAAAAAAAGACACTTACTTTGTTATGTATGGCAGCACGAGAATTGAAGTCCCCAGTCTAACGTATTGGAGCATATCATCGTGTAGACATTTGAAATCAGGGAAATCAAATGTAGCCATGAATTGAAGGGAAAACAATGCTACATCTATAAACAATGGGGTCTGGAAAAACTCCATCCAATACTGAATGGCCCCACCTCCTACATTGTCACCTAGCATTTTATCCCTACTTTCTAATTCACCTATATCTAAACTAGAAAGGGAAAGACCACCATTGGTCTTCGGCATCCTAAAACTGTATTGAGGACCTAAACCTTTAAGATATGTGTTTAACAATTGGTCATACTGTACATATTGAGGAGTATTTACAAAGGCAAGTGCATGGGGTGACTGAAGTAATACTAATAAACCTAAAAAAGAATTGTCATTCAAAATTGATTCTACCTTTATATTAACAAAATCATCTAAATTATTTCCTAGAACAGGTAGAGGGAAACTAATATTTATGGGGTAGGAGGAGGAGATTTATTAGGAGAGGAAGATTCGGCAGGAGAAGGTAAAGATGGAGTTCTGGGAGAAGAAGAAGGAGACTTAGGCGGAGAATTGGGAGGAGAATGCCTAGAAGAAAGAATTTCATCCAGAGGAGATGGCTTGGAAAAATCTCTCGATTTATTTGGAAGGTCAAGAGACCTCCTCTTCTTTGAAACACTCCCGCTTTGTATACGAATAACAAGCCGGGATGGTTGAGATTGCTTTCGTTTTCTCCTCTCTGAATCTTGTTTTGGAGGAGAGGAGTGAGCAAGTCTAAAGTATTCTGCAAATTTGTCATATGTGTCCCGAAGCCTAAACACAATGCTGAAATCGTTGGGCATGATGGTCACCCTCTTGGCATGGACAGCTGCAACAACAGTATCTGAAAAAAATTTCACCTGAAAATCCTCATATGCAGTGTGCAGTGCCTCAATTGCCGTTATCGTCCATCTCACATCTGTAGATAGACTTTTGGTGACCTGCCTGATGAATCTCTGTATGTGAGCTTTCAGAATCAAAAGATTATCTGTCTTCTGTAACTTCCAAATATCCTTGAGCCAAGGTGGGTCTCTTCTTCTGCCCCTTGGCCTAGAAGGAGGTGGTGGTGGACGAGGTGGTGGTTGTGGACTTCCCTGTCCCGCTCCTGAGATTGGTATTCCACTAGGGTGGCCTCGTGCAATTTGCTTGGTCCGCGTCATTAATGTCCAATATCGGATCAGTGCGCGAAGAAGGAGAACCCAGGATCAAAAGTCAGGTAGAGCACGTCAAACCGATATCTGAGCTCTACAAAACCTATAGCTAGCAAAAAAATTTCAGCGTCGTCCATCAGTATATATAGAGAAAATTCGAAATGATTGCAAACGTCGTGGGTTGGATGTCCGAGGTTCAAATTACAATGATGATTTCTCTGAGGCTTGTCAATCAAATCAAACTAAATATCCATCTATCGTCAAAATAATTAGTCAATATCAAATAAAACAGAATTAATTTCAACTAAAGTATGGTCACATCTACAATTTACTACTGAAATTGACAATGTTAAGTTATAAATATCTGACCTTTTTTTATATCCAATCATTATAATTTTGTAAAATTCCAACCGCCATTATTTCATCCAATAGCATATTGACACGCATATACTGCATGTGAAAACCAGAGAGGCTATTCCCACGCGCTGAATCGATATTGAAAAATAATATAAATGATCAAAGCTTGATTCGATAGATTCTCCTTAGCTTTGGACAGTATGAAGAGTCTACCGAATCAAGCTTTGATCATGCAAAATACACTTTAATAATTTCAAAAAATTTCCAATTTTTTTTTCCTACAATAGAAATTCGAGACGCGCAGTCCAAGTGAAAAATCATTGTCTTCTCCAAAGGCGAGCTGATCTGATAGCCAATATTTCACCTAATAGCTAATCGACGTGCATATGCAGCTTTGAAAACTAGAGGCGCTATTCTCGTGCGCTGAACCGATATTGGACGAAATATGAATGATCAGAACTTGACTCGATAAATGAACGATATCGACATGTGCCTTCCCAAACATTGCATGATCGGATTCATTCAGGCGCGCTGAATCGATATCACCCACTTTTGACGTGTTCTCACGACAAATTTCAATCTCGACCTAGCGATATCGGATCAATGCGCGCACTCTTGTTCATTCCTCTACCGATATCATTCTGTCACGTTGAACCGATATCAGGTTCAATATGACTAGTTCCTCCATGTCCTCAGATAACAAACTTCTGGATTTTTTCAATGCCAGTGACATTCCATCTGAGAAATTAGAGTATTTTGTTAGTATTTTTTTTTGCTCCCTTCGATATCGATAAGTTAGTTTATGAGAATCGTTATAATTTAATTTTTTATCTTGATAATTTTTCTCAGATTATTAGTACTCTTGTTTTGGATATAGATAGTTTTTATTTCGTTCATTTTCTGGACCTTGTGCATTCCCAACTATCCTCTAAGCATAAACACAATAGAAAGTACTCTAACCTGCATGACCATTTCAAAAAATATATATATTGTGATATCCACAAAAGAATATGTCGTCTTCTTATCAAAGGAATGGCATTTGTCTTTTACATATCTGTTGAAATTCCAGATGATGAGTCTGTTGAATCTTCAACTGTTCCATTGATCGAAGCATCTGCACCTGTTCCAAGATGCTAAACAACCCTTCTAAATGGCTTTTGTAGACATTATATCTATGGTTGAAGGTTGTAGTCACGAGAAAGAAAAATTTCTAGAGGCCACTAGGTGATTAATCCTTAAAGTTTTTGTTTTGAATTTTTTAGAAATACTTAACATACTTGTTGCTTTTTCAAGAAAAATGACTTTATAAAACAATGTATTTGATAATGGGAGTTGCATTCCACAAAAAGTTAGCTTAGAAGGCCAATTTCCACTGATTGTCCTCCTAGGCTGTTTCATTTTGTGGAATGTGTAAAAACCTAGCTCCTTTTCTTTATTAGTAGTTTTCGTAGCATTAAATCTCATAGATTCCCTCAAT
The DNA here is from genome assembly GCA_029204225.1 of Diphasiastrum complanatum. Taxonomy (NCBI): domain Eukaryota; kingdom Viridiplantae; phylum Streptophyta; class Lycopodiopsida; order Lycopodiales; family Lycopodiaceae; genus Diphasiastrum; species Diphasiastrum complanatum. Next base: position 60,618,256 of record CM055095.1, on the reverse strand, counting down.
TTTTGCCAAGCCATCATGCTCATAAAGCCCATTGGCTTTATGTTGGAGGAAGCCCCAGCCCTTATCCTAAGCTATCAAAAGCATCATGAGGATTTTCCTCGATACATAAAGTATTCCTTTGAGGTGTGCGCTTGTAATTTTGAAGTGCATTAATTTGTGGAAAGTAGGAAATATTGCTTGAGGTTATCAAAATTATGAAGGGCTCCCATAAAAGTGTCCATAAAGTTTCATGACTCATAACACATGCCATAAAAAAGAGGTGGTCCCCACTAGGAGTCATACATGGTTGTGACTTGGAGAGAGAGAAAATGGATGGTCCTCACAATTGGGTAGAGATAGGAGAGAAAGAGACAAGTTATATTTGGTCCCCCACATTTCTAGAGACGAAAAGAGTGGAGTGGGATACTTTGAGAGAGAGAGAGAGAGAGAGAGAGAGAGAGAGAGAGAGAGAGAGAGAGAGAGAGAGAGAGAGAATGGATGGAGTGGGTGATCCCCATGTTGAGAGAAACTGAGTTTAACTTGTCATTTTGGGTAGCATCACTCATCCTTTACGTAAATGAGTGAATTTCTCAGCAACCAGTCCATTAAGTGGAGCTATTTTTATGGCAAGATGATCGAATGGAAGGTCATTGCAAATTCTAGTCTCCCATACAAAATGGTTTCAAGATACCTAAACCACCAATATGAGGCCAAAATTTAACATGTGCCCTTGCCCTTGATTGCTATAATTTTTTGAAGCAAAATGAATAAAATTAATTTTTAAAGATGACTTGAAAAAACAAGGACTTTACACCCAGTTGTTCCACATAAATAAAAACAATCCTCTATGAGGTGTATCATCATTGACCTCCTAGACTCTTTTTTTGAGTATGTATGTGACCTAAAAAGACTATTTTGAGTATTCCTTACCATGATTGAAGGTTCAGGTAGGGGCCACACCCTTATTCAATGGTGTAGCAAGTCGCCATCAAAGCTAAGAGATACTTAGGCCACTTTTTTTATTATTATCTTGATACACCATTGGATGAGGGTGGGGCCTTTGCCTCCACCTTTAGTCATGGTGAGGAATAAGCTCATTCTAAAAAGATGATTCCAAGATGCTACTTTGTTAGCTACTTGTTGTTGCTTTTCTAAAGCACAAGGAATCTTTTTTGAACTTTCCAAATAACTCTATATATTAACAAAGGATTCACGGCTAAAAGCCACACTCATGCTTGAAGAAAGCATGGGATGCCAATGGGCCTATGCTTGGCCATCTAGATACTCATGCTAGAAGATAGCATGGGATGCCAATGGGCCCATGATTGGCCATCTAGGTTTTTTTCTTTTTGGTTGGGAACTAAATGGTTTCACATTTGTGAGCTACAATAGAAAAGCCGAAACTTGAAATCTATAACTACTTGACATCACTTATTTGTAGCACAAGGATACAGAAGTATGCTTTTTGAATCATTCGATAACACAATCAATTGCCTTGGATTTCCTATTCAAACCACATAATTTCCTAGGACCTCCATCTTTTGAGTAATTCTAAATTGCACTTTATAAGTTTTATGAGCTACCAAAATGATTTTTTTATGATGAATTTGCAAACTAATAGCCACCACATTTTTAAAAACAAGAAATCACACTTGCCCTTTCCAAATGGAAATATTGTAGCACAACCATTCCTAGGTTGAATGTCATATTCAAGCAAAGTTAAGGATTGTGTTGACATTTTAGTTCATATGTTTAGATCATGTTTTACAAAATTGGCCCCCTAAGCATTTCCCACTCTAATATGATAGTGTTTGATTACATCAGCTACTAACATGATGCATAATATTACACTACTATGCTCCAAGCATAAAATACGGCACTCGAATAGACAACTAGAAATGAGAGCAAATTTATGAGCTACAAGATTGTTATGTGATGTACAAGATTGCTATGAGAAATGAGTTTCTCCATAGGTCTGCAACAAATACACTCCACAATTGCACTACAATCTCCAAACTAAAAAGAGAGAATGGATGAATGAACAAACACAATGAAAGCCTGGAGGAACGAGCTAAATCCCATAAAAGAGAAACGTGTCACCAAACTCGTGGAATTGTGGGTATTGAATACGTAAGACTTGTTTTCATTCACTTTCATATGAAGACCTCAAATACTAAAGCCATGGTAAGAGAAGTGCGGCCCAAGGCAAGTGTTTTGTCTAGTCTATGGGTCCAATAGTGAGACCCCTCAATAGTGATGGCCACATAGAACTTGGAAAAATACAGTTAGGGACATGAGATAACTACTTCTTTGGGGGTGGAACTACATTCCACAGTCACAAACAAGCCTAAGCACATATGTAACTTGAGGTGGCTTTGTAACAACTTGTGATCATATGCAAGGATGTTGTCCTACATCATGTGCTTATATTGAATGACTTGCTTTTAGTACTATAAGATCAACATCAGTTCAAGTAATAAAATTTTTTTTGCATTATGCTAAACCCATTCTAAATTGTAGTGTTTTGTGATGTTTATTATACTATTTACATGCTTCATTGAATAAAAAAATAGTTGCTAGAATTTTATGATGTGTGTAGTGGTGGTGGTTCCTATACTGTAGTTGTATTTGAGGGTTCAATGTGTAGTTGAGGATACCAATGGACACTTGTAGTAAACCACTATAATTAGCAATCGAGATGCCCAAGAGGTATAATGCCCAAAAGAGGTATAATGCTTCTTGGTATATCAACTTGTGAAATCAACTAGCCATGTTGCTATAACAAGGTCATTACTTCTAGAGTGGCTCTATGATTTATTGAGACCAAAAAGTATAAAAAATAATAGACCAACAACTTAATGTGGTTCTACTCATGATGTATGCTACTCTAATTAACTATTCTATTTGATATACTCTTGTATAGAATCGCCTGAACTATCTAATGACAATCAACAATCTCATGACTATGTGTTTGTCTACGTAAGCAACCTTATAGATTTTGATGAATTCAAAGTTAGAATGAATTAGAATTAGTCGAGTCCTTAGACTCGACATTTTGATTCAAATCTAATAGGCGTAGTTCATGCACCATGGGAAATGGCTCATTCCGTAGAGCCTATTCGAGTCCAACCTTTCAGATCTCATCCATTTCTCCCAACATGGTATCAGAGCATTAAGGTTATTTAATCCTAACATCTGATAACAACATGGTATCAGAGCGTATTTTCATAGCTTGCTTGATATCAGCAGCTTCCCTCAGAACATGATTTTATCGAATCGATAGAATAATTGTTTTCTTGTTCTTATAGTAGCACTAGATTTCATTTTTCATTCTAACTATGGAAAGACTTAATTTCATATGGATTCTCAAAGTAAGGCTAGTCTCAATGAAGACAAACTCAATGAATCCAACTACCACTTATGAAAATTTAAGATGAAAATTGTGCTAATATCCAAGAAGTTGTGGGATGTTGTCACAAGTATCAAAGTCGGCCAATGTAGATGACACTACAATCTCCAGATGGAAGATAAAGGATGGTAAAGCCTTCACGCTGATTGTTCTCAACATATTAGATACTCAAATCGACGAGGTATCTAAAGTTCAGACATCAAAAGAAGTTTGAAATATTCTTAGCACATTGTATGATGTGAGGGATGAGACTTCTAATGTTATCGAAGGTGAAGGCACTATAAAATTAAAGAAGAAATGGATAGAGGGTACATCTCTCTGATCAAGAACCAGACATCTAACTGATGGCAGATGGATCTTCAAGATCAATTTATACAAAGTTGACGAGAGTATAGATCGAAGGAAAGCTGGACTAGTAGCATGAAGATTTTTCAAATTTTGAATATCAACTACAATGAGACTTTCAATCTTGTAGTCAAACATTCCTCGATCAGAATTCTCATGTTGTATGTTGTTACATCAACTTGATGTATAGACAACCTATTTAAATACTAGTAATTGAAGAAAATATGTACACGATGCAATCTAAGGGTTATGTGCTCAATGGTAAGGAAAATCATGTATGTAAATTTCATAAGGCCCTTTATGGCTTGAAGCAATCTAGCAAGGTTACAATCCAAGCACTACCGATTCTAATGTCTACTTCAAGTCATATAGCATTCTTTTATTATCATTACTTTGTATCTTGATGACACACTACTTTTCAACGATAGTGTCGATCTAATAAAAGATGCTAAAAAAATATTGTCCTTAGATGATGTCAAGGAGCTTGCAAGGATCAAGGAGGAGCACCAAGAAGAAGGAAGTGTGTCAAGGGTTGAGAAGGAGGCGGTTTCTTTCAAACTTGTGATCCCAAGAAGCTTCTCAAGAGGAAAGGCCAAGCCTATGTGGCTCACACTTCATGAAAAGGAGAAGCAAGTTTTAGGTAAAATCTACTCCAAAACATTCATTTTTGCTTTTCTTGTATCATTTGATGAATCACTTTACTTTGATGAGATTTTTGCATCTCAAGTTTGGAGTGAGACAAAACTAGTTTTGTATGATGTCTCTTGGAAGGACATATCTTATGTTCTTAATAGTTTAGAATTGGTTCTAGATCAATTGGAAAGCAAGTGTTTATGTCATCAAATGTATGCTCTTGGATTTTGTAAGAGCAAGAATGAGTTTCGTATTCATAGTATGGAAAAATGTGTTTTTTTCATTTTGTGAGGCGATTTGTACACTTCTCATGAAAATAAGTGAATCATCCACAAAGGACACTTATATCCATGAGCAAGTAAGAAGCCTCAATGAGTTCAAGGTTGCTATTGATTACAAGATTAGAGCTATTATGCAAAATGTTCATAGTTTTTCAACTAGTCAAGCTAGTATGCAAAATCTTGGTAATCAACATTTGTGCCAACTTTGTGATCTTGATCTCTATGATCTTTTTGAGGCATTGAGGCCTCGGATCTCCATCATTATGGTGCATCTATTTTCACGGAACAAGAGCTTTCAAGTCAAAGGTCTTCTTCAAGCATGGAAGGAATCAAAGGAAAAGGTGCCAAGATGGTGGAATGTTCATCAAGGAAGGTCACGTGGCAATGGATCCATGCCAAAGGATCCACTTGATATTCTAGGATCAGCATCTTAAGTTTTTTGCTAGCAACCAAATCCACATCTCAAAGTCAAATATGGCCCAATCAAATTGAGAGGTGTAGATGTTAAAGCCAATCACATTGAGGGGTGCAAAATGTTGGATTTATGTTCTCTAATCTCCTAAATCCTATGTTACTCTGCCTCCATTTATGCTGCTACATTTTACTCATGTTGTCACACAATTTGCATAAATACAAGCAAATTTGAACAGGCGAAAAAGGAGAAAAAGTGATTGTGTTTTTACACGTAATTTATGACAGGCGAAAAAGGCGACACTACCCTACAAATGACAAAGGTGTTGGTGTATGATGTGAAATGCTTGGTCTACGATTGATTACGATTGCAGCGGACATGACGGAAGCAGAACACGAGAGGTGATTACGATGTAAAACGATGCCTCTACCAACAGTAAGAAAAAAAATGAACACAGTAGTAACTACAATTTCAGGAACATGGATGGTCTAGGGAACGGAATCAAAAGCTTGTTATCATGTTGGGTTATCAGAGTAAAAGTCTGTGACTGCCGTAACAGAAGGATTGCGAAGCATTAGGTGTCTTGGACGACCATGCGATCCTCTGTCTCTGATAACCGTGTTTGTGTTCAAGAGCATGAGAGAGACAAATGCATTCAATCAAGAACGTAAGTATTGAATAGTAGCGAATCTGTATATGTATAAAAGAGAATCGAAACACAATACAATAGCGCAGATAAGCGTGTGCTCCTAATTACAGACTCAAAAACAATAGCTACAATTCTAGATTTCTCTCTCTCTGTGTATAAGTCACTAACTCTAAGGAGCTAGCTATTTAAGACCTTTTGGTCATTTTGATCGCCTTGTGCATACAGATTGTTCAACTCAACAACACCTATTTCTCTTTCTCTTCGCTTAGATACATATTTATAGCTATCAGAGTCTTTTGATTTATTGTAATTACATTTTACAAGGTGATTAACAACCGTTTAGACAAGATCCATAGATCCATTATTGGAGCGTCATGAAGGAGGAGAAGTACAGAGTAACGTATCCTCCGTATGTGTTGTAGTGCAAAGATGTAGGTCATGATGGCCGTAGTCTGTCCGCAATCGTTTGAACAACCGATGATCGTTCGATTAGCTGTTGATCGTTTGCTTTGTAGGTGATTATTTGCTTCCTTTGTTGATAACCATAAGTGATCTTATAGAGCTAAACGATGAGATGGGTCAACCGTTGTTAGTTGACTTTGTAAGAACTCATAAGTCGTTGTCGCTGGTCGACTTCATTGATAATCGTAAGTAGTTTGCTTACGTTTAAAAATGGTTGAGGAGAGTTGACTCTGGTCATTCGTAGGAGATCATAAGAAGGTCACATGTGGTGGTCGACGGGATTCCGCAAGTGCTCTTAGATGGTAACCTACAGGTTTTAACAACTCCCTTGCGGTTTATGGCTTCTTGCGGTTGGTTTGTGGTTTGAGTCGTGCTTCTCCGTAAACAATGTTTTCCCTTCGGTCAGACCATAATCTGGCGATGACTTTGCGGTTATGCCTGATTCAACTTTGCGTGTAATTTTGCAGACTGATTCTGAGAGATAGAATTCTTGAGAGTACGAGGTCAAAGGGATGAGTAGGAGAAGATTAGAATTCCAACACTCCCCCTTAAGCTTGTTGCTATGAATCTGGACTCAAATTGAGATTTAATAATTCTAGTAGAGTAGAATGTTTGTCCCTTGACAATGGTTTTGTCAAAATGTCAGCCAACATACTGTCTGTGTGACAGTAACTTAGTGCAACATCTGCTTGTTATCCTTTTGGGTTATCAGAGTAGGAGTCTGTGACTGCTGTAACAGAAGGATTGCAAAGCATTAGGTGTCTTGGATAGCCATGCGATCCTCTGTCTCTGATAACCGTGTTTCTATGCAAGAGAGTGAGAGAGACAAATGCATTCAATCAAGAACGTAAGTATTGAACAGTAGCAAATCTGTATATATATAAAAGAGAATTGGAACACAATACAATAGTGCTGATAAGCGTGTGCTCCTAATTACAGACTCAAAAACAATAGCTATAGTTCTAGATTTCTCTCTCTTTGTGTATAAATCACTAACTGTAAGGAGCTAGCTATTTAAGACCTTTTGGTTGTTTTGGTCACTCTGTGCATACAGATTGTTTAACTCAACAACAATTATCTCTCTTTCTCTTCGTTCAGATACATATTTATAACTATCAGAGTCTTTTGATTTATTGTAATTACAGTTTACAACATAATTAACAACCATTTAAACAAGATCCGTAGATCCGTTATTGGAGCGTCGTGAAGGAGGAGAAGTACAGAGTAACGTATTCTCCGTATGCGTTGTAGTGCAAAGATGTAGGCCGTGATGGCCGTAGTCTGTCCGCAATCGTTTGAACAACCGCTGGTTGTTCGATCAGTTGTTGAACGTTTGCTTTGTAGGTGATCGTTTGCTTCCTTTGTTGATAACCGTAAGTGATAACTTACGGAGCTAAATGATGAGATGGGTCAACCGTTGTTAGTTGAATTCGTAGGAACTCGTAAGTCGTCATCGCTGGTCAACTTTGTTGATAATCGTAAGTAGGTTGCTTACGTTTAAAAACAGTTGATGAGAGTTGACTCTGGTCATTCGTAGGAGATCGTAAGAAGGTCATTTGCGGTGGTCGACGAGATTCCGCAAGTGCCCGTAGATGGTAACCTACGAGTTTTAACGACTCCCTTGCAGTTTGCGGTTTGAGTCGTGCTTCTCCGTGAACAATGTTTTAATAGTTCCCTTCGGTCAGACCGTAATCTGGCGATGACTTTGCGGTTCTACCTGATTCAACTTTGCATGTAATTCTGCAGACTGATTCTAAGAGATAGAATTCTTGAGAGTAGAAGGAGGGCAAAGGGATGAGTAGGAGAAGATTAGAATTCCAACAGAAGGTGTCCTACAAATGCTAAAGGTTCCCTTATAGAAAAGCGAAGATACCTTGTAAATCAATTTTTAAGGCATTTGTCATAGTGTCACGTTTTTCGCATTTTCATCAACGTTAATTTTAGCGAAGGCATTATAGACTTGGTCACTTGAATCATGCTGCTGTACAACAGATGTCTAAACATTCTATTGTTCTTGATCAAGACTATCCTAATAATAAGGTCGAATTACCGGTCCGTCAAGACTGTTTAGTTGGTAAACAGACTAGGAAACCATTTAGATCAAGCCATCAGCATACTGCTAGAGGATTGTTAGATGTTGTGCATTCAGACATTTGTGGCCCGATGAAGAATCCTTCTTTGAAGGATGCAAAGTAATTTATAGCTTTTATTGATGAATTCTCCAGAACTACTACTGGCTGCAATATCATTGATTGCAAATGGATCTTTAAGATCAAGTACAATGCCAATGGAGCGATTGATTGAAGGAAGACAAGACTGGTAGCACGAGGATTCACTCAGATCTCCAGCGTTGACTATAGTGAGACTTTCAGTCTAGTAGTCAAACATTCATCGATCCGAGCCCTCCTATCATATGTTGCAGTTGCCGACCTTGAAGTGCATCAACTTGATGTGCAAACAGCTTATCTGAATGGAGTTATACAAGAAGACATCTACATGATCCAACCCGAAGGATATATTTTGTAAGGTATGAAGAATCATATCTATAAACTCCATAAGGCACTTTACGGCCTGAAACAGCCTGCCAGAGCTTGGTTTCAGAGGATCAACACATTCCTTATCCAACAAGGTTTCCAACCAAGCATTGTTGATTGCAACATCTATTCCAAGTCGGTGCAGCAATCCTTCGTTATCATCACCTTATACGTGGATGATACGTTGCTTTTCAGCAACAATACCAATTTGGTTAAGGATTTTAAACACATGATGTTTTCTGAGTTCGACATGACTGATCTGGGCGAAGCTCACTTCTGTTTGGGCATTCATATTCATAGAGACAAAGCAAGACAATTGATTTATATCACTCAACAAAGGTATCTTCATAGCGTTCTTGACAAATATAATCTGATGAACTGTAAGTTAGCTCACTCATCGATGGATCTAGGCCTGCGTTTGTCAAAGGACCAATGTTCCCAGACCAAGCAGGAAGAGGAGCAGATGAGAGAATATCCTTATTGATAGATACTTGGATCTCTCATGTATGCAATGGTTTGTACAAGACCTGACATCTCTTTTGCAGTAAGCTCACTCAGCCAATATATGGCTAATCTTGGCATTACCCATTGGAAGGCTCTCATAACAGTCATGAGGTATATTCGAGCTACCATGGACCAGTGCATCTGCTATGGAGAAGTCAGCAACGACAATTTTCATCAGCTCAGTGGATATTCTGATGCAAGCTAGGGAGGAGATGTAGACAATTGTAAGTCCACATCTAGATTTACATTCTTCTTCAACAACAGTCCTATCGCATGGAACAGTCGTAAGCAAACCTCTATCGCTCTTTCATCTATAGAAACAGAATACATAGCTGCTTCTCAATCTATCAAAGAAGCATTTTGGTTGATAAATTTATTATCAGACATTAGTTTGAATCAATATAGCCCTACAATCATATTCTGTGATAATCAGAGTGTTATTGCCTTATCAGCCAACCCTAGATTTCACTCTAGAAGTAAGCACATTGAAATCTGATATCACTACATCAGAGGCAAGGTTCTCAACAAAGAGGTAAGCTTAATGTACTGTAGAACGCAGTACATGATTGCAGATATATTTACAAAGGCATTAAGTGTTGATGCACACAACAAGTTTTGTGCATTGCTTAGTCTGAAGATCAAGGCATTCACGGATCCAAATTAAGGGGAGGTGTTGGATTTATCTCCTCTATTCTCCTAAATCCTATGTTAATCTGCCTCCATTCATGTTGTTGCATTTTACTCATGTTGTCGCACAGTCTTCATAAATACAAGCAAATTTCAATAGGCGAAAAAGGCAAAAAAGACGACACTATGTTTTTACACATACTTTATGACAGGCAAAAAAGCCGACACTGCCCTACAAATGCCGAAGGTGTCCTACAAATGCCAAAGGTGACCTTATAGAAAAGCGAAGGTACCCTGTAAATCAATTTTTAAGGCATTTGTCATAGTGTCGTCAGAATTGACAATGACAGCAGCCACCCACGATCTCCCACAAACAGCACAACCACTTTTGTACCTTCTTCATCTGCACACCTGTAAAAATTATGTATATATATTGAATACCATCTGCGTATTCAAATAATGGCATCAGAATAGAATAGAAGATAGAACGAAACATCACTGGTAATCAGAGATAGACATTGTAGATGCTTTTGCGCATTGATTCTTTCTTCCAGATGTATTTTAAATAATAGGTTCATCACCTTTACAAATTGTGTAATAAGATTTGTGAAGCACGCGGTTACGTCCGCTATTATTTTGTGCTCACTTGCATTATTGACCTATATATTTCGTTATACTTAATCTGATTTCAACTCTGTTTGTTCTGCGTTCAGATTTGTGTCAATATTGCAATGCTTTTCTACGTGCTGTCTGGCTTTCTAATTACTTAATCTGGTTGTCTGCTCTTCGCGAATTATTATTAGTCTAACTATTCACAGCTAATATTTAGTCTTGCTTTTCGCGACTAATTCACGACTGATTATCAGTCGTGCTCTTCGCGAGTAATTCACGACTAATAATTTGTCTAGTTGTTCACGACAAATTATCTGTCTGATGTTTTGATGCTTAATGTTTGGCTACAAAATCAGATCGAATGTGATTTCTATCACTAATGTTTTGTTCGAGATTGATAGGCGTAGTCATGCATGAGAAAAGAGGGAGATCATAGCTTATTCCGCTGCGCACGAACATTTTTCATTCGAGTTCGTTTCTTTTCGTGTTCGTTTATTTTCGAGTTATCTTTCTTATGTATCTTTGTGTGTGTGCGTGTGTATCTATATGTGTTTATGTATATATGTATACATGTATATATATATATATATATATATATATATATATATTAGTAAAGAGTGCCCGTCGTTGACGGGCATGGAGGCCGATTTTCATAGAAATGCATTTTTATTTCAACCTTTCCCGTGGAAAGTCTGATAATTTAAAAAATCCTTAGAGCACCTTTCAAATTTTTGATAATGAAAGTCTCATTTGTTTAACACCTTCCACCATGAAAGTATGTACATGCACTTCAAAACACTATGTGTGTTGGTAAAGGATTATTTGAATTTGGAGTGGGCCCCTTAGATGCATTCATGGGAGAGGGCCATGCATCCTTTTCCCTATACATGCATCCTCCTACCCAAGTTTTTTAGTTAGAAAAAGCTCATGCATGGGTGAGGGGAGGAGCATGCACGGTGCACCCATACACATGCGCAAAACTGTACATAAGTTTAAATATATATATAGATATATAGCTCAAAAACCTATTGAGAGAGATAACTCGAACATGCAAGCTCAAAAAGATTCTTATAGTGTTCTACTTTAATTTTTTGAGAGTGAGACAAATAGGAGAGACATATGCGAGTTCCAAGAGAGACCCTGATTTCAACGTAGAGAGTGGAATCATTCGTCCTTTAATATCGATCACACATCACCTCGCTATGTAAATGATATCATTGATGATATATAAGGATGACATGCGTTTGTTTTTTCAAAACCATATTTATTCCATGTAAACAATGTTTACAAATATGTCTAAGCTAAATCTATTAGAGTTTGGTGCACAAGGTTCCTAAATATCAAATCCCATGGCTAGGGTTTGAGCTCACACGTTCCTAGAGATAGAGAGAGAGAGAGGTTTTGAAATTGTGCTATTATGTGATACACTATTGCCTAATTGAGACGTAGATTGCATGGTACGATGTTGCCTTTTTGAGAAAGAGAGTTTATTGGATAGACTCTTGTTTTCGTGTGTGTGTGTGTGTGAGACTGAGTGAGAGAGACACACTCACACACACACAGAGAGGGAAAGACCGACAGCAATCTCCTTGTTCATCATAGCAACTGGAATCATTGCTCCAGAGATTACAACCTCAATGATGGATAGGCTGTTAGCGATTGAGCCGAATGAAGTGACGATCCACTTTGAAGTTGGGAGCTGCAAGAGTAGCGGCTTGCTGCACATCACAAACCTGATGCACACCATGCCGGTTGCGTTCAAGGTGGAGACAACAGCTACAAAGAAATACGGAGCTAAACCCTCTACGGGAATCATCCCACCTCTTGGCGTCACCTCCGTCGAGATAACATGCACACCTCAATCAATGCTTCCAGAGGAGTATCCATTTACCTCAGATAAGCTGATAGTGAAAAGCGTCTTGGTGCCTAGCGATGGTGCTCAGCAGGACTGTGTCAGAAGCGAGTGGTTTAACTCAAAGAAAAGACAGGTGTTTACAGATGTGGGGTTGAAGATCGTGCTGGTGGGCGGGGGGATTCTGCGCACCCTGGTGAGCGGCGCAGCATCCATGGAGGACGTGAGGGAAGTATTGGAGAGGGATGTAGATGTGAACAGCGTAGATGAGCTTGGCAATACAGCCATGCACATAGCCATCTCCAAGAGGAGACCAGAGATGGTGCAATTGTTGCTAGAATTCGGCTGCAACTTGGAAAGAGCAAACAAGTCAGGCTACACTGCACTGCACGAGGCGGCTATGATTGGAGATGCGCTAGTAACAGAGCTTCTTCTGAACAAGGGTGCGATTTCTGATGCCAGAACACAATCTGGCCACACCGCAATCCATCACGCAGTGGGTAGAGGACACCACGAGGTGGTACGAATCCTTCTAGAGAAAGGAGCAGATGTAAATGCAACCAGCAATGATGGCAAAAGTGCTCTGTACATCGCAGCTGTGAACGGGGATAGAGTTGTCATGAAACTACTCATGGAGAATGGCGCAGATGTGGAAGCTCGAGGGCCAGATGGATCGACGGCTCTGCACAAAGCTGCAGCTAGGGGACACCTATCGATGGTGAGGCTTCTCCTATCGTGGGGAGCAGAGGTGGATGTGGTAAACCGCCAAGGGAAGACTCCCTATGATTTAGCTGCAGAGTCAGGGCATGAGCATCTTTACGACATGCTGAAGATGGGGATTGTGTTTCGATCTGCTGCTCGTAAGGGCGATCTGAAGACGGTGCGCCAATGCCTGTCGCAGGGCGCACAGGTGAACGGGCAGGATCAACACGGCTGGACTGCCCTGCACTATGCAGCGTATAAGGGACACACTGAGATCGTATCCTACTTGATCGAGACGAAAGCTGCAGACATAGAGTCAAGAGATGAAGAAGGATACACTCCTCTTCATTGTGCCACAGAAGGTGGCCGTAAAGACATAGTCCAGCTGCTGATTTCCAAAGGAGTAAATCTAGATGTGAAGATAAAACAAGGATCCACAGCTCTACAGATCGCTAGCGCTTTAAATTTGCCTGGCCTGATACGGTTGCTGTCTGAAGGATCAAGAGGCAGAAGCCTGATCAGTGAGAGTGTGCATGGAAGCGTGCCAGCTTCTAATCAGAAAGATACTACCTCCGTGGTCCAAAAAGTGAGATCTTCTAGGATGCCTTCTATTCATCTCTAAGCTCTAGATCTCTGTGGATTACGGTAGCTTCAGCGTAACAGCTTAATTCTATCATTCTTCAGAGATGCCAGATCCATTAGTAAGAGATCTCTTCCATTTTTCAGGGATGCCAGATCCATTACCAAAAGATCTTCCGTTCTTCAGGGATGCCAGATCCATTACTGAAAGATGATCTTCAATTCATGCCAAGAGTATTCTCTTATAATAATGTGTGCTAACTTAGATTATACATGGATCTAACGATCCAGATTTGGTTTGGGGACCTAAGGCATAATAGGGGACCTCACTTTTTTCTACAAATTTCATATTTTGGATGTAATTTTCAGCTCTCAAATTAGAGAGTTATGATAAATGGAATCTTGATAATATGTGGCCCTCATTGATGGAATCTTGAAAATATGCACCCTTCACAATGGAATCATTCAATGAATTTTGAAAATTATGTGCATAATTCTTTCTATCAAATTTTCATCACACACTATGCACAATAACGGGTGTTTGCTTGGCCCCCTCATTAAGAAGACTTGCCATTACATCTTACAATGCCAATCAAAGTAAGCGGTGGTTTAAATGTGTTCCAATCAATGTAAGAGGTGGATGAGAGTGGTCCAATCATTGTTCTTCATTTCCACCTTTCTTGGATCTTGAGCCACTCTATGAGAGTGTGAGAGTTTGAGTTGACAATTAGTTTTTTGGATAACAGTTTGGCAGGAGAGTGAGCTCCAACACTTAGAATTTTTTTTTTATATTCTATCTCTACCCCAGAGCATTCACTTGTATTTTCTCTCTACCCGAGAGCAACCAAGTTTTATACTTAGTTTTTTTTCATCAAATGGTTTCATAGTATGTGAATGATGGTTTGTGAATGATAGATGCATGCTTGTGTGCTCTTGCCTTGAGATTGCCTAGTTAGATTGCTTGCTCCAATCAAGAGATAGATTCGTGTGCAATCACACACTCCTTAGAAGATCAATCACATTGATTTGTGGGTTCTCACACATGTAAACAGTTGACATTTTTCATGATGATTTGTAAGGCTTATTTTCTTTTAAATCATTTATTAGTATTCGTGTGATTGGAGATTCTTTGCAAGATTCATTATAAATAAAAATAAACTTGAATTATTCAATAAATTTATTGTCAGAAAAATATTTTAGGAGTGAATCTCACCTAGGCATTTGAAATTTTTTTTTGAAATAAAGATATTAGACAACTATAATAATGGAACAAATCAACTAAGATGCACATTTCATTATTTAATACCATAAGTCTAAATTTTGTAGCACAAAGTCTCAACTATACCATTGTCAAGGGAAACCCATTCGTCACTTGAAACTTTTGGAAGAGAATTTTTTTCCATGTTTTCCTACTCCTCCATTAAATCAAGAATATATCATAAAAAATATTTCCAAGGCTACAAATTCCTTTGATGTTTTTCCATTATATTGCAAATTTTTTATTTCCACATGAAAAACATCTAATAGATCTAAAAGTGGTTGCACATGTTCTAGATTCAAATTTGTTAAAGTTGGATCATTTTCGTTCAAGTTTTTACAAAAGAAATATTGACTAGCTACTAAAAATTCCATAAATCTTGTGACTCTTTTGAAAGTTAATAAACAATTTTTAGGCGTAGTCATGCATTGGAAGTAGGAAGTTTCCACTGTTACATTATCTATCCTATTTCCAACAGTGCGTTGGGTGCACGGCCCAACTAAGAGGGGGGGGGGGGTGATGTACTCCCATCCGCCTCCCCCCATCTTTTTTTAGTTTTTTTTTTTTTCAGAATCCCAAGGAAATATTGGGCCCCCTTTTCACTCATTCTAAGCTAAAAGAAAGAAAGAAAGACTTTTGAAGGGCTTGAAAAAAATTAAATTTGAGCCTTGTCATATTATCATTACTATGGGTTGAGGAAGTACGCATGTCGTCATTAACACTAATTATGATTAGTGAGAGGCCCTTTTTTAGTCCAAAAAGGGCCCTAATAGGCTTTGCATTCTAGAGCAACCATGTGGTGTTTTTCTTATTCATAGGCTTATTATTTTCATAAGCTCAAATAACAATTTTACCGACTAAAATTTTGAGACCTTCAAAACTAAATATATTATTTATTTTGATTCAAAACAATTGACCTATAGTTTTTGTTGTCTCGCAATTAATTTTTAAAATCTAATATAGAATGCATTTGTCGATGAGAGCATAGGTATTTCAGGAGGTTGGAAATAGTTATGTTAAATGCAGGACTACATAAAGGGAATGTCACGATTGAAAAAAAGTGACAGACTCTTCGGGGAAAAAGGAAACGTTCCTAATAAGCCATCAATTGGAGGTGCTAAAGCAAGAAGGTTCTTATCCAATCACACATGCAAAGAATCAAGTGACAGATACAAAATTTGGAGAGAAATAGTTCAAGCCACACGAATACTGGAGGGAAATAATTGAGTGGAAAATGGACAAGTGTGGATCAACTTAGACAAACTCATAGGTGTTATCAGGAAAGAAAACCTATCATCAGAAGATATGAGGACTTTGCAAAATTATTGCATCACATTTGTAAAATTTGTACATGATTGTTGGGGAAAAGACAACGTTACTCATTACATAGTGCTAATCTAGTACTTATCTCATTCAGACTTATATTTTTTTCTACTGATCTAACTAATCAAAACTATTGTTTGCAGCACATCCTTCTTCATCATGCAAGAAGAAATGCGGAGAAAGACTAGCAGCATGTCCATCAAAGACAAATCCATGGCTCTATACACCAAGAAGAAAGACCATTCCAAGGGCAAGAATCAAGTGCAGCAACAACAATAGAAGCCTCACACTCAAGGTGAGCATGGTGGATCGCGCAAGAAGCTTTTCTGCACATATTGCAAGAGAGCCAATCACGACATCAAGGAGTGTCGTAGAGGCAAAGAAGCAACAACAACAACAGCAGCCGGACTCCTCCAACGTGGCGGAATTCAAGGAGCAAGATACACATTTGTTAATGGCTTACAACAACAGCAACGAAGACTGTGATAGCTGGTACCTGGACAGTGGCGCTACCCAACAAATGACCTCTTGCAAGGAATGGTTTACCGAGTATGCTACAACAGAGATCAATTCATCTACCTCGGAGATTCAAGCACCATACGCGTGGAAGAAAAAGGAACAGTGAATATCACCTTCAACAACGATCTATCTATTGGTGTTCCTAACATCCTTCATGTTTCTCAGTTATCAAAGAACCTGTTATCAGTCTCTAAGATAACTGATGAGGGCTACACTGTTATTTTCTCATCTGAGCAATGTACAATACTCGAGAAGATACTACTCTGACTACGTGCACTAGAGTCGAAAATCTTTACGTACTCTCTAATTCAGTTGCATTAGCTAGTATCTCTAATGAATATGTCTCTTCTTATAAGTATTGTTGAAAGCATCAACCTCTTTGTAAATATCATGAAAAGAAGATTCATTCTAGATTGGCCTCAATGAGATAATGCTTGTGGTATAGCAAAGTGTTATATCTTGCATTTGTGAAAGTACACACTAGATATGATCCATGGATGCCATGTTCTTTAAATTTACAACAACGAATATAATTTTTTTTTGTATTTTCACGTGTTTAAGACATGGAACTAGGGGGAGGAATCTAGGTTAAGATCCATGAATATGTGATAGCTAGAAAATTTCAAAATTGTCGAGTGACAAGTAGAAAACCTCAAAATTGGATGCCTTGAAGTGTGGGACATGATTATTGGGAACACAACATAATTATGCTTGGGGACCCCCATATAAATTGACCTTGGAGGATCTAGAGTGCTTGAAATGCTCAAGAATAATGCATGAATACAATTGTATCATCCAATGTCAAGGGAAAGAACTATATTGGGTTAAGTAGAACAGACAAGAGTCTCTATGAAGGAAATTGAAACCTTTTTCCGCAAAGGTCCTCTTGGGAAGCATTTACAATTTTTGGCTTCCTATGTGGGTCCCTCTTTAAAATTGTTCTTGTATGCAACATAGGAAATTGTTGGTCCCTCTTGCATGAAAAGACCAACCTAAGTTTAGGCTGTTTTTAGACACAAGGTACATAAGTACAATTGAAAAAGTTTCATTGCCCCTTGAACTTTATTTCAAGCTTTTCAAGGCTTTCACTCATCCAATGGATGTAAGTAAAACTCACTCTAATCTGACTTTGCGTAGTGTAGTTAGGTGTCCCATTGGCCAAGGACCCACCACTTATTGAGGGTAAGTAGACATGTTGGGGCATGTTCCCTAGCAAGCACACAAACACAAAGGTGCCATACATTCTTGTCATCTAGGTAATTGTTCCTAACATCATTCAAGAGGAAGATTCCTACAAGTGATATCAAATTTTGGTTAGCGATCCGATGATGAGAGTGGGAGCTCTTATCTCTGAAAATAATCACAATAGGAGGAAAGATAGTATATCGCTTACCAAGATTTAAAAGTCAAATCTTTTTACAACATTGCTAAAGTTAGTAAAAAAGAAGACTTATAAACTATTTCTACCTAGTTTTAGGCCTTTTTCTTTTGCTTATATTTTTCTTTTTGTTGGGCTTTTTCAATGTTTTTTTCTTAGCCTTTCTATTTTTTGATGCCCTTATATTCCTTTTTCATATTCTTTTTTAGGCTCTTTGGAATATCCATTCTCCTCTTTGGGCTAACAATGAAGGAAATCCTACCTAACCATGAGACTAGTGCTCCTACCATAGGTTTTCTAAAGTATTTGAACTAACACTAATGTCGAGCTATGGAGGAATGAATGGAAGATAATGTGGATCTCAATCTCTATTCTTTCCATCCTTGACATCAATGCTCACATAGAACTAGCAAAGTCCTACAACCAGCCGGCTAGTTTAAAAATTTACTGATTGATCTTGAAACAAGTAGGAAACCAAAAGTCTAAAAACCAGCTAAAAACATGAGTAGCGAGAAATTTTATCTCCTTGATGCAAAAATAGGAGAAAATTTTTTAGAATTCTTTAACATATTTCATTTGATCACTTGCATTTTATGTTGACTTTTATAAAGTAGATATACATGTTACAATAAATAGCAATACTCTTTGGATTTCTTTTGGCAAACTTAGCTTAAAGTACTTCCAATTTATGCTTGTATTGAGGTTGTAGATATTTTAATTTTATACCAAGTTTCAAATTGCACAAAATTGATTTCCTAAGATAATTTCAATAAACAATTTGCAAATGCACTTTTGAACTTAAGTGCAAAATCAGCCATCTTTGAAAGTTGTAGGAACTTGGAGGTTGGAAGAGAAAAAAAAATCGGTTGATTTAAGAAACTATAGGAGACCAACTGACTTGTAAAAAAAAGAGTGTGAGCACTGCTTGACATATACATCAATATTCTTACAGCCAAAAAAAAAAAGATTCTCCATCATGAAAACATGATTTTTTTTTCTCCCCTTACCAAAAGAAAACCATGAAATATATTTATCTCATACAAATGGCATGAAGACAATTGTGTCTTGATGCTTGCTCAATGTTCAGGGAGTGAATCCCTTCAGGGTGTTGAAGCTTGAGGCTTGAAGTCCCTCTCATAATCCCTGAAAAATATCCTGCTCAACTTGTGGGCTAGAAACCCCTTCATTTAATGAGCTCAAACAATGTTTCTATCCATGGCTAGAAGCCCTTTTTTGAATAACATTTCTTTCATAATGAATGTGAGGGACAACCCTGAGGTGGAACTTTTTGTAACTCCTTACCAACAGACCCATGCATTGTTTCTGCTCGTCATGGATCCAAATCAATGCCCTGAATGCTATTCAAAATCATGGTGGAACTACGTCTTGCTTTGTATTCTAGTTAATGTAATAATTTGCATGGCTAAGGACTGTTTAGAGGATAGGAAGCATCTGCCTACCTCTTGTCTATCAAAAGCCATTGCAAGTATGGTGCAATTTAGGGGACAATCTACTAGATCGGCTCTAAGTTATGGCTTTCAAACCCCTTTCGTGGTGCTTTGGGCATCAACACCCTATCATATATATATATATATATATATATATATATATATATATATATATATATTTTAGAGAGAGAATGTGTTTTGCCATAGAAAAATTTCACGCTGTGCCCGCGAAACATGTCACCAATTTGCAAAAGGAAACGCTAAATAGGTTTTAAAAAAATGGTAAAAAAAATATTTAAACACTTTTTGTGGGTAAGTGCATAAGTGCCCATTGCCCGTCATCTACGAGCACAAGCAACTAGTATGTGTGTGTGTGTGTGTGTGTGTGTGTGTGTGTGTGTGTGTGTACATACTAGTTGCTTGTGGCCGTCGATGACGAGCAATGGACACTTACCCACAAATAGTGTTTATATATATTTTTGGAGGCTGTGTTTTTTTTTACCATTATTTTAAAACCTATTTAACTTTTCCATTTGCAAATGGGTGATATTTTTTGCCGGCAAAGTGTGACATTTTTGCTGGCAAAAGCATGACATTTATTACGGCAACTCACACGTTTGCTCTCTAAAATAGTTTTATATTATATAGATGTGCACATATATACACACATATACATACACACACACATACATAAATAAAAAAATGTCTAGTAAAAAAAACACAGTTGTTGAAGTTCAACTTTGTGTCTTGTTTGAATAGTATATTTCTCCCTGAAGTCAAAACCCTAATGACAAAAAAAACAAAAGAATATTATTTTAAACGCATTTATCAGATATTGCCTGATAGCTGACCTATAACATTGCATTCTTCCTGAAATCAAAACCAAATAAAAGAAAACAGCATGACATGCATACTTCCTGAAATAAAAACGTTAATGTTAAAAAAAGAGCATAATATACATTCTTTCTAGAATCAAAACCCTGATGATGAAAAAACAGCATAATATTATCTAAAATGCAGTTACCAGATATTTCCCGCTAGCTGACCTGCAACATTGCATTCTTCCTTAAATTAAAACTCTAATGAAAAAATGGACAAAAATGTCATCTCAATTGCATTGCTCATCTTGATTCTTATCTTTTGTAAAGCATACAGCCAAAACTAAGCACTTCCAAACTTGATCAATGTCTGATATTGTTTGTTTTCTTCGAACTTGCTGCGACATTATCAACCAAGGCAGGGGTTAGAGTACGCCAGAGTTGTAGCTTCCTTCCTGAGGAGTGCCGAAGTGCAATTGTTGCAGAAGCGGGTTTCAGAGCAAATAACAGCCTTTGAGTTGTGGGTGCAGAACAGGGACATAAAGGCATGCAAAAATACTTCCAGAATGAAATAAACAATAATGCAAATCCATTACGAATGAAATAAACTCTCTAAACCAATTATCTCAGTGTTCTAGCTACTCAGGCAGACAAAGGCTCAAGCTATTATTGATACAAAGCTAGCAGCTTTCTAATACAAAAAACCAATGATTAAGAAACCCAACTTTATACGCTGATAAAGAATCTGCAGTAAGTGAATGCAATTGCATAATGAGGCAATCTTAAAAGCGTGAGCAGTAGATGGAGGGGGTCCCTTGCACTCCATCTGCATCCCCTGCATCCAAGTCAAGCGACCCTCTGTTAACAGTTCCCAGTGTTGCTGCTCAAGCCTTGCCTTGCCTTGCTTGATCCTCCTTCCTTCACTGCAATCAAAATTGCAATCAGCCCACTCCAAAACAAATCTGCATGAACATGGGTTGCTCAACACAGAAGCCAAAGGAAGGCAACACCACCACATTTATAACATCTGAGTCCGCAAGAAGAGGGACTGGTGGACAGATAACTGAGGAGCTTGACTTTGCAAAGACTTGGAAATGCAAGAATGAAAGGGAATTACAAAGGGTTGCTATCAAAAGGCATACATATTATATGCGTGGTAGCCACCAGCATGTTTCTATGGCAGATTGCTCACTGATTCCAGTGGAAGTCTACAATGCATCTCTATTGTCAATAACTCACACTTATGCTGGTAGACAATCGCATTCCCAGTTCACAGAGATCCAGCGCATTCTTATTACCATTTTCCAACATGTCATTGCCAGTCAATTGCATTACCTTGCCAAGGCAGGGTACCTGACCGGTTAATCGTCCTTCAAAAACAACCTACATCGCGTTTCCAACGGTCTGAATTCAGCTCTCTATGCTGAAAACATCACATTTATGAAGAAACTAAAGCTGCAGGAAAAGAAGCGATGTCTGGCCAAAGAAGCTGTGAGAGGATATTGCTCATTATTGTTTGAAGTTTCTTGCAAGGAGCATAGCTATGGGCATCTTTCCTTGTGATAGGCATGGAAGTTGAAAATTGACAGAATTGAAGCTGTAAAATCTTAGTGTGAGTTTATGATCCCGTTCAGACCTCTACATTCAAGTTCTGCTAGAAGATATGGTAACTGATGCAACCAGGTATGAAAAGAATGTAAATAGCAAAATCTCAACCTTCAAGATGACCAGAACTCTAGAGACGGTTTCCTTCATCAGCGCGTGTTTCATGTCCTTCAGATACATGAGAGTCAAGGTTTACAAATAGACCTCCACATCTTCACAGTCAGAAATGTCAATCATGTGCTGTGATACACGTTGTATGGACGCCCTTTCTGAAAGCCTGGCCGCAAAACACTTGCTTTGGGCACAATGTACGTGCTTGTGAACGTTCAAGGGTACACGACCGCCACCTTTGCTGCTCAATGTCACTTCTACGTCGATAGAGCTTGAATCCTTGAACTACCTACCAGAGACGGTATCAATGAGCATGACGTTCACCTTCTGTTGAGAAGATTGTTGAAGCTGTAGGTTTGAAATAGGAAGAATGCTTCTTGGTTTCCAAGGGGAGGCTCGAACCTGGGACCAAAGAAACTTTGGATGCCAAGCTAACCAGTTGAGCCAACCCCGTTGGGTAGAAATAGGAAGAATGCTTCTTGGTTTCCAAGGGGAGGCTCGAACCTGGGACCAAAGAAACTTTGGATGCCAAGCTAACCAGTTGAGCCAACCCCGTTGGGTAGAAATAGGAAGAATGGCTCGAGATGACGGAGAAAGAGCTTGGGAGCTGGTTGATGCCCCTGGACCATCATATCTAGCAGCATTGACGAACTTCGTGTCTTTTTTGTTGTTGTAAGTGAAGATTTAGCATTCGCCTGAGAGGGGGGGCGATGCCATTCCAACATTCTGCACAGTACCAAGTAATTGTTCACAAGTGGTGAAACCTTTCCGGGAGACAGCCTAAGGCGAAAGGGTGAACCAGCACCTCCACCTTTCACGACAGCAACACTTCCAATAATGAAGCCTTGCTCAAGCTCGTCAGTTCACCAAGCTTAAGAACATCCTCAGAAGCACGCCTTCCCTTCCTGTGCTCCTTTCCTCGCCCGTCCTTTTCCTTCGAAACCTCCTCATTGAGTATGGCCGCACGGTGATCCTCCCCACCACACAGGACAAATGCAACAGAGTTCTTTTGGACGAGGGAGGAGAGATTGCTCTAGGCTGGGCAATGTGGCACCAGCCGCTGTCTGTGTCCATGGCCTGGGGATGCTTGGCAGATTAGAGGATCGAGCACGGTGAGCAACTCCTTTCTTTGATGGCATTAAGAGAGAGACCTGATCGAGAGATAGATAGTTTGATGGCTTTAAGAGAGAGATGTGATCCAGAGTGAGATACATAGAAAGTGTGTGCTCGGGAAAAATTTGAAATTTGAAATGTGTGTAAAAAAGAAAAAAAATGTAAAACAACTGATCAAACAGATCTTGATTCTACTAACAAAGCGCGCAGTTTACTTGACAAAGGATGAGAAAGAAACGAACGCGAACTCAAAACATATCTATCCGTGACCAACTCGAAAAGATTCGCGAAGGATTCACAAAATTTGTCTTGCAATCAACTCGAAAGATTCGCGAAATAGTTTTTTGTAGAAGCTCGTGGCTTTCTTGTTGAAGCTCAAAAGGTTCGCGAATAGAATCTTGTCGTGAAATATTCTGTTTCTTATTCAAGTCTTAGATGTCGCAAAATCTTCTGGACTGTTCTTCAAGCACACTTGTCGCGAAACTATCTTGAACAGTTCGTGAAATATTCTAGATTTCTTCTTCAAGCTCAAGAATTGTCATCTGTCGCGAACAATTCACAAAAGACAAAAATGTCGGGAAGAGACAAGTGTCGCGAACAATTCGCGAAACAAAAGCTGAGATGAAGAGATGAACTGTCGCAAATTATTCGCGAACAGATTTTATGCGAGTCTGGAAACAAAGCGTCTATTTGAATATCAACCGTCGTAAACGGTTAGATATCTACTGTTACAGCATTAAAAGGCCAAAAGACTTGTAATTAAAAGCCAAAAGACCTATCCTGTAGTAATATAAATACATGTGCACTACTCGTTGTAACTCACTCACTCAATCAGAGACACAACAGTGAGATAAGACAGCAAGAGATGTATATTGATGAATCAGATTCAAACTTATAAATTTCGTTTTTGATCAATAGTTTCTTATTGTGTAAATTGTCTTAAGTTGTCTCTTACTTCCGCATATAATTTTCACACGCATATTCAATCAGAACTAATACTACTCTATTAGTACAAAGATCAGATAAAATCACGATTGAAGACATTGATATTAGTTTGATTTATTCAAACTTGCATCGTGTTCTATGTGGAAGAATAATAACTATTTTTCCTACAATGGTATCAGACCATACGGAATTAAAGTTGATACAGTGGTATTTTCGCATCCCTCTCGACATTCTTCATACATCCATAAGTAAGCCGCCATCTGGAACTTATTCAGAATTAAAAGATGTCGTCAATCACCAATATTCAAACTAAGATCACTATAATCTTGGACCCAGAAGGTTCAAACTACTTAATTTGGAAACTAAAGACTTCACTCTTGTTGAAGGGCGAAGGTCTATGACATTGGTAAAACCAATTGAGGAGAAACCAGAAGCTACTCCTGGCAAAGAACTTCGAGAATGGAGTTTAAAAAATGACAAAGCTCTAGCAATTATTGCGTCTTCAGTGCATGACAATATAATGCTAGATCTTACATCAATTTAAACGCAAAAAATTTATGGGAAGAATTGTAAACCAAGAATGAGACTCGATCTCGTAATCAGATCATGTTCTTGGAAGATCAATTAACTTACCTACAATGGGATGGCAAAGACCTGAACACATTTGTGCGAAAGATTAAAGATCTATTTATTTCCTTGCAGCATTCTAGTACAAAAAATACAATTTTGAAGAAAAAACAGCTTAGTTATTTTTTTCGAGCCCTACCCAGGTCATTCCACACAACTCAAACTTTATTAGCGAAAGATGCGACAATGACACTTCAAAAGATAATAGACAAAATGAAGGAGGAAGTAGAAGCTCGTGACGCTATGACGACAATGGTGATTCAGAAAATGCTCTGTTTACTCAGAAGAAAAAATCTTCCAAGAAGTCTAAGTTTAAGAGGGAGTCGTCTAAGAAGAATGAGTTTAAGACTAATGAACAACAATCTGGAAAACAACAGAAAAATTTTGGTGATAAGAAGATCTGCAACAGATGCAGAAAATCAAGCCATGCAGAAGAAAAGTGTTGGCTAAATCTAAAGATTGAATGCATTCATTGTCACAAGAGTAGGGACATAGAGAACTTCCTCCAGTTTTTTGTCTCCTTGATTCGTGTCCAGCCATAATACACCAGATCTTCTATTCGTTGCTAAGATAGTCGATACAGGCATGTCAATAACCTTCACAAAGAACTCTTGTAAACTGTTCGAGGAAGATTCTGATAACTTGGTTGCTAAAGGCAATAGAGAAGGAAATTTATGTCACTTGAACATTCGAACAAGAATCGAATAAGTCAATCAAACTCAGGAATCAATAAATGTATTGTGGCACAAGAGGCTATGTCACATGAACATGGAAGCCTTGTACCAAGCCAACAAAAGTCAGAGAATTCAAGGAGTCGAAATCAAAAGTGGAGATATTCGAACTACATGTGAATCCTGTCTTAAAGGCAAGATGGCTAGAACACCTTTCAGTAAGGATGTTTATAGAGCAACTAAGGTACTTGAAATTGTGCATTTAGATATTTGTGGACCATTCGGAACGGTTGTCGTTGGGTGATGCAAAGTACTTCATTACGTTTATTGATGACTTCAACAAGTTAGCTATAGTATACTTTATTCGTACTAAATCTCTCTCTCTCTCTCTCTCTCTCTCTCTCTCTCTCTCTCTCTCTCTCTCTCTCTCTCTCTCTCTCTCTCTCTCTCTCTCTCTCTCTCTCTCTCTCTCTCTCTCTCTCTCTCTCTCTCAAGTCAAAACATCTACACATATACACTGGTCAAAATTGACAAGGACCGCAACTACTTCATGTAAAGAAGATATTCAAGTCGGAAGAACAATGAAAATAGTCTTCACACACACATTCAATCAACGTTGATTACACACAGACATACACACACTACATACACAACTATGCACAACCATACACACACATATACACACACCCTACACATAGTACTACATACATTCAACATAGATATACATGAGAAAACAATCCACAATCAGCCTCAAATATATACAAAGGATCAAATTTTTCCAAAGGATCAAACTTTTCCAACTCAACGTTGAGCTTTGCAAAGAAGGATCCATGGATCAGATCAAATCGAGGTGGATTTATTTTGACCATTTGTATATTTTTCAACCCACAGTAAAATACAACCCCTTGTATATTTTCCGACCCAAAGTAAAATCCGACCCTTTGTATATTTTTGACCCTTTGTACTGTCAACTCAGAATTTTTTCGAGGACTCAAGTTTTTCCAAAGACTCGAATTTTTCCTCCAAAGAGTCGAATTTGAATTTTTTCAAAGACTCAAATTTTTCCAAAGGATCGAATTTTTTTAAAGACTCAAAGTTTTCCAAAGACTTGAATTTGGATCGAATTTATCTGACCCAATGTTGAGCTTGGCAAAGAAGGATTTTCCAACCCTAGATTTAATCGGATCGAGACGGATTTTCCTTTGCAATTTTTTCGACCCAGAGTACAATCCAACCCTTTGTATATTTTCGATCATTTGTATTGTCAACTCAAAATTTTTTCAAAGACTCGAATTTTTCCGAAGACTCGAAGGCCTAGGGTCTGATCACCCTAGTGTCTTTTTCCACCATGATTGAGGATGGGCAACCTCTAGAAAATAAGTGCCTAGGAATTGATGGACATTATGCAAAAACAAGATGGACATATACATTGGCTCCTCCTTAGGAAGATTGCACTTGGGTGAATTCCCAAGTTGTAACCATGTAATATTATATGTAATTAAAAGTCAAGTTTGAACCTGGTACCACCTACCTCCCACCTACTTTTTCACATCCATTCTAGGCTATTTGACACTCAGAATGGGCGCCCTCCTACACTCTCACTTCATATGCCAAATCACCAAAATAACTCTCCCAAGCTAACACACATCACCCATTCACCCTCTCTGACTAAAACACCTCATCCATGCACTCCACTTCACCCTAATTCTTGGAGTCTTCCTCACACCTCATGCACTTGAACTTGACACCTCACTCACTCTGGAAAGACTCTTTACTCTCTATATAAGTGGAAATGCGCCCCTCTACCAGGAGGATGGAAGGATGTTGCATCCAAACTCTGTCATTTTGTTTTTTGTTGTGTACAGGTGCTTTGGAGAAGAGGATTGAGGCATTACCTCAAGGAGGCTATGTTATTTTGTGATTGCAGGATTTTTGGAGCTCAAACCCTTGGATTTCTATCTCTCTTTCACATCACTCTCTCTCTCTCTCTCTCTCTCTCTCTCTCTCTCTCTCTCTCTCTCTCTCTCTCTCTCTCTCTCTCTCACTTTCACCTTCTCTCGAAACCATGGTATGCTCTTGAAATTGTTATTCATATGTAAGAATTGCTAATCAATACTTTTGCATATCAGGCTATCTGTGGCCTATTGTCCATGCATGTCAGATCTACAGCTTGCATGTTAGATCTAAAGCTTGCATGTTAGATTTGAAGCTTGCATGTCATAGCATATGTGGCCTATTGTCCATGCATGTCAGATCTAAAGCTTGCATGTCAGATCAAAAGCTTGCATGTCAGATTTGAAGCTTGCATGTCATAGCATCTATGTCCTATTGACCATGCATGTCAAATCTAGAGCTTGCATGACAGATCTAAAGCTTGCATGTCAGATTTGAAGCTTGCATGTCACTTCATGACTGTTGCATGTCAAGAATCTATGAACCCTTATGATTGCATGATACGAATCTAAGATCCAACATGATTGCATGTCAGAAAGATTAAGACTTATGAAGAGATTTCTATGCTTTTGTTAAGCTAGATATGGAATTAAGATCATTGAATATGAACTAGGTTTATGTAAGTTGATGTTCCTACATCTGAGACCCCTATTTGAATCCATTGTATATGTAATTGGCATTGGCCAATTGGATTTGCATAATGATAAGAAAAGAATCCTTTTGGGGGGGGGTCCCCATCTTGACTTCTCAGTGCTTCCGTTGTTGTGTGAATGAATCTATGTGATGCAATGTTTTTCGAGTTTTGATTTAAAGTCTTATTTGATTTTCATTAAGTTGAATTGAGACTAGCTTTATGTGAATGATAAGCCAATTAAATCTTTTGGCCTAAGAACTTAGGACAGGCCTTCACTCTCGAGTTCACAGTTTTGGTATCAGAGCTATGGTTTAATATGTCGTGAACTTGACTTGAAGACCTTGTATGTTTATGCATGCAGAAGAACACAAAGCTCCACCCGATGTTTAAGAGGCCTTGTGCTTCAAAAAGCAAGAACTACTTGAAAAAGATCAAGAAGACCAAGATACCTGCTAGGCATAATGAAGAACCAGATGACCACGAAACACTGGAAGCCTACTTGTGGAGAACTAGAAGACCATGCCTATCAAATACATACAACCCAAGACTAGTTTTGGCCATAAAATCATTGAAGGCCGTACTAGTAAAACAAAGGGAGAATTTCTTGAACCATAATGAGTGTCCACTAGGACCTCAAGAATGTCTAAAATGTAGATCTCGAAGTGCTTTAGAAAAAGAACATCAAATAGGATGATAAATCCTAATTTGTTTTCCAAGAATGGTATTGACTCAATACTATCAGTACTTTTCTTCGAATGTTTCAAACATGCGAGTTATGTGATCTAAGCCTATACTACTTTTGACCATTTTTTTTTTTTCTAGTATTTTTCTGGAATTGATCGCAAATGTTATTTTATCTTTTCTGGTATTTTTCTCGACTTTTCTTTTATTTTTTTTAGAAATTTTCATGAAATTTTCTACCACCTTCCAACATTTTGCAAAGTGTTTTCGAGAAATCTTCTAGACTTCTCAATCTTTCAAGATATTGTCAAAGTATTTTTGAGAACTTTTCGAGAACTCGCAACACTCAATTTGTAAATCAAAACGTGTTTTAATTTTCGAAGACCGTTTTCGAGAATTTTTCTAGAATTTTTTCTAGCACTTTTCTCCACTTTTTCGAGAAATTTTCTAGTATCTTACTAGAATTTTCGTGAGTTTCTGTATCATTTTCTAGGATCCTCCGAGAAGGTTTTGCGAAACTTTCTAGAATATTTCTAGCATATTTTCAAGAATCTCTCGACCTACTTTTTGTATTCCTATATTAAAAATGATGGCCACGTGAACATTATTCACATGTGTGTACGATCACATATCAAAACGGATATTGTTTCTCCTTAATTTATTTCTTTTTTTTTCACAAACGGTCTTTCGTCATTAAGATAGATCTGTCAAATCATAGTTTGAAACTCTGAGCCATGCACGTCCTCCATAAATAGAAATGATAGATGTCATATCACCATGCCACGTCATCATCCCTACTACACCGCTACTCCTTATCATCGTTATTTTCCATTTTTCTTCCTTACACTTTCTTCCTGCGATTACATGCTTTCCTGCGCTCACTCTCTTTGCGATCAAAGCGATCTTTTATGTCCAATTGTGATCTGCGGAGCTGTTGTCAATCATTTGACGCAATGGCTTCTAGATTGAGCTCTAGCTCTACTATTATCTGGAAAGCACGCGTAGGAATCCGCCTGGCATCCATCCAGTCCTTTTTGGATCGATGCAGAATGGGTAATCTGAAAGTGGATCCTTCCATCATCCTATCTGAAGTTAGTACTGAATTTGTGAACCCCATCCACTCAATCTTTGAGGTGGACTTTAAAGTACATGTGCGAGACAAATTTTTCACCATTACTGAAGACCTGTTCTGCACAGCCCTTGGATTACCATTGGATGGAAAGATTGTTTCTACGAACAAAGATTTTGTGAATGAAGCGGTCTACTTTCTAAACAACTATTTCGTACCCACGAAGGGGTACAAAATTTCAATTATCAGAGATACGACATTTAACTTGTTATGTAAACATGCCAATCAAGCAATATTTTTAATGGATGCGGATGCGACAATTTTAGTTCACAGTTTTGGATATATACTGGACGCACTAGCTTCGGTGTTATTACATACAAGGCTTTTTTGTGGTGGATCAAACACCAAAAGTTTTCTGGAGTTGGAGCACATGTTTCTCGATTGTGCGCTCATTTTGAAATTTTGACTGAACAAGAGAAAACCATGCTGACGGGAAGGATTTTGGCTCCAAAGCCAATTGATCTTTCCAGCCTCCTGACCGTGCCTATTCTGGTTACATCAGATGCTGCACCAGTAGTCGAAGTAGCAGCTACCACTACTATGGAGATTGATGCTGCACCATCCCAATCAAATACAGTTCCAGCCGTGGCTACGGATACAGATGGAGTTGTTGTTGTTGCTGCTACTGTTGCTGATCCTTCAAAGCCAGCATCTGCTTCCACATCCCAGAAGCAGCAAAGTGCATCTACCTCGGATGATGATGCAACTCAATCCGACACATCAGAAAAGGCTCGAGAAGCTGCTGAAGGTGACACTGGGGCACCTATTGAAGATGAAGATGAACCAGACAATCAGCCCAGTGGTTTCATACCATGATAGAGAGAGCCAAGAACTTAGTGGCCACAGTCTATGAGTTTGACAAGTACCACCAAAAGCTCACTATGGAGTTTGTCAACTCAGAGAGAAGATGCCAAGTCTCTCTAAAGGCATCCTACGAGATGATCGATTCGCTCGAATCAGACAACACGAAACTGATTGAACGAAATCATTCTCTCGAAACACAGTTGTTGGGGGTATTCCCAACAAAGTGTAAATAAATAAAATTATCCAATAAAATGTGTTGCGAGGGCATGGCATCCTGCGTATATAAGCCCATGGCCCAATGAGCATGCAAGTGAAGTTGTAAATAAAATAATAGACTTGGGCCCTTTGTAATTTAAATAAAACTTGAGGCCCAAAGTCAATTCTAAACTTAGAGTTTACTTTTAAGAGTTGGGTCCAATTTTGGACTCACATGAATCTTGTGATTTCCAATGAGCTTTTTGTGGACCCTAGGATCAAGTTGGGTCCAAGATGAATGGATAGGATCAATGTGAATATTAGCCAATAGGATTGAGGGGCAAGGGCCTTTCCCATTTTATAAAAAGACACCATTTGTACACTATTTTCATGCTTAATAGAGAGGAGGAGACTCTACCATTTTGAGAGCTCAAGCATTCTCATTTGCTAATCAATCTTGCTTATGCTATTGTTGTGATTGCTTGTTATTTCAGATCAAGGGTCTGAAAGCCAAGATCAAGGGCAAACAGATACGAGTGTTGCGGTGCGAGACCAAGGCCAAGGCGCAGATACCAGCCAAAGCCAAGCCACATCATTCAGAGGTTCACGCACGATATCTGCTAGCCGGGCCTTCCGAAGACCCAAGTCTGTGGAGGATAAAATCAACGAATTCCTATCAAAGTATCCCCACGAGTCATCAAGAGGCGGCTGGTAAACATCGTTTTCAGCTCAGACCATAAAGGGCAAAGAACTGCAAGCATTACCCGCCCTCCATCCACAACTAGAGTGGCATTAGTAGTTGTTTGAAAAAGACCCTACGGCCATCAGGGCCTACGTGACGAGTCCACAACAATTACGGGTGAATGCGCACTTCTTGCCATGTACACGAAGATCCAAATGGGCGGAATGTGGCACCTCTCTAGACAAGATCACACTTCAAAATTTTAATTGGCCGATCATACAGTCAGAATATGGGTGGACTACGGATGTAGATGCCAGAAAGGCTCTCACCACGTTCACAAACCATTATATCAATTGCCCTGATCCAACAGTCTGCGCGGCAGCCACTTACGCCCGAGACTTAGAACATCTAATGGGGATCGAGACTAAATGGGACAATTTTCTCCCATCCATATTCTTTGACGTTAATAAGGCGCTACCTTAAGAGAAAGTCAAAGATCAGCTGCCAATCGCTTGTGTGTATTACTAAGCTGCGCTTCTGCGCAATCCATGGACACGCAGATTCCAAACATGGGTCGACCAAGATTGGCTGCGAGGAGTCCACAAGTCCCTTCACACACCCAAGGACTTGAAGAAACTGGATCGCCTCAACTTTATGGAGGACGTCACCACCTACCTAATCCAGCAAAGGCGGGCGAAGAAAATGCTATACTAGACCGGCAGAGTGCCGAGGGACCGACACTACTTCAGGCCATGGGTCCCGTTGGGGGTATTCCCAACAAAGTGTAAATAAATAAAATCATCCAATAAAATGTGTTATGAAGGCATGACATCATGCGTGTATAAGCCCATGGCCCAATGAGCACGCAAATGAAGTTGTAAATAAAATAATAGACTTGGGCCCTTTGTAATTAAAATAAAACTTGAGGCCCAAAGTCAATTCTAAACTTAGAGTTTACTTTTTAGAGTTGGGTCCAATTTTGGACTCACATGAATCTTGTGATTTCCAATGTACTTTTTGTGGACCCTAGGATCAAGTTGGGTCCAAGATGAATGGATAGGATCAATGTGAATATTAGCCAATAGGATTGAGGGGCAAGGGCCTTCCCCATTTTATAAAAAGACACCATTTGTACACTATTTTCATGCTTAATAGAGAGGAGGAGGCTCTACCATTTTGAGAGCTCAAGCATCCTCATTTGCTAATCAATCTTGCTTATGCTATTGTTGTGATTGCTTGTTATTTTCATTTCCCATACTTTTTGGCTATGCTAGTTAAGGTTTTTCCATAAGCAATGACATTGAGCATTTGAGCTAACCTCCATCTCATCTCTCTCTCTCTTTCTCTCTTCTCTTCTCTCTTCTTCTCCTTTTCTATCCCTTTCCTTCACCCAAATCATGATGAATGTTAGTGTAGAGGAGTAGAGTTAAGGGATATTAGTGTTAGTGGTGAATAGAGTTAGGGAGGAAGTAGGAAACTAACTAAATCTAGCATCTATGCATAGTTAGGTACCTATCCAGTGATCTAACCCTTGTTGACAGGCGAGAGCTATATTACGCAAGATCTTCGACCCTAAAGTGGCGCCGTTGCTGGGGATAGGTTTCTACTAACTAATGTAGCTGCATTTTAGCTATTTTCTTGCTTTTTAGAGTAGTTTTAGGTAGATTTTGGGTGTTTAGAGTTAGTTTTCTGTATTTTTTTGTGTTTGGACTGTTCACAGCTAGCGGAGGAGGTGTGAGAGGGTAGAAGAGTGTATAAGCAAGATCCAATCACTTTGGAACCCACCATCGGATGAATCTGAGATCGGGACGATCAATAGCACAAAGGATAGCAAATCAAGCACCACACCTTCCCAGATTAGCAGCTGTGCAACAAGAGGCAGAACCGGAACCAACACCAATGGATCCAATGGGCCAACCCATACTTGTCGCTCCCTTGCAAGCAGTTCGAAGAGCACCACGGATGGAAATACCAAAATACGACGGATCATCAGATCCCATTCGAAACCAAATCTACGAGCAAGCTTGTGAAATCTACGGCAAATGGACACCTGTGGAGAAGCTGATGCTATTTCCCATGTCCTTATTGGCAGTGGCTCAGGATTGGTTTTCAACCTATCAAAGGAAGAAAAATCTACCTAGGAAGCGGTTAAAGCGGCTCTCATTACGCACTTTAAACCAAGAAAGTTCATGGAAGACCCATTCCTCCTGCTGAGCAAAGTCAAGATGGGAAAACGAGAAAGGGTCAGGGACTATATTGAGCGGGTCAAACACTTACGATCCAAGTGTAGTGCAGCCCTAACTCCCGATCACGGGGTGATCATGTGGTTCCTAGCCAGACTACCACGAAACATCAAAAGAGAACTAAAACGATGAGAGCAGTACGCTACTCTGCAAGAAGCTATGGAAGATGCCATCAGGGAAGAGGATGAGGGATCTGATGACGAATATTCATCCACCCACACCCCTACTCCCTCGTTAGCATCATCATCATCAAACACATCTGCTCTATCCACAGATTTGTTGTTGCAACAAATGACAAAATTACACAAACAGCAGATGGAGCAAATTACGGTGCAGGTTGACCAGAAACTGAAAGCCTTACAGGGAGCTGTAGTTGTAATGCCACATCAACCAGAACCAAACCAGCTGTATTATCCAAGACGGAAAAATGTATGGTGTTCAGTGTGCACGCAAAACCATACAGTGAATGAGTGTCCAGTCCTAAAGCAAAATCTGAGACCGACATATAGATTCTGCCATCTGTGCAATGCAACATCGCACGATATGACATTTTGCCCGTTCAACTCCCGGATTGTTCATCAGAAGAGAAGTCCTTATTATACTTCTTATCCTTACCATCAAGGGGCACCCAACGCGGCACCAAGGTACGGCACACCAAATCAGCGTATGGCCTTACCTGCTCCACCAGGGCCAACCAATCAACAAGTGGCCCATATTAACCTGATAGCAGCGGAACCAAAGATGCAAATGCCACCTCAACCTGAGTAGCAGCAATGGTACAAATCGGATGAACCATTTATGGATCCTGCCATAAAAGAATATGTTGCGGCCTATGCAGCTCAAACTCAGCGTCAAGGTAGAAGAAATTACGGATGCTACGGATGCGGCGAAGGACACAGAATTGCGGAATGTCCCTACAAGGGACAATATACATCCTTCTGTCGAGAATGCGATAATGGACACTGTTTCAAGAATTGTCCATTTAAACCTGGAACCAGTGCACCTCGTATCTTCATTGCAATACAGCAACCAGCAGTTCTAGTACGGATGCAATCAGGTAGACACCAACTCCACGCTCATGTGTTAGTTGTTACGCGAGCGCAGAAGAGGAAGGAAGTGGCTCCCTCACCACCACCATCTGTCACTGACGACCAACCCTCAACTTCAACACCATATCCGAATGTGAGGGAAGAAAGAAGGCAGTACCAAAAAATAAGACACTGGGTACATAAAGCACAAGCGGAGGAAAAAGAGCAAGAAAGAGTTAATCCCATGGAATCTCCAATTGGCGTCGAACGGGAACCGCAAGTAGGCTCACCATTGCGCACTAATCAAAATGATTGGTTGCACCAACATGAACCACCTTTTCACATGGTGGAGCACGAGGAACCACGCATTGAAAGGCTCACACTTTTATTGTCAATCCGTGTTAGTTTACCACTCGGGGAACTACTGCGGATTGCACCACAAGCGAAAAGCCTTCTAGCTGAATGGGCCAAAGTGGATGAGGAGCCAGTAGTGCCTGAGCCCATATATTGTACGGGCTATGAAGAAACAAGTAACGTCCTCCACATCGGAACAACATGGGAAAGTGAGGAACACAACATCACTTTGCCCATCAAACACAAGAGATACGAGGACGAGGTAGCAGTGGTAGATGGAGGATTGGATGTCAATTTGATCTCCAATACTTTATATGAAAAATAGGGTGTGCAAGGGTTAAAGCCAGCAAGATTTGCCATCAAGCTGGCAGATCAATCATGTGTGAAACCAAAAGGTGTAGTTGCCAATATCCCTGTAAAGATAGCAGACATGTAGTTTGTGATTACTTTTGTAGTCATGGATATACCTGAACCTCCATCTGCATACCGTGTTTTACTGGGAAGACCATGGTTGAGGACTGCACAATAGTACACAACTGGAGTACGGGAAAACTCACCTTTGAGAACAGAGAACAGGTTGTAAAGGTTGATCCAACCACATGGGCGGTGAAACCTATTGCACCCAAAGCTGATGACGGATAATCCACGACAGATCACACGATTGATCGTCCAAGGCCAGCCAAGGGAGGTCACTATGATTCAGAGACGGATGTCGTGATATGGACAAATGCATTAGCAACTATTGACTTCCAAGCATGTCAATATGAATCAGATCCAGAACCTAGCACATCTTCACCCAAATGTTACACCATGGACACACCAATCACATTTGGGATGAATATGATAAACGTAGCATGGCTGTCAACGGAGCCTATTGAGAACCCAGTGGATGATGATCTAGTCCCTTGGCAACATGCTCTAACTTATAATAAGGAGATTGAGCTGACTGATGAACAGGTCCTACATCACATGGACCTAGATCGTTACAGAACCAAGAAAGTACCAACTCAACCACCACAAAAGTCTACTATGGTAAAAGTCTCAAGGATCGATCCACCCAAGGCACCTGCAAATAAGAAGAATCAGTTGAGCAACGCTACAACCAGGTGATCCGATGGAGTGATCTACCCGAAGAGGTGATAACTACAGTGGATGTTGATATTTGCAACCATGAGGCAAATGTCACGGCAGTCCCGGTGAAAGACAACAAGGATGAATCCACCAAAATGACAAAAAAGAGTAAAAAGAAAGTGTTGGATTCCTTGAAGTCAATCCAGATAGACTCAAATACAACGTCATCTTCTACACAAGTGACAAAAAATCAAAAAAATGACCAGTCGGGCTAAGATTAATATGCTGAAAGAGGAATCTCAACGAGCGCCAGTTCACGAGATGACTGAGACTTTCAAGAATTACACCTTGGACGATGTGGTAATCATGATGCCGCAAGCCCAGAGAGAACCTGATCAAAGTCAAGCACCAGCGAAACAAGTCTTTGAGGGACCTGCGCGAACACAACCAATGAATCTTGCCGAGCTAGGTGAAGAAGAAAAGATAGTGCATGTGGGAGGGCAGTTAACACCCACACAGTTCAAGAGACTACGATCGTTGTTGGTGGAATAAAAAGACTGTTTTGCCTGGAGTTATAGTGACCTGAAGGGCATTCCACCAATAGTAGTCCAACACACCATACCCTTGATGGACGGAGTAGTCCCCAAGGTAAGCCGTTAATATGGCTGCAACCCGAATTATACTGAGTAGATCAAGCAGGAGTTGTAGAAGCTGATGGATGCAGATTTCATCTATGAAATCGAGCACACGGAATGGGTATCACCGTTAGTTATAATACCTAAGAAGAATGGCAAAATGCGGATTTGTGTGAATCTGAAGGCGCTAAATGCAGTCACCAAAAAAGATCATTTTCCTTTACCATTTACGGAAAGTCTCCTCGATAGAGTAGCTAGGGCCGAGGCCCATATCTTTCTAGACGGCTTCAGCGGCTACAACTAGGTGAAGATAGCCCCCCAGGACCAGAACAAGACAACATTTGCCATGGAATGGGAAACCTATGCCTACAAAGTGATGCCATTCGGACTTTGCAATGTCCCAAGCACCTTCTAGCGAGTCATGCAGGCGACATTCAAAGATTATCTGCAAAAATTTCTGGAAATTTTCTTGGACAATCTGTGCATGCATGGACTAGACTCAAAACACTTATCCAACTTGGAGAAGGTGTTACAAAAATGTCGCGACTACCAGATCTCCCTGAATCCAGAAAAATGTCAATTTTGGATAACACATGGCTTGATTCTCGGCCATATAGTGTCAAGACATGGGATCACCACAAATCTATCAAAGATCAAAATCATTATTGATCTACCACCACCGGGGACAATCTGCGAAGTCTATATCTTCATTGGTCATGCTAACTATTATAGGATCCTCATTCTTGATTTTGCGGAGTTAGCTCGACCAATTTACAAACTCACAACGGATCCACATTGGAACGAGAAAGTTCTAAAGGCTTTCTAGAAGTTTAAGGATGCATTGGTTTCAGCACCAATCTTACACCCACCCAATTGGTCCATTGAGTTTCACGTGCATACGGACGCATCAAAGTATGCAGTTGGAGCAGTCTTAACCCAGCCAGGTGAACATAAAAAGGGTTTTCCAATCCGATTTGCAAGCCGACAGCTCAGTGATACCAAAATAAATTATTCAACCACAGAGCGGGAAGCATTGGCAATGATTTATGCGGTTAAGAAATTTTGATATGGCCACACATTTTGCTTCTTATATGGACCATCAACCCTTGCTCTATCTCATTAATAAAACTTGCAATACTGGGAGAATCACCAAATGGCTACTTTTGTTGTTAGAATTTGATTTTGGGATAGTAGTTCGCAAGGGAAAACAACATTACATGGCAGATCATGTATCACGAATCAAGGGGAAGGAGATTGCAACCCAATTCGACGATGAGCTGGCAGATGCTGCCTTATTTTATGTGGACATAGTACCAGAATGGGCTGCCGACATTGTTGAATATCTAATGCGGGGCCAACTAGACAAATCACTACCAAAGGCGGAACAACGGAAATTGATCTTGAAGGCTAGACCTTATCAGCTGATTGCCGGCCAGTTATATCGAAGAAAATCAGACGGAATTCTTCAGCGGTGTATTCTTCCTCATGAGGCCACCCAGATCATTTCGCTTTCACATGAAGGCATGGGTGGGGGCATTTTTGCATCCGACATTACAGATCGCAAGATCCTGCAATCAGGATGTTGGTGGCCAACGATTCATAAGGATACGGAGGAATTCTTAAAAAGTGCGATGTGTGCCAAAGGACGAGAAGGCCAACGAGATTGAATTATGACCTACTACACCCGGTCTTAGCCCAAGCACCATTCGAAAAGTGGGGATTGGATTACATCGGTCCAATTCACCCTGCGGCAAGGAGTTCCTAGGCTCGATATGTAATCGCAGCCACAGACTACCTCACCAAATGGGTCGAAGCCAAGGCAGTAAGAGTAGCTGATTCTAGGACCACTGCCAAGTTCCTCTATGAAAATATCATTGTACGCTTCGGATGCCCGGTAGAGCTAGTCAGCGATCGCGGAAGCCATTTCATCAATGAGACCATCAAGGTCTTGGTCGAGGAATTCTTCATGATCCACAGAACCAATACGTCTTATTATTCTCGTGGTAATGGGCAAGCAGAATCATCCAATAAGATCCTGTGTAGCGTGCTCACGAAAACAGTTGAAGCTAGTAGATCAGACTAGGAACATAAGTTGCATGTTGCACTATGGGCATTCAGGACAGCATATAAAGGAAGCACTGATCAAACACCCTTCCAATTGGTATATGGTCAGGATGTTGTGATGCCAGTAGAGTTTTTAATTCTTTCATTAAGGATTGCCACCACGCAACGTCTTAGTGAGTCCAAATCTCTACAGCTACGCCATGAAGCTCTGCATAAACTCTGTGAAACATGCTTACTACTTGTGCATGCACTGGCAGCTGAAAAGGAAAGACGCAAAACATGGCATGATTGTAGGTTACAAAAGAAGGATCTTCGTTCCAGAGATCTGGTCCTGATGTATAAAACCAAGGCGATCAAGGGGAGATTAAAATTCATAGGTGAAGGTCCCTATCTGATCAAGGAAATTCTTAATCATGGAGTCGTGAATTTAGAAAAGTTAGATGGGACACCATTCGATACACCCATCAATGGTAGTCGGTTGCACAAGTACTGGCTACCACAGTGAAATAGATCTAGATTGGTGGGAGCACGATACGAAAAGCTAATTTGCTAAGCCATCACCACTAGATCTAAGAAGATCAAGCCAAATCAAGCTAGATCCATCAAGATTCAGCCAGATCTGGCAAGATCAGAAAAATCCATCAGAATCCAAGAAGGACCCAGATCCAGATAGGATCAAGAAGGAAGCAGATCATCAGATTGACTGAGGGATCTGTTACCAAGTATCCATCAGAATTTTCAGAGAACTACCAACAGTCAGATCAAGCCTGGATGAAGCTGATTACCAGTTTACAAAAGTTAAAAATCAGAAAATCTCGAGATCTCATCAAAAAAACACTCTAAAAGAGCACTTTTTCATAATTTTTTGAGATCCCCTAGGAGATAGCTCTTGAAACTTGGACAGTCACCAGATCTGACCCAGATGCATCCATGCAAATCTCTACGAGAGTTTCTGATGGAGGAATCACCATTTTCTAGTGTGTGCGAGGGTTCCAAGAAGCTGAATTTTCAGAACCCTCGCAGAGCATCAAGATCAACTTACCAACCCTCGCAAGGTGCCTAAATGGAATCGGAGTAGTGAAATTAGCCTGCCTAGATGGTCTGATCTTGAAAATCTAATCACAGGAACAAGTTGTGCGAGAGATCACTTCCTGCGAGAGTTGAACCCTCGCAGACAGCCTGAACTCTCACAGAACCTTCGCATAGCAGTCAAATCACCTTCTGAACTCTCGCAGACTTCCCTGAGGTCTTAGATTTTTGTGAAGAAGGTGCTTGCCAAAATTTGGGTGGAGCTGAACAAGGGAAAGTGGATTTCACCTTATACGCACTCTAAATTCCGCTATATAAGGGCTGAATTTGAGTCATTTGTCACCTTTGCTAGCGAAGCTCTGTCAAAATTTACACTAAAATTACCAAGTTCTCTGTTTGCAACCAAACTTTCTACCAGCTATCATCTGATCATATTGAACACCGATCTGCGCTCTGAACTACAGTTCTTGTCATCCAATACTCGTTATTCACAGTTTTCTGCCGTTCCCACACCTTTTTCCATTTTCCACCATTTTTTCTACTTTTTCGACCTCTAATCATCACTGCTAACATGGTCTCCTTATCCTCTGAAGACTCTGGCACCAAACAGGTAATTCAGCGTGACATCCCCGAGGCCACACAGATTTGGCCTCTACCCTCTGACGCTTTGATCCAATCATGGCTGCAGACAGCCGGCCCACTTCTAGAGGCAATGGGTTTTTACCCGGCGCTTTTCCATTATGAGATTAACATGGGCCACGCCCTTCACACTTACGCCACCTGGGACGAGGAAAAGACTCGTTTTCACTTCATGTACCAAGGTACCACGTACAAGGTCAAGATTAACGTAGACTCGATGGTCACCATTGGCATTATGTCCGGTGATCGTCAGCCCATCTCCCATCACCACGCCAAAACTCTGATCAAGGCTTTCATCACCCAAACTGCACCGGAAATCCCAATTCAGACTAACAATGGTTACTTGATAGATGTTATCATGGAATCCGTCATTCAGACGACTGCGCATCTGTTGAATAGCTTTCTGGTTATTTCAACATTTTGCAAGGACAAAATCCAGTCTAAGCTACTGAGTCAGATAATGGAATCCTTTATGGAATTCCCTAGCCCCTTCGTTGTGCCATACGACTGGCATAGCTTCATTATTCGTGAACTAACCAGCTCCATCAAACCCAACAACCGTGAGCGTATCACAGCAAGCCCCCTATTGTGTAACTTTTCCTGTGCACTTCTCGAGGCAAAAGTGCGCGGTTTCCAACGCTCATCCCTTTTGTCTACCCTCGTGCCACACACTAACCTTTATCCGCCATCTCAAACATCCACCTCCTCCCAACCTGCAGTTATTAACATTACGGCCAGAAAACGAATGTGTGGCGCTGCCTCTACATCCACATCTCCACCTGCAACCCGAAGACGCACCTCCACTACCGCACTAACCACTCCATCAACCACCGCCACTTCTTCTTTTGTGCAACTCCCCACTTCGATCTTTGTTGTCACTACCTCTCTTCATGTTCCATCCACATCTGTTTCTATGTCCCACGTTTCCTCTGTTGATACGATTCCTATCTCTATTCCGTTATCCACTACTCTGTCCATCACCATCGCATCCTCCATCACTCCTGCCGCCACCGTTGCTTCCATTCCGTTCAATCCTTCTGATTCTCAATTGTCTCCAGACACTCTGGCGTGGATGCAAGTCATCAATTTTTCACCCCCACGCCAGACCCTTTCTGCTCCATCTTCACCTTCTTTCATACTCCACACCACCCTTCAGTTCTCCTCTATTCCTCCCACTCTCTCGTTCAGACAAACCGTCCTCACCCATGTTTCCACAGTTGCTTCTCAAACCCCACCTGCTTCGCCACCAAAGATGGCCGAGGGCAACCAACCATTGCTTGATGACACATTTATTCAAACAATTTTTGTACCATCGCCAGATCGGGCTAATCCTACCACCCCAGATGGCATCAGGTCCAATGAGAACCTGATAGAAGATAATGACGACGGTATTCCACAAGTCGTCGGGGCTAATACAACACAAGCTCCTATCATTTCCAGTGTATCGGCTGCTCCCACAGACCTAACGACGACGTACCAGACTCTGAGAAAATACATCCTGGATGCGGTAGCAGCCAAAGCCATTCTAGAAAGCAGGGTACTACACCTAGCGATGAGTAACACACAGCTGCGAGTAGACCTCACCAAGCTGCAGCACGAACTGATTCTAACGCACCAACATGAACAAGAAGGGCACCAGGATATTGCCAAGCTGTAGTAGAAGGAGGAGGGCCTCAATAATTATATCCAAAGCCTCTCCAAAGCGCTGATAGAGGCCTCCACAAAGGTGCGGGAGCTTCAATCTGAATCATCCCAACGGCTTGCTCCCATCCAGACGCAACTAAACCTTTTGGAAGCAAAGAATACGCACCTGGGGACGGAGGTCAAAGCCCTACAAGATGAAAATCTTGTCTGGTTAGCTCAACCTGCATCAGACTCAAGGCTGTTTTCTCAATCAGAAATGAATCTTCTTCGACATCAGGTGCAGGTTTATAGCCAAACCTTAAACAGCTACCAGGCAGAGTTCAACAAATATCGGACAAGCGCAACTCACGAGCTCGCCCAGGCCAAGCAAGCCCTCAAGGCGTGCCAAAAATTCATGGACACGAAGGCCCAGCCCACCCCCGTGGTAATTTCACTGCCACCAATTTTTGACGCTGCACAAGCCAGTACCAGCCAAGACCAAAGCCAGCAGGCAGCAGGGGAATTTAACCAAGATCAAGGGTCTGAAAGCCAAGATCAAGGGCAAACAGATACGAGTGTTGCGGTGCGAGACCAAGGCCAAGGCGCAGATACCAGCCAAAGCCAAGCCACATCATTCAGAGGTTCACGCACGATATCTGCTAGCCGGGCCTTCCGAAGACCCAAGTCTGTGGAGGATAAAATCAACGAATTCCTATCAAAGTATCCCCACGAGTCATCAAGAGGCGGCTGGTAAACATCGTTTTCAGCTCAGACCATAAAGGGCAAAGAACTGCAAGCATTACCCACCCTCCATCCACAACTAGAGTGGCATTAGTAGTTGTTTGAAAAAGACCCTACGGCCATCAGGGCCTACGTGACGAGTCCACAACAATTACGGGTGAATGCGCACTTCTTGCCATGTACACGAAGATCCAAATGGGCGGAATGTGGCACCTCTCTAGACAAGATCACACTTCAAAATTTTAATTGGCCGATCATACAGTCAGAATATGGGTGGACTACGGATGTAGATGCCAGAAAGGCTCTCACCACGTTCACAAACCATTATATCAATTGCCCTGATCCAACAGTCTGCGCGGCAGCCACTTACGCCCGAGACTTAGAACATCTAATGGGGATCGAGACTAAATGGGACAATTTTCTCCCATCCATATTCTTTGACGTTAATAAGGCGCTACCTTAAGAGAAAGTCAAAGATCAGCTGCCAATCGCTTGTGTGTATTACTAAGCTGCGCTTCTGCGCAATCCATGGACACGCAGATTCCAAACATGGGTCGACCAAGATTGGCTGCGAGGAGTCCACAAGTCCCTTCACACACCCAAGGACTTGAAGAAACTGGATCGCCTCAACTTTATGGAGGACGTCACCACCTACCTAATCCAGCAAAGGCGGGCGAAGAAAATGCTATACTAGACCGGCAGAGTGCCGAGGGACCGACACTACTTCAGGCCATGGGTCCCGTTGGGGGTATTCCCAACAAAGTGTAAATAAATAAAATCATCCAATAAAATGTGTTATGAAGGCATGACATC
This sequence comes from Diphasiastrum complanatum, assembly GCA_029204225.1. Taxonomy (NCBI): domain Eukaryota; kingdom Viridiplantae; phylum Streptophyta; class Lycopodiopsida; order Lycopodiales; family Lycopodiaceae; genus Diphasiastrum; species Diphasiastrum complanatum. The sequence continues at coordinate 60,574,542 of CM055095.1, read as the reverse complement.
ATGCGTGTATAAGCCCATGGCCCAATGAGCACGCAAATGAAGTTGTAAATAAAATAATAGACTTGGGCCCTTTGTAATTAAAATAAAACTTGAGGCCCAAAGTCAATTCTAAACTTAGAGTTTACTTTTTAGAGTTGGGTCCAATTTTGGACTCACATGAATCTTGTGATTTCCAATGTACTTTTTGTGGACCCTAGGATCAAGTTGGGTCCAAGATGAATGGATAGGATCAATGTGAATATTAGCCAATAGGATTGAGGGGCAAGGGCCTTCCCCATTTTATAAAAAGACACCATTTGTACACTATTTTCATGCTTAATAGAGAGGAGGAGGCTCTACCATTTTGAGAGCTCAAGCATCCTCATTTGCTAATCAATCTTGCTTATGCTATTGTTGTGATTGCTTGTTATTTTCATTTCCCATACTTTTTGGCTATGCTAGTTAAGGTTTTTCCATAAGCAATGACATTGAGCATTTGAGCTAACCTGGTCCATCTCATCTCTCTCTCTTTCTCTCTTCTCTTCTCTCTTCCTCTCCTTTTCTATCCCTTTCCTTCACCCAAATCATGATGAATGTTAGTGTAGAGGAGTATAGTTAAGGGAGAGTAGTGTTAGTGGTGAATAGAATTAGGGAGGAAGTAGGAAACTAACTAAATTTAGCATCTATGTATAGTTAGGTACCTATCCAGTGATCTAACCCTTGTTGACAATCGAGAGGGCTACACTACGCAACATCTTTGACCCTACAACAGCTTCAGACGTTAATAAATGAAGCTGATTCTTTGAAGCAGACTAGTAAGGCGATTGAGGCCAACTCTGAAAATTTTTAGACTCAAAATAATTCTTTGAAGCAACAACTTTTGGCTGCAAATCAACACAATGTTGCTCTCCAGAAATATTTATAGGAGGAGCGAATGATGCGAATAAAGATAGAAGCTGCTCTTTCTCTGAGCACCAATGCAGGGTCAATCACAGTAGACCTCATGAAGCTGAACCAGCTCCAAGGCCAGATGCTTGAAAACTTTCAAGTCGAGTTCTTGCAACCGCTCGAGGATGCGAAGGCACTTGTCAAGGAAGAGTTGCTGACAGATTCCGTGCATTTGCTGAACGCTTCTGAAAATGGTATCCACATGCATTTAATATTGAATTGCAATGGCGTGTGGATTACATGATGCTACCAGGTGCAGTAGACATCGCCTTGGACGAGTGGAAATGACCTTGGGACAAGGATGACTTTCTCTAGTTATGGGCCCAACTCTCTATCGAGCAGAAAGGATGTCTCTGCTGGGGCATAATCCAGGGAAAATTCCAGGTCGTGCCTTTCGGATCAGCAGAGCTATACGTAGGCTCTTCGGCTATTTATGCTCTTGAATACATACGAATCAAAGAATTTCAATTTTTGAGGAACGAAGACAATAAGCGACATTTTTGGAAGCGAAAGTTGCAGTTTTAACTATACAAACCACAAGTTGTTGTGGATCTAGGTGCTTTCGATGATACAGGGTTACTGATTCATGTAAATATGGCCTATTCCAAATTATTCAGTCTTTATGTGGATCGGGAGCGGAATCTTGCAAAATATTTTGCGGAGATTCGACATAATCTGCAAGACAGAAGGACGTCATTCCGTTACAAGCAGTTCTGTACATATTCATTTTGGTAGTTTGGTACCTTTGCGGCAAAGACATTATTTTTCGTTCAAAATCTTTATGTTAAAAGCTCTTTTATTAGATTTTTAGCTCGTTACTGTAAAGAAATCATACTTCATAGTGATTCAGACGAAGATAGAAAGTTAACTCATGAGCTGTTCGATGGCACACTGCTCCCGGTTAAGCTAGAAGAATTCGGCAACTTACCAGTTGGCTGTTATACTAAATCAAAAGAAGACTTGCTGTTGATTGAGGCTCAACAAAACTTGGAGTTTCCTCAACAATTATAGGAAGAATTGAATCGTTCCTGAATATTCATTTGTGCCTTTGTCGTGGTGATGTTTCTATATGTGATGCTGAATCCAGATATTTGAAGTTTGATGATGTTTTGAAGATTGATTCTAGTTTTTATCAACAATTCAAAGATCGAATCAAATCAACCTATTTAACGAAACAACATAGACACATATTCTCTAAGATGAAGAAATATCTAAAGGAAGAATCATACCTTTTCGTCTTAATGAAAATCTGAAGAACAAGAATGTTTCACGAATAATCCTCGAAATGAAGATCATATGTTCACGAGGACGTTTCACATTTGAGGAAGGGGATATGTGATGCCACTTTATTGTTAAAAATTGAATATCAACATAAATATGGCATGATATACTCAAAAATGAAGATATGAGCTGGACAAGTATAAATCATGAAGAGGCCTAAGTCATTTTTTGGGAATATATCTCCTAAGTACTTGTCTTGTAATTAAGGACAAGACCTTTAAAAGGAAAGACATTGCCTTGGATAACCTTTACTAGGTCGTCCATGCGAAACGACTAGATATGGAAAGACATGTTAAACTAGTGTAATCTTAACTCTTAGTTAAATATATCTCTTATGATATAATAGAATGTATTTTCAATCTAATTGTTAACTAGACCTTTTTGCGAGAGCGACGCACCTGTTGTTTTAGAGGTGTGTTTGTTCACCCCGTAGAACATATATTGATCTCACACTTCAGTCTCAAGCATCGAGAGAGAAGAGTTTATGAATATGTAAGAGGTTGAAGAAGTGAATAGAGTGCTGAGAGTTATTCTCCCATATCTCTGTTATCCGCATTGTTGAGTGTGAGTGATCCTGAGTCTACAAGCAATCTCTAACGTATTACATGAATTACTCTCTAATCAGACAGACTCTCTAGTGCATTACAGTCATTTGCTGTGTATCTGTAAAGCATGCTCTAAAGAACTGTCTTAAGATTATCTTATTCGTCTGTCGTGAATACTTTCTTTTTGGCACTCGAATAACGACTATCTTTGGTACAGTCTAGCATGATCATTGAATAAAATTGTATGTATACATATGAGATGACAGTCCCTATCTAAAGAATTGAGTCTTTGATCTGTGTTTGATTGGTTGCTTCTGTGTTCTCTATTGTTTTGTATTGTAAGCAGGATCTTGAGGAGGTGTCTCTTACATTGGTATTACAGCAAGGCTTACAAGGATTGGAGAACTTGGAGAAGTGCTACTTTTTGATATCTTTCATTCTTCGTCGCAATGTAGTGTCAACAACATGCATACAATGTGGCTCAATGTTCCAATATCTAACAATACAGTTATTTTCATGAAAAAATAGAGTAATTACGTCAATATGAAAACCTTGACCTTCAAGAATCGTTGTTACATAATTATGTGAAAAAGCTTATTAACCTTTTGGTGATGCTTGGACCGGTTTGGCCTTTGGATTAGCCCACCGGGCTTTACAAAGAGGCCGGTGGGACCCGTCGTGTCATGCCCATGACTGGTCTAGGTAGCGTGTCCACGCTAGAGACCAGTAGACCAACAACCCGTAAGTTAATTGTGACTATAAGGGAATTGGGACCCTTATGTGTACATGGTCATAATTAATGGTTGTAGGTCTAAACACTTGATGGTGGATTTGTATGGGTCTATCAGTGAGTCATTGGGGAATTGGATGACGTGGCCCAAATAGGCTGTAGACGTGTCCAGTGAGGTGTCATAGTGCACTACTAGTGGTGCATGGGCCTTGGAGTGTATAAGTATACCTGTTGGGCTCTCACTAGTGTATGCTTGATAGCATGACCGGTGGCAGGATGCTGCTGGTGTGATGCTATACTCCTCTTTGTGATTGATGTATAGCTTGGGGGCTAGATCCGTTCAATCTAGGTTTGGTTGGGTTGGTTTGTCCACCATCAGGTTCCCTTGTGTTGCTTGTGATTGGCATGCTTAGAATAGGATCCTTGGATTGAGGACCTTACATTGGTATCAGAGCCAATTCTAAGCTTGTTTAGCCGTTGATTTGTGTTCAAGAGAAATCTCGAATTGTGGGGATTTTTCCATTGTGTGATATGGAATCCTGACACTTTTACGAAATTCAATGGAGTATGCAACGAAGTGGTAAAAGTGCGGATTATTCTTCCCGTGGATTTCCTTGTTTGAAGTGTAATCGGTTGTGTGGTAAGTGCACTACTAGGTATACAATCGGTTTGATTTTTAGACACTTCATATTGGTTTTCAGGAAGTAAAGTTCCATTTTCTTGAGTCACTTGTGTTTCCGTTTACTTCATTTAGGAACACTTTTTCGTTAGCAAAGGGATCAATAAGAGTAAATGGTGGTTTTTTTTTTGGCTTTTTGTTCTTTACACAATGATTTAAGGTGGTTTTGTTGGTTGTCTTTTGCTTTTTATTGAACCAATTTTGGCTTGAATCAGAGAAAAAGCAGGAAAAGAAGCACAAAAAAGACTAGTCACTGGTTGAGAGTGTTGGTGGTTTTTACAGGATTTGCAAGGCAGTTCTTTCTGATTTACAGGTTTATGCTTCAATTTATCAATGTTTTGCAGGGAGGAGTAATTCAGTAAAGCCATCTTTGTGATGGTATGAACTACTGCAAAGCCCATCCTGTGATTAAGGAGGGATAGCCTGCAAATCGGTGTTTTGAAAAAATTTGGGCAGCATGTACCCTGTTTTTCAGCTATGATAGAACCTGTGCATATGTAAATCTGTAAAAATTACTTGCTTATGCACTTGTGAAACACAAACTAAGGATTCAGCAAACTTTACAGCGACCTAAAGCTATTCTTACTGAAAAAACAGTAGTAGGAAGAGATTTTTGCATAGAAAATGCATTTTTGAACTTCTGATTTCTTCTGACATCAGGGTTCAGACTTTAGGAGAATGGAATAATTGTAAAGTTGCCCTATTTTCATCTTTAATTTGCAATAAACAGCAATGTATGGAATGTTTCAAGAAGAACACAAGCTGGAAACTTATGTTTCAAAAGCAACAAATAAGGAAAAACAACTGTGGCAGCCTCCAGAACCGTGCCTCTCCTGCTGCATACAGTGCAGCCTCCACCTAGCTAACTTCTAGAAAAAATATGAGTGGGAATATGGTGAAGAGAAGGCGCGCCCCCATCTATTCTGAGCTGCCATCTCTCTCTCTCTCTCTCTCTCTCTCTCTCTCTCTCTCTCTCTCTCTCTCTCTCTCTCTCTCTCTCTCTCTCTCTCTCTCTCTCTCTCTCTCTCGTTCGGGGCTGTTCGGCCTGCTATCCACTCGCGAGGGTTACTAGCCCAAGAAGTCCTTTGTTTTGTAGGAAAGTGGGGGGGGGAGGGGGGGGGGGGGGGGGGTGCTGTTGGTTAGAGGTTTTATGCCAAAAAAGTCTGTTTCGATTTTTTTTCCCATGGGCACTTCTTAGTGGTTATAGACTACAAAATTTATATGGCAGTTAAGGTTGACTCTAATGGCTTCGAAAATTGTGTACATTTGATTTGGATGCATCGACATGGTTTTTTGGCAGTGTTATGGCTTAAATACCATTTGCAAATTTCATTGGTATAATTTTCATAAGCTCGTTATGGTCTGTAAAAACTACGTGTTTTGGACATTGTTTCATTAAAATAACTTATACCCGTAATGATTCTTAACTGAACGTAAGTTTTTGGTTAGAAGAGCAAATGGTTATGTGTGAAGTTCCGGTGGGGAGGAACAATTTTTCTGTTTCCTTGGAAATTCTCCCGGCATCACCTGAAAGTGATGATCCCCCTAGATTTATAACAAGCCTACTTTGTGTAAGACTGTTATGGAACTTTATAAAAGCTATAAGTACAGAAACAACCAAATGCAAAATCATTTTAGACAATTACAGGCCATTAATTCAAAACAGCTTGGGCTTAAAAACAGAAATTTTTCTGGTGAGTAAAGCTGAAAGTTGTTATTGACTGGATAAATCGTTGGCCAAGCTACTTTAGCTTATGCAACGTCCCAAAATAATAATAAAAAAAAAAGTGAATTTCATCGGTTTTTTGCCTTGGGTAAGGCCTCCTCGAGGTGGAGGACGAAACCCATAGAAATGTGATTGGGCTGAATTCCTGGAGGAATTTTGAGGCTTTTTCACAATTGACGAATTAGATTCGCCTTAATTAACTGTTGTGGGCAACTGAGAATGGGAATTCTTGGAAAATGGCCAAGAAGCCTAGGATGGAAAAACTAAAATGGAACGAAAAAGTTGTTTGGGTATTTTTTGAGAATCTCGATGGATTCAAGTGTAATGCATACCGGCTAGCATTACTAATCGTCCCCTAAATATAGAAGACCGTTTAAGATCTTGGAATTACTAAGTTTTTTGGGATTAGTCAAAAGTCAAATGGTGGTATGTGGGGTGTGTTTGTTCCTACACCATAGATTCATTCGTGTTTCTTGTGGATGGTGTGGATATCCCATAGGAAGCAAGGGGCAAGGGCCACCCCAAAGATAAAAAGACACCATTTGTAACCCATTTCCATGTTTAATAGAGAGGAGGAGACTCTACTATTTGTTAGCTCAAGCATTCACATTTGCTAATCAATCTTGCTTATGCTCTTGTTGTGAATTGCTTCTTGTTTTAGTTTCCATTGTTTTTGCTTTATGCTAGTTAAAGTTTCTCCATAAGCATGACATTGAGCATTTGAACTAGCCTCTATCTCTACCCTTTTCTCCAACTCTATCTCTCTCTTTCTCCTTCTCTATTCACCCTCTTTCAAGATGAATGCATGTGGTTAGAGTTAGTGGAAGTAGTGTTAAGTGGATTAGAGTTAGTGGAAGTAATGTTAAAGTAGAGTTAGGGAAAGGAGAGACCCTTGATCAAATTAAGAAAGATTTGAGAAAACATGGGCATCGAGGACTAAAAGGCACAAGCTTGGTATTGAGGAGGCTCCAATAAAAGACTCATTTCTTAAAGCCAAAAGACAATGACTGACTTCTTGAAATGCGCCATTGCCAATAGGTTCAACCAATAGTTCAAAGATATATGTTTTGTGTTTATTGAATTAAATCTAGTTGTCGTACATTTTGGCCTTCACCTAATATACATGTCATGGAAAAACATATGTATGTTGTATGCTTTTTCATGGCACGTCTATCCGGTATAAAGGAGTGTGTTGAATTTGTTTGTTAGATATTCACTTGTTCTGGTGTTTTCTTAGAGATATCAAACGGAGTTGTTGAGAAAAATTTACATTTTTTGGTGTTCTCTTAGAAATATCAAAAGGGGTTGTTGAGAAAAAAAATTACACCCAAAAATGGCTAACAGTATAAAGATCTATGATTAGAAAAAAAAAGTTAAAATTGGCGGCTTATAGTGCAAACTTGATTCTGTTGGATTTTCTTGTTAAGTGTGTGCCTGATGGTTATAATGGTATGGTTCCCAAGTGGAATGGAGTAAATGATATTATATTTGATGTGGTCTTGAGATTTGCATCTAGTCTTGTTGGTGATATAGGGTTGGTAGTTTGCATGGCTTCACCTCATCATATCATGTCATTTGTTCATTTGATGCAAAGGTCAAGCTTGGAGTAATCTCGAGCCATCTTGTTGGGAGGAGAGAGGTTCGACGTCACCCAAGTACACTATGTACTTTGTTTGTCAGATAAATTGTCATGGCTAAGTAGTTCTCATACTATTGTGGACAAAGTAGTCTTATTTTTTGGGTTTGAGTTGATAATTGATGTCCAAGTGCATGTATGTGCTCCGTCATGTGGACTCATGTTGGCATGTTGCTCCCAAACCGTTACCTAGCAACCAACCACTCCAAGGGAGATATGTTGTTGCTTAACATGTATTACCCACCTTCAACAGGGTTTTCAAAAATGTAATTACGTAAAGTGAAAGAGTGTGTAGACCGGTTGGTGAGAAGCCCTTCCGCCATATCCAATAGATACCCGAGCTCTCTTATTGACCCTAAAATTTTGGCATTTAATGATTAGAAAAGATGGTAGGGTTTGAGGTGGAGGGTTTTCTTCAAATGGTAGATGGACGTCTATTTCCAAAGTTTGGTGAAGTGCTGCCTAAATGTGGGGGTGAGCAATAAGTCGTTATTGCTCAAAACGACCGTTGCATGAAAAAATCAATGTCATTTATTGCTAATTAATCAGAGTGAAAAGTTCTTCTTAAAACTGTGTCAATTTTACTTTCACATGAAGGGTTGTGAAAACAAATGTTTCGATATTGAAGAAAATCAATCTCATTTGAGCCCACAAATTTTTTAGTTCACAAGAAAGATGGTTTTGCTGTTCACAAGAAAGATCCATGTTTTGCTGTTGAACAAAATCTCATTTGTGATAAAAAATTCAGACGTGTGATGAACCCGCAAATATTTAGTGCCACAGGAAAGATTGTAAGGAAATCCACGTTTTGATGCTGAAAAAATCAATCCCATTTGTGATTAACGGTTATTTTTGTGTGATGAGCCAACAAAGTTTCTAGTTCCATAGAAGAAAATCTCATTTGTGATCAAAGGTTATTGTGGGTGATGAGCCCACAAATGGTTTACATGCATAATTGCGATCTGCTGTTGTCCAGGCTCTTGCAACAATCAACTACAACTGCAAGAAGGTATGGCTTTTGCTCTGTGATTATGTCTAAGCATTGTGACAATACGGTTGTGCTAGGGTGTCCCCCCTATATGCTAAAAGAAATGCATTATGCGGCTGTAGCCTGTGTGGGCTATTTGTGAAAGTAGGTGGTTTTGATGTGATTGACAACCACCATTGGAAAATGATAAGCACTTTAGCCTATTGGATAATTTTGACTGTATGTTCACAGCCTTTCTGATCTCTTCTAGAATAGGCATTACACTGCCCTGAACTGTTAATATGGTTTCTCGTGAAGATAAAGTTTTGATGTATTTAGTATCGACAAGCATCATAATCTATCATAACTTGAATGGTTTGAAAACTATATATTGTATCGTTTGAATAGTCCTTTAACATGGCACCTCAATAGCATTAGAATGCCTTGCAAGCTACAATCTGCATGTGCCTCAATCAAAAATTCTTGCTTAATTACAGATTGTGTAAAGCCTGTGTAGGGATACTCTGCCGGCCAATTTTTTTTACTGAGCTTTTGAGTTTAACGTTGGACCTCTTCTGACACGTGATGTAAGGGCTTATTACTGACACTAGTTGTTTTTGAATCGCACAAGCAGTTGATATCTGATAATAAGATAATTTTAACTGTATGTGAATAGAATGGTTACAATGGTTTTCTCTTTAAACTTCACCAGGATTGAGGCATGGATAATGTTAACTAGCTCCTGTGACTTAAGGTACATCAATTAGTTGTGTCATAACTTTGATAATCATTTGCACAATTTTATTGTCTAGGATCAATCTATTGTGGGTAATCATTACTGATATCATCTATCATAATGCTCTGCAGGGGGATCACTTAACATTTGACCTTAGAGATTGATGCTATAATAGTGTGTTCTAATATCTTGGGGGACCTCCATCTTCTAGAGAAGAGGTGAGATCACAATAACTAGAGTTTCGCGTATACACATGCTTTTCATCACGCTTTATACATCCGAACTCCTTATGGTTTGATGTCCTTATTTTCTGACTGAGCAACATAAGAATTCACAAATTGTTGAAATAATTTGTGAGAAAGTTCTGCTTTAAACACACACACACACACACACACACACACACACACACACACACATCTATATTGATATATATATATATATATATATATATATCTTAGCACATTTTTTGAAAATCAGATGGGCCAAGAACTGACGCTTTTAAAGGCAGATACCTATTGGGCAGGAAGGTAATTGATTAGTTAGTGTGCTTTCTTTCAAGGTGTAAGCATAGTCAACCTGGTCAATGCAAAAGCTACACAACCTCTCATTGACAAATGTGTTGCCAAGGTTAATGATTCTAACTGCTTCCTACTTAGGAGGTGCAAGGGTAGTCAGTTCTTCGGTGGATTATTTGGATTGTGTTTCCTTGGTGGATGTAACTGATTTCCCATGTACCTACCTATTAATTCCAGACACTTGTGGCTATCAAGCTAGAAGTTCAAGGCATGAGATATATGTCTCTTAGTGACTCTCAACACATTCTACTTGCAAGAAAAAGTGTTCGTAAGTTTGTGGCACATGAAGCTCATTCATGTCTCCATCTCATTGGTGAGTACAAAGTGCTTCTAACAAGTCGTCGTACAAAAATATTGTGCCAAATGGGCTGCTAAAACTTTGACTATTATGATCGTTAAGTCTAAACCACAAGCTTGGTAATTACCTATTCAAAGACTTAACAACCTTTCACCTATTCAAAGGATGCTTTGGCCAAGAAAAGATTTTGTCGAAACTACTGATGGAACAAATGAATTTCAACCACCAAAAGGCTAATGTGTGGTTGCTATCGGCTTCAGAAGACCTTTTTAAGGTTTGAATTGATAGGATGCTGAGGAGAGGCTCCTCCGTGCTTGCATAAAATGGTCAATCAATAGAGAAACACTCCTTGACCAAAGTTAATCTCCAAATCAAAGCCAAAGACGAAGGGTTAGTGCTTGAAAGGTGCTACAAAAGGCATCCAATGCTCCAACTCAAAGCCAAAGGGAGTCTGACAAGAGGAACATCTCTCAACAATGGTCGTACAACCAACTAGAGACAAGCTCATTAAGAATGAGAAAAGCTAGAAAAAATCCCAAGAGTAATGACTCTTGAAATGGGCTACCGACATAGTTGAATATCTAATGTGGGGCCAACCAGACAAATCACTACCAAAGGTGGATCAGTGGAAATCAAGCTAAGGACAAAGAGGTTGTTGTACTTCAAGAAAGGCATCAAGTGTACCACTGTGTGATAAAAGCTACATCTTAAGCGTTAGAAGATGACTGCACTCAAAATCCGAGCTTGGGGAGAGCAATCGACAAGTTGTGCTACAAAGAAAGATCTCTTACTCACATATTTCAAAAATCAATGTGCTAGAAAATGATAAATCAAGAGGTCAGGGAGCTTACACAAACAAACCAATGACAAAGCAATACCTCGATATAAGAACATGGGATCTTTTGTCCTAATGCCAATAAATACATAGTTTTTATATAAATAAATTTCAATCTATGATTTTTTTGTGCTGAAATACCTTAAATTGTGCAATGTAGATTAAAAGACCAATGATTTAAGCTTAGACCTAGTAACATGTAGCATATATTTTTTTCCTAGGGCCAGTGAATCAAGCCCATGCCTAAAGTTTATGAATTACTGGCCCTAATGAGCAGTTTAGTTTTCTCAAAGATGGGGAGGACATTGGAAAGGTAGCTTGGGAGCCTCAAAATGATTTGAAAAGTCTCACCAAGGGGACACTCCAAGTCCCAAAGCAAGTCTAGATGAACATGGCTAGGCCTTCGATCTATGGTTGAGCTAGCATGCTATGCCTACTTTGATTGAGCCTCAAGATTTCGACCTTCTGATGGGCTTGTCCCTTTTTTTTTTTTTATTGTTCTAGCTTTGGAGCTAAATTTGGTCCATGAAAACACTTGTAGCTCACTACCCAAGAGCCTCAAACAGAAACTGGGTTGGTTTTCCTATTTTGGTAGAAAAGCATACAATACCAAAACAACCCAATGTGTCTAGAGTGAGGGAGGCACGATATCCCAGCAAAACATTAGGAGGATAAGTAGCCAAAAGCCATTGTGCCTTCTCGCAAATAATTTTTAGATATGGGACATAATATATTACTAGAATCCCCATATGCATTTGTCAGGATATCTTGCATCTTTTTGGGGCCTTTCATAACCTTGTTGTTATTTGGAAAAAAGTTGAAGATTGCCCTTCAAGGTTGTTAGTGATTATACAAAGTTCGAAGGTTGCTCTTTAGGGCTATTGTCGTTGCTTGCCCTTTGGGGCCAGTTCTTTTGGTGTATCTCTTTGCTTATTCTTCCAGGTGTTGGAATTCACTTTCAAGTAGGTGGCTTCTCAAATCCTTGGTATACTTTCAGCCTAAAGATCATAATTGTAGATTTGCTCCATGAATTTTGATAGAAATCATAGGTTTTTTGATGGATTTAGTGAATTTTTCACCTAGGATTCGTAGTTTTTGCTTGGAATTGATCATAGGATCTGGTGTAGTACGTTTTCCAGATTGTACCTGCTGTTTTACAGTCATTAACGATAGGATTTAATGAGTGCATGATGTTTGAATAGTCAAAAGATTGATTAGATAGTGAGTTTGGACCAAAAATTGGGGTTTTTGGATCATAAATGGGCTATAGAAACCATGTTTGACTAGAATCAGAACTTTTAGTGCTTGCATGCAATGGATTTACAGGGATTAGGATCAGATTGCACTTATTTGTGGATTTATCCCACAAATTTTGGTCAGAATTGGTCAAAAAACAATGTTTTTTGATGATTTTTGGACTAATTTTGTGGTAGATCTCAAAATTCTCAGTCCTAGGGCTGTCATGAAGTTTGGTTAGGATTAGACACCAGTAGAGGGCTCAAAACCTCAAAAAATAGTGTATTTTTGGTGATTTTTGGGCATGAATACCTCTTAAATGGGGTCTGAACCTGTTGGTTCTTAATACAACCTTAAAGATATGATGGATTGCCTCTGATTTGAGCCATCATGCATCCAATTTAGATAGATGTGCATTAGACACCATCATATTGAAGTTTTGCTTGTTGAAGGAGGCCAAAAATGCATTTTTTGCATGATCTGAGCTTATGATTGCTTGCTGGACCTGTTAGAAGCTTCTATGCCTCTCTAATGAACCTTAGTAGAGTGCTTGTAACCTCTGATCCAAGGCTTATTGGGCTGGAGTACTAATTTTGATGATACCACCTTCCCAAAGTGCGCCCTCCTGTCCATTTACAGCTCGCACATGTGAAACCTAGGTGGCAGGGTGATGTGGCAAGTGCCTTGTAGACCCACTCTCTCTCCGTACTGTGCTTTACAGTGACCAATTTGGTGCCTTGTAGAAAAAGTTATGGCCGCCTGAAGTTTGGCAATTTTTGAACTTAAATTTGCAAAATTTTGGAAATGTTCTGATGCATGCATGCTTGTAATTCAGTGTAGTGCTTGTTTGTTGATGGAAATGTATGGATAGACCTGTATGCATGATTGGATGCATGTTGCATGCGTAATCAATGATTTGATCAGTAGATTTCTTGCATGTAGCTATTTTTGGTAATTCTAGATCAAAAAGCAGATTTCCTAGTAACTAGGCTATTTATGGAATTTTTTTTGTTTTTACGAAAAAGTCAGTGCATGTCAAGTTAGATGCATGCAGGATGTTTCGAAATGAGTGTCTGTGAATTGTTAAATCGATCTTCTAAATTGATTTTCACAGTTGGTCCATTTCGAACGGATTTCGGAAATCCCCGTTTTTCGTAAATATTAGGGTTTGGTCCTAAAAGTTGTTGGTTAATTTAGTTGACTCTAGCTCGACATTTGAAGAGTATCGAGCTGCACTGTTGAAATTTGGACATACCTATAAGGGGAGTGCAGATGCTGTAGTCCAAGAAAGTGCGACTTATTGCATTTCCATAGCCTTTCTCGTGACATTGGATTGCTACTGGGACAAAGGGCCACCACCAATTTGGTTGAATGTTAACCAGCTGCTACAAGTTGAAAGCGAACATCTGATGATGGCAAGACTCTTCTACCGAGCAACATTTTCTTCTGGTCAATGCGTGCAAATGATTGAGAAATGGTATACTAACAAGTTCATACCAGAGATTAGGCCTTATCTGGGACCTATTCTGTTGTTGGGCATAAAAACGAGATTCATCACATTTGAAGCCATTGGAAGGAAGATAGGCTATGAGAAGTTTTTTGACAAAAAGAAAGCTGAGAAAGACAAACAAGAGGCACTCAGTTACGCAGGGCTATCTTGACAAGCCGTTGTAGATGTTAAAGTTGTTGTCGAGCGCGACGATAGCGACAAATAAGTTTTTGGTTTTACGCAGGCAAACGCTGATCCATGCGTTTCCAAGAACCAAGCGTCAAAGCTATGGCAGTGCAGTGGGACCTGCAGCACTATAGGGGGAGGATGATGTTAGCTGATGCCATGCCCCCGAGGTGTCGATGCAGTGCCTCATCACTCAAAGGGGCTTCCATTGGAGATGTTGTTGAGAGCCGAATCTGAGAGCACGAGAATTACTAGTGCTAGGCTAAGTGCATATTTTGTGAGCCCCATGGTAATTTCTAAACGATGGAAAACCATGTGGGAGCTAGTAATTTGGACCCTCTCAAACTTGAGAATGTATTTTCAAGAAAGAGGCCTCCTAATGATGTGTAAGTTGATGGGTGGAACCCAAAAGTTTATAGAATGTGGTTCACCCCTTGTAAGTATTTATAGGAGCCTCCTCCATGAGTTTTGGAGAGCATACGTTGTATTGAAATGTTGTTTCACTTTTAATTGAAGATCTTTCATCCCGCTTTCCATTCATGCTCTTGTTTGGGTACATTGGTATGAATGTGTTGTTGCTATCTTCCTCTTTAATGTTGCTGTGGATTGATTAGTATCAGGTAGATGTGCAGGGCTTAGTGGCAGATCACAGGCACTCAGATCCGATGTTGCTGTGCTTGACTCCTTGAGGAGTTCTTATTACAAATGTTGAGCGATAGTTGTAATAAGCACTCTGTAAGATCTTGCAGTTCTTAGTTAGCTGTTGTGTTTTTTGAATTACATAGATTAGTTTCCTGTGAGCAGTAGATTAGATTCTTTTCAGGAGATCAGAAGTAGGATTAGGAATAATCTGCAGACTGTAAAGAATTCAACACCAAAAATTTAAGGCTGAACTATAAAGACCACTAGGGAAAATCCCTAAGATGAGGATCTAGCCCCCAAGCCATGTCATGTGATAGCAAGAGGAGAAGAGCTCAACTAGTAACCTAGACCAAAGTCGTCGACGGAATAATCACTACCTCAATATATAGAGAGTAGGATCCTGTGCATGAGCACATGCAATCCCCATGCAGGTCAACCATAAATAGATCAGATTTCTTCATGCATTCCTCCTACCTATATCAGTCACACGTACATGCACTACTCCATGTCTCAATTAGAGTGTCTAGGTCCTCTCAGGGTCATTAGTCACAAACAGGCCTCGATGTGGAATAAAATCTAGGCGTGACCAATAATCTCAAACACTGGAGGGCCAAATTTTTTTTAGTTTCCCACCCCAAAAAATAGCCCAAAAATATGCAAAAACAAGGCCAAAAAAATCTGTGAAATCATTTGAATTTGTGAAATCTGTACATTTGAATCTGTGAAATCTATGTAATGCCAAAAATCTGTGAAATCTGTGAAATCCTCTGTGAAATCTGTTAAATCATTTGAATCTGTGAAATTTGTGTAATGCCAAAAACCTGTGAAATCTTAATACCATTTGTGAAATCTGTGAAATGAGGACCAAAAATGCCTTGGGAGGGGTTTTGGAAAATGGAAATTAATTAATTACATGAACCATTCACCCCACGGTTATGAGAACCGTGGGTTCTATGATTGCAACTATATTTAGGTTTGCTCAAAATTCTCCTCTATGAAATCGCCACAAACCACTTGACAAGGAGATCGTTTTGAAACATGCTTATAATCTTTTGACTCTACAAACAAACTCTCGGAAAGTTTTGTTTGGATGAGTCATGATGTGACCAAGAGGATTTGGAGGATCATTCCATAGCTAATCATGTTTGGAATATCTACAAGATTCACCCATTGACGGATGACAAGTAAAAATGTCATTTGGTGCTAAGTCAAATTATTGATCATTAGCATCAACAATTCCATCGAAAAACACTTGAGTTTTGAAGCTTTGTTTGTCCATGTTATATGGTGAAAAAGAAGCATCATATTCATGAAGAACCTTTGTGGATCTCCCTGAAATTTTATGTCAAAGAATCTAAAGTCAACTTATAAATGAACCATGGACTTCGTTCCATTACTTTGTACTGTTAGAAAACAAAAAGTTCATCTGATATTCATCCAGGGTCAAGTGAAGTAGTATTTGCTTCACTAGAATCGGCATCACTCATCATTGGATTGTTCCTGTTCAGCTTAATTTGTCCGGATTATGAACTATTGACATATTTCACATAGCTCCATTATCAGATGAATGTATAATTGAACTATCAACATACTATTGGAAAATGTGATGTTCAGCTTAATTTGTTCATGTGATTGTTCCTGTTCAGCTTAATTTTTCCGGATTATGAACTATTGACATATTTCACATAGCTCCAGTATCAGATGAACGTATAATTGAACTATCAACATACTATTGGAAAATGTGATGTTCATTGGATATTCATCCAGGTTCAAGTATAGTAGTATCTGCTTCACTAGAATCGGCGTCACTCATCGTTGAATTGTTCCTGTTCAGCTTAATATGTCCAGATTATATTGACAGTCAATTCAAGCCTGCTTGGTTGCCCTATTACTTTGTATCCTATTTTCTTAGGCTTACACCATCTGTTTAATTGCAGATATTGTGATAACGAAAATTTTCAGACAAAATCAAGCAGAAATTGGTTCGCATCGAATTGAAGTTATTATCACCAAGTTACTTCTTTAACAGCTTACAATATTTACTGCAATGTTGAGCCCTGCATACTCTATTTATAGATCTTTGAGTTTCATTGACCTCGTTACCACTTGCATGAAAAAAGACTCTGTCCAAAGTATGGTTCGATTGGCCAAGAGATAATATAATAAGAAATGGGCTAAAACAATGTTCATCTTGCTTTCTGGCTCATAAAGAATCTGAGTATAGGAAAATCATTTTTTTTTTCTTGTGATGAGTAGTTTTCTTTTACTGGACAAATTCTCATCAATGCATGAGTAAAAAGACAGGCAGTTCTTGGGTGAATGCATTATGTGATCTATTGCCACTTTTAGAATGATTACAGTTTGGCTACTTTTTTACAGACTAAATTTGATTAAAATTCGCTGTAAGCAAAATAAAACGAGCAGTGATATAGGTGTTGAACATCTGGAAAATATTTGTATATAAAGGCAAAGAATTGCATATGAAGGTGAGGAAAACAGTTCAAAAGAGATTTCAAATAACAAATGAACAGACACTGAGTAAAACATGTACAAATTCTTCAAAGAGATTAATATGATAAAACTTCCCCTTTTTTGTCTTCCCCTTTCTATACCCTTTTGATCTCTTTTTATGTGCAGGTTTTGCTCATAACAACATAGTTAGACTATACTTAGAAACCCGTTCCGACCCAAATGACTCGGAACGTACTGGGTCAGAATGTGGCACCAAGTTAAAAAAGGAAAAAAAATTTACAAATTTTTTTGGCCATGTTCTGCACAAATGTGCTTTTTTCATCCTTTTCACATCTTTTGCAATCTCTCTATATTTTTGAGAAATTATTCTGATAAACAAACATGGGCTGGTTATCATAAAAGATAAACTAGATCACATTGGGTCTTCATTCTGACCAAAAGATTCTGTATTAATGTTTTACATACCTTCTTTGGTACTACAAAGACATAGCTTCTTCTGTCTTCCCCTTTCTGTCCCCTTTAAATCTAAATATATGCTGGTTTTGCTCATAACTACATAGCTATATTATTGATTCTTTCTAAAACTTATTGCATTCCCATTAAGTCAGAAAAATGGATGCACTTTTCTGATATTTTTCACCACTTTTGTTTGTCTTTTCATTTTTGAGAAACCATATTTGTTGAACATGGGATGGTTATACCAAAACATAGACTGATTGGATTTTGATTCTCACAAAAAGATTATTTGTTATAGTCTAAGAACATTGAAATGTTTATAATTTCATAAAATGCATTTAAATTTTCAGTAAAAATTCTAGTAGCATCAATATGTCTTTACAATTTTCAATATTGTACCTTATGACTAAGATGGCACTTTGCAGGTTTTTAGCAAAGTTATTGCCTAATCAATGTTGTAGGTGGTCCTAGGGAAAACTTAAATCTGTTAGTGTATATCAGCAGATTCAAAAAAGGGAAATTGTATTGGATCCATGGAAGATCTGTATGAATATAATGACAATCATGACACTCTTGGTACTATAAAGCTTAGTAATTTGACAAATTCGTTCCCATACTTCAATGCATTTTCTAGTGAATTGGCCATTTTGTTTACTAAAAAAATGGGCAAACAGACTAGTAGATAGGTTATCTTAAGACTTAGGGAAACATATCAACTTTTCTCATTTCATAGAGCTTTTAGTTTTGCAAGGCTTATCTTAAAATGGAGTTAGAACATAGACTTGTATGAAGTGAAACCTTTATATTTTTTCTTTTAGTGTCGTCAATCACATGGAAGTCTTAATATGCCATTCTAGCTCTTTTACTATTGTTCTTAGGATGCTTGATCCCTTAGAAACCCGTTCTCACCAAAAATAGTCGTCCCATACACTACGTTCCAGAATGTACTGGGGTCCGAACGTAGTCCCATCCTTTTAGATAAGCTAAATCATGCAAGAGCATTTAGTAATTAGCTATCTGTTCTTGATTTCCTTGATTTTGGTAACTTTTTGTACAAGGATGCTTGGGTTTGGGGTTCAAGTTTATCTACAACTTGGTAAACGCTATACTTCTGCAGTGCTAAATTCCTCTACGCGTTGATTTCTTGATCTGATATGGCAGTGGATCAGAGAATGAAGCATTATGAACACCTTATCGCTGCACTCAGTATGTTCTGCACATCGAACCCATGGTTCCAAGAACTGTGGAGTGAACCGTACCACGGTTCAAGAACCGTGGTAACCTACGGTTCACCACGGTTCATTTTATCCCAAACTTTATGAACCGTACGGTTCCAAGAACCGTGGTGAATCGTGGACGGTTCACCAGTACTATGGTTCTGCATGTAAAAGCTGCAAAATTTTCTTGACTAGTTTTGGTCATTTATAGATAGTTTGGCATGGCAAGTGGCAGTGTTTCATGGGTCTGTTTCAAAACACGTTTGAAACCCGGGGGGGGGGGTTCAGGTTCGAAAGCAAATTTTTTTTTTTTTTTTTGAAAATGTGTTTTTATGGGTTTCTTGGGGTTTAGACATGTCATAGAAAGACTAGTACCAAGTAGATACATCCAATTTCATGAGAATGCTCTAGAGAATGCAATTTCAAGAGGAGAAACTGTGTACGGTTGTTTTCCTCAGTCAAAAAAATCTGCATTTTCTTACAGTTGTTTCGAACGTAAGAAACGTGTTTCGAAACGGGCCTTTTTCGAACGAGACATTTCAAACACGTTTCTTTGTTCGAAACACATTTCGATGAAACATAGGCAAGTGGACCAAGGCCTCCACTTTGATGTACTATACCTATCTTGCATATAGTATGGTCATTTGGCACTGTCATCATCATGTGAAAGTTGAGTCAAGCTTGTCTTGTAGTGGAGAGAATTGAGCCTCCTATTTTGTAAGGAAATTAAACATATGTCAAAGGATCTTTGGATTTAGACTTAGGTATTTAATGTTCAGGTCATAAGTGATGGAGAGAAGGTTGGAAAACCAACATGTTGTGGATCTAAATGTACATCCATCATTTTGATCGAAACAACAATGAAGCACATTGATTTTTGACCTCTATCCTTTGAGTAAGTGATCTATGCTTTGTGTATTCAATCTTAATGATTGATTTCTTGTATCTTATACATGTGAATGATGTTTTACAGTAGCTTCACACATGCAGGCCGTATTGAACCCATCTCATAAGGGTTGAGTGATCTTTAAGAGCACTATCCTTAATCTAGTCACATTCTAGCATATCTCGAATGAATGAATTGTTTATGAATGATTAAGAGGTAAATCTCAATATTCAATGGTTATTTAGTATCCTTGGAAAACTCTCACTTTTCACATGGTATTTTTTAGAAGCCAAGAGCTCCAAGCTCCTCTCCCCAAGCGTTGGATGCACTTTGCATCCCTCAAGCAGTTGCAACTTATAAGCTACCTCACTGACCTTTTCAATTATTTTCCATGGTCAATAATATCTTGGTGATAGCTTTGCACACTTGCTAGATCTCATCATCTTAGATTTAGGTGGCACTAGCAAAAAGACCATATCACCTCTCTTGTACTCCCCTGTACGAGCGATTTTCACGTAGGTAAATCCAACTTAGCCTGCATCTGAGTCAAGACTTTGCAGCGCTAGGTACCTTTCTAGGAATACCTAGAGTCAATGGACTCGTCGGCTGGAATCCAAAATTGAGCTCAAATGGGCTCATCCCTGTGGACACATACTTATCATTATAAGCATACTCTACTAGTGGCAAATATTTCACCCAGTTAGTCTACGTTTGACTAACATATGCTCTAAGCATAACTTCTAGGACCTGGCTGCCTCTCTCAGTCTGCCCATTTGTTTGTGGGTGTTCACTACTACTCATCCGCAATTGTGTTCCCAACTTGGTGAACACCGTTGTCCAGGATGTTCCTATGAACTTGGGATCCCTGTTTGAGAGAATGGACTTCGGAAGTCCATGCAAGCACACTACATGTTCAATGAACGATTTTGCGACGCTCAATAAGATCCAAAGTAGATGTGGATGCTATCTCTGAGGATTTCAATGTAGAATTATTCACTTGCCTTTGAAACTGATCTGATGTAGATTGCAACTCAATATTATGTACTTGCCTATCTACCTTTTCAGAACTTACAACATGTGATTCATCCACTAAGTCATTCACATTCAAAAAGCACAAGTACAAATACTGGAAATGTTGTTTCTTTATTTGTAAAGCCAAAACGAGAGGGCCATCAGGCAACTTCCTCTTGCCTGTCAAGGTATGGGACAAACCCCATACTTGAACTTATATACATGATTTATAAAGTCTATAGTTGGTTGCCTAGCCGCATGCCAACGTTTACCAAGCACCAGATCAAAACGTGCTACTCTTGTTATCTCAAAATCCAAGGATTTCTGTATACGTTTGTATAGTAACTGGACACTGCACGACTGTGCGATCCCATATCTCTATACCTTTCCCATCCGACATCTGGATTGTACACATGTAGTGTAAATTGGTGGGTTTGATGATTTTGGTGACGATTGCAGTGCATATCTCTAATGCAAAGTGCAATTTGTAACATTAGCGAGGCTCTATGTCCAACTCATGTTAGTGGCGTCAAAGACCATTTAGTGTCTATACCAACGAATCTTCTCACATTCGATTGATAAAGATGAGCATTGGAGCCAATTACCATTTTGTTTCACCTGTGTCATGTCCAGTTGAAAAGGCCATGTCGGCTTGGTTGTCTATAGAAAAGACTCATGATATGTTGGCTGTGTTGGTTAGCTTGCTTGTATGGTTTAGTGCTAGCTCCATGGAGCCCATGGTGGCATTGTGCTAGATTGAGTCTTCAATGTGCTTGTGTTAGATGTCTATCTCGTCTCATGGAGCCAATGATGGCCTACATGTTGGCTTTTGCATGTTGCTAATGGTTGGTTTGATTGGGCATGTGATTGAACATAGGAACCTAAGTTGGTTGTCCTAGATCCCCTTGAGATATGAACACAACACTTTCACCCGTGATAGAAACTCAACACATTGTTATTCGTATAAATGTACAAAAGCTAATCTGGATGTATCTTTATGCATGTGCCTACACCTATTGTAGGTGTAGGTCAATGCAACCTTCAAATGTTCAAGTTTCAAAGGAGGTGCAAGTTTGCCAACTAGTCATAAATTATGAAATGTTTTCATGGAAAAAGCCCTAAGTTTACTTTGTAGTAAGATGGGCTTATTAGGTTAGTTTTCTCAAAAAATGTCTCAAACTTCAAAGTTGAAGACATCGCATGCACAATATAAAAAATTTTCATAGATATTTTAATCATGAAGTATGATTCATATCCTACCATAAATGTTGAAGTTGCAATGAGTTTCAAAGTTTATAGCAATGTATTTTCAAGTTTGCAACCTAATATAAACAATTTGGAGTTTGGATTTTGTAGCATTTAGTCCAGGCTATACATAATAAAGGTGATGGTCTAACACTTTGTGGATGAACTCCATAGAGTTTAAAATTGCAGCTTTTTCATTATATATTTGGGTGCTTTCATAGACTTAACATTGATATCTATCACCTTCCAAATCTAGAACAAAGCTTGTCTGTCACTAACATGATTGCTTGTACTACTATTTGAGTTCAAATATGTGCTGAATAGTGAGCTCATTGTTTAATGACAAGGAACTACAAATGGGAGAAGCTTGTGAGCATTTGAAAACTTGGGGATTGAAGTAGAGAACATGTTAGTATAGGAGCGGGAGAGTTTTAAAGTGGAAACGTTATAATTAAAGAAAGAAGTGTTTAGATAGAGCTCCTAGACTTGGATTGAAATATAAACATCACAGCATGCTCTTTCTTGCCAAATATGTTCATGTTTGTTAGAGATTTGAGGTAGTCACCTTTTATTGATCACTTTGGTGACAACATCCAAAGTATAAGGTGTTCCTCATGTTTCATGAATGCTTTCTGGATTTCATGAGCTTAAGTGCCAATGAAGTGTTGTTTTGCTACTTGATTCACTTGCTCAGATGATCATTTAACAAAAGAGCCTGATTGTAATCATAAGATCTTGATTAACATGTATTCCATCTTTCTTGTTTGAAGTAATTGGAAGAACGTGATATAGGCATTTGGAAGGAGTTACTTTTGTTGTTATTGTCCCTAATACCACCTTTCCAACCATTAATACATACCTAGGTCAAACTATTTACAGTTGCAAATATGGAGATTACTTTCTGCATTCACACATTGGACTATAGATGTTGTTAGATGACTGTTGTGCTAGCACATGCACTTTCAATGGGATCATCTTCCGTTCCTTGCTGCCATGAAGATAAGCACGGCTCCATAACTTGCTATGGCATTGTTTATCATTTTGCACCATAGTTACCAAAATTTAGATTATTTTATTGAATACAACATTGGAACATTTCAAGGAGTTATGGGCCAAAAAATGCAAACAAAGACCTTGAATGTAGCTGGAAATGCCTTATTTAACCATTTTTTGGCCATTTCCAACATTTGCCTTTAAAGATAATAAAAAATTTCATGTTTTTAGACTGTTTTTGGTTTTTTTGACTTTTTAGACCATCTTTGGGCCAACTTTTGGCATTTTTTGGGACATATAAAGCTTTAATTTTGTAATTAAGTATTTGTTCATGTCAAAAAGTTGGCAATTATGATGATGTGGCATGGTAACATGGCGTATTCAAAATTGCCATATGCATTCTCGTTTTTGGGGTGCTGTTTTTCTATTTAATGCATGGCTTCTTCATTCTTGCAATTGTCATATTATTATGCTGAACATTATGATTTATCAAATTGTAGGTGTAAGAGTTTTCTTTGAGGTTTGGGGTTGTTTAGAGGTTAGATAACTATAGTTGTCCAATGTTTCCTTACCTCCTTGAGTTGGCTTTCAGTGTGAAATTGCTCTAATTACTTTATCTTGTGGGATAGTGGTGGAACTAGATAAAGCTAGAAATGTTTTTGGGAACTTTAACATAGGAACTTTAATATCTGGAAATTGATTTATGAGCAAAGAAGAACATATATACAATGTTGTGAAAGTCTTTAATGTTGATTACAACCTTCAAGTTAGGATATAAGTGAGTTCTTAATGTGCAGACATGGATGCTGATAGTGAAAATGGCTTTACATATGAAGAGGAAGTGGAGCTGGACAATGAGCCAGAAATTGATGACACTCAGTCGGAAGATTTGGATGCAACTCTTCAATCACTAGAAAAGCTTTCCTACATGCTTGGTACCATAGGAGCTGTTCCTCTATTCTTAAATTGAATACTAGGTAGGTAAAAATTGCAATCAGAAATTATGAAAATAAAATTACAAATAAAAGGGGAAAGAATAGACAGATGAAGGCTGGTCAATGGTATAAAAAAAAATAAGTAAGAAAGAGCACAACGAAGAAGAGAAGAGAGGTATAACTATTGCAATAGAAGTAAAATAAAACAACTATCTTATTCCCTTGATAATGAATGCAAAATGAAAAGGTGATATGAGTTTTTGTATACAACAAAATGGTCTTTTGTGAATGTTGGCTAACGATATACCTGAAAATGAAAAAACAAAGCACATATACTTACAACGAACCCCCACATACTAAGCTGCCATGATCAGAGGTCCTGGAGGCACATCGGGCTCACCTTGAAGTGAATGGATTCTACCATCATCTGGAACTCGTACACATGAGTACCCCACGCGATGTAGAGCTTCCATGCTACGTGCCAACATATCCCAAGTACCACATCAAAACACGCCAAACACATCATCTTGAAATCCAACTTCTTAACCTAACTTTGAATGGTTAATGGCATACCCACAACCCTAAAACCTCCTCCAATAGTACCCTTTCCATCAGCCCTCACGACTGTGTACTAGTACAGGGATGGTTGTGTCACAGTCAACCTTTCAATCAAAGTCAAGTATGTTATGGGAGGACCTAGTGTGAAAACACACGTATCCATACCACACATCTGTCCAGTCATAACAATCCAGAAGTACCTGGAAATTGATACACGTGCTGTATTGTTTGAAACAATTGTGGCAAAAGAAATAACATCAACCTTACCTGATCATTGACACTTTCACAAGGGGAAGAGTACTTCCCTGGAGTTCATCCTGCTCCAGCTCTTCCAGAGCCATAGGTGCTCTGCTTCACTAGAAAATTGCATGAAGTTCGCATTGGATTCCGTGGACATTCCTTCCACATGCATCCAGTAACCAAAGCAAAATGAAACTTTCACATTTGGAACACTCTTAGTCACGCGGCAATAGCAACAAAGATCCTTGGC
The DNA here is from genome assembly GCA_029204225.1 of Diphasiastrum complanatum. Taxonomy (NCBI): domain Eukaryota; kingdom Viridiplantae; phylum Streptophyta; class Lycopodiopsida; order Lycopodiales; family Lycopodiaceae; genus Diphasiastrum; species Diphasiastrum complanatum. The sequence continues at coordinate 60,549,791 of CM055095.1, read as the reverse complement.
CCCTGGCCCCTTTTGAACATCGGATTGCCCATACAATTGTTGTCCCTAGAGCTACAACTACTTGTTGCACTAAAGGACGCTGACCTCTTTGGACATTAGACTACCCATACAATCCTTTGTCCTCGGAAGCCCCTGCTCCTCCTTTTAGGTCACTTGAAACTTGCCTTTGCAAAAATTGACTTTTAAAACTTTTGAGCCTCTTGTTACCCCAAGACCAAAACCGCCTGAGGCCAAGGCTCACCACTAACCTTTTTACCGTCTTTCAAACACAGCTATCTGAACTGCTCCTTGGAGGCTATGAGTCTGCTTCGATGATCTCATTGGGCCTGCTTGCTCCTTGCTATAGAGGAACAAAAGGACTCCTTGTTTCATTGTGGCTGCCTGCTCCTAACTTAAGTGAGAGCTGCTGGTGGGGCAGCAATTCTATTTAGTCAGCCCTAACAGCTCTCACTAACTGCAGGTGGTGCACCATTTGTTGCATTAGGACTAACTGAATTTGTTACCAGTTTGCTAGCTGGTGGGGCTCCTCCCTAAGAAAGTAAACATTGGATAGGACTCAGCCTAACCTGCTGCTTCATTCATCAAGGCAAGGAGATCCTTCAAGGCATAGATACATGATCCCTTTTGATACAAAATGTAAGAAATTCAACTGTCTCAAAACAAAAACATTCATTCTGGAAAAAATTTTGATACATAGGGAATGAAATTCCATATGCCATGAAACTATTCTTCAAGGATACCTAATTGTCATACACTTGCTTTTCCTGGAGGTTGAACAGCTTTGCATATAGTGATTTCTAGTCGCTCATGAAATGTTGTTGTCATATCGTTGGTTTTGGCTCTGAGGAATCCTTTTGGGCTGAAACTGAATGGGGTTGAAGGTGTAGATTTATGTTTAAGGGCGAAATCATGGCAAATGCTGTGATCAAAGAGAGCAGGGCAAACTGTGATAAATAAGGAGACAATCGATTCTATATTCTTATAAGTGTAGGAGAAAATGTCAAAAAAAGTAGGTACATTTTGTACGGGATATGTGGGATTACTTCCAATTTCATACCGAATTTGTTCCATACAGCATTTAGAAAGGCATTATTTTCTCCCAAATTGTATTACTGAAAGGATGTTAATAAAGTGCACCTAACTTTCGTGCTTAAGAAGACCATAGAGGAAAAGGTTTTTCCTGAGTTTATGAATACTGAGTATGACCTTTAATAGGTCATAGGTAGCATGTTCTCTTCATGTTTGTCCTTTTGGCTGACTCATCTAGGGTGTCCCCTCGTAATAAACAAAAATTCATTTTATATGTTTCTTGCGTGTATACCAAAACAGAAACATACTCATCTAGGGTGTCCCCTCGTAATAAACAAAAATTCATTTTATATGTTTCTTGCATGTATACCAAAACAGAAACATAATGTATTGTTGCAGAGTTGTAAATAGAGACTAAAAAATCTCAGATTCTGCAAACTGGAGAAAGGAAGAGATGTTTAGCTATTCTTTAATCACCATTTTAGATATAAATTACCTAGTGTCTGTCAATAGATTTGGTAACAATGGGTATCACATTTTAGAATTTGAATGCTTTTTTGTTCTAGAAAAACTTTTTCAGTTACATTTGGTATGGCTCTTCTACAGGTAGTGCTAGGTTACGTAATGGCACAAAAGCACCATCCACGCAAGCCATACGCAGACCAGAAGTGTTGGATGATTTTGTTCGCAATTTTCTAGTTAGAATGGGTCTGACAAAGACAATTGATATTTTTGAGGTGCTGAACAAGAAACCCTTCTGCAGGCTCTGGATATGTATCATTGAGTGGATAAATGTATCTTTGTTTAATAAAAATCGATCTAGTAGAGGTTATTTTCAATTATGTCAATGATTTTCAACACAAGGACTCTAAATATAGAGCCGCACCCTCAATTATAGGAGAAAAGTGTGGTTTTGTTTAATGGGGTTTATAAAAAAGCAGCCAGATTAAACTGCAATATACCTGATCGCTCAGGCTGTGAGAAATTTACTCACATTTGCCAGTTTTTCCTATGATCATTCGTTTTATCAATATTCTCAAGGTTGTCATTTTACTTTGTTTTCAGAGGGAGTGGTTCGAGGTGAGAGAAAAACGCAGCATATTTCGACTGACTGAAAAGGTTCCAGATGAGTACGCTCGAGCTATGCAGACAGAAGAGATTTTGTCAAACTTACAGGAACAGCTTAAACAGACCAATTATCTTGCCCAGTAAGACTTCTTGGTCTAGAAACTTGACTACTTTGTATGACTGCCAAGGAACTCCTGATAAAATTCTCGAAATTTATCCTACATTAGTTGCACTTTTGTCTCTGTCCTGCATAATTAAACCAAAAAAAAAGAATTTACATTGTTAAGCTGTTTTAGAAGGCATAAGAATGACCTATAGGAATTGCTCATCTTTATCTATTTGGTAGAGAGTATGTTTTCAACAAACTTTTAGAGCATTGGTCTAATGCTGCTGCACTGCATAAAGAACCATATCCCATTTTTGTTTCTCATGTTTACATATTTCAGATTCCAGGTGCAGACAAGAAATGCTTGAAAAATTTAGAAAGGAGAGAAATGTGCATCGCATGCATCACCAGCGTATTGCTCAAGAAAAAAACAAGCTGATTGTGGATATAAAGGTGTTGTCATTACTTAACTGGTTGCAAGCAGAACTGTGCTCGACTGGGATGTAATAAAATTGTTTTTTTTGCAGATCTAGCTTATTGCAGCTCAAATGCATAGTCTGAAATATTGCATGTCATTTTGTGAGACAAATGCTAGTTTCGATTAATTGCTAGCTTCAAAATTCAGTGCATCTATGCCCCTGTGATGTGACAGTCATGAAATATATATTCTTTTCAGGATAGGAGTCAGGTGTTCTCATATGATAGAGGCCCTGCTAGTTTATTTATCGGTAGTGTGGATCATTTAGTTTCTTTATGAAGCTAATGTATGACATCTAAATTAACTTCAGAGATAAAAACAGTACAGAATGAGTGGTTTGGCACATCATACCAAATTTAGTGAGACGAAAACTGCTTAATTGCAAAACAACTGGGCATTGCAATTCATCCATAATCAGAAATGATGCTCCACAGATGATCCAGAGTCTATTGCAAGATTGAATGAATAAATGAAGCTTCCATTGTGACAGTCCACATGCACAAAAACTACCCATGAATTTTGTATTATATCATCCATCAAAGCTCCAAATAGAAGGCAGTTATCTCCTCCTTGCTAAAGTGTGTATGCTGTCACTGTTCAAGGTTTGCATATTTTAATGTAACTGCAGAGGTTAAGGAGGCACTTTGCTCAATATGAACCCATCATAAGGGAGTTAAAGAAGAGATATGAAGTGGCTGTGAGACAAAAGGCATTGCTAACTCTTGAACGTGACAAACTTCAAGCTCAGGTAAATTTTGTTGGACATACCTATACTAGGAAGTACCTAAACAACAACCTGAATTATGTGTTCCTTTAAAAGTTCAAATCCACTCTTCTTGGGACTTGTGAAACTCAATTTGATAATGCATGTTGATGAGATACACTAAACTTATTGACTTGATGTTATTTAGTATTCTCCTCTCTCTCTCTCTCTCTCTCTCTCTCTCTCTCTCTCTCTCTCTCTCTCTCCCCAGAGTCAGCGCCCACAGAGATGACACAGACAACATCAGTGCCCATCCTTTACTGCAGTATCATCTTCGAGGCCTCGTATCACAGACTTCTTTAGTGGTCTCAGCTGATATCACATACAATGCTATCTCTTGGATATACTTCTGTTTGTTGTAGTTATCTATTTGGTAATAGACATTATGTATTTCATATTATATTTCTTTAGTTGTTTTTGTGGAGTTACTATGCTCCCTGGCTACTACACACTTGAGATGTACTACTCTATCTTATATGCTTTTTGGCATCAAAACAGCTTTCTTTCTTTCTCTCTCTCTCTCTCTCTCTCTCTCTCTCTTCATTTCCTTACCACCTCACTTCATACAGCCACCTCATTTTCCTTTCCATCCACACTCCACCGTCGTGCAATCACACCATCTCGTCCTGCTCAGCCTCCGTGGTTTGATGATTAGTGCCGTTCACTACACCTCCATGTCACACATGCACGCACACATGATCCACTTATTCTCCCCACTGCTCGTCGATCTCTCCACCGTACACTCCGTCGCAAAAAGCACGCCTACGAAGAAGATAAAGGAAGAAGCCTCGCTGCTTACCTGTTTAGTTCCTCCACTGGTGCCTTTTGGCGTGCATTTATCCCTTGTGCTCCACCCCCTCTTCTTGACGACCTACATGTATGGTCCACCTACGCTACCTCACTCTACACCATACCTACTGACTCACCCATTTCCATCTCCCCCCGTCCCAATGAATTCACCTTGTTCACCTCTGAAATGGTCACTACGGCCATAAAGAGAATGAAGATGCACCGCACTCGAGACATAGAAACCTTGAATCGGAACTTTTGATCCATGCGGTAGATCTATTATCACCCACTCTAGCCACTCTGCTTAACCGTGTTGTCGTCTCTGGCTTCCCCCACTCCTGGTGCACTAATATCATCCACCTTGTCCACAAAAATGGTGACCCCATGAATCCTGGTAACTACCGTACTATCATGATTGGCCATGTCATAGCGAAGCTTTATGGTGCTATACTTCAGTCAGCGATCAGTTCTGAAGCTGAGACCAGGAGACTACATGCATTGGGCCAGGCTGGCTTTCGAGCCCACCATTCCACCACAGATCATGTCTTCACCCTTCGAGCTATCATTGAGGAAGCTAGGCATAAGAGACAGAGGGTTTATTGTTGCTTTATTGACTTCAGGAAAGCCTTTGATTCTGTTCTACGCTTTCTTCTCATCCAACGACTATGTGATCTTGGCTTCTCTACCGACACAGTTCTAGCTGTGATGACACTGTATGAGCGAGTTCTTGGATGTTTTCGGGGTGACACTGGCCTCTCAGAGCACATATGGAGTACCATCGGGGTGAAACAGGGTTGCTTCCTTTCACCTACACTATTCGGACTATATATTGACGAGCTTGAGAAGATCATTGAGCAGAGCGGTGGTACTGGTTGCCGACTTGGGGATATTCTGATTTCCATTTTCCTATATGCAGATGATATTGCTTTACTCTCCTCGACGACAGTCTTCATGCTTTCTGTACCAGATGGGGTTTGTCTGTCAACATTGAGAAGACCAAAATTATGGTCTTCAACACATCCAGGGCTTTCATGCAGCGATAGGAGCTTTTTCTAGATGGACAGCCATTGGAGATTGTGTCATCCTACACTTATCTCAGGGTTCTTTTCACTGGTCCTATATTTGGTATGAGACATGCAGCTACAGCTAGACTTGGAAAGGGACATGCCTCCTTGGTTTCCACAGATCTGTTCGGGATGCCCCGAGTAAGTGTCGGCTATTTGATACTTCTGTCTCCCCTACTGCACTGTATGCCGCAGAAACATGGTGCCCAGGACTCACCTTGGCTGATTGGTCTAGTATCTCACGCCTCCAGGTCCTTATGTTATCACGGATGATACGGGCTAAGCCCTCTGTCCCGCACCAGATTCTCCTAGCAGAGTTTACCTTTACAGCTTACGTCTTATCACATATATACAGCGCCTCCGGCTGCTTCTCATTGATGAACAAAGATATCCACAGGCGGCACTCATATCATCTCAGCATCTCCACAGTCTGAGTTATCACTTATCATGGTTCTCACAGGCAGTACGTCTATTGGATACATTTGACATATCTATCACAGACCTCCCTATGGGTACACATGATTATATCAGACGGTTCCTCTACAGAGCATACCTTCGCCGCACATGGCAGGGCCACTTAGGGGTTAAACCCGACTATTACAGGACTCATTTCTTGGAGATGGATGTCGTGGGGATCCCAGTTCGACCACGATATTTAGATTCTGGACTATCCCATGGCCTGAGATTCATATTGGGTCAGTTACATGTCTCATCACATCAGCTTGAGATTGAGATTGGACGTTTCCATGGTATCCCACGTGAGGAGCGGATCTGCCAGCTATGCTCATTATCTGAGGTGGAGTCAGAGGAGCACTTTTTGTTCAGATGCCCAGTCTACTATGAGATCATATGGAGATACCATTGCCTCTTCAGACTCCTGTCACACTGCGATCTCTTATAGCATATGATGACCCGAGATGTGTCGCACTTATGATCAGAGAGATGTTTTTACTGCGACAAGACCTACACCAGCCATCTGTTCACCTTGACACACAACTACAGATTACATCGTACTTTTTCCGTCGGAGATCACGGATGGACGGTGATAGTGGTGATGACAGTGACTCTCTATTACACAGTGCTTAGAGACGACGTACTACTCATGTTGCCCGTAGAGCCACTATTGGCGACGTCAGCAGCATCTATCGAGACCTCCTCCAGGCGTTATACCCATCACATCTCTCTTCCACAGTAGTGATACTTGAGGGCACAAGGTTATACCATTATCTTATTGGCAGTGTTAGACCTTTGCTTTTTTAGACCTACTTCATGTTCGTAGTATAGTATATTGGCATTTCATTTCTTTTCTGTTACGGAGACGTTTCACACGCTCCTACTGTACCACACACTTGTCATGTACTTTTTCGTCTTATATGCCTATTGGCATGGAAAAGACATTAATAAAAATCTTTCTTTCTTCTTTCTCTCTCACCAATTATGAAACTACCATGACTCCAGACACTCTAGATGCACCTGTTCCTCCCCCTCCATATGCCTTAGTTAGTCTTCTTCGTGAAGATCTCCATCTATTTGAATACCTTAACAATCACAGTGAGAAACTTGCTTTCCATGATTCTCTGCTTCTAGCTGTGCAATCGCACCTTCAGAAGCTGGACACTTCCATTGAAGAACTCAAGAACGAAGATGAGTTATAAAAAAGGAAACTTCTTCCCAAATCGCAACTTCAGCTAAAATCCAGCAGCTCGAAAATCAGGTGGAACAACACCATAGGGCTGTCCAATCATGGGCGGATGTACTTAAAGGTTCGTCTACAATTATCTCTCCACCTTCGCCTTCACCTTCGTTTAACTCAACCACGTTCACTGAGAGCCATCTGCTAGAGCATAAAGCTCTCAATGTTCGTGTTACATGTATTTAGAACTCCCAAAATGCTGTTGAAGAAGCTGAGAAGTTTTTGGAAGAAAATCTTCAGCACCATAGCAACGGTATGGAAATTGCCTGGCGACCTAAGAAGGACCCGAATACTATTGTCATCTTCTTCACATTAGTGTCTCACCGGCGTGAAGTTTTGGGGAAGCGATCAAAATTGTGGGATACCAAAATCTATTTGGACAAAGATTTTACTTTCATCCAAGTCCAAGAACATAAGAAGGCAAAACAAGAAGCTCTGTCAACTGGCAAACGACTTATCTATCATGACGGTATTATCAAATTTGTTGATCGTAAGCCTATAGTTAATGAGAGTCCTAACTCTGAGATAGAGTCTGAGCTAGAGAAATGAAGAGATGTCCAGTTGAGCATGTAATGTAAATGGTACACGTACCATATAATCCTGGCTACATCACTCTCTTCTTAGTTAGTTTTGCTTTAGTTATGTCGTTTTGACGGCACTGTTCTGTCTTGTTTCCATCTTATCGGATGTACTTGTTCGTCTTATACGCCTTTCGGCATGGAAAAGATGATAATAAAGCTTTCTTTCTTTTTTCTTTCTCTCTCTCCAAGTTCATCTTGAGGCCTAGCTCATTAAATAAATTCTCTGTCCATCACCTTTCTCTGGAGTTTTTCCTCTTTAGGTGATTGTTTCATCTATTTTCTTTTATGACTACTTGTTTTGTATGGTTAGTTATCCCTTTGATTATTTAGCAAATATGCATACATAAATATATGCTTCCCTCTATTATGAACTCAATCATGGATGTTGGTATCGAGTGAGGCATAAGACAAAAAAATGTCATTCACATAATGTGATAGCTCATGGAGCTCTCCAACTAAGATCTCCAAAAACATAGAACTCCCCTACATGAAACTCAGGACTTCAAATTCATAATCCAAGAAATGGTAGATTTCTAGCCCCTATTTATACTAATACAACAAATGTATAGAAAGTTTCAAATGCAATTTTCCTATAAGTTTCCCAAAAAAGGGCTTTTATCCCTACTTACTAAAAAAATGTCCTACTTAGTGAAAAAACACAAAATAGGCCTAGAAGAACAATTATGAGACCCCAATAGATTGTAGGTACTTATGTGGCCAAAAAAATAACGAAACGTGGACTATGTAATGTATGTCCATCGCACTCTTAGGTCTTTTTACCACTTTGATAAAGAGGATACCTAAGTTTTGTTTGAAAAAACTCACATTTTGACTCTTTAGCATAGAGCTTTCTCTCCCTTAAAACCTTTAAGGCAATATGGAGATGCTCTTCATGCTCTTCCAAAGTATGGCTATATATCAATATGTCGTCAAGAAAAACTATGACAGACTCCCAAATATGGATAAATAAAATTGTTGGCAGCGGCGGATGCAATGGCACATGACATTTTTGGTATCAGAGCTTTTGATTATGTTTATTTAGAGATTTTGTAGATATCTTTCTTGTGGCTTGGAATAGCTTTAGATTTAGGTTGTTGTGGTTGTATTTACTTCATAGTGGACTAATAGTTTCTTCCTTCTTTAGATGTTGTTATTTGGAGTGCTTTGGAACCAAAGATATTTAATAAATTTGTTTAGGACAAGATGAATACATCATTTCATGATTCATCAATCTTCCTCCATTTTTGTTATTGTTTCAAATATTACAAATAAAGCTTGCAACTCTTGAACAATTAGATGAGTTTGTCTCCATTGAGGTTCATGATTTTTGTGATGCAAACACATTTCTCATACTTTCCTTCCTCTAGTTTTGTTAGAGGAATGTGATTTTCATGCAGTTCTATTAGAGGTCATGCTCTTGTAGTGATGGATATTGATGCCCAATGTCCTCTCCATTCTATGGTAGTTCCTAGTTCTATTACAGGTCTTGCTCTTGTAGTGATGAACATTGATGCCAATGTCCTCTCCATTCTATGGTAGTTCCTAGTTCATTACGCCAATTCTTGTCCAATATAGTGCTATTGCATGTAATGGCCAAATGAATGAGAGCAACAAATGTCAAGTGTCATATGATTTTTAAGTGTGTTGAAATTTTAGAAATAGGATTAAAGGAGTGATGGAAAGTGAACATCTAGCATGACTTTTAAAGAACAATGTAAGAGCTATAGACTTAATCTATGGATATTGTATCAATGAAGCATAATTGACTATAATAGACGCAATCAAGCAATCTCCCACGAAGAATGGCTAAGAGCATCTGATATAATCAATGGCTAAAGCCCTACAAGTAAGTAGCAAAGGGTTCTCCCATGAAATGCCCAAGCAATACCAAATCATAAGCTGGTTGTAAATGATGCAAATCGTGGCCACATAAGTCTGGAAAGCAATTCCTTTGATGCCAAATATCACAAGCCAAAGCCAACAAAAGCCCAAAGATACACCAAGGTATGCACAAATATCCACTTATTGATTCCTCTTGATAGTACATAAGAAGGTCCTGTAATAGAAACACACTAAAGAGCACTGCTGCAAAGTCTCCTCCCACAACCAAAGCTGCATGGAAGAAAGTGAGGAATGCTAGAAAGGTTCTCCGCCTTCTAGTTCACATGCACCTCTACCTCAAGCACCCACTTGACTCCAACTGATGTATCTGAGATGAATGCAAGAAATCAATAACCAGGACGACCTTGTGCCATGCTCAAGGCACTCTAATAGCCCAAAAATGCCATAAGGAAGTGTTGTCACGCAGGACCCAAAAAGTGAGATATCCAAAGCTAGTTGGATAGCCCATGAATACTATAGAAAGATGACAACTCGACAACCATAGTTGAACTCAGCAACATCGTCAAACGCCATATGCAACAACCAAGTATGCTAGGACAAACCATCAAGATCTTGCCCCAGGTATCTATAAGGACCATGAGTATAAGATGTTATTACGCCAAGGAAGTCGTAATGCCCATGAATACAAGGTCACATCATACCAAGGTATCTGTTATACACATGCGAGGGGGGCGGGTAGGTTTAGGTAAAAAAAAATTTAAAAAAATATTAAATAATAAATATATTATTATATTGTGGTACCGCGGTACCATCATGGTACCGCGGTACCAGTATGGTCCCACGGTACCGGGATCCGCGGTACCCAGTACCGCGGGACCTATGATATATATATATATATATATATATATATATCTCATAGATCCAGCGGTACTAGGATCCGCGGATCCCGGTACCGCGGATCCAGTGTGGTACCGCGGATCCATACTGATCCGCGGTACCACAATATATATTATTTTTTAATATATAATATTTTTTAATATTTAATATATTACTATTTATTTTTTTAACCTAATCCCCCCCACCTCGCTTCATCTCTCTCCCTGCCCGTCGCCCTACTGTTCGCGCCCTCCCTGCTGTCCGCGCCCTCTTGTTTGTATGCCCATCGCCCTACTGTCCGCGCCCTCCCGGCTGTCTTCGCATTGCACTGATCGCGTCCTCCCCTGCTTTTGCTATTTCGGCCTTTATTGTGGTTTTTTCAAGCCTTCCGACTCCTATCGCACCCACAGAGATCTCTGCCTTCTTTCCGTAGTCCTTTCTACAGAGATGGTGCATTCCAACCTTGCCGATCTGTGGGACGAGATGGACATTGGCAGGCGGGTTCCCGACAAGTCTAACAAGTCCGGTGCAAGGCTAGTGCGCTGTCGATATTGCCTGACAGAGTTCGTTGCCACCCTCACTCGCCTTAAAGGTCACCTACTCGGCGCACGCGCGAGAGATGGTGGCACACTGAATGCTGCCCCCTGTGCCAGCATGTCCATTCCCGTCAGGCAACGACTTTTGGATACCTACGGGCCACGTCTTGTGGCAGGGGAGAACACCATTTCGGAGGGTGTTCTTGGGTTTTGCACCGCTCCTTACGTGGTTGACCCCGAGTTGCTGCCTGCTTGGCTGGCACACGAGGAGAGGGAGTGCATCCTCGTCCAGTCCCTTTGCTCCTCGTCCCTCTCAGACAGTTCCGCCTCACGCACCCCCATCTGCACCCATTCCGGTGGATCCTGTCCATGGTTTGCTCCTCCACAGTGCCCATGTGCTACTGTACCTGCCCCATGTATTGCTCCCCCACATGCCGCACTCCGATTGGGTCCGCTCTCCCACAGTGCCCCCAGTACAGTCCCCCTGTACAGTAACATCTTAGTTTTTACCTAGTTTTAGCCTATTAAAAGGGTTTTTTTTTTAAAAAAAAATAATAAAAAATATTATTTTTGTGGTGCCGTGCTGGTACCGCTGGTCTGAGGGCGGCACCATAACCGCGGTACCACCATTATGGTACCGCGGTACCATAATGGCGGTACCACGTGCCACTATGATATATCTATATATATATATATATATATTTTAGATTTGAAACATGAAGCATAGTCTACAGCATCAATATCAAGGTACTCGGGTTCGACACCAAGACACTTGACATCAACTTCAAAGCACTCAAGGGCCGTACCAAGGCACTTACATCAAAGCATGCAACATCAACATCAATCTGTATATGGGAATCTAAGCTCATAGGATGCAATATCAACATCAACCTGTATATGTGACTCTCTTTTGTTGTGTAATATCCTCTCACCCTCACAATAAGATGCAACCTCACTCATAGAAGGAAGCTCACAAGGTGACTCAAAAGTATACTAGGAAGGATGCCCATCAGTATCACTCTCAATATCTATGAAACTATTCTCATGTGTAGGACTCTCAAGAGCAGACTCATCATTGGATAACATAAGTACGTGCAGCACATGTAAAAAGACATGCCACTCAAAGATACATAGATGAATACGGACATATGTACGCCACCTAGAATAAGCAAGATCACCTAAGAGGAAAACTGCAATAGCAATCTTTTGGGAATCAGTACAATGAGGAAGTTAAGTGTCAAAGTAATATCGAAGACGTGTCAAGCATGTCTCAAACACAAGATTGGAAGTCCTATCACTATGATAGACATAGGGGAAAGATAACAGAAAACACCTAGTGAAGTGACAAAGGGAGACAAACACAACACAAAATTTTAACGAGCAGACATGATATGTAAAGCACATGAGCACACACAATACGTTTACATGCAATTTTTGCCTTTCTTGTTCAACCCTTTTCTTTTTATCAACCGACCAAAATAAAATGAAACACAAAATGTAATGAAAACAAAAATAATTTACTTAAAAAAAAGAAAATACGCAAAAAAGTACAAACCCTGAGGGCGAGCACACGAGTTGTCACTTCAATGCCAAAGACCACAATTGGCTTCCCAACAAAAATATCCGACAAATGAAATGATGAGTGTGTTGCCAAAGTAAGAGAAATATAGCGAAAGATAGTTACAAACTGGTTGTTGTCCAAAAACCCCAACAAAATAGCCTCCAAAGGAGACCATGATATTGCAAAAAGAGCCTAAAAAACCAACAAGCGAAATTTTGCAAAAATATGTTGGAAATAGGTGGGTATTCTGCTGCAAATAAACAAGATGGCTCAAACCTTAGCAGTAATGAAATGCCTAAAATGTAGGCCAAAAACAAGCAAACAATTGGTGTTGAAATTACATCCAAATAGGGTGCTAGGAAGAATGGTAGGCAGTGCCTTGAAAGACTTGCAAATGAAGTCTAAAATAGCCTCAAAAATAGGGTGATGGAGTCTCCAAAAGACTGTCAAAAACCAGCAAACAAATGTTAATGAAAAAGTGTTGAAACCTCCAAATAGGGTGCTAGGAAGTGCGCTAGATAATGCTCAAAAAATCCGCCAAAACTATTGCTAGAAAAGATACGCCAAAAATGAACTAGGAAAAAAAAACAAAAAATATATTTTTTTCCCAGATCGGCTATCAATTGTAGTGAAAGTTCTACTGCTAAATGTCCGCTATAGCCAAAGATAATGAAAAACAATTGCCAAAAATGGTGATTGTTACCAAATATAGTTTGAAAATGGCCAAGAACTTACAAAAACAGCCAACCACATGTGGAGAAGATCTGCCAAGTGTGAAGAGCAGTAGGTTGCTAAGAATCTGCTAAAAATGCACCCTCCTAGAGAAAAGATCAAATCAGAAAAGTAGCACTCCCACTAAGGTAGGAAAGTGCTTTGATACCAAGTTACTGACTCAATCTATGGTATTGTATGAAGCATTAATAAATATGATAGACACAATCAAGCGATCTCCCATGAAGAATGACCAAGAGCATTTCACATAATTAATGGCTAAAGCCCTAGAAGTGATAGCAAAGATTTCTCCCACGAAGAGCCCCAACAATACCCAATCATAAGCTAAATAATCAATGAATGCCTAATGTTCAAATGATAGCCCTATATATACTATCTAGAGGCCCTAAGTGGAACCTTCTTGAGATTAATACAACCTACGGTACTTGGGTCCCATAAGGGCATGCCCTTAATGATAACTAGCCCAGTACTTAAAGGTATAATAGTTAGGGGCTATTTTGAGTTTATACTTCTAGTAGATATTAAAAGCAAGAAAAATAATGAAAATTATTATATGGGCCCTTCCTCAAAGTTTCAAGGCAAAAAACTTCTAGATATCAAACTGGACATTTATCAAAACCACCACACACATAAAGTAAAACAGTTGTTATTAGCGAAATCTTGAATTTGCTTTGCTTGGAGGTGTTTTAGGTACTATTAAGGGCATGTAATGCCCTTGGGCCCATTAAATATGGCTATTAAGCCACCAAGCTTATATTCGCACTATTTTATGTCCAAAAGTGCTACCTCTCATACTTTTCAAATAATGCACTAGAGTTTCTTAGAAGGTTCCTTCATGGTTCCCCACAAGACTACAAATGGAGAGCGAGCTTTTGGTTTATTGAGATGCTTGGGCTCTTCTTGGGAGATCTCAATCACATTGAGTGTAGGCCTTTTACTATGATTGTATTTGGCGATCTTTAGTAATCTTTAAAGAAGATTGTTCATTAGAGTCTTTCTATGAATATCAATGTTGCAGCGGATCGCGTTCCGCTGCAACAGCATCTAGAACGAGTGTTTCGGATCGCTTTCTTTTTTTGAGTTGATTTTTTTGCATAATAAGTAAAAAACAAGCACTAAATGGCCTATAAAAACGTTAATAGGACCAAAAAAAAATTTACATTCTGTCTAAACAATTTCAGACACTAAGAAATCTATTTTTCGGAAAAATATCAAAAAAATTGTGCACGTTCCAGGAAACCCTAATAGGATTTCCCGGATCGCATTCCGGAACGGAACGTGCAACTCTGGTGAATATGTTCATCACTGGGTGTTAGAGCACATTCTAGCACATTCGAGTAGGGCACCAGTTTTCTTCGCTTTTAGTTTCTTTTGATTCAAAGAAGAAGCCCTCAATTTTTTATTTTGGCTCCAATTTTCTGTATCATAGTTAAATTCCCATTTTGTTTAGATCACCACATTTTTGGCTTCAAATAGCTCAAGGAAACATTATTTTTTTGTGGCTATTTTCTAGAACACTAACTTCTTAGCTTTCCAAAATCATCTCTTTCCTTTTGGCAACAACTATATTTTTAGGAGCACTAGATATCACGGTGCACTAGTAGAAACTTTGGAAAGTTATTGCAAAATAAAAAATTGGTCAAAGAGGGTATTTTCACATTTTAAGTATAACACTTTTTTGTTTACCATTTGAGTGGATCTATTTGTTGTTTATTGTTCTACAATCATAAAGACTGTTGTTTATTGTTTGACATGCTAGAAGTGCAAGTTATTGCAAAGTCAAACTTTGGTCAAACTAGAAACATTCCGATTTTGTTTTACGATCTTGTTTAGATATTCCTATTGGATCGTAATATTGTTGAGTTCAAAACACTTTTGAGCTCTCCAATTAGAGTTTTTGATCACAAGATCTTGCTAGTCAAAGTTTGGGCAGATACTAAAATATTCTATTTTTTGTGATAAAGATTTTTTCTGGAATGTTGTGTAGATCTTATTCTTTAGTGTTTCACTTGCTCATAGCACCATACAAGTCATTGATCGAACATTTCTAGATCGAGATATTGCAATTTTTGCATCGTTAAATTTTCAATAGGAAAAAACTTCTATTGCACTTGGATCACTAAAAGTCTGATGGTTAGTTTCAATTTGTTTCCGTTGCAATACATTGAGCCATAATACCTTCAAATGCAATTACAATCCACGGATTTTGGCACTCTGTCAGAGTAATTCTAGGTCTCCATTGGATCTGAGAAGAACAAAGTACTTAGATGCCCATTCATTGATGGATGAACAGCGAGAACTGAAGATTGTTGAGAGCTTGCTAGCTAATAGTAGTTGCGTTGTGAAGGTTTTCTGGAGAGCAATTGCAACATAAATAACTTTCTCTATTGTGCCTTCATCCTCCTGGGAGAGAACATCTGATATAACAGAAGTATGATGTTCGGCTAAGGTAGTGAGCCTGTTCCTACTTCAACAGTATGCTTTCACAATTGAAAAATTTCAAGCCCTATGGAAAACTCGTGGGGTAAGGATAGCTCCAAATTGGTGCTACTTATGTTCTCCAAGTGGGGTGATTTACCTTCGACTACTGGTGAAATCAGCTGATGTGAAAGCCTTCATTATGCTTTGAGAGAAAATTTGATACAAATAGTAAGTGTGATGTTCGGGCAAGGTGGTGAAGTAAGCTCTTGCTTAACTATTGTACTTTCACAATAGGAAAAAAATTAAGCCCTATGAAGAACTTACCAGAAGAGCAGCTTCCAAGTGGGGGGTGATTTATCTTTGATTATTGGTCAAATCAATTGATGTGAATTCGACACTTGAGTTAATGCCCAACATAGCTTGCTTACCTGATTTCAATTCGAAAACCTCTAGATTTCGGTTCTGTTTGATTGGCTATTTGAGATGAGATTCTGATTTTAATCTTCAAAAATTCAACTTCATGAAGCTCGGTACTACTATGGAAAGGTTCACCAAAACTGTGTAATTATAAACCTTACCAATTCAATCTTGTGATTAGTCAACAATAATTCCAGTCCTTAATTGGTTCAGAATCAGAATCTTTGTTCGTTTTAGATAGAGTATCTACAGACTAGTCAGTAATATAATTAAATTTTCTAACTTCTTACATTGTCCTAACTGCTTCTAATTTCTTTCTTTTCAACTCTGTCACCTATGTTTCTAACTTACAATATCTATGAACTTCTAATTCAAATCTATCTACAGACTAGTCAATAATATAATTAAATTTTCTAACTTCTTACATTGTCCGGACTCCTAACTGCTTCTAATTTCTTTCTTTTCATACCTGTCACCTACGTTTCTAACTTACCATATCTATGAACTTCTAATTCAAATCTTCTGCTAGTCTGGACTCTTGTCGTACTTATGTAAAATTTTGTTACCCACTCACCAACACATCATTTCGGGTATGCAAGGATTCAGATTGGAATTCTTTGGTAACTAGAAATCATGACTGAATCAAGTTTTGGTTATGCACATTATGGGAAGGGAATCTCTCGTTTGTATGTTTTGAGATAGTATGTCAGTATAGAGATCATTAGTCTGACTATGGATAAAATTCTACTACCAAGGGCTAAAAATCCTAAAGCCTAAAAGTTCCTCTTTTTTATTCCACTCCCAAACTTCAAACCACTTGATTGAATAGAGCTAGAGATGACAGGAGTTTAGAAGAAATTTTTACCCAAACTTCAAACCACAAGATTGGCCTTTGTTGTGATAGAAATGTTCTAGATTGAAAGAATTTTGTGTTTTGAGAATTAAATGAAGAATGCATCTTTATCATGTTGAATGAATCCCAGACTTCTTGGTAAACTTGGAAGAGTCTAGTATGTCTGTTTTTTATACTTTTGGCCCAAGCAGCTTGGAGAGAAAGTTTTGGTTTGTACTGATAGTCTGAATTTTCAAAATGCCTTGGAGATAATTTTTATTTTCAGAGATAATTCTATGATTAATCTTTTGGTGTAACATCAGTAAATAAGTCACTGTTCGTCATTTATTTATAAAGTTCTTTTCTCTCTCTCTTTCTCAATTACTAACCCATAAAGTGCAGATTTCTGCAGTTGGTTTCCCAGACCAGAATTCGGAGATGTCTTGTTCGTCAGCTATTTCAAAATTAGATTGCAGTAGAGCTGGAATTCCACTGAATAGAAAAGAGGAAAGAATTGGTCAATCTTCAGATCAAACTGTTCAGCCAATTGTGAAGGTGGATCCTCTTTCTGCCGTGCGATCTGATCCTTTTCCAGATGAGCAAGCAGAACCTGTAGCAGTCAAAGATTTCACACTGCAAAAAACTTTTAGAGGTCACATGATGCCAATAAGCAAGTACTAGATCTCACTCTCTTCCTCCATGCTTCACACCTTCCATACTTATGTTGGACAATTAAGTTTCTGGAATGCACAGTGACATTGTTGTAAAGTTTAATAGGCTCACGTAATATAAATTCCCGAGTATCAAGTCTCACTGACTGTAGCTCCAAGGGCAGGACAACATATTTTCTCCATATGTGACTCAATGTTCTAAGCATTCTCGATTTTAGTTGTTTGATAATGTTGTACCTCTGCAAATGGGGTCATAAAACTTGTGATCATAAATGTGGATGTAGCCTTTTGTGAATGAGAACTTCAAATAATTGGAGAGAAAAGGAAATTTATAAATTTGGCATTCTATGTACCAACAAAGCGGATCCCTTTTCCAGCATTTTTTCAGAAATAACTGGTTGTTATAGATCTGAATCATCAATGGAAAAACCATTTCTTTTTTGACATGGTCCAACATGCCCTGGGTAGAGACTGCATGAAACCAAGTAAACTTCTGTGACTATCGCAGTTGTAAACAGGCTTGACACTTCCGTTCTTTTGCATGGTCTTCTCAGCTCAATCATAACATTAATGTATGGAAGGATTTAGATGCAAAACATGAATGTGGAAAGAGTTTACTTGGTGGAATGAATCCTGAGGTCTTTTTGCTGTTTCGGATCTGCTAGTGAGAATCAGTGGTGGCAAAATGTTTCTTCAAATACCTTGATCCAATGCTGAGATTTCTTCGCTCTTTCCATATATTCCTCTCAGCTAAGTAGAGGATTACAACACTGATTGGAAAAAAATCTACATACAATGCATGTTGTACACTGGGTTTGAGGGCACTGTTTCTTCACCAATACGACGACATTTGACAAGTCTGTCAAAGCTAGCTGTTGGTTAAATATTCACTCACTCACTCACGCGCGCGCACACACACACACACACAAACACAATGACATGTTTGTGTGTGAGTTTGTAGACACCTTAAGTCTCACAGTGCTGAACATTTGTGAAAGTCTTAAAAACATGAAGCGGATTTAAGTTTCAGTATACGTGAAAATGAATTTCACCAAAAAATCCTAATCACGCTTCCTCAAAAATTGAATATGCTGAAGAAGATCCCACATTATGAATATGCCAAGATTTTGCAAAACTGTGTCGTCCTCCAATTATTGCCATGTCGATGAACACACCCACTTTCCTCTTCCTGAAAAAGCATGGCACTTGAGGCATCAACAAATGTACATAGTGATAACCATGAGTAATTGCAACTTTAAAGATGATAATGTAACTATTTGTAAAAGAATTGACTCTTGACACATGAAAAACGTCTAATCCCATTTTTATTTAGGATGCAGTAAGTTTTGATCATAACATTGAATCTTGAATGTTTGTTTAGGATCAACGTGATCCTAGTATGAGTAGTAGGATCAGAGTGGGGTTGAGTGAACTCATGAGAATGGATATGTTTCCATCTCGGAGATTTCCCAAGTATGTTATTTACTCTTGAGAAATGGAATTTTCATTGTGAGAACTGAGTTACAAGATTCTCATTCAAATATGTGAGTAATATAGGCAGAGAGGATCTTCCAGATATTGATATATGTTTACGTACTGGATCATAGTGAGATTATTCTCATATGGCCATAATTAATCTTGTAAAAATCTACTATGTGTGTTATACACGTATAAGTGATTTCGGCATCTAGACATTTGAGATTTTTGAATCATTGGCAAGATTAACTTGAGTAGCCAAGTTACTCCTGAGTCCTGACTAAAACTAATTGATTTAAATGAGCAATGTGAGGAGAATTCACCAAGAACTGTTTTTTTTGACTTATTATATTGCTTATAAGACGCATAATTTGTGAGTCATTAGGATTCATCAGTGAAAGTTATGTGCATAGAATATAGCGAATTCTTTGTATAGAGTATTTCTCAGTTGAGAAATAGACTCAGTTCATTAGTCATTGTGTCCCAAAGAGCTCAATTGATAACAAATCCTAACGATTCCAAGAATGAAGACTGAGCTTATTTGGAATTCAGCAGAACTTAGCATATCTAGATTCAGTTCTGGATAGTAATCTGAAGTTTTTTGTAGTTGAAGATGGATATCAATACAATTTTGGTAGGTCTTCTGTCTTTAATTACCTGATTGATTGATGAATTGGATAACTCATAATTCTATTAAGAATCTGATTTGAAGAATATTCTTAAAGTCGTGTAATTTCTATGTTGGAAAAGACTTTGGAATGATTCTTATATTTCCTAAGTTGTGTGTTGATTATACACTCCATTATTCTCTAGTGATTAAGGTATGGTTTTGGAATCCAGTGAAATATGATTGACGACGATTGATGGATCATGAATAGGTACTTAATTACTACTAGAGGATTATAAGGAAATATAGTGATTCTTAGTAATGATCAGTAATTCTCGATCTTTTGAATGAGTCAAGAAATCAGATCAATGACTTGAAAAATCTAATTCTCTTTGCTCTAGTGATTTTATTTAGAACGTATGTGTCTTAAAAGCTTTCTCATGGAGTGAATTATTCTACTTGTGGAGAATTTGCTTACTTTAGTGGATTATATTCTACTATAAATTGTACTCTTTAGGTGCTTGTGTACAATTGTCAGCCTAGATCCCTGATTGTTATGGAGACAGACAAATCTATTGAGTTTCAAATGGTTGCTAGCATGAGATGCTAGAAACAAGGGCATTTAGCTGAAGAAGGTATCTAGGGTACTCAGAACGAATCTTGATGAATCTCCTAGAAATTCTAGTAGGTTGAACTACTATGCCTTAGAATTTTGGACATTCTAAGGGTATTCGTACCAAGAAGCATTATGAATTATCTACAAGAAATTCTGGATAGTTTGGACTATAATTATTTGTTTCTTTAACTTTTGACCTTTGATCTCCAGTGTAAGGTGGTGATTCACCCAGCATTTCAAGTAAATTGGATTACATGAAGGTGATGCTATTGACTTGGAGAGAATCAAACACATTGGAAGATTTATTGCTGAGTGAATCTCTGAGAATTGAGATAGTACTCCGATGTAGAGTTAAACAATTGAAAAATTGTTCCATCATTGATTACTTATTAATATGTGATGTGAAACTAAGGATAATGATTATTGGGTAGATGTTGAAAGTTAAAGAATAGGTTGTTAAGGGGAGAAGAATGTTACGTCCACATCTAGTACAGAGGATTTGGAATAACCCCGATGCAGATATTCAGTACTCCGGTGTTTGACCTTATTAGCTATGCCTAGAATTAATTCAAGACCCATGACTAATAACCTTGAGAGGACCCAAGTATACACATAGTGACATGTGGAGCAGTGCATGGCATGTGACAGTTATATGCATGGAGAGAGAATCAATAGTAACTTGTGCTATCTATAGGATGGACCCTGGGCATGCATGGCATCATGCACAAACCCCTAGAAGCTATATGATCTTACATAAACTCACCCATCTACATTCTTGGGTAACGAGTTGATGGTTTTAATTACAAGTTTTCGGTTCTCTTCAGTATTCACTTACCATGGCATGGGTTGAGGCTCTTGGGGTTTGATCTTGAGCTTCTACTTCGTTGGTTGGTTTGGCTCCACAATGTCCTCTATGGTTTATTGTAAGCTAGGTCTTGGTGTGATGTTCACAAAAGGTGTATGAGCAAATACATCAATGGGCTTCCAGGTCTCCTCATTAATGGGTCTCTCGTGCCACTGAACCAAGTATTGTACCCATGACTGCCATTGGCTATGCTAAACTCAAGATCTAAAGTATAGCATCTAGTAAGAATGGAAAGACTTCTTGACTAGTAGAAAACTCGAACATCATGAAGCTCGTCTAGCCTAATAGTAGAGCACATCAAACTAGCAAGGAATGTATTACAACCTTTGGTTGTAGATGGCAACTATAAGTGAGAAGTAACAAGGCTAAGTCTCTCAATTATTTGGAAACATCCATAGTAGCAAGAGCAAGTCCCATGAACAACACAATGTCTATCAAAGCATAGTGTAATTATACATACTGCCATGCTCACGACTGGTCTAGTTACGAATGAAGCCACAGTTAATCTAGAGTAGCACATAAGCAAGACTTAAGCTATAAAAGGAGCACATAAGCAAGACTTAGCCCTAGAAAGCAGGAAAGAGAGAGATTAAAGAGGCTAAAGAGAGAGATCAATATCATCAACTGAATAACAAATGACACAATTTCCCTAGTTATAGCCAAGAGGAAGCCCTAAAAGGAAGCTTCCGGTGGCTAGGGACCAACTGGGAGGGATAATAGTGCGCCCTCCAAGAAGGCCCCCGCTCTCCAGTAATACGTCCAAATGGCCTAATAATGAATAATAAGGCCAAAGGCCAACCATATAGTCTAAGTGTCACTAATGAATAAAAAGGGCCCAAGGCCTGCTTATGCATAAAGTAAAGTTAATGTAAATGGTCGCGGCGAATGCAATGAGCCAAGTCCATAACTCTCCCCGACACAAAAAGAAGACCCAACTGCCGAAAAGAAACTGGATCAAACAGCAGCAAGCCCTGGTGCATCAACAACTAGAACATCATCTGATGTAGAGGAATGAACAAGTGCAGCAAGAGCACAAGCCTGATCCGCAAGTGATGGTGTATGATAAAAGACATCAATAAGCTCCCATGTGGCCTCCTCAATAGGATGACCATCCCACTGGATCAAAAACTGAATTTGTCGGCGGCGTCGACTATGGTATAGACAAACCTGTAATATAGCAGCAGGTAAAAATGGAAACAACTCGGGAGCAGTAAAAAACTCAGCATCACAAGGAGCGTCATCCTCAATAGCAGCATGTAATAAACTGACATGGAATACCTCACAAGCTCGTGTGGAAGCAGGAAGCTATAAGCGATATGTAACTGGACTAAGAACCTCCAAAATGCGATAAGGCCCGTAATAGCGTGGTGCAAGCTTCTCAGTAGAAGCATGGCCCTGGACAAAATGATGACGTGCAAACCGTAGGCGTAGATAAACCATATCTCCAAGCTGAAACTCAACATGGTGGCGGTGACGATCAACTGAGGTCTAATAACACTGCTAAACATGCTGTAAATGAGAACTAGCCTGGGTAATAAGCTCTCGGGCACCTGATAGAAAGGATGCAAGTGTGACAGGTGTATCCTCAGGAGGGAGAGGAATGCCAGGTAAAAGTGGTGCAAAGCCATGAGATAATAAAAATGGTGAGACACCTGTGCTGGTACTAACAGAGCTATTATAGCTATACTCTGCTAAACATAAATGCTGATCCCAATCCTTCCCAGAAGGAGTAACAAAATGGCGTAAATAATCCTCAAGGATTCTGTTAAGGACCTCAAACTGCCCATCAGAAGTAGAGTGATAAGCAAAACCCATAATAAGCTGTACATCCAAGATACGCATAAGCTCTGTCCAGAATATGGATGTAAACTTACTATCCCGATCAGAAAGGATAGTACGAGGAAATCCATGCAGGCGGAAAATCTCTGATAGGAACAAATGTGCACACTGCTATGCTGTGATGGTACTGCGAACTGGTATAAAATGTGCCCGCTTCGAGAACCTGTCAACTACCACCATGCATGAATCATGACCACACTGGGTACAGGGAAGGCCAAGGATAAAGTCCATAGATATATCAGTCTACTGGCGATGAGGAATAGGCCAACTCTGGAGCAAACCAGCAGACTTAGCACGGGAGTACCTATTACGAAGACAGAAAGGGCAGGTACGAATAAGTACAGCAAGCTCAGATCGAAGAGAGGGCCAATAGAAAAGGTCTTTGAGACGAGCATAAGACTTCTGAAAACCAAAGTGACCTCCAACAGGGGAGGAATGAGCATCCGACAACAATTGGGAACGGATACCCAAGGAACTAGGAATACAAAGAGAATCATAACGATAAAGACGGTTGTCAAAAATGGAGTAAACCTGATGAGAACGGGACGAAACTGGTGGGGCAGAATTATAAACATCACGAAAATCAGAACATGTAAGGTATGCGGCAGGTAGATCATCAAACCATGTAGGAATAGTAGAAACAAGTGTATTCAACAATGCTGGAAGACGAGATAATGCATCAGCAGCAGTGTTAGCACGACCAGGACGATACAATACAGAAAAATTAAAAGACTGTAAAAACTACAACCAATGAAACTGACGATCACTAAGGTCACATTGAGAAAACAGATAACGTAAAGACTGGTGATTAGTAATAATGTCAAATGGAACTCGATAAAGATAATGGCGCCACTTCTTAAGAGCATAGATAATAGCAAGAAGCTCTTTCTCATGCACAGAATAACGTTGCTCATATGAGCGAAGACGACGCGACTCATAAGCAATAATGCAGTGTGACTGGCGAAGCAAAGCACCCAAACCAACATTACTAGCATCAGTCTCAACAAGAAACTTCTGATCAAATTGGGGTAAACACATAACGGCAGCATCAACAACAGCACGACGAAGAGTATCAAACGCTGACTGACAATCAGAAGTCCAAAGAAAAGTACTAGACTTCTTCAAAAGTGCATGAAGAGGAGCTGCAATAGTGGAAAAATGAGGAACTGGATGACGAAGGTGAGTGGCTAACCGAAGGAATTTACGAACATGATGAATATCAACTGGTATAGGCCAATCTTGGATGGCCTAAACCTTATGAGGGTCCAGATGAATGTGTCCATTACAAACAAGAAAACCAAGAAACTCGATCTCGGCAACATCAAAAGAACATTTAGACGACTTAGCAAATAACTGGTGAGGTACAAGTAACTGAAATACAGAGGAAAGATGGGAAACATGCTCAGCAAGAGACTGGCTAAAAACAAGAATATCATCAAAATAAACCAAGACACAATGACCAAGAAGCGGACGCATGATGTTATTCATCACATTCTGGAACGTAGGAGGGCCATTAGTAACACCAAAAGGAAGCACACGAAATTTATATAAACCAAGATGAGTACAAAAAGCAGTCTTATGTTCGTCAGAAGGGTGCATCCTGATTTGGTAATATCTAGAACGAAGGTCTATCTTGGAAAAGATTTTAGAGGTACCAAGCTGATCAAAGAGGTCATCCATGTGCGGAATAGGGTACTGATTACGAATCGTCAACTTATTTAAAGCACGATAATCAATACAAAGGCGTTTGGTACCATCTTTCTTACTAACAAGGAGAATGGGGGCACCGAAAGGGCTGTGACTAGGAACAATGAGACCCTGATCTAACAAGGCAGTAATATGGAGCTCAAGCTCATCACGCTAGATCGAGACATACGATAAGGGGGACGGGAAGGATGAGCAGAACCAAGACGCAAGTCAATATGATGGTTCACGTCACGTAATGGTGGTAGCGTCGTAGGTTCTGAAAAGACAAAAGCATACTGATGTAATAAGTCAGAGATCACCTGAGGAACAGCTGCTGGAGTAGCAACTGGAGGAACTGGTACTGCCCGCTAAACACATAATAAGGCTGCACAATGAGCCTTCGGCAGGCTGCGAATAAACTGCTTCCCAGTAATCAACTGGAAGTCTCCCTGAGAATCAATGCCAACAAGTGAGTATGTAACTGCATCATGTGCAAATGTCAATGTCTGCTGTGTCAAGTCCAGTGTAACAGCTCCAAGAGATGCAAACCAATCAACACCAAGGATAAGATCATAACGCTCCATAGGAATAATGTAAAGATCTGCCTATCCAAAAAAATCTTCAATGCAGTATGGTAAATGCTGAAACATCTTAGAACTAGGAACAGAATGGGAACTGGCAACCTCAACTATGAGAGGCTGTGAAGCAGGAACAGGTGAAGCACGGATCCGACTAGTGATATAACTGCTAATAAAAGAATGAGTGCTGCCAGTATCAACTAAAGCAATATACTCACGACCTATAATGCGTACACGTAACCGAATGGAGCGAGGACCAGGACGCCCTGTCCAAGTAGCATAGGCAAGCTGAGCATGGCAAGTAGCAGGAAGTAAATCAGTGGATGGCTCAGAGAATAGGTCAGGCTTATCAGAAATATGAATGTAGATATCGGAATCATCTGGAGTACCCTCATGGTAAAAAACAGCAGTAGTAGTAGGGAGAGGCTGACGGCAATCACGGGCAAAATGGTCAGGTGTAATAGATCCTAACACCACAGTAGGGCAAACACTAACTGATCCACCCAACCTTGCCTACTCCCTGATATAGAGTAAGCCCCTCCTAGCCCAGTGTGAGGACTGGTAGCATGCAACTGCCAAGTGTCGGCCACGTGGCACTGACGTGGCCGACTGCACGTCGGGACCCAACTGGGGGCCCTATCCTGCTGATAGCGTCCCTAGGCTGTGTTAGGCCCGCCATGGCTATGGACCGTGTTGGGGCACACTACTCACACTGTCTTGCCCTGTTGGTCATGTACGCTGGAGACGACCCTGACTGTGGTATCTGACCTATCTGTGTTCCCTAGGGTTCGGCACTGGTTATGAGCTCGTAACACTCCCTCCCCCTTAAGGACCGTCTTGGTCCTCTAAGACAAAGTCTGGAAAAATCTTCCGAAGGACGCTGCCTCTTTCCCAAGTGGCATTCTCAACAGGCTGATCATTCCACTTAACCAGATATTCTTGGTATAGAGTATGACGAGTCTGCGTCTCTCTACTATCAAGAATCTCCTCTGGTTCATGTGGAGGTTGCTGAGGATCCAATGGGAGAACTAGAACACTGTCCCCTACCAGATTGTCTGATCTGGTTAAGGCTTTTCGTAACTGACTTACATGAAAGACTGGAAAAACCTTACTTCTGTGTGGGAGTTCTAGTTCATGGGTGACCTCGCCTAGTCTCCTACTGATGGTAAAGGGACCACAATACCTTGGAGACAACTTAGCACACACTCTTGATTTGAGGGTTTTAGAGTCGACTGGGACTCTCAAGTAGACTTTCTCACCAGTGGAGAACTGCACATCCCGTCTCTGTGGATCTGCATAATGCCTGGCTCGATCCTGGGACTTCCTAAAGCTACGCGTAGCATGTTCTATCATCTGGTTTAGGTCCTCTAAAAAGTTTCTGGCTGCTTCAACTTTTTCTTGTTTAAACCCTACAGCTGTGTGTGAGCGTGGCTGAAAACCGTACATCGGCATAAATGGGCTGTATCCCGTAGCTGAATGTTTGGTACTGCTATAAGCAAACTCTAATATCAAGAGATACTCCTCCCAATTAGTTTGCTTCTTGCTGATGTATGCACGAAGCATATCCTCCAGCACTTGATTTACCCTCTCTGTTTGACCATCCGTCTGTGGATGGTCTGAGGTACTCATATTAAGTTTAGTATGGAGATGATGGAATACTGCCCTCCAAAAATTTCCAGTAAACTTATTGTCTCGGTCGTTGACTATGCCGGAAGGTAGACCGTACAATTTAAATAGCCCGTCTACAAACAACCTCGCTAACTCTGGAGCTCTAACGGTTGTTTTGGTCGGAATGAAATGAGCCATTTTGGTCAGACGGTCAACTGTGACCCATATAGTGTCATTACCCTTTTGGGTTTTAGGCAGGCCTACTATAAAATCCATGGAGATACTCTCCCATTTACCAGCTAGTATTTCTAAGGGATGCAACAACCCTCCTGCCTTTAAACGCTCTGCTTTGTTTACTTGACATTTCTGGCAACTGGTTACATACTGGTGGACGTCCTTTTTCATACTGGGCCAGAAAAATTGCCTACGAAGAAGCTCATAGGTAGCCTGGATGGCCCGCACTAGGATTGTCATGACATTCATATAGGACCTGCTGCCTATAATCCTCTGAATTGGGGACACATACTCTATCTCTATAGAGCAAGTACTCATCCTGAATGGAATATTGTTTCCATTTGAATCCTTGAGTCAACTGACCCTCAACCACTGGGGTTTGCTTGCGTAATACAGGCTCAAAATCCTCAACGTCATCTGACGACGTATACTCGGACTCATCATCATCCTCAACGGAAGCTGTCGTATTCTTGGATGAACTAGCACCAGCCCCGGGAACTGGTTCTGGAGTCTGTAACTGTCTGCACTGGACTGAGTTCCAGATAGTAGAGAAGAATGCATCATGCTAGCATTTCCCTCTCAAGGACTCGAGTAACTCATTACAAATCTGAGTGAAACTCAGCTCGTTTATCATAAGCATTCTGCTAAGGGCATATGCTACTGTATTGAATTTTCCACGTCTATATCTGATAGACATGTCAAACTCTTGCATCAACTCTGCCCAACGAGCTTTCTGACCTCTAAGCTCAGGTTGATTGCAAAGGTATCTGAGACTCTCATGGTCTGTCAGGACCTCAAAGTTGGCACCATACAAATAATGCCTCCAAGTCTTAAGGGCATGAACTATAGAAAAGAGTTCCTTTTCATAGGCACTGTATCTAGTCTGAGCTGGCTCGAGTTTTTGACTCTCGAACGCAACTGGTCGTCCACCCTGAGTTAGCATAGCACCTACTACAAAGTCGCTAGCATTTGTTTCGACCACAAATGGCTGATTGGGTTCGACGACTTTTAAAACTGGTGCTGTAGCTAAGGCTGTTTTGAGAGCATCAAAGCTCTCCTGCTGTGCGGACTCCCAAATGCCCGATACGGAGGTTTAGAAACAGGTGTTGTACCTGGTACTAGGTTTACTACATGATCTACCTCTCTGCTAGGTGGTAAACCATGTGGCAAATCTTGAGGAAAAACATCTTTAAATTTAGACAATAAAGTTTCTAATTTACTGATTTTCTGCTGAATAGAATTGGAAATAGAAACTTCAGGAATAAACTGAAAGTCACATAAGAATACCTGATGGTCTTCGTCTCCGATTAGCTGACAGAGCTCTGAATTGCAGACCATAGGACTGTTGGGAACATCATGCTCCCCATGCAACTGGATCTCTCGGCCTTTATGCTGAAAGCTGAGGGTGTTCTCCTGATAGTTTCTGTGGAGGGAAGGTCCTAAACTGTAGAGCCAATCTCTCCCGAGAACAATATCTGTGCGATCCAGGTGCATTATCTGAAAGTTTATTTCATCTTGGTACCCCTGAATACCAAGATTCAACTTACTTACCATAGTTTCCCATATTTTTTTATCTTCACCCTTAGCTAATGAAACTATGTACCTATGCTAACTAGGTACTTCTGGTAGTTTAAGCTTTTTAACCAGGGTGTAGTTGATGAAATTATGGGTTGCCCCATCATCAACCATAACTCTTACTGACTGGTTACCAACTTTCCCATCCATACGTACTAGGTCATGCGGCCCAAAGCTGAAGGGTCTCGCTAGCATTGCAGAGGTCAGCTGGCAACAGTGTTCATGATCTTCATGATACACTTTGATCTCGGAAGCTGCCGAGTCATTGGGGAAACATACAGTCTGAACAAGATGAACTTGTTTTTTATCTTTCTTATCTTTTTTAGTGAAAGGCCCCTTGGGACACTGTCTGACTGTGTGTCCCTTGCCCATACACACAAAGCACAAACGTTCTTGTTTGGCTTTCTCAAAATCATCTGGTTTTAAGGGTTGTATGATTGAAGGGCGTTTCTGAGGAGCTTCACTTTTAAATTTATCTTGGTTCTTTCTTTTTAAAACTTTCTTTTTAAATTGAAGGTCTTTCTGAGAAGGCTGCTCAGAAGGTGGCTGCTGTCTCGCCTTCTTCCTACCTACTGAATCATCATAGATTTGAGCATATCTGAGAGCTTGCTCAAGGGTAGTAGGCGAGTTTCTCTGGACCTCTACTTTATATTCATCTTTGAGGCCACGGACAAATCCCCTGATTTTCTGATAATCATCCATATTTTTAATGTCTAAAATTGCTTCTCGATACTGCGAGATATATTGGATGAGGGACTTGTCCATTACTGTTCTTTCTCAGGCTTCCCAGGCTCTATCAAGTTCATTTTCTGGTAGAAATTCTCTTAGGAAAGCTTCTTCAAAAGCTTTCCATGACCGGGGAGTCTGCCCAGTCTCCTGGAGATTTAACCACCATTTATAGGCCATAGGCCCTAAGGAAAGACTGGCCTCAATAGCTTGCAAATGGTCAGGGGTTTGTTTAAGAGCATGAATGTTCTTCCATTTGCAGAGGAAGGTTTGTAGAATGTCTGCATTTCTATCCTTCTCTTCCCCATTAAAAGTAGGAGGCTTTAAATCTTTAAAAACACTGGGCTGAGACCATAAAGTCTCACCCGAAACTGATGGAAGTGGAGGGAAGGCTTCCTTTCGCGGAACTCAAAATCAAGCTTTTGAGTTCAGCGAACGAGTCGTCCACACTGGACTTGAAATTGGCTAATGCCAACTTCAGTTCATCCACTTCTGTTACCAACTAGAGAAACTGCTCCTTGGTAACCAGTTCGTCGAGTTCTTCGGCGAATTGTTCCTGTTCTTCCAATTCCATTGGTTCCTTCCCTTTTCTGTAAGCCAAGGCTTCTGTTTCAAGTTCTTCGAAGCCTCTCTCCGGGGGTTGATCAGGTCCCTGAGGAGTGGTCATCTTGGAAACTGAAAGAGAGCTACCTTAACTTCTGAAGGAAAAAAAAGTCTAAAAGACTAAGTTACAACTGTACAAGGGAAAGGAAAGATGACTTAGCTGTTTCTGAGGACTGTACTTCCAAAGAAATTATGAAGAGGAACCCTTTCAGCTCTTTACCCCAAGATTTCAGACCTGCTGTCCCGGAAAATGCCAGTTTGAAGCTTCAAAACGGTGCCAAATTTCCCAGTGCTTGAGTTGAGTAGCTGACTGATTTGATTTCAGATGTGGGGCTCCAACAAACTGAGTAAAAACCGGAAATATGCAAGAAAAATCCGGAATTTTTGGTCCCTGCCCTCGCTGTCTGGACAGCAACCTGTCTGACCCAATTTGTTCAATTTACAACTCAAAAATCTGCTTGAATCTCTGAGTTGACCTCAGCTGGTAGGTCGTTGGTCTGTGGCAATCAAGTTCAAAGTTCAAACTTCTGAGAAATCTTGAAAAACAGGGATGAAATTCCACTTTTTCACCTCCCTGTCCAGCGCTGGCCCTGCTAAGAAAATTTGCTTGAAAATCCCTCAAACTTCCTTGGATTTCTCTGAAATTTCAGAGGTAGATGTCTAATCCCACAGCGATGGACTTGCTTGCTGGTTTCTACTCTAAATCCTTTCTAAAATCTCCTATCAGATGTCTGAAATCTGATATAGATTGCTGCCTTTCCAGCGATTTACCTATAGAAGGAATTCTACTTCATACAACTGTAAATTCTCAGTGAATTTCAAGGGTTTGAAGGCTGTGCACCTACAGCGATTATCCTCCTCTGATCTTTTTTGAGAAACTGAGAAACATTTCCTATCTTCTGATAGCTTTCTCTACTGCTGCTCCTGAACTCCCTAGGATGGAGATGGCTCTGATACCAGTGTAATAGATCTTAACACCACAGTAGGGCAAACACTAACTGATCCACCCAACCTTGCCTACTCCCTGATATATAGTAAGCCCCTCCTAGCCCAGTATGAGGACTGGTAGCATGCAACTGCCAAGTGTCGGCCACGTGGCACTGACGTGGCCGACTGCACGTCGGGACCCAACTGGGGGCCCTATCCTGCTGACAGGGTCCCTAGGCTGTGTTAGGCCCGCCATGGCTATGGACCGTGTTGGGGCACAATACTCACATTGTCTTGCCCTGTTGGTCATGTACGCTAGACACGACCCTGACTGTGGTATCTGACCTATCTGTGTTCCCCAGGGTTCGGCACTGGTTACGAGCTCGTAACATCAGGACTCTTACAACGAAAGCAAAGACGCTTCTGCTGAAGGTCAGCAAACTCTACAGACGTGTAACGTCGGACAAAAGCAGGTCGAGGGGGTCAGAGGACGAGGAGACGAAGGGACAATGGAAAGAGTTGGAACAGAAGGGGCAGGTGTAGGGGTGGACGTAGTGGGAAAAGATGAAGCAGAAGGACGGGGTCGGGAGAAGCGGGAAGGAAGGGTGTCAGAGTACTTATGCTGTAAAGTACTGGCAACAAGTGTGGGAGGACGGAAGGAAAAAACATCATAACGTAAGGCACCATGAAGCCTAGCAATGTAACGAGAAATAAGCTCAGTGGGCTGTAGATCTGCGAAAAGATAAGAAAGCTCCATAAACTGATCTGTATAAGAAGCAAGGTCACTGGTCTGAGTGAGACTATGGAATGTATCACGTTGGCAGTTGAGCCACTGAGGATCAATCATAGCATGACGGAGGTCACGGCGAAAGGTATGCCATAAATGGATCCCTTCCCGATCAGGATCAGCTCGATAAACTCGCCACCACGTGGCGGCGCGTCCATCTAAATGTAAAGCAACCAACTGGATCTTTTGAGGATCAGTCTTAGGGTAGATCTGAAAATATGTGTCAAGCTTAGCAAACCAATTCTCTAGAATAAGTTCCCGTCAGAGGAACCAGAATAGGTAGCAAGCTGTACCCTATGACGAAAGTCTCGAGCAAAGTGTGGCTCAGGAAGTGGGGGACATAGAAAAGAAACCAGGAGGTGGGTTAGGTGGAATGAATGGTCCACCACCAGGTTGACTAACAGAAGAAGATGGAAATCCAAATGGAGGGAGAGTCCCAAATGAAGGAAAAACAGGACTTTACCAGGACCATGAGGCTGTAAAGAATCAATCTGCGACTGCATAGTAGCAAAGCCGGTCATAATTGTATCGAAGCGAAGAACGAGGCTAGAAAGGGTATCATCCATGCGACGAAACTGATCGGATAAGTTTTCCTGAGTAGTCTCACTCGGGGTAGGTGAATGTGCCATAATGATAGTGGAAGGAATAGACGAAAACTTGAGGCAGCGGACTCTTGTCGTCACCCCAAATTAGTCTATTAAAACCAATATTATCACAACTAAGAAAGGTTAGCAATCAACAGATGCAAAAACAGGTAAAAATGCGCTGGACAGCCAGGAGGGAAATGTCAAATTGGAATATCAAACGGAGTCGGAATTCCGTGAAATGTGGGTGAGGATGGGCGCTGGAAAGCCTTTTGATACACTATGAAAGATGGCTGGAAACAGAAAAAATAATAGGCGAAAGTGACAAGTCGGAAGGGCTGGGGCAGCGATGAACAGGCTGAAGGATTTTGATAATTTGGAATAGCAAACGATGATGGAATTGGGTGATTTTTGGATGAGGATGGGCACTGGACAGGCTGGGAAATAATTGTGGAAGATGGCTGCAAATTGGGAAAATATTGGATGAAAGTGACAGGTTGGAAGGTAGGGAAAGCGATGGAAAGGAATGAGGAGCAACGCTGGGCAGCAAGGAAGAGAGGGAGCAAAGCCAGGGGAGCGCTGGGCAGGAAGGAGTATAAAGGGGCAACGAGGGAGCAGGGCTGTCAAGGCAACAATGGAGCTGTAGGAGCAGTGATGGAGGAGCAGGGCAAGGCAGCGAAAGAAAAAAAATTTCCAAGATTATGCTCAAGAAAGTGCTCTAATACCAAGTTACAAATGAAGCCACAGTTAATCTAGAGCTAAGCTATGAAAGCAACACATAAGGAAGACTTAGCCCTAGAAAGCAGGAAAGAGAGAGATTAAGGAGGCTAAAGAGAGAGATCAATATCATCAGCTAAATAACAAATGACACAGTTTCCCTACTTATAGCGAAGAGGAAGCCCTAAAAGGAAGCTTCTGGTGGCTAGGGCCCAACTGGGAGGGATTATAATGCGCCCTCCACGAAGGCCCCCACTCTCCAGTAATATGTCCAAATTGCCTAATTATGAATAATAAGGTCAAAGGCCAACCATATAGTCTAAGTGTCACTAATGAATAAAAAGGGCCCAAGGCCTGCTTATGCATAAAGTAAAGTAAATGTAAATGGACGCGGCGAATGTAATGAGCCAAGTCCATAACTGGTCTCGGGTAGCGTATCCACGCTAGAGATCGGTAGACCAACAACCCGTAAGTTATTTATGATTATAAGGGGTTTGGGGCCCTTATGTGAATATGGTCATAATTAATGGTTGTAGGCCTAAACTCATGATGGTGGATTTGTATGGGTCTATCAGTGAGTCATTGAGGAACTGGATGACGTGGCCCAGATAGGCTGCATAGGTGTCCAGTGAGGTGTCACAATGCACTACTAGTGGTGCATGGGCCTTGGAGGGTTTAAGTACCTATTGGGCTCTCACTAGTGCATGCTTGATTGCGTGATAGGTAGCTACATGCTGCTTGAGTGATTCCTCATTCCTCATTGAGATTGATCCATAGCTCGGGGGCTAGATTCGTTCGATCTAGGATTGGTTGGGTTGGTTTGTCCAGCATCCGTACCCTTTGTGGTTGCTTATTTTGGCATGCTTTTAGAATAGGATCTGTGGATTAGGACTATATATTGGTATCAGAGCCAGTTCTAAGCATGTTTTGCCTTTGATTTGTGTGGGTATTTTTCCGTTGTGTGATACGAAATCTCGACGTTTTTTGAGAAATCTGTGGAGTAAGCAATAAGTGGGGAAAAGTCAATTTGCTCTTCCCGGGAATTACTTTTTTGAAGTGAAATCGATTGTAGGGTACGTGCACTACCAGGTATACAATCGATTTGGTTTTTAAGCACTTCAAATTAGTATTTAGGAAGTAAATTTTGGATTTCTTGATTCACTTATGTTGCCGATTACTTCATTAAGAGCACTTTTCCGATAGCAAGGGTTTCAATTCAAGGCTATGCTGGTTTTTTCTGTTATGGCTTCTTGTTCTTCACATAGCTGTGGTTTATGTGTTTTGTATTGGCTGTCTTTTGCTTTTGTGATGGAGCCGGATTAGGCTTAAATCCAAGAAAAGCAGGAAAAGACGTTCAATAAGACTAATGTTTGCTGTGAGTGTTGGTGTTTTCTTACAGAATTTGCAGGTGATTCACAGGTTGTGCTGTATTTTTTTTCAAACTAACTAGTTTTGCAGGCTTTTGTGAATCAGTAAAGCCATCACATAGATGGTCTGGTTTACAGGATTGTCTATTCTATAAATTAATGATAGGCACTTGAAAAAACAGCAGTTCCACCTAATACCTGCATGAAGCTGGGTTAGAAAGGAGGGCCAAAACGCGCGCCTACCTCCCTCGTTTTGGCTGCCATCTCTCTCTCTCTCTCTCTCTCTCTCTCTCTCTCGTCTTCCTTCTCGCGAGCTGCACGCAAGACCTGAGGGCATTTTTTGGAGGGGGGGGGGGGGGGGGGGGGGTTAGTTGTTTAACTTTGAGTTTCTTTTTAGTTAACTCAAGTGTTGAGCATGGTAGGTAGAAGGGGGGGGGGGGGGGGGGTTGGCTGGAGGTTAGTCAAATGCTAATTCGGTTTTTTGTTTTCTGGCACTTTAGTAGTTATTGACTATCTTCTTTATGCAGTTAATTTTGATGCATCGACATGGTTTTTTTGGCATTTTTATTGCTTATAATCCATTTGCAAAGTTCATTGGTATAATTTTGATAAGCGCACGGGTGTCTTAAAAACTATGTTTTTTTGGACATTGCTTCATTATGAACAATTATACCTGCAATGATGTTAACTGAACGTAAAATTTTTCAATTTTTTCAGTTTTTACATGCAAATGGATAAGGATGAAGTTCCGGTGGGGGGAGAACACGGAAATTCATCCGGCATCACCAAATAGTGATGGCCCCCTAGAACTACCTTTGGCAAGGTTGTGTCGGAACTACATCAAAGCAATAAACAACGAAACAGCCAAATGCAAAATCTATTTAAACAATTACAAGCCATTAACTCATACAACTTGGGCTACCAACCGGAAATTTTTTCCGGCGATATAAAGTTTAAACGCTCAGAAGTTGTGGAAGACTAGGTAAACCATTGGACGAGCTATTTTAGCTTGCACAACATCCCAGAAGAATAGCAAATTTCTTCAGTTTTGTTGTTTCTTGAGGGCAAGGCCTCCTCTTGGTGGAGGGAACTACCCGTGAAACCAGTGACTTGGGCTGGATTTCTGCCGTAAGGCTTTTGTCACGATTGCCGATTCTGAACTTTATATTCGCTTTTATGAATCATTCACATCAATCGAATATTTGACTTTAAGCTCTTGAAGTGGATGGTCTTTAGAAAGTCCTCACAACAGGATTCTAGTCTAAGCATACCATACAAAGCAACAACACATGGGAACCGGTGGAGGTTAAACCAACCCAACCAAACCTAGATCGTACGGATCTAGCCCCCAAGCTATGGATCAATCAGAGTCATGGAAAGAGGAGTCACACCAGCAGCATGTAGCTACTCATCACAAATCAAGCATACACTAGTGAGAGCCCAGCAGGTATACTTATACCCTCCAAGTTCCATGCACCACTAGTAGTGCACTGTGACACCTCACTGGACACCTCTACAGCCTATCTGGGCCATGTCATCCAGTTCCCTAATGACTCACTAATAGACCCATACCAACTCCACCACCATGTGTTTAGGCCTACAACCATTTATTATGACCATGTACACATAAGGGCCCCAATTCCCTTATAGTCACAATTAACTTACGGGTTGTTGGTCTACCGGTCCCTAGCGTGGACACACTACCCGAGACCAGTCATGGGCATGACATTCTTCCCCCCTTATTCAAGTTCTGACCTGAGAACTTAAAACTGGGAAAGTTCCTCCTTAAGCTTCCTTCTTGTTCCCAGGAATCGTCATCGTCTGTACATCCCCTCCATCGAACCAGATGCTCGGTAACTATGCGATTTCTCAATCGTTTAGTTCTTGTATCCAAGATCTTTTCGGGTTCAAGACGAGATACATCTGATGATTCATCCAACAGGTCCAACTGATCTCCAGATCCAAGATGCTCTCCTTCACGTAGACTCTTTTTGAGACGACCAACGTGAAATACGGGATGCACTTGCGATCCATCCAGGAGTTCCAATTGGTAAGCTAAGGATCCGATCTTTTTCAAGATCTTAAACGATCCTCTATATCTAGGGGACAACTTATAATGCTTGCCGGTACGCATTACACTTCATCCTTCGGGATTCTCAGATATACCCAATCTCCCACTTGGAAGTCTCTCGGTGATCTTTTCAGATTTGCATAATGTTTCTCCCTATCCTGGGCACTTTGGACATTTTCACATGCAATCCGTAGCATTTCCTACATATCGTGTAGGAAATCCGCTACTTTCTGAAACTTGATTGTCCGAGTCTCAACCGCGATGGGTGACCTAGGCTCAAAACCGTACATAAGCATAAACGGGCTATAACCGGTAGCCGAATGCTTACTACTATTATAGGCAAACTCGATCAATGGAAGGTACTTTTCCCAATCAGATTGCCATCTAGAAACATATGCCCGAAGCATTTGTTCCATTGTCTGATTTGTTCTTTCCGTCTGTCCATCCGTCTCAGGATGATCAGAAGAACCCAAGCTCAGTGTTGTCTCTAATTTAGCAAATACGGCCGACCAAAAGTGACCGGTGAACTTCGGATCATGATCGCTCACAATATCACTTGGTAATCCGTAAAGCCTAAACAGACGCTCTACAAATATCTGAGCTAAATCAGAAGCCTTCGCGGTGGTCTTTACCGGAATAAACATAGCCAATTTGGTAAGACGGTCGACCACAACCCAAATTGCATCATGCTGTTTATTCGTCCTTTGTAACCCAACCACGAAATCCATGGAAATACTATCCCATCTCTTATCAGGGATATCCAGTGGATGCAACAAACCGCCCGCCTTATGGCGTTCAGCTTTATTCGACTGGCATTGGTCACACTTGACCACATAAGATTCTACAAAGGGCTTGAGTTTTGGCCAATAAAAATCCCTTCATACCAAATCCAATGTACGACGTATGCCGGGATGTCCTACGCATGGTGAGTCATGACATTCATAAAGAATTTTATTCTTAACAACATCCACATCAGGCACACAAACCTTCCCTTTCCTGAACAAAAGTCCATTACGGATAGAGAAGTCATCAGTACCCTTTATATCCTTCCCCCCAGACTGATCACCATGATCATCAGTCCCGCTTGATGACACTGCTAGAACCCTATTCCAGATTGGTCCAAAATGTGGGTCTTTCTCATAAAGACCTCTCAGGGAGAGATAAAAGACCATATTGATCTCAGTGAAGGAAAGTTCGTTCACTTCACCAATTCGACTAAGTGCATCAGCCACCTGATTAGATGAGCCCTTGATATACCACACTTCAAAGTCAAATTCTTGCATGAGTTCTGCCCATCTGGCCTTACGACCTTGCAAATCATTCTGATTACAAAAATACTTTAAAAATTGATGATCCGTATTAACCACGAATTTATTACTGTATAGGTAATGCCTCCATGATTTCAAAGCATGAATCACCGCAAGAAGCTCCTTTACTTGAGTGGTGTACCTGACCTGTGCATCGATTAGTTTCTTACTCTCGAAGGCAACGGGCTGACCCTCCTGTAAGAGAATAGCTCCAATAGCCATATCACTCGCGTCAGTGTTAATGACGAATGGCAAATCTGGATCCCGCTATTCTCAGAACTGGAGCTGAGGCGATTAGAAGTTTGCGAAAACCCTCATGAAGGTCAATATCATCAGCTGTCAAATGAATACAATGAGGGCCTAATTATACCCACAAAGAAGCCCAAAAGAAGCTTCTAGAGGATAAGGATACTGAACCTTATCTATCTGGGTCCCATAAGGACATGCCCTTAATGGTAATGGCCCAGTACCTAAGGGTATACTAGTTAGGGGCTATGTACTGAGTACATAACTCTTATTACCAAGGTAAAGAAGTTCCTTAAAAAAGAATTCGCACTTTGATTCTTTTGCATAAAGCTTCTCTTATCTTAAGATACGTAAGACAGTACGGAGATGCTTAGCACGCTCTTTGAGTGTTCAGCTATAGATCGGAATATCGTCCAAAAACACTACTACGAACTTCCCCAAATATGGACGAAATAAATCGTTCATCATTTGCTGGAAAGTAGCCGGAGCATTTGTCAAACCAAAGGGCAATACAAGAAACTCGTAGTGGCCAAACCTGGTCCTAAAACCGGTTTTAGATACATCTTCCGGATGTATCCTGATCAATTTTCGTGAAATATTTAGGTCCATTCAATCGATCTATGAGATCGTCCATCCTGGCAACGGGTATTTATTTTTAACTGTTAGTTTGTTCAGACCCGTGTAATCTACACATAGCCGGAAACTCCCATCTTTCTTACTCTTAAGAAGGACAGGTGCTCCCCATGGAGATTTACTTGGTCTTATGTGTCCCATCTTGAGATACTCCTCGATCTACCTAGCCACTTCCTCCTCTTCCTTCTGACTAAACCGAATTGGTTGTCGGAAGATAGGACGACTATCGGGCAAAAGATCTATCTTATGATCCACCGACCGAGCAGGTGGCAGTCCATAAGGTAGCTGCTTCGGAAAAACTTCACTAAACTCTTGCTTTAAATCTGGCAAAAGCTGTTGTTCCTGATGCGAATTTTCGGTGTTAAAGCATGAAAACAGATTCACATCTCCAACATCACAATGCATACGAGATTTCAAAAGCAAGTGAAAGAGTTCATACTCAGAATCATGAAGTTTCTCAATTAATTCAGCCAAGGAAATCATCGGCGATGGAAGTACATCGGTCTCTCCAGAAATAGAGACAATTTGATCAAACTTATCTTTCAATACCATAGAATGATTATTAAAATCTATCTCTAAAGAGTCTGATTTGCCAAAAAACCATTCATAGCCCAAAATCACATCAGTCCGGTCCAGATTCATGACATGGAAATCCAACGGCTCAACATAGTCCTGCATCCGAAGCTCTAAGTTTGAGACTTTGACATCCCAAATCTCAGTGTCCGACCCTGAGGCAAGACGGACCACGTAACGGTGATCACTGGCCATGGTGGGCACTCGGAGCTTCTGCACAAGTCGAGCATTCAAAAAATTGTGAGTACTACTTGAATCAAATAGCACATTCACAAGTAGCATATTTGGGTCACGTTATCTCATCAGATGGGATTAAAATGGACCCGAATAAGGTTAAAGCCATACTCAGTTGGCTAAGACCTCAGAATATTTGGAACTTCAGATCTTTCTTGGTTTGGCGGGATATTACAGACGATTTGTCAAGGAATATGCTCAGATAGCAGTTCTCATGACAAATCTTCTTAAGGGGAAGGGAAAGGAGTTCATTTGGGAGTCCGCACAGCAGGAGAGCTTTGATGCTCTCAAAACAGCCTTAGCTACAGCACCAGTTTCAAAAGTCATCGACCCCAGTCAGCCATTTTTGGTCGAAACAGATGCTAGCGACTTTGCAGTTGGTGCTGTGCTAACTCACGGTGGATGACCAGTTGCGTTCAAGAGTAAAAAACTCGAGCCAGCTCAGACTAGGTATAGTGCCTATGAAAAGGAACTCTTTTCTATAGTCCATGCCCTTAAGACTTGGAGGCATTATTTGTATGGTGCCAACTTTGAGGTCCTGACAGACCATGAAAGTCTCAGATACCTTTGCAATCAACCTGAGCTTAGAGGTCTGAAATCTCGTTGGGCAGAGTTGATGCAAGAGTTTGATATGTCTATCAGATATAGACGGGAGAAATTCAATACAGTAGCAGAATGCCTATGATAAACGAGTTGAGTTTTACTAAGATTCGTAATGAGTTACTCGAGTCCTTGAGAGGGAAGTGCCAATATGATGAATTCTTCTCTACTATCTGGAACTCAGTCCAGAGCAGACAATTACAGACTCCAGAACCAGTTCCCGGGGCTGGTGCCAGTTCATCCAAGAATACGGCAGCTTCCGTTGAGGATGATGATGAGTCCGAGTATACGTCAGATGACGTTGAGGATTCTGAGCCTGTATTACCCAAGCAAACCCCAGTGGTTGAGGGTCAGTTGACTCAAGGATTCAAATGGAAACAGTATTCCATTCAGGATGAGTACTTGTTCTATAGAGATAGAGTATGTGTCCCCAATTCAGAGGATTATAGGCAGCAGGTCCTATATGAATGTCATGACAATCCTAGTGCAGGACATCCAGGCATACAGAAGACCTATGAGCTTCTTTGTAGGCAATTTTTCTGGCCCAGTATGAAAAAGGACGTCCACCAGTATGTAACCAGTTGCCAGAAATGTCAAGTA
The DNA here is from genome assembly GCA_029204225.1 of Diphasiastrum complanatum. Lineage (NCBI taxonomy): Eukaryota > Viridiplantae > Streptophyta > Lycopodiopsida > Lycopodiales > Lycopodiaceae > Diphasiastrum > Diphasiastrum complanatum. Next base: position 60,509,273 of record CM055095.1, on the reverse strand, counting down.
AACAAAGCAGAGCGTTTAAAGGCAAGAGGGTTGTTGCATCCCTTAGAAATACCAGCTGGTAAATGGGAGAGTATCTCCATGGATTTTATAGTAGGCCTGCCTAAATCCCAAAAGGGTAATGACGCTATATGGGTCACAGTTGACCGTCTGACCAAAATGGCTCATTTCATTCCGACCAAAACAACCGTTAGAGCTCCAGAGTTAGCAAGGTTGTTTGTAGACGGGCTATTTAAATTGTACGGTCTACCTTCCGGCATAGTCAGTGACCGGGACAATAAGTTTAATGGGAATTTTTGGATGGCAATATTCCATCATCTCCATACTAAACTTAATATGAGTACCACTGACCATCCACAGACGGACGGTCAAACAGAGAGGGTAAATCAGGTGCTGGAGGATATGCTTCGTGCATACGTCAACAGCCCATTTATGCTGATGTACGGTTTCCAGCCACGCTCACCCACAGCTGTAGGGTTTAAACAAGAAAAAGTTGAAGCAACCAGAAACTTTTTAGAGGACCTAAACCAGATGATAGAACATGAGAAGCGTAGCGTAGCATTGGGCAGTCCCAGGATCGAACTAGGCATTATGCAGATCCACACAGACGGGATGTGCATTTCTCCACTGGTGAGAAAGTCTACTTGAGAGTCCCAGTTGACTCTAAAACCCTCAAATCAAGAGTGTGTGCTAAGTTGTCTCCTAGGTATTGTGGTCCCTTTACCATTAGTAGGAGACTAGGCGAGGTCACCTATGAACTAGAACTCCCACATAGTAGTAAGGTTTTTCCAGTCTTTCATGTAAGTCAGTTACGAGAAGCCTTAGCCAGATCAGAAAATCTGGTAGGGGACAGTGTTCTAGTTCTCCCATTGGATCCTCAGCAACCTCCACATGAACCAGAGGAGATTCTTGACAGTAGAGAGACGGACTTGTCATACTCTATACCGAGAATATCTGGTCAAGTGGAATGATCAGTTTGTTGAGAATGCCACTTGGAAAAGAGGTAGCGTCCTTCGCAAGATTTTTCCAGACTTTGTCTTAGAGGACCAAGACGGTTCTTAAGGGGGAGAGAGTGTTACGAGCTCATGACCAGTGCCGAACCCTAGAGAACACAGATAGGTCAGATACCACAGTCAGGGTCGTGTCCAGCGTACACGACCAACAGGGCAAGATAGTGTGAGTAGTGTGCCCCAGCACGGTCCATAGCCATGGCGGGCCTAACACAGTCTAGGGACCGTGTCAGCAGGACAGGGCCCCCAGTTGGGTCTCGACGTGCAGTCGGCCACGTCAGTGCCACGTGGCCGACACTTGGCAGCAGTTGCATGCTACCAGTCCTCACACTGGGCTAGGAGGGGCTTACTCTATATCAGGGAGTAGGCAACTTGCAAGGTTGGGTGAATAGATTTAGAATCAAATTGAATGGGGTGGTTTTTGGGCCCCAACTAGACATTCAAATATTTTATAAATCTAATGTGGCTAACCGATTCAGGAGCGTTACTTCTGAGTTAACTGTTTGAATCACAATAGGATTTTATTTACTGATACTGTAGATTACATGTATTGTTTATAAGTCACAACGGTTATGAGTCATTCTTGGATTCATTTCAAGAGGGGTTTGTGCGTAGAACACACATAAACTTTTGGTCTTAATCTTCTCCCAGTTGGGAAAAGATGTAATGCTATCTCGGAAACTCCGATGGAGTTGGATAGTAAGGGTAACCAAAAGTCAGAGCTTCACGTAATGAAGTTCCAATGAATCTTAAGTTATTCTAGATTAAAACTTAAGAGTATTTGAATCTAGACGCATTCTAGATTGGACCCTAACTTTGGAATGACACTTGGTGTCATGTCTAGAGTAAGGAAGTTTTGAAGATTACAATTCTTATAAAGGCAACGTAAGTGAGTTGGGGCAGTCCTAAACTTTCCTTGTGGAAAAGACTTTTTAGAGCAACTCATGTGTCTTCTAAAAATAGTAATATTCATGTACTACTGGATAAGAATCGAAGGAATTATGGTTGACGAATCATAGTTCAGATTCCAGTTCATACTCGATTGTTTAAGAGAGCAAAATGTGAGTGATCAAAAGATCAGATGCCATGTGCATACATCTTTTGATTGAAATCTCCTTGGAATGCTAGCTATCCTTGATGGAGATTGATAAGTAGTAAGCATTCGGCTACCGGTTATAGCCCGTTTATGCTTATGTACGGTTTTTTACCTAGATCACCCATTTCAGTAGAAACTCGAATGATCAAGTTTCAGAAGGTAGAGGATTTCCTACACGATATACAAGAAATGCTACACATAGCACGTGAAATGTCTAGTTGTGCCCAAGATAGGGACCTACATTATGCTAATCTGAAAAGATCACCTCGAGACTTTCAGGTGGGGGATTGAGTATATTTAGAATCCCGAAGGATTCTAGTATAATGCGTACCGGCAAGCATTACAAATTGTCCCCTAGGTATAGAGGACCGTATCAGTTCTTGAAAAAGATCAGATCCTTAGCTTACCAGTTGGACCTCTCGGAGGGAACTCAAATGCATCCGATTTTTCACGTAAGTCGTCATGAAGGGGAGCATCTTGGTCCTGGAAACCAATTGGACCTGTTGGATGAATCATCGGGTGTGTCTCGACTTGAACCCGAAAAGGTCTTGGATACAAGAACTAAACAATTGAGAAATCGTATAGTTACCGAGCATCTGGTTCGATGGAAGGGACACACAGACGATGATGATTCCTGGGAGAAGGAAGAGAGCTTAAGCATGAACTTCCCTAGTTTTAAGTTCTGACGACAGAACTTGAATAAGGGGGAGGAGAATGTCATGCCCACGACTGGTCTCGGGTACCGTATCCATGCCAGAGTTCGGTAGACCAACAACCTGTAAGTTATTTATGATTATAAGGGGTTTGGGGCCCTTATGTGAATATGGTCATAACTAATGGTTGTAGGCCTAAACTCATGATGGTGGATTTGTATGGGTCATTGAGGAACTAGATGACGTGGCCCAGATAGGCTGCAGAGGTGTCCAGTGAGGTGTCACAGTGCACTACTAGTGAGGGTATAAGTATACCTATTGGGCTCTCACTAGTGCATGCTTGATTGTGTGATAAGTAGCTAGATGCTGCTTGAGTGATTCCTCATTCCTCATTGAGATTGATCCATAGCTTGGGGGCTAGATCCGTTCGATCTAGGATTGGTTGGGTTGGTTTGTCCACCATCCGTACCCTTTGTGGTTGCTTGTTTTGGCATGCTTAGAATAGGATCTTTGGATTAGGACTTTATACATACTCTCCCTCAAGAAACACTATGCAGTAGCTATGGTAACATACAACAATTTTCTGATGTTGTATCTGCTAGAAATGATGCTCTCCTTGGGCAATAATCTCTTGAGCACCGGAGAGAAAGAAGTGACAATGACAGGTGCATCCCCTAGATGTAATACATATCTAGCAATGCCAGTGAATTCATCTGTGCTAATAAGAACAGTGTCACACATGTGCTGGTGCTTTTAGAGCTATATCAAACTTAAGTGTAATCTTTTAGGTGAAACAACATGCTACAAACAATCCTCCAATACATGAGGAGTGATATTTTGTGCCCAAGACTTGTATATCCAATATATGCATAAGCTCTGTCCAAAATGAATCTATTGTCCCATTCAGTGAGGGTAGATCTGAGAAGACCATGTAGTGGAAGAACCTTCTTTCAAAAAGTTAGTGCACACCACTCTGCTCAAAAGGTACCATGGATATGGATGAAATAGGATTGCTTTGAAAACCTTTCAACCACCATCATTCAAGTTTCATGAGCACACTAGGTATGGGGAAGCTTAAGGATAAAGATATGGAAATGTCCCTATTCATTGTCAGGGCAAATGTTGCAATAGGTCAAGTGCTACGTTTCAAAAGTATCTGTTTTAGCAAATAAGGAGCAATCTTTAATAAGTGTGCGAGTTCAATCCTCATTTGTGGCTAGTAGAAATGGACTTCTAGGTAGGTTCAGGAATTTCAAGTAGCCAAAGTGACCCCCAACAAGTGTTAGATGAGCATCATGTGGAGATGAATGGCTGTAGAGGTGTTGGTCAACAATGTACTAAACTTGATGACAAATGGAGGGCCTAGCCGAGGTGTAGATGTCTTGAAAACCTAGGCACTGGGAATATATTGTGGAGAAAGTGTCGAACTAGTCATGAGTGGAAGTAATCAAAGAAAAATCATGGTAGATGAGATAAGACGTAAGTGGTGGAATTACTCTTTCCAAGTCTATAATGGATGTCGAATTAGCAAGCATTTAAGGACTGGAGCCAATGAAAATGTCAATCGCTAAGGTCTTTTTGAGTGAAGAGGTAATGAAGAGATTATTGTTAGTGAAATTGTCTAATTGGAGATGAGGTAAGTTTTGACAAAGAATTTAAGGGAGTGAATTATGGACATAACTCTTTTTTCATGTGTGAAGTCGGTTTTCAAAGGATCTAAGTTTGCAGGATTCCTAAGCAACAAGTCCTTGGACTTGATGTAGAATGGCTCCTATATCAATTGTGTTGGATTTGATTTCCACAAAAGATTTTACACAATTTGGAAGGCACAATACTAGGGCAGAATTTAGTAATGTTTTAAAATGATCAAACGTTCTCCAGTAGCTTGTGAACCAAGAAAAAATAGTGCTTCTGTGAATAAGGGAGTGCATCAAGAATATAGCTATAATACATTTGGAGATGGACTTATGCAGTGGGTTGTAAGACTTAGAAACATCTAGACATCATGGGTATCTATAGGAATAGGCCAAGTTTGGATGGATAGGATCTTTTCAATCTTAGTACAAATAATTTTACTAGAAAACTGGAAATCTAAAAATTTGATTTAAAAATGGAAAATGAAAATAGAGTATTTAATTGGTGATTAGAGGTTAAATGCTCTACATGGGTTGTCATTGGTCAAGGATGTGTTGTGAACAAGTATATTCGTAAAATAGACCAAGGCACAAAGACCAATTGGTGACTCCAAATGGCATGACTCAATATTCAAAAAGGTAAAACATCATCTCAAAGGTGCATGCATGTTTGTTGATAGCCAAAAAAAAGTTCAACTCGGTGAAAATGGCGGCCTTAAGTAGAAGGAGAAGCACCAACCAGGGCAGAAATACACTACTCAACAATGTTAATAGTAACATCTCCTAAGGAAGCAAACCAATCAGTACAAGTATAATATCAATTCACTCAATGGGAGTAACGTAAAAATCAGCATGTCTAGAGAAAACACCAATTTGGTACTGAAGAATTTGAAAGATACGACTACTTAGAAAAGAGTGAGAACTAGCTACTTCCATCACACAAAGAGTGGGGAACAAGAATGGGTGTAGTATAAATGCAACAAGCAACTTTCTAAGTAACAAAAGATTGATTCCTACCTAAATCGATGAGTGCAATGAGTGCACATCCAGTAATACAAACATGCAAATGGATGTGACGAGGACCAAGAGTGCCAGTGGACCAAGTGGCATAAGCCAGTAGATCTAAACACTCAACAAGATCATCAGGAGGTGGAGGGTCAGGTCAAGAAGCTCCTCAACAAGGTAGATCGAAGAATTGTTAGGATCAAAGACCTCATGGACCTATAAAGTAGCCGGTGGTCGTGGGTGTGGACAATTAATATTTAAATGGTCAAGACTTTGGCAATCAAAACAAAGGTTCTTAGAATGGATTCTATTCATTTTTAAAAAAATACCATTTAAGAACAACAATGCGAGGAACAAAAGGAGGATGAATGAAAGGAATGGAAGGAGGAACAAGAGAAGGCTTGAGAAACAAGGGGAGATGGCACAAGAGGGGTAATGGAATGAGAAAAAGAGTGAGACGAGAATGACAGTTGTTGATCAAGATTTTTATGTTGTCATATCATAAAGCACATACTAGCTATTGAATGACCAATAACTTCAGTATTGAAGAAGATATAAGAGAAGTCAACAAACTTTTCGTTATAATCTAAAATTACTCTATTTTGTGTGAGTTTCCGATAGATGTCTAGCTAAGATTGAAACCACGTAGGGTCGACCATAGCAATGTATTGCAACCTTGAACTCCGCCCAAGCAGCAAAGGTATCCACTAGAGTCTAATATGTATGCCTCCACATCAAAGCCAGCCAGAAAGATGAAGTGTAACAGGTTGAATATGTTGGTCATTTGTATGAGGGGTGTTATGATCTCCGATACAATAGGAGGGCAATCCAAAAGTTCTCCACCCATGTCCTGTCTCTATTAAGAACCCCTTTGAACACAGTGTGGCATGCACAGGTGCCATAAGTTGTGATACCTTCCTGCATCATGGGCACTACTGCATGTTCCCAACCTCCATGCATGTGCCAAACATGACCTTGACTTAGGGTCCCTATGAATAATAACTACTATTTATAAGCTACTTGGGGATTATGTCCCAATGTTGGGTCTTCACGCATGCACATGCCATTAACATTGTCTTGCCCTATGACTGTCCTAACTTACACACCCTAGGGTTTGACACTGATCGTAGGCTCATAACACTCATTCCCCATAAAAAATTGGATCAAAAAGATGGGTTGGTAGGGCGCTAGGAGTGGCTGATGGAAGGTGGCGAATAGGGGCAGCAAAAAGCGAAAATTTTCAGCAAAGGAAGGAGCAGTAGGGCGCTGGTCAGCAAGCATGAGGGCGCCCAATAGGGCAGCAAATAGGAGGCAGTAGGCCGCCCAAAATAGGGGAGGAAAAAGGTTGAGAATGCAGCAGCAGGCAGCCAGCAAGAGGGCGCTAGAAATGGGCAGCAAGTGGGGAGAAATGCTGAAGATCCGGCTGAAAAATGGTGAAGATCCAAGCTGAAGATGGGCGCCCTCCTGTGAGAGAAAAATCTGCTCAATGGAGATGCTCAGGAAAGTGCTCTGATACGAAGTTATGAACGTAGCCACGGCTGATCTAGATTTAGTCTATGAAAGCATCACATAAGCAAGACTTAACCCTAGAAAGCAGGAGAGAGAAAGCTTAAAGAGACTAAAGAAGGAGATCATATCATAAGCCAAGTAACAAATGACACAGAATCCCTACTTATAGCCAAGAGGAAGCCCTAAAAGGAAGCTTCCAGTGGCTAGGGCCAAACTGAGAGGGAAAATAGTGCGCCCTCCAAGAAGGTCCCCACTCTCAGTAATATGACCAAATAACCAATATAGTGAATCATAGGGCCCAAGGCCAATAATATGGTCTAAATGTCAAGAATAGGGCCCAAGGCCAACCATATAGTCTAAATGTCAAATAATGAATAAAAAAGGGCCCAAAGCCTGCCTATGCATAAAGTAAAGTAAATGTAAATGGACATGGCGAATGTAATGAGCCGAGTCCATAACTATCGCTGTCTTCCATCGCACTTGCTGTCCCTCATCGCTGATCTGCTGGATCCCTCATAATGCCACGTGTCAAAGGAGTCGTTGCCACCACTTTTGAACCATCCTCCGTCTCGTTTCCAATTATCTCTCCACCTCTGCCTTCACCTTCGCTTATCTCAGCCACGTTCACTGAGAGTCGTCTGCGAGAGCATAAAGCTCTCAATGTTCGTGTTAGAGGTATTCCGAACTCTCAAAATGTTGTTGCAGAAGCTGAGAAATTTTTGGAAGGAAATCTTCAACACCATAGCAAAGGAATGGAAACTGCCTGGCGACCTAAGAAGGACCTGGATACTCTTGTCATCCGCTTCAAATCAGTGTCTCACCGGCGTGAAGTTCTTGGGAAGAGATTCAAATTGCGGGAAACCAAAATCTACCTGGACGAAGATCTTACCTTCATCCAAGTTCAAGAACGTAAGAAGGCAAGACAAGAAGCTCTATCAACTGGCAAACGACTTATCTATCGTGATGGTATTATCAGACTGGTAGATCGAAAGCCTATAGTTAATGATAATTCTGAGATAGAATTTGAGATAGAGAAATGAAGAGATGTCCAGTTGAACATGTAAATGGTCTACGTACCATATAATCCTGGCTATATGACTCTCTTCCTAGTTAGTTAGTTTGTTTTTTCTGCTTTGACGGCACTGATCCGTCTTGTGTCCAACTTAGTTGATGTACTTGTTCGTCTTATACGCCTTTGGCATGGAAAAGACGTTAATAAAGCTTTCTTTCTCTCTCTCTCTCTCTCTCTCTCTCTCTCTCTCTCTCTCTCTCTCTCTCTCTCTCTCTCTCTCCACGCTGCCCCTGCCCCTTCCTTCAGTGTTGGCTATCTTTGTTGCTGCCCTCCGTGCCCCCTGCCTGCTACCCCTAACCACCCCTCTTGCTGCCTGCCTTGCTTTGCCGGCATCCCTGCCCAGAGCCCTGAAGCTTCCAGGCAAGGGGGCCACACACATTGAGCGTTTGGCCACGGCCCAGTGGTTGAGCGCCACGTGGTGACGGTGCCTGGGCTGACGGGGGCCCGTGAAAATTCAGGACGTGCAGAATTTTTGCAAGCATGGGCGGGGGCAGGGTCCCGGGCAGGTGGGGGTGGGTACCGGGCAGCGGGAGTCGTGCTGCGGGCGGCGCCAGTGGGCGCTGGGCAGCGGGAGCCACGCCCGGGCACCCTTCTCCTGGGCACCTGTGCATGTGAGGATTTGGGTGTGTTTCCATATATATGCCCCCTCGGCAAACCCATACAAATGCTTATGGGATGATGTTGTGGTTACCCGGACATGTGGTGCCCGGGCAACCAATTTAAAAATAAAAATGTGTGGTGGACAATGCACCGGCGCCAAACGGTCCCGTGCTCCTTAGATGCGAGGTGCCCAGAGCCTTGCTGCCTGCCTGCCTGCCTGTTACTCGATCTGCTGGAGGCCTTCCCCGTGCGCGGGTCTACCGACTTGACCCTGATCGGGACGATCTCCAGTTATGGCCTACCTTTCGTCGTGATCTTCGTCATGCTATGATTGACCCTCAGTGGCTGAGCCGCCAGCGTGATATATTCCGTAGTCTTACTCAGACTGGTGATCTTTCTTCCTATACAGATCAGTTTATGGACCTTTCCTACCTCTTTACAGATCTTCAGCCCACTGAGCTTATTTCTCGCTACATTGCTGGACTTCGTGGTGCTCTACGATTCGATGTCTCTTCTTTCCGTCCACCCACACTTGTTGAGGCCATGTTCCTTGCTAGTACTTTACAGCATAAGTACCCTGATCCTGCTCCCTTTCGCTTTTCCCGACCCCGTCCATCTCTTTCACCTCTACCATCTCCGGCCCCATCTGCCCCATCCATTGTCGTCCCGACCTCTTCTCTTACTTCTCCCGCTCCTCGCCCTCCACCTCCTCGTCCTGCTTTTGTCCGACGTTACACGTCTGCAGAGTTTGTTGACATTCAGCAGAAGCGTCTTTGCTTTCGTTTTAAGAGTCCTGACCACATTGCCCGTGATTGCCGCCAGCCCCTGCCTACTTCTACTGCTGTTTTCTACCATGAGGGCACTACCCCAGATGAGTCCAATATCTACATTCATTATTCTGATGAGCCTGATCTATCTCCTGAGCCTTCTACTGATTTACTTCCTGCTACTTGCCATGCTCAGCTTGCTTATGCTACCTGGACAGGGTGCCCCGGTCCTCGCTCCATTCGGCTACGTGTGCGCCTTACTGGTCGTGAGTATATTGCTTTAGTTGATACCGGCAGCACTCATTCCTTTATCAGCAGTTATGTTCTCAGCCGGATACGCGCTTCACCTATTCCTGCTCCACAGCCTCTCACAGTCGAGGTTGCCAGTTCTCACTCATTTCCTAGTTCTCAGATGTTTCAGGGATTATCCTACCGCATTGGTGATTTTTCTGGACAGAGCTTATGCATATATTGGATGTACAGCTTTTTATGGGGTCTGCTTATCATTCCACTTCTGATGGGCAGTCTGAGGTCCTTAACAGGATCCTTGAGGATTATTTGCGCCATTTTGTTACTCCTTCAGGGAAGGATTGGGATCAGCACTTATGTTTGGCAGAGTATAGCTATAACAGCTCTGTTAGTACCAGCACCGGCGTTGCACCATTTTTATTATCTCATGGTTATGCACCTCTTTTACCTGGTATTCGTCTTCCTCCCGAGGATACACCTGTGACACTGTCTTCATTTCTATCAGGTGCACGCGAGCTTATTCTCCAGGCCAGTTCCCATTTGCAGCAGGTCCAGCAGCGTTATCAGGCTTCAGTTGATCGTCATCGACGTCATGTTGAGTTTCATGTTGGTGATATGGTATATCTACGCCTACGGTTTGCACGTCATCATTTTATTCAGGGCCATGCTTCTACTGAGAAGTTTGCACCACGTTATTATGGGCCTTATTGTATATTGGAGGTTCTTAGTCCAGTTACATATCGTCTTCAGCTTCCTGCTTCCACACGTGCCTGTGATATATTCCATGTCAGTTTATTACGTGCTGCTATTGAGGATGATGCTCCTCGTGATGCTGAGTTTCCTACTGCACCGGATCTCTTTCCTTTATTACCTGCTGCTATCCTTCAGGTGAGTTTGCATCATAGTCGACGCCGCCGGCAGATTCAGTTCCTAGTCCAGTGGGATGGTCGCCCTGTTGAGGAGGCCACATGGGAGCCTATTGATGTCTTTTATCATACACCGTCACTTGCGGATCAGGCTCGTGCTCTTGCCGCACTTGTTGATTCCTCTACATCAGCTGTTGCTCCAGTTGTTACTACACCAGATACTGTTCCAGTTCCTCTAGGGCTTGCTGTTACTTGATCCAGTCCTTTATGGCAGTTGGGTCTTATTTTTGTGTCGGGGAGAGTTATGGACTCGGCTCATTACATTCGCCATGTCCATTTACATTTACTTTACTTTATGCATAGGCAGGCTTTGGGCCCTTTTTTATTCATTATTTGACATTTAGACTATACGGTTGGCCTTGGGCCCTATTATTGACATTTAGACCATATTATTGGCCTTGGGCCCTATGATTCACTATATTGGTTATTTGGTCATATTACTGAGAGTGGGGGCCTTCTTGGAGGGCGCACTATTTTCCCTCTCAGTTTGGCCCTAGCCACTAGAAGCTTCCTTTTAGGGCTTCCTCTTGGCTATAAGTAGGGATTCTGTGTCATTTGTTACTTGGCTTATGATATGATCTCCTTCTTTAGTCTCTTTAAGCTTTCTCTCTCCTGCTTTCTAGGGTTAAGTCTTGCTTATGTGATGCTTTCATAGACTAAATCTAGATCAGCTGTGGCTATGTTCATAACTGCGATGGAGCCAGCAGATCAGGGAGACAGCAGATCAGCGATGGAGGACAGGTGCAATGTAGAAATGCGATGGAGGCCAGCAGATCTGCCAGCAGATGGAGCAGGTGCGATGGAGGACAGCCATCGCTAGGCCATGGAGATCCGCTGGCGCCCAGATCCGCGCGCGCGCGTGCGAGAGAGAGAGAGAGAGAGAGAGAGAGAGAGAGAGAGAGAGAGAGAGAGAGAGAGAGAGAGAGTTTGCCTGAATCATGCATAACAGTAGGCTTTGCCTGAATCATGTGGAACAGTAGGCTTTGCCTGAATCATACGAGCTCTTATGGTGGTCTGCAGACGTGAAATGTTGGCCCAATGTGAAGAGGAGAGGCCTGTACACCATAAGTCTGCTGCATACAAGCCTGAAGAGGAGAGAGAGAGAGAGAGAGAGAGAGAGAGAGAGAGAGAGAGAGAGAGAGAGTACCATGTTATGAACACATTCACGGATATTGCTATCAAATGAAGCATAAGATAGCAAAAAGCATCCACAAAGCATTCTTCAACTAACAAACTGAATGAATATCAATGGCTGCCGATAGTTCAGGCAGATCTCCAGCTAAGATCTTCAAAGATGTGTACTTTAAATCATCAGAACTGCAAAGTGAATAGCCTTAGTTCTTATTTTACTAAGCAAAAGGCATCTCCATTCAAATTAGTTGGAAATATCAATAATTACGGCCCAAATTAGGAACCATACAAATAGCATTCCGGAGCCTATCAAATGTAATTAAAAATGTGTCCACTAATAATGGTCAAAAAATAGAGAAGTATGGACTGTGTGTCCATAGAAGCAAGCCTTTTTGAAATTTAGATTGCAATGCTTCTAACAAAGAATGCATGTTTATCAGAGAGGGGAAATGTTGTGAGACTGGATAGAAGAGTTTTTCAACCTTATTTGGGATGGTTAGGGACAACTCAAAGCACTACTAGTTAAAAAGATCTTCACTTCTTTTTTGTTCAAAGTAAGATCCCTGTCAAGAAGATACTTGAAGTTCCTATTGCTATGATGTGTGACATTGTTACATGAGAAACTGAAATTACCTTTATTAAAATATTTGGTATTTAAATGTAATGTCAACATAAGTACCACAGAATCAGGAAAAGCATCAGACAGGGTACTTATACCAATGGGTATTTCAGGACCATTTCTCTTGACTATGGTTTTTCTTTTTCCAGTATTATCATCCATCCAAAGAAGCCAGTCGTAGTAACTGCCTCAGATGATGCTACCTGGCAAATGTGGGGCCTCCCAACAGGTGATTTGATCATGACTGGAGGCGGCCACAAGGACTGGGTTTCTGGGATTGACTTTCATCCAAGGTATTTCTATGATGTGCAAATGCCCCTGGAATAGCTCGGATTGTTATTAAGCTTGCTTTCTGATGTATATTTATGGACTGATTCCTTAATCATGATCTTTGTAGGTTTATACTGATTGCATTTTAACTCAGTAAGTTTCACTGTGTTTGTAGTGGGATGCAGCTCGTGTCCTCTTCTGGAGACTGTACTGTTAAAATTTGGAGTTTCGAAAAGGCTCGTTGCGTGCACACCTTCTTTGACCATACCCAAGTAAACAACGTTTTTTGTGCATGATTTGTGATTTTGTTTCATGTATGTCTCATAATATTTGCATGTCAATGAATCAATCAACATGGTCAAAGGACTACTTACAAAAGACACACTTTTACTGTGTTACTGTCCAGACTACACCTTTGAGCTTTCACCTCTAGACTATGTCAGAGGCTACCTCTTACCTCTACAAGACATCATACCTCTACGTCAATGCTTCTGTGCAAGATTTAATAGGAGGTCAATTCATGGTAGAAAAGTTGTGTAAAAGCATGAACATGCAGAACGTAGATCGGATGCAGTGGTGTACCATCCCAAAATAATTGTGACATTCTCAACTATCTTACTAGAATACAATGCTGCAAGAGATGTTTGAGCTTGAAGAATTATTAGTCTCGTTTGTGAATTGGAGAGAAATTGTTGATTGAGTACAGTTCAAATAAACTTGTAAATTCTCACACAAAAACTGCAACATAACCAAAATAAAAACAGCATCAGTCACCTTACTGTGAGCACCCCTTAATCACTTAAATCTAGAACTGGCTGGAGAGTGAGGAAGCAGTTTCAAGGGCATTCCTTCCTGATGACAAAGGGGATGATAATGGTACACATTTTAGACAATCATTGGAATCATTGCCAAAAGAAATCTAGAATAAGATAGTCTGTGGTAGGTAGAAAGGAGGAACAAGAAGCTCCAAAATGCTAGTTCATGAACTTCTTTGCATCTTGTCATAGGGTTGTTTGGTCTATTAGACTTGAATTTTGTCAGTTCTTTGATTGCAAAAGAAAACTAGTGAGGCTAATGTACACTTGATATAGTACGATTGCAAACTCCTCTCAAAACTATTTGAAATTTCCAGCTGCATTATTGCAAAAACAGCATTGAGAGAAAATTGTGAACTTGGGGTAATAGTCTTGCTGTTGGACTAGAAAGAAAGCTTTAACAAAGCAAAATATTGTTGGGCTTGGTAAAATCTCAGTAATTCGAGGAATGTCATTAAGAAACATGAAGGACAATTATCAATTGCCTTACAGAAAACAGAGTGCATCTCACAAGAACTGAAGCTTTATTTCACGCGTATCTTTTAGCACTTTCAAAGAGTTGTTTTCTGTAGTAGATTCAAATATCATCATAGAGAAAACTAACAAGCTAATAAACTTAAGAAAACCAAGTAGTATGGAAGCCCAATATTTATATTTTATAATCCTGCAAACATTTTTATGGAAGAAACTTTTAAGTCGAGTGAACATACATGATAAAATATTGCAAAGGCCTTCATGCAGGATACAAGGAAATATTAACATCAAATGATGGTGTACATGGATAATGTACAATAAGGTGAGATGTAGAGTTACAGTTTCAGTTGATAGTCTATGTCATGACCAATACCGCATAGTATCTTGAGTTAGGAACCAGAAATTTTATGGGAAAATCTTATTTCACGGATTGTTTATGCTGCAGACTATGAGGTATGGTGTTTTGAGCTAGAAATAAGAAATGATTCAAAACTACATACGATATTCAATATTTACTGTACGAAATAAACAATGACATTAAATCTGTCGTTGTGGCTGATGCTATTTGTTTTCCTTTGTCTTTTGAGAGTTCAGTTTGATGCCTTCATCCAGAAATTTCTTGAAAAGTTAATTAGAAAATGTTGAAGACTTATATGTGCAAGGGATGAACTTAGAACACACTGTGAGAACTATATTATTTAGTATGTTTTTCATGTGTTTATGCAGAGATGTTAACATCCACCACAGCATCTTTTTGGAACATTTCTGGGCCTAGGCATGAATTATTTGCATATGAAAAGATTTATATGATATTTTGACAGCTTATAGATTTCATTCTTTACTGTCTGGGCTTACTAGCTGCTATTTCCATATAGGAGAGTGAAATTCAACGACTCAAATACTATCATAATGAGAACAAGCTAACATGATATAAATGAAAATACTTATTATTACAATATGGAGCTCATATGGTACTTCAAACTTGAGCTATGGACAGGTTATAAATAGGGAAGCATGCACATAAAATCACAGCATATATGGAATGTACAATAAGTGAGACTACTTTCACTAGCCTGTCTAAGTCATGAATAGGCCTCCGTCCTCTTGTGAGTTGTGTTTGGTGCAGATCATGAGATATAGCATTTTGAGCTTTAAATAAGGGTTAATTCGACCACTAGGAAGGAAAACAATATTACATCGATGCTTTAGCTGAAGAACCTAAATTTGTCCTTGTGGCTAAGCTGTTCACTTTCCTTGGTCTTTTTACTTTACTCTGCTACCTTCATCAAAGAACTTCTTGAAATGCTCATCAGAGACTATCGATTTCCTGTATGTGCCAGGAAGGAGCTTAGAACTACGTTTTTAGGATTTCTTTATAAGTTGTTTTGCAGGGAAGTCAATGTGCACCACAGTATCTCTTCGGAACACTTTTGGATTTGTGCATCATATGAGCTTATTAACAGAAATACGTAGAAAAATTGATAAGCAGTCTATAGCATCTGGGCTTGTTAGCTCCTATTGCAATATAGGAGATTGTAAAGCAGTAAGGATATTTTTGCAAAATTGTATGGCCGTTACAAGACATTGCAAAACTCTGAAAGATGTAACAACATTTAATTGGAGAAAACAATCACACTTGGATTTCTCTTGTGGCAGGCGGTCTGGGCAGTGGCTTATCATGATACTGGTGATGTTCTTGTCAGCGCTTCCTTGGATCACACTGCACGTATTTGGGATCTTTCAAGGTGCTCGCTACATGTACACTGAATATATTTGTACCAGCATTGCTCTTTCCATATTATTGCCTTTACAAGAAAGGTGGAGTCTAATTTAAAATTCACAAGTATCTAGCTTATTAAGTTCACCTACAGCTATCCAAAGCTAATGCACTTGGGACAGTTCTATTTCTAAGGTCCATGGACCAAACAAAGACCTCGTATATTAGCGGTATCAACAATGGGAGGATAAATTTTCCTACTGAACTCCAAAACATCCACAATTAGCTTAGGAGCAAAATCCAGCAACTACAGAACGAAGAAGAATAACAAGGAATACATAAAAAACTATTACAATACTTCAATCTTAAAAAACTATTACAATACTTCAATCTAATGAGTAGGAATAAGCACTGATTGATGTTGATACATATTCTTAAATGAATGGAAGAAAAATCACACGCGGCAAAAAATGTGGTGCTAATTCGGAAAGGAAATAACAACCATGAGAGCAAGTATTTGCAAGGAAGGTTGTGAGGCTCCAAGATGAAGAAAGAGGGGAATGCATCCATGTCCTCAGAGCTAGGCCAAACTTTGAAGAAGCTGCAATCATTTCTATGTACTGTTACTAGTGGTCAAAGGTCATTCATGATTGTAATTGCCACACACACACAGATATATTATCTATGTGTCTGTGTCTGTGTGTGTATGTATAGAGAGAGAGAGAGAGAGAGAGAGAGAGAGAGAGAGAGAGAGAGAGAGAGAGAGAGAGAGAGAGAGAGAGAGCTCATGATCTTGTCATTGCTGCCATTAACAGCATGAAATGCCGAGGAACTCTGAGAGGCCATGTTGATTCTGTAAATGGGGTTGTTTGGCAGTCAAATAGCAACATCCTTTGCACTGTTTCTAGCGATAAAACTGTTAGTCTGTGGGATGCTCGTTCTTCAATCTGTGCACAAACATTTTATGGTCATCAAAGTTCTTGCAATCATGCAGCGTTTGATCCTAAGGTAAAAATTTCAGCTTTTATCTTCTGATACTTTGGATATACTCAATTGCCTTCTCTTCTAGGTAAGCATCTATTTATTTGAAAGCATTTAATCATTCGAAAGCATTCCAATAAAATAGGTTTTAGTTGATTTTCCATATAGTTGAAGGGTTCTCATGAAAATGTGCAACCATTCAAATATGTGACAAAGTAGTTTTTCAAAAATGATAATCTTGTTACAGGGACAGCCAATCTTTGCTGAGCTCAAAGATATATTACTTTGTCTGAGTGTAGTATCAAGAATAATTTCTTCTTAACTACCAAGAGCTTAGTTTCAGCAAAGAAATTAAACTACAGACCATATTCTTTGGATGTGCATCTAGGGCATCACAGTGGCATCAGTTGATGCCAATGGCATTGCAAAACTATGGGACATTCGAAAAGTTGCTGAATATTTTACCATTAATGTCGGACCACACTCTGCAAACAAATGTGCAATAGACAAAAGCGGCCATGTGATTGCTATTGCAAGCAGTGACCGAAGTATTAAATGGTGAGTTCCAGTAGAGCACTTGACAAACTAAAATTGGAAACTCAGTTCATTAGGACAATTTGATAGTTTGAGCTAATGTAGATTTTATTGGAATCTTTGAATAGCTTGTAGTTAATATGAGTTTGAAAAAGAAAGTGAATTCTATCAAGAGCAAGGCATTCTGCAGGTAGATGTGCATTAGACTCTCAAACTAATCACCTTGAATTCATGCAACTCTGCCATATTTGGCATTTTTCCAATGATGAAACCCCCATTCGACTGAATTTTGAAGCTCAGTTTACCTCTTAGCATGTGAAACTAGAGAGAAGTCATTGAAACTGCTACAAGAAGAAAAGGTAGCGGGAGCAGCAAGCTTTTGAAGACAAGTAAAGAACCAATGTGATGAGAAAACTTTTAGCAGCTCAAAATCAACTAGCAAGATTCTGCTCAGACTTCAAAAGTACACTTAGGTGGGTAGGAGATGGATTTAAACCATTTTTGCATCTTGTAAAGGATGTGCAAGAAATGTTTAAGAAGGGTAATGTTATTTTGGCAGGTGACTTCATCACAAGGGATGAAGGATTGGATAAGCATTTTCAAAGATATTTTTGAGACTGCATCCAATGCATGAACATCTACTTACCTTGTGTGGATTTTCATGACCTCCACCAGGGGTCAAAGACTAGGATGCTGAACCCATAGAACCAAAGGGAATCGGATGGTGGACAAACCTAGATCGAACGGTCTCCACACAAGATCGAACGGTCTCCGTTGAACCAAGTGCTTGGTAAATATACGATTTGGCAATCGTTCAGTTCGGGTATCTAAGATCTTTTCAGGTTCAAGTCGAGTCGCACCTGATGATTCTTCCGACAAGTCCAATCGATCTCCAGAACCAAGATGGCCCCCTTCACGTAGATTTTTTTAAGTCGACTTCCGGGGGAAAAAAAACAGTTTCGAACTGCTTCGAAACGAGATTGGTTTTTTCGTAATTGTAAGTTTGCCACTCAAGCTTCATGAACTTCAAAAGAAAACCCTAACCAAGCATAGAAACATACATTTTGAATCAAAATAAGACTTATGTTTCAGGTAAGGTTTGACTCGATCCAAATCATTTTTTAAAGCTCCTTTTGATAGGCCCATGGCAATTTTGAACAACACTTTGGATTATGCCAAACAACTATACGAAAGAGGGGAGGACAGTTGGTATCCAACACTTCATATTATTAGTGTATTGAAAAGGACATTGTACAAGGGTTAAGCGACTTCACGTATTGCTCACATTGTTTTTTATCTATTGCATTGGAGCTACACACAAAATCAAGCTAACTTCTTTCTACAATTAATCTTATTGCCAATCTCTATTTTCCTAGCTTGTCACTTTTCTTCTTTCATCGAAATGATCCATTTGCTTGATCATTTATCCTCTTCTCTATAAGGTACCAACTCGCTAAATTCTTGGGGCTTCTTCATTCTCTTTCTATATGCTTGAGGCCTATTCTCTTGTCATTTGAGCGCGACTAGTTCAAAACTAGGCTTTGATCAATATCCATATCCACTATTGTCTTCTTGCCTTTAGTAGACTTGAACTCATCATCAACTACTTTCTTTGACTGATGGTTTCAAATTCATGGCATAGAGTAACTTGGAGAAAAGAAACCTATTTGTTTTGTCTTGGCCAGTTTCCAACAACATTGGCAAAGTGAATTCTAAGCTATTTTGGTCATACAAACATGTGTCACGTTCACGTTACTAGACATAAAGTAGAAGAAGTATTCTCTTGTAACATATGACAACCACTTTGTTTAGAATATTTCACGTGGTTATGTTGTAACTATCATAGCATTTCACATATTGGAATTTTTCAGTTGTGACTTTACTAATTTTATGAGGTGTAGGTGTACTTGCTATACATTTGAATTCCCTCTACACAACTCAATTTTACAATACCAATTTGGCATCATCAAAGAAGATGTACTATAATAGCATATCCAAGTTCGCATCATTGATTGATCAAAATTAGGAATAGCACCTTTCTTGTCCAATTTATGATCACATTAACTATAGTATTTGGCTGCCATGCTCCAAAAATTGTTAATGGGACCTCATTACTTTGTTTGCTTTGGTCATTGACATGCATAAGTTTGTTTGGAAACTTTAAACATTAAAGAAGAAACTAATAAATTGTATATCAAGCAAAATAAGTGTATTTATAGTGATTGAAAGTTAAATATAATCTAATCTCACATCTAATAGCAATCCTTTTTTAAGGCTTCTAAAAATAGAGAAAGTATGGGAACCTTTCATCTCCTTTTCTACAATACAAACAATAATTAGTTGCTAGAACATGGAGTATTTAGCAAGTTCCTCGCAATATTGATGCTATCAATCTAGAGGTTTGAGTTTCCTTACAAGCACAATATAGTACTTATCTTTCAATTTCTACTTTGTTGGCCTCCACCTTGCTCCAATGTTTGTCTTTAACTTCCTTCTCCCAAACAAAATCAGTGATTGACTAGTGGAATGTTACTTCTCTCAAGATTGAAAAAAATCATAAACTTCAACCAAGGTGGGTCACATGACCGGTCATATGCCTAGTTTCAAATGATAAAATTATCGCCTTTGCTCACCAGTTTTATTTGACACACACTTCAAAGGATACATTAGTATGTAAAGATTTTAAAAACTTGTGTCTACACTTATTGGCTATATAGATTATGTTGCAACAAAGTATATAACATCATCCCTTGTTTTCAAGATTGAGTGGAGATGTGATTGGTAGCTTTGGGGTTGACTAAGAAAAAAATGGCTCGTTGTTGTTGTGAGTCCATGATTTGCTTTTCCATATGTTGTATGAAAGGCTTTGACACTTTTGGATAATGTACCCTACTTTGAGTCATGGAGATTTTCTTGTGCAGCTTTAACATCCACGATGAGGTAGTGCCTATCAAAGAACTACACGGTCATCAAGATGCGGTGCATGCTGTTGCATTCGATAATAAAGGAAAATTTTTGGTGTCAAGTGGCTCGGATTGTACATTCAGGATATGGGCTTAAAACACATTTGATCCCACAAACATGAAGTTGCATATGTCTCAATGTGCAAAAAACATTCTACATATTGAAGTATATATCAATAATTGTTGTTTGCATGTTACTATTTTCAATAATTCTTGAAGTATTTATCAATAATTGTTATTTGCATGTTACTATTTTCTATATAGATTGATAGTAGTACTATCAATCAAAATCTCCAAAGATAGTTTGATAGTGAAGTGGTTGTCAACATAAGACCTCTTACAGTTATGTACAATATCACCATTGCCTATTTGTAAATCGAATATTTTTCCAATTTAGGCATCACATCCATGGACAATAACCATAATACTAGGACTTACTTTTGGGTTTTGGTATACCACAAAGGCCTTGCTATATGGTGATAGTTTGAGATTTTGCAAATGCTTGAACTAAGAAAATATCATCAAGTAAGTTTGGAGGAAAAGTAAGTAGTCTTTTGCAACACATAATAGTCCTTGAAATGCGGCATTATAGTTTACATATTCTTTCCTCTCACCAGTCACTTCAAGTTTGATAAATTGTGCACATGGATAGAAACATAACAAGATTAATCAAGGGCACAATTACAAATGTGTTAAATGATCTCATGAATGCAATTAACAACTTTCATTCAATGTAGTTGGTGCTTTTAAGTGATATTTGATTGAACACTACACTTTCATGATCTCAGTTTATGATGGTAAACTAATGTTATTCTCCCTCCAATACCAAATTAGCCATAGCATAGCTAAAATGCACATATGCCAAGCATTAATAATGTTAGTAGGATGGGATGGATTATTTCTCGGTAGAATGGAACTCAAAGTGGGTTCACAAGGTTTCCATCTTTTGAGAACGGATTTAATAATACCCTTCGAAAGTCCCATTATATAGTCTAATTAGAGATTTACTAAAGTTTCTTCAACTTGATTGCAACAGGGGCATAGTCTTTGTGAGATCAGAGGCCATTTTTTGGGAGAAAGGGATCGAGTGATCAATACGTAGTCGAGCCTGACTTCCCAACCTAGATTTTATTATTTTCCTTCATTTTCTTCATCGGATGCTTAAGAGCCATTAGCTGACTAGCATTTAAAGTATCAATAAAGTAATTCACTCCATGGATCATTTTGAAAAAAACAAATTGTCAATTAAGGAGCCATAAATAAGCCATGGGGGATAATTTGAAAGGAGATTAATGTAGACACTCATTATTGCTTGACCTTAGGTGTTGCCAAAACTCACATAAGCTATTTTAGCTTGTTATGAATGCATCACTTTCCAAGCCATTGATAGTGACAAATTTTTGAAATTCATCCCGAAAATGGTGTCCCTTTGTTGGCCAAATTGAAGGCAACTCAAGGGAAGTAACAAACTTAGATTAATTGTTATAGAGGTAGATTGTAGAGCACTATAAGGGAATGTTTCAAGATAAAAGGATCCCTCAATTTGAAATAAATAGCAAAGAGGATGAGGTTTTAAATGAGAGCAGTTGGTATGGAACAGGAAAGGAAGCTAAATAGTCAAAACATTCCACAGTTGATCAATAATACTTGAGGTAGTGAACTTTTTGACAAGAAGAAATTGACTTTTAGCAGGTCATGAATATCCGATCTTGCCAAATCCTTAGGAGCAATGTGGTCTTTTGAGGGTAAAGGACTTTTCTCCCTTTTCCACAAAGAGAAGCAAAGAGAGAAATGGAATTGAAAAGTTCAAGAACACATAAAAGTTGACATTAGAAAAACTTGACAAAGAAAATATACGTTTAACAACAATTCTTGTCAAAAAAGAAATAAATTAGGAGTCCCATTCACCCAATTTTTCACTAAAAGAATAGAAGTATCAATCCAATCTAATATAAAGCAAAGTGGAGATTCCAAATGCAAGATAGAGCAATCTCATTATAATGCCATGAGGAATATTATTGAAGCCATGTAGTGGGTTTCTTTCCTATCCTAACCTCAATCCAAGATCTAGCATCAAAGAGTAGAAGTTAGTCGTCACGCGGAGGTTCGTTCCTATGAGAGCGATAACATATCTCATAATTCAGCATGAATGGAAGATTCACATCTAACTCTAACATCCATTAACCCTAAGCATTAGCACTACTTCATTAACCCTACGATCCACAATGAAGATAGCTTACTCTTTCTCTCTCTCCCTTTCTCACTCACGAAAAGTATAAGAATATGCAATTCCAATAACAATTAGATCCAACAATTGATAAATCCAAAGAAAAGCATGAGAGATGGAAGAAAAGTGATAGAGAGCAAAGAAATTCATAAATCCATTTCACAAGAGAACCAATCTGCTTTATTGAAATGAAGATATGTACATGTGTAGGAAACTCGATTTGGTCCTTTTTTATAATGGAGAGGAGAATCCTGGCCTCAAAATCCTATTGGTCCATTTCTACCTCCCTAACCATTCAAATTTAAAAAAGAGTGGGAACCATTCAAAATTGGAGGGAATCAATTTGAATTTAAAATTTGGTGGGAACCCCAACTTTATTCAATAGCTTGACATTTAGGCCTGTGACATTAAAAGTCTCGCAAAAAGGCCAAAAGTTCTTAAGCTAGGGTAGAACTGGCGAAGATTCCTGACACATAAAAACACAATTTCTGTAGTTTGGCAAGGGTAGAGATTTTCTATGATCCTGATAGAATTAATGTTCGTCAAACTAAAAAATAATAAACTACTATAAATAGAATAATCTGAAAACTTGGCGAAGGTTCTGGCGAAGAATCAAGAGTAATACTGGTTTTTTTTGCAAAAAAAAAAACTTTTTTTGACAAAAATATGACAATATGACAACTAGTCCTCTGAGATACCTTGCCGACCTGGCAGTAGATAGAATTTGAATCACACATATGCACAGTGAATCAGACGAAGGTTCTTTTTTTTGTATTTTTAGGGTTTTGGTAATTTTTTGATGTTTTTTCTGATGTTTTTGAAAATCTGCTAGAAAATATTGTTCGCCCTTCAAACTGAAGATTCTGTGATAAAAAACAAAGGTGCCTACAACTCGGCAAACATAACCTGAAAGAGGATAAAAAGTTATCAGCTCTGATGATGGTTTTTAATACTCTTGCTATTGCAGATATTCCTTATGGATTCAGAATGTCTGGCTCCATTGATGATGGAAAACCTTTTTCGTACCCTCAAATAACAAAGATGGTTACTGATTTTGTTGCCTTGACAACATCTTGTTTATGGAGATTTGTATTTTTCATAGCGTGGCACAATCTTTTTCAGTGATTGCATCTTTGAAAACATGTTCTCATGCTATTGAGCACCTTGTTTGGTATATATTTTTTTGTGATATTTATTTTTGTGTTGTTGATGGTTAAGAATGTAAATCTGGATGCTTATATGGTATAATATGTGTAGGAACAAAACAAATCTTGAGCGTGCACTGGACTGTCGGCTAATCAGTTCTTTTGAAATGATGATGGTGGGCTACTTTGATGAGGCATTTAGAGGGCAATAGGTCTTTGGTAAACCCTTACCAAAAGCCTCAGAAATTAATCAACAAGTTAATTGAAATGTTCTCGAATGAGGATGATTGGGTTCTGGACTTGTTTGCAGGAATATGTATTAAGATTTGTTTTCTTTGCTAACAATTAGTTTTCATTTTTAAATATTAACTTTCGAATTTAATTTAATTTTAGGTGAATAACTTATTCTTTTATTCACTTTCATATGTAGGTACTACCACATGTTGTGCAGTCAAGAAACACAGGAATTGCATAGTTGTTGAAATGGATGAAGTCCAGGCGACCTACATGTGAGAGGTTCCAAAGTGCCTCATCGAAACCTGTTCCCCCACTTCTAAATGAAGAAGGGGAGTTAGCTGGTTTGAGAGATGATATTCTTGATCCCCCTCAAGATTACATCGAGAGGGCTAGTGACGTCCTTGAAGAGGGACAAGCCTCTCAGTCAGCCAAGAAGGCATTATCGGATATGTTGTTGGATAGTGCTTGATACTTACAGTTATATTGATTGTTTGGCAGACATATATGTTACTGGCAAGTGCCTTTGGTTTATATGGATACTTATATTTTAATGGCAAGGGCCTTTTTTAGATATCAAGATTTTATTTGTGTGAGATTCACAAAGATGTACTTGGGATATTATTCTTCATGAGGTTATACTTGTTATTAATATTTCAGTTTTATGCACTATCATTTTATTTGGATACTTTGAATTTACTAATATTAATAATTGTATATTGCATAGAATGTGGATATTTTTTTACTCGATCAAAATTTAATATTTGGTAAGAATTGAAATTAAAAATAAAACATCATTATAAAGTATTGAAGATATCTTTAGCTTTACAGAGTGCATTCTTGAAAATATTTAGATGACAATCAAAATATTAATGTTTTTAATGTGTTATACAAGTACATATAACAAACTCTCAATGAAAAGTACAATAACTATATGCATTTTATGTTCATTTTTTTTTGTTTGTGTGGTTTTTGAAAACTGTATCAAATCTGCAATGGACATAATTGTATAGTTTCTTACTAATGTATTTTTAAAACATGGTATGTGCATTCTCAAGTTTTTAAAATAGTCAAAAATCACATCCTTAGAAATATAATTTTACGCAAAAATGTGCTTTTATTTTTTGTACGGTGATTTTTAAAACTTTTGGAGGGAATCTTCTTAGGAAAAACCTTTTCAATTACCTAGTCAATAGGAAATTGTGTTCAAAGTGGCTCAAGATTTTCTCTCAATGTAAGTGATTCTTCCAAGGTCATCCTCTCTCTTAGTATACACACTATTGACATGGTCTACGATGTGAGTCTTGTCGAAAGCTCTTTGAAAGTTTAAATTTCAATCGCATTTCTTAAATGTGTCAGGGGCATGTGGTTGATAAGTGAACAACACAAATGGAGAATACAAAGTACTTCATATTGATGCTTGCCATTGTAGATTAGGGCCCACACTTTACATGTTCACATTTTTTTCCATTAAAAAAAAATCTTGCATCATTACGAGAGGCAATTGAAAATTTTAGGTTTATTATACCTTTTAATTTCAAAATTGCCTAATTGCATTATGTAGGAATTTTAATATGAGAGTCAACTCCTTAGCGTGATGCCAAGTGTAAAGTGTTGAGTGTTTGGGCTTTGAAAGACGCAAGTGATGCCAAGTGTAATGCGTTTGATTATTTGGGCTCGAAAGACACGTGTAAAGTGTTGAACGAAAAGGCCCATGTCCAATTTCCAACCTTACAAAATACAAGTGACCTTGCTTGGACCATAACACATTTATCTCTTAAACACTCCATAGACTTGGTAAAACGTCTCCCAAGACTCCCAATACAGGTAGAGCTACAAGAATGCCGAAGGGAAGTGCAGTAGACCAATCCAACTCAACCAATCCTAGATCTCTACTGATCTAGCCCTCAAGCACTAGGGAGTGAGACAAATCACCACATGATAGAAGCGCTTACCAATCTGACAACATAACGGTCATAGACTCTCAATGATCCTCATGGACACGGGTGAGGGTATATATAGAGCGTAGAGCCTACCCCACCTGCCCATGCACTGAATCCACATGTAAGCATACCATCAATCTATGCCAAACTCCCATGCATGTCAACGACATGTAGGTACCCCTAGCCCATAGTAGCTAAGACCCATGCAATAACACAGTGCATGTCATCCTATTCCACACTAGAATGCCACACACATGCTAACACCACATCCAGGTATGATCACATGGTCCTACTTGACTACTATCCAGATTAGGTCAGGTCCCTATGTCCAAGGCCCCCCCTAATGGTCCAAACCCCCCATTAGGGCCATGACACTTGGGTTGGCCCTTTTGTACGAGAGAATGATCGATTGTACATGTGCTAGAAGTTCAACCACTAAAAGTATTCAAAGGATCATAAGAGTTGACCATAAGTTTTATAGATAAGCTCAATGAACCATAAACAACATGAACAATTTCTCATTTTGGACTTGTGAATTTCATCGAGCAAATACATTCATGGACATGACTTTCCCATGATGAATGAATTTGTATTCAAAAACTTTGATTGCATCTATGCTTAACAATTAATTATGTAACCTTGTAGAGGATTAAACTTTACAAAGGATTGCAAACCTCATGAAAGAATGAAAATATGCTTTCCATACAATGCTCCAAGGAAGCATAAGTGCATTGTTGAAATTTTGGATCCTGCATGTTTGTTTTTCAACTCTTCTACCGATTTATTATGAATATAAATGTCATAAAAAAAATTTAAAGGCACTTTATTGCCCATGAAAAGTCCATGAAGGTGTTCAAGAAGGAGATCATGACCCATAATAAATATATAAAAACCAAAAAAGAGTGGCCTAAAATATTTCCAATTGTAACCTCACCACTCTTCGAGTTTAACAAGTATTTTTCTAGTAACTTTCCACCATAGTAACATTGTCAATGCAAATATTGTCGAACCTCAATTTTAGTACCAATTTATATGGTGGAATCAAAAAATTCATTCCCAATATGGACAACTTTTGGTAATAAGCATCATACACCTATCCCCCTTAAAACTCATATAGCACATCTAGGCAAGAACTTGCATAGTCCATGATACTTGCTTGCATGCTAATTTTTTGAAAGGGGAATTACATGTAGGATTTGTATGCATTTAGCACTAGATTTTTTCTAGCGACATTTTCCACCAAACAAAATGTCTATCAATGTATGATAAATCCCATGGTGAAACATTACAATAAAAAAGTTATTGTGTAAGCTTATTGTTACTACTACGTTGCAAAATTGAGTAAGTTTTACTAGTCAAGCCATTGAAACATGATGGCTAACTCTGCAAAGCTTACCAAGACCTTGAGTGGAGGTGGTTGTGCCTAGCGGGCCCCACTTTACATAACATAGGGTATATATTCCAACGGTAGGCATCAAATATGATTTTAATGGGAAAGAATGCTTAGCCAAAGTCTTATGTGACAATCTTAGGGGCATGCCCCACCTTCAGTAAGTCCCAATGGCTCTAACTAAGGGATGCAAGTGCCCCACCTATTGTTACAGGACCTACGCCAACCAGCACGTTCAATTCGTGCTAACTAAAAGGTTGTTCATACTTGTCTTATTCCATGGTATGTGACAAGGCTAAAACACAAGCTTAGATCTACACAAACTAGCACTTTCAATTATTGTTAACTAATATGTTGTTTTTATTTGTTTTATTCCATGGTGCTTGACAAGGCTAAAACAAAAAGCTTAGAGGGGCACCATGTTTCTTAAGCATATTCTATTTGGAACCATTTATTGGTGTGTAATGGACACGATGCTTTTTTAATATATATTCTACTTGGTATGCTTAACTAGAAGTCGGCACACAATATAAAAGTATGAGAGAGTGTATTCCTCAACCTGAGTGAGGGTGCATACATGGCCCCACCCTCATCCAACGATGCATGTGTTGAAGTATTTTAGCATGCATTATGATTATGGATGGAAAATTCAATGTCGTTGGATGAGGGTGAGCCATGTCTGCATCCTCAGTCCACTTAAGGAATACAATCCTTCAAAAAACACGTCTTGTTATTAAAAAGTCCTTAATTGGGAGCTTGATAAGTTTAAATGCGCATATTGATACACAAGCTTTTCAAAGATAGGTGCTTCTAGTGGAAGTAACACCATTTTGATTATTATATTTTGTAAATAGTTGGAGTCTTGATAAATTTGGATAGCAAGTATTTTTGTTTTTGTTTTGTTGATAGCCGTGGGACATTAGGTGCAATTAATGCTTCACTAACTGATCAAGCATGTTAAGCCCTAACTTGTCGTTGATGTGAAACTTTTGATTTGGAAAAACAAAATGACCCGTTGAGTAGTTTGCACCCAAAAACCAGTGAGACCCAAGTTCTAGTATGGCACCATGCTAATTGACTTTGCGAGTTATGCTATGTAGTAGGTATCCTTCATGAGGAGGCTAACTATCGGTGGTAG
Source organism: Diphasiastrum complanatum (assembly GCA_029204225.1). Lineage (NCBI taxonomy): Eukaryota > Viridiplantae > Streptophyta > Lycopodiopsida > Lycopodiales > Lycopodiaceae > Diphasiastrum > Diphasiastrum complanatum. The sequence goes on along the minus strand of CM055095.1, from coordinate 60,481,174 downwards.
CAAGCTGAGTCGCGAGAGCAACAAATTACATGATAGTAGCCAGCCGTCGGATGAAGGATACCTAACGTAACGGTTGCAGATGGATGGTTGAGATTACACGTTTTTGAGCGGCCTTGCTATGGCCTGCAATCAGGCACCGCGTGTATATTTTTCCTATGAACTAAATAGCATTTATGAGGAGGAATATGGGATGCTTGGCCATGCTACATCCCACATATTCTCATTAACATTATTACTTACTATACATAGTTCATCAAAAGAAGGAAGAATACAAGGAAGCCTTGTTATATCACATAAACGCCTCTCCTTACAACCAATGGCAATGAGACACATTACCCAAAGAGAGATTATGGAAATGAAGATAGAAACTTTGTTGCATCTACCAAGGTGACATGGTCCGAGGATCGCTACTTAGCATAAGGATTAAGACGGCCAGTGTCTTCACATCGATACATTGACAAGACAGACTATAAAAAAAAAGGTTAAGAATTTGCTTAGTCGTCCTTGGTTAAATGCTGAGGAAGCGATGGCTACGTAAATAAGTAATTTTCTTCTTCTTCTGCATTTTGATAAACATTCGATTGCTATCAAGATCAACATGTTCTCTGCTTTTCTCGTGTGTTCAAATAATTTATCGTCATTTACTTGCTATCACGCTCAGCATATTCTTCATATTCTATGAACCTTTGTCCGTGTCTTCAGCGAGTATCCGCATACCAGAAGAAACCGTACAACGTCATGTCACTTGTTTCGCTAAAGAAAATGTAAAGCTAATGAAACTAAGAAACTACTTAGGCTACGGTTTGACTTGCATCAGATTTACCAGCTACACCTATTACTACGAAATTTATCCTGATTCTTTCCCTTGCCTAAGACCGCAAAAACTTATCTACAACTGTTCTTGATTTATTCAATTAGATTCAGTATTAGAAAACATTTCATCCAGTAGTGGAAAAAATTAGTGAAACTAATTTTTGAATGGGTGATTAATAGCTCGTATAATATATTTTTAAACGAGACTTAAAATCTCATCAACATGAACCTTTACAAAGTTAGCTTCATTAAAGAAAACAAAAAGTTAATGATACTCAAATACCATTGAGGCTAAGCTTTGAATTGCATCCAATCTACCAGATATAAGTTCAAGATTTACCCTGATTCTTTCCTTTGTACAAGGTAATAGAAACTGATTTACCACTTTTGTTCTTGGATTATTCCATTTGTGGAACAAAACTAGGTTACTAACTACAAAGAATGGTGTTCAATAGCTTGTATAATATAAATCTTTAGACAACAAATCCACTGGACCTTTACAAAGCCATCTCACTTTCTTCACTAGAGAAAACAAAAAGTTGATGAAACTAAGATACCATTCAGATATACATGGCTTCAGAATTTACCCGGATACTTTCAATATACTAAAAAGACTTATCTACCAGTGCTCTTCTTATATTATTCCAATAGTGCAACAAAACTAGTTTACTGATCATAAAAAATGGCGATCAATAGCTTTTACGGTTTCTATCTTTAGACAACAGATTCACTGATCCTTTGAAGCGTCATCACTTTTGTCACTAAAGAAAACAAAGAGTTAATGAAGCTATGATACTGTTAAGGCTAAACTTGGACTTGCCTTTAATCTACAAAATATACACAAACGACTTTAGAATTTAACCCGATTCTGTCCCTTGTCCAAGATAGTAAAAATTATCTACAACTGCTGTTCTTGAATTTTTTCAATAAATTTTTTTTTCTCTCGCAATAGGTTCAAATATATTAAAAAATATCCATTCCTGTAACATAACTAGGTTACTAATTGTGAAAAGCGGTATTCAATAGCTTGTATTCTATATCCTTGGACATCAAATCCATATCCGGTCAATCTCGAAACCGCATTTTGTCCAGCGTTTGCGGGCAACTTGGCATTGGGAGCTCGCAGGGTCATGGCCCCGCGTGGTTGAGTGTGACAATTTTTCTCTCGACCCTCCGAGTCTTTCGTTCATGCTTTGTTGGCTCATTCAATAGCTTCACGATACTTCCCACATGGCACGACAACGAGGCATAGAATCTGGAAAATCAAACGCTTGCTTGCGAAGGAATAGGAAGGCAGACGCAATGGATGGATGGAGCCTTCGAGAACAGCTACGCGGGAACTTGCTCCCGCGCAGGGAAGCGCGCGCAGTTGCAGTTCCCGCGCGCGCGCGACCGTGAGCGGCCGGTAGGCCAGTGCCGGCGTCCTGCAGAGCGTGCTTCTTTGAACTTTCTGGAAGATTCAAGATTCTTCTGCGTCAGGACTCGAAACAATTATTTCCAAAAAACAAAATCATATAACACAGAATCCAGATCTTGTTCTTCCTTTCTTTAGTTTTGAAGAAAGCTACTAAGATTATATGCTCAAAGCTGATGTGCTACTAAGATTATATGCTCAAAGCTGATGTGTCATTGCGCCTTGATTTTGAGCACAAGGCTTTTTTAATCATTTTAATCTGAAAGATTTATTATTTTTCAGCATTTAAATTATTCTCACTTTAGACAAAGCTTGTCTCAATCTCATGCAAGCAACTGAGAAAACATGCAATTCATTTTTAACACTTTCAATTTATGGGGTTTTTTTTTAGATTGATTGCATGACAAGCAAAACAACCTTTTGGCAAGTGAGATTGACATACCCCCACTCTTTTAATTTGTATAGAAACCATGTCGAGCAAGTGAGGAGGCACGAATGAGAAGATTTCAAATAGTACCTCTTGATTGGCTAGCACGAACCTTGCCAATCCCCCACCCTTTTGAACTACATAGAAACCATAGGTAGCAAGTGAGGAGGCATCACGAGAAGATTTCAACAAGTGACTTTTGATTGGCTAGCATGGGACTTGCCACCCATGGCAAGCCCCCGATTCGCTAGCTTGTACAAGTTGTGCACTTGTCGGGACAAAAAATGAAATTGGGAGGCACGACAAAAAATGCTCAAATTGGCCCCTACGTGGTAGTCCTGTAGGGATATGTCTATTGTGATCTAAAAGCAGGGCTAGCCCTTTTTGTCCTTTCTAAGAAATAAGAAACTCACATGTGTCCATTTGGACTTGGTGAGCAACTAGTCCAAAACCAATCACAGTCTAGGATTCAATAAATGTTTTTTCTCCCACCGTAGTTGAGTTGAATATGAGTGCTCCTTGTGATAATGGCCAGGACTTATATCCTGGTTGCATATGGACATGAGACATCTTAGCACCCCTTGGACTCAAAACTAGTAGGCCGAGTTAGGTAAGAGCTATCTCGTAGCTACAGTGGTGCGGGCCTCAACATCATCTGTTGTGTCATTAGTCTTGAGTTCATTGATTAGGCTCAACCTTTACACCAATGTACAATGTATATTTGTATATTTAGATGCCAGGACAATTAATTAGAGTTTACAACTTAATAATAGAAGAAAAAGCTATGTCAACTTATGGATTTACATAATATACATGGGATTGTAAAATTTTTATAGAAGAACAAAACCAATGAATATGCAATTTCTATGTGCACAAAAAAAAAGATAAACACTTTACGAGGTATTTCCTTGACCATGTTAAACTAGAGTTAGCACATCAAAGAGGAGAGTTTCACTCTCAAGGCAAAAACAAAGGAAAGGAGAGCAAGCAAGAAAAATATCCAAGCTTAAAAAAGGGGGCTTTGATGAGTTTCACTCTCAAGGCAAAAACAAAGGAAAGGAGAGCAAGCAAGAAAAATATCCAAGCTTAAAAAAGGGGGCAATTAGAGTCCTAACTCCCTGCTCTAGGGTTTTCTTCATGTTATTTAATGATTTGTTAGGCTTCTATGACAAGTTTGGTTTATTCTTTAGTTGTTTCTGAATATTATGAATTGGAATATCAAGGGTTTAAACATCCCCAATGATTACAATTTGTTTAACAAGTATCTCCACGTATTTTCCAGACTCATATTGTGATATGCTTACAAGAAACTAGGCTTAGTGGTTTTCTCTTGGAAGTTTTGATGAATATTGCTCACTCCCAACCTAGGGTACCAAAGGCATTCACACTTACTCTTGAGATTAAAAAATTTACTTGCATTTCTTAGATCTTTTTTTTATATCTTTTATTAATGACTATAAATATACATATGAACAAAATTTGTAACTCGTGAAGATGAATAAGAATTCTGTAGCATATGAAATTCTACTTTCATCCTAAATTCAATAATAAAAAAGATAGAAACTATTATTGATTATAAAAGACTGCTTATCTAGCTTTACATATGACATATAACAAAGTCATTCTAGATGTGTGCCAACTGTATAAAAAGATGAAGCCAATAATAAAGATCACCAAAAAGAATGTTCCACATTAACAAGTATATGAAATAGTATGCAAAATCCCCACAACAATATGACACATTACCATCCATGATTGAAGGTTCTATTCTCTCACGAATATGCTTCTACAAGTGAGAAAATTAACTATTTCCACTTATACAAGAGAGAGAATAGATCATTTAGTTAGAATTAAAGTAGGATCACTGTGCTACTGTATTGTGGGTCCTATCAGTCAATAAGGATCAGTTGGCCTTGCCACGAGACGAGTCGACGGGACACGCGTCCCGCCAACGGCAACCTTGGAGGTACTTTACATACTAGGTTTGAAGAAAAATCTACTTTCTGTTGGAGTCATTACTAATTAAAAGTTGAAAGTAGAATTTGCCCATGATCGTTGCTTTGTGAAGGATGTGAACCGAAAGCTCAAAGTTATTGCGGATGGAATAAGGGAGCCCAATACTAAATTGTACAGGTTGAATGCTACAATCAAGGGGCAACATGGACTTATCTCGTCCATTCCATCGCAAACTAAATTGTGGCATAAGAGGCTTGGTCACTTGAAATTAGGAAGCCTCATTTTGATGAGAAAATTGGAAATGGTGAGAGGATTGCCTATGATAGAAGACCACTTGAAATCGATGTGCGAATCATGTGTGTATGGGAAGTAGCATCGAGAGAAGTTCAATAAGTGTAGTGTTGCAAGAGCAAAGAACATCCTGGATTTGATCCACACAGATTTATGCGGGCCTATGAGGACAATGTCCTTAGGTAAAGCCTTCTATTTCATGACCTTTATTGATGATATGTCACGTAAGACGTGGATTTACTTCTTGAAGAAGAAATCGGATGCATTTGACAATTTCAAGAGCTTCAAAGCATTGGTCGAAAATCAGACAAGTAGGAAGATCAAAGTTCTAAGATCAGATAGTGGAGATGAGTACAAGTCTAATGACTTCAATGATCTTTGTGATCAATGTGGGATCAAAAGACAATTTATGCAAGCTCATACTCCTACTCTCAATGGTGTAGCTGAGCGCAAGAATCGTACGATTGTGGAAAGTCCATATGTATGCTAGCTGAGATGAAACTACCAAAAGATTTTTGGTCAGAAGCATGCAGTGCGACAGTCTATCTTCAAAATAGAAGTCCTACCATTGCCATACCAAAGATAACACTTGAGGAGGCATTCACGAAGAAAAAACAAAGGCGAAGCACTTGCGAATCTTTGGATGTAAGAAACAATGGAGAATATGAAGATGAACAAGTTTTTAGTCATCTATTGCCTTCAAGTCATGCTTTGAAAAATCTATCTCCCATAACATATAGTTAATGAGAGCCAAATGCAATCAAAGATCAATAGAATTGATTGTAATAAGTCATATATTGATCATAGGCTCAAAAGAGCATGCATACACCAGAAATAACTCTAGCATGCCTCTATACCCGTGAATAAGTTTGGATAGGTTTCTTATCAATAGATACTTAATGAGCACATGTCTCTCTCAAAATTTTCATTGAGAAAACTTCTACATATATAAGAAAAGATACTCATTTGGAAGGTCTCCAAACTGTACAATTGATCTCTTATCATCCAGGTAGGTAGATAAGTCATGCAGGGGCTTACTTAGGCCCATTTACTAAGTTTCAATAGCATTTAGTCTATGTTTACTTCTACCTATGGCAAATTGGTAACTGCATACACTATCAACAAAAGATTCTAATTTGGAGATGGACATCACTAACATCAAATCAAAGCCACCAGTATGGTTCATGACGATGAATGAGCATGTGCATTGTATCTTCTAAATAAGCTTTACAACAAGTAAAAATGGTGTTATTCCAAATATTATTTTCATTTTTACATGTGTAGGAAGAGAATAATATAAGATCTTTCACTAAAAGCTCAATTCTGGATGGATGATGGCTGAATTAACATTGATCACTTCAAAAGTGAAGGAAATTCGGGATCAAGTGACTGCGGTTGGTGAGCACATTGTTGGAGATCGTTAGATTGTTCAGTTGACATTGAACAATGTGAGTGATTCATTTTAAACTTTTGTGAGGAGCACAACTTCAATAATGAATTCCTAATTATGACAAATTAGGAGGTTTAAGCATCGTAACAAAGGGTTTGATCAAGCCCTTGCTACAAGAGGAAGAGGCAATAGATTTGGTCGTGGGAGACACCAACAAAGAGGAGGCAATTCAAATCAAGGTGGCAATTGGCATTGAGACCAAAATTGAGACAATTCAAGAAAAAATAAATCAAAAAATTGCCGATCTTGTAATAAGCCTGGTCATAAAGACCTTGTGTACTTCAAGAAGCAAAAGGAAGCAAGACAACACAAAGGCAAATGATAGGCGGGTAATTATGCCAATCAATAACAATTTGACAATGAGCAATATAAAGGTGAGAGCTCAAATAATGATACATCTACAATTTGTACTCAGTTCAGCCAACAATCTATTGTCAGTTGGGACAATGGTGGATCAACAATTGAAGGTTTAATTCAATAGCAACAAGTGAAGAATCAAAGGATACAGATAAGACTATAGATGATACTCCAAAGTAGTTACTCAAATGGTACTTAAAGGTAACAAGTGGTTCAAAAAAGGGAGAGAATCTTGAATCTAGTGAATAATGACAGCTCAAAAGGTCAATTCGAAAACGTAAATCTCCTCAAAGGTTAGAGATGAATCTAGCTTTGAAGGGTTCATCACTCTAAACACGGGAACCAACGTCTTTCAAAGAGACAAAGGAACACAAAGAATGGCAAATAGCTATGGAAATAGAAATTGAAGCATTAATGAAAAGCAAGACTTGGGACTTGGTTGAGCTACTTGATGCACTTGTAAATGGATTTATAAAGCAAAATATGGAGTGGATGTGCAATTGAACAAGTATAAAACATAATTAGTTGTAAGAGGATTTGAGCAACAAGAAGGTATTGATTTTGAGAAAACTTTCAAACCAGTGACTAAGATGGTTACTACATGTTTTGGTGTTGCTAGTTCTACTTTCTATGGTTGGAAGATCCAACAAATTAACGTAAAATTTGCTTTTTTTAAGGAGTTCTAGATGAAGATGTGTACATAATACAACCTCAATGATTTATTGAGCTAGGAAGAGAACATCTTGTGTACAAGCTCAACAAAGCTATTTGTCAATTGAAGCAAACACCATGGGCATGATAGTCTTGCATCGATGAACACTTCAAAGAAAGGGGAATGATAAAGAGTACGATAGATCCTGACCTTTGCATTCTACAACATGATTCAGATTTAATCATTATTGAAAGCAATTAGAGTTTGATAGATTAGATCAATCGAAATTGTCCCATGCTTATGATAGTGACTGATTTAGAGTTGATAAAATTATAGTCTTACCATTCAATTATAACAAAACAAATGTTATTTTTGTTACTCAAAGCAAATATACACGAGATTTATTTCATAGGTTCAATATGCAAGATTGCAAACTAAGTTAATTGCATATGAGTATGATAGAGTGGATTCCTGTTACATAGATTTGTTAGTATGAAGTATGCCAAAAAGACACAAACTTGACATTTATGAAGTGTTGCATACTAAGAATGTGTATAAAACAAAGAGACTATATCATTGAAATCAAATATAAAGTTGTTGAGTCTCCCAAAGATGAGAAACGTATGTTTACCTTGTGTGGAATAGTTTATTGGAGTATTTTCAAAACATAAAATTTACAAAAACAAAAATTAGAAGCAAAGGGCTAATTGTACAATGAGAGGGATTGAAATGATGTCAAGTTATAAGAAGAAGAAAAAAGAGTAGATTTGCATATTTTACGGAAAAGCACATTGATGTTAATTCCAAATCAATCTTTAGGACTTGAGTGTAGACACTAGATACCATTCCTCTCACAAAAAAAAAGAAGGTAAAAAGGGTTTTTTTGAGAGGAACTTGGTATATTGTCCCTAACAAGGAAACATGAAATATGAAAGAGCATAAATGCAAATGGAGAGATAGAGAGAGAGAGAGAGAGAGAGAGAGAGAGAGAGTCCTACCTAGTTTGCCATTTTCGTCTCTTCTACTCCATGTGCAATGAAGACTATTTCATGTTCATGTGGCCAATACACGAAAAGCAACCGACTCTGACCTAGTTTGCACGCAACAATGAGAACTCTCATGTGGCCAAGGAGACCTCAAAGAAAACCACCCACGTACATAAGGGCCATTCATAACTTAGTTTTTGTCATACCGCTCAGTTTACTTCGTGGTTTTCCCACTGCAGTTGCCCACGTGGTTTCCACGTCAGGCAGTTGCGCCATTTGGATCTTTCACACCGGCTTCTGCCGGTGACCCCCCCGTGGCCGGTAATCCCACACTTCCATCGCGTGGGTAGTGGGGCCAGAACGGCCACCTGCCGGCGGCACCGGTGGCGCCTCTCCTTTTGTGTCGTGCCTTTTGCTGTTCTAGTTGCCTTGTGGAGGGAGAAATGTGGGACGGAGAGAGGAAAGGGAGGGGAAGAGGAAGCTTTGGAAGAGATGCAAGGGCGTGGATCACCGTGGCTGTGAGGGCTGGGAAGGGGAAGTGGCGATAAATCCCAGTGAGATTTTGCTTAATCTAGGTGGGTTTTCTCGCAATTCCTCAGATTTTGTTTCGTCCAGTCAGAATATAGCTCCCTGGCCCTCCCTCTCTAACCAACACTGTAAGTAGCCTGTTCCCATTTTTTGATGCCAGAGGAACGAGCCAGCCGATTTTAAGAAGTGGGTTTGCCTTTTACAGCCTCTTGTGTGTCAAGATTGTATCGTTCTTTCCTCTAGTAGACTGTGAGAAGTCTTTGCTGACTATTTGCTTTGAAAGACCTTGGCTGGGAGGTATGTGAATAGTCTGGCAGATGAATTGCTGTAAGTGTAGAAGAAAATTCTTCTGGCTTTTGTAATATACCTGCTCGATGATTTAGCAATTCCAATAGTTTGTGGGAGACTGGAAGAAGCCGTGTTGAGGGTTTCATTGTGAGCACTGTAGTGTAGCTGTGTATTTGATATTTCTGGAACAACAATCCCTTTCTGTGGGCATATGATGAAGATTGAAGCTATGGCTAGTATATCAGTAGTACATCCTATCTTGGCATCTCAATCTTGTTCACTGTTTGAGCACACAGTTTCCTCCAGATACTTGCACCCAATAGTTTGGAAAAGAATCTCTACTGTTACACCGCTGGCTTCTTGCCCAGCAGGGAAGGGATTATTTTCTGCTAATCTGAACCTCGTCAGAGGCCATGAAGGTTTAAGGAAGACCTCCGCGCTCGATGCACCGAGGCAAGTACCGTTTTCGGAGAGCTTTCAGGCGGCTGTTTCATCTGGGATGCAATCAAAGGGTGGAAATGGTGCAGAAGGTCTACAAGGTTATGGATTTGATAAGTCTTCTGGTTGCCCAAGACCTGTGGTGACTGCCGTCTTTGAGCGGTTTACCGAAAGAGCTATCAAGTCTATCATGCTGGCTCAAAGAGAAGCAAAGGCATTGGGGAAGAGGGAAGTGGGCACTGAGCAGCTATTGCTGGGATTAATTGCAGAGGAGAGGGGTGGGGATGGGTTTCTGAGCTCCGGTGTAACAATTGAGAGGGCAAGAGAAGCTGTGAAGGACCTCTCAGATGGAAGACCTGGTGGGTTGCTCATTTCAGACAAGCCGGCATCAGAAGTTCCTTTCTCTCACGGTAGTAAGCGTGTTTTTGAAGCAGCGCTTGACAGTTCTAGGAAAATGGGCCACAATTACATCACACCAGAGCACATCGCAATTGCCCTCTTTAATGTCGATGACAGTGAAGCAAGCAGAGTACTGGACAGGTACCTGTCTGTATACACATTTCTATAATAAATAATACATATTTTTATTTTTTGGAATGCAAAGGAATCTATTTGACGGTTGATGATAGCATCTCTTTTTTCACATTGCATATTGCAACTGCTGCTTTCTGAATGGTGATGAACTTGATGATTTGAATGGTTTGAATTGCTCTTTGTATGGTGTGAAAATTGAACATCATGATCTTTTGAAATGACTGCCCAGTGCCATTACAGCGTGTTGTGAGACTGCAACAGTGCCTGTGATAATTTTCACAGTTAACTTGAAGTAGCAGTTTTGTTTTGTTTTCGGTTAGAAGTTTTGTGCTGGTAATGTGTACAAGATATAGCTTGAAAATCATTGTATTCAAGGTGTTGCTATCTGTAGTTCACTTTTTGTTGCAAAATAAAAGCAGCTCGTATCGGTAAGCCAAAAAATATTTTGCTTTTTGGGTTTACGCTATGTACAGGAAGGGAAGTGAGTGATTTTAGTAGGTTAGGACATTGGCTTGTAATTTGGAACTGTGAGTGTTGGGAGAACAAGATATGTGCCCTGCCTGATCTGTGGTCAGCGGGCACTTTTTTAAACCTTTTTCATGGCTGCCAGTTAGTGCAAATAAGAACTGAAGTTATAAGTAATGTGTTTCTGTAAACAGAGTAATGTATTTTCCTAAACAGAGTAATTTATTTTCCTGAACAGAGGTTGTCAGTGCTCCACCCTTAACGCAACAGCCATTACCTGGCCGATGTCTCTTACAAGTTACCACCCATTTTTGTCTACTGGCAAGTGAGATGACAGGCAAAAGATCATTCCTTTTTTAGACTTGCGTGGTAAGTAGAAATGGAATGCCGGAATGTGATTGGCCCATTTGAATCCCTGCTTTATGATCGGTTCATTTTTCTTGAAGCTGTTCCTGGCAACTCAACATGCCAGGCAATGTTCCCCTGACACCTCATGTGCCACACGCTTGCAGCTCCAACCAAGTCTCTGAAAGAGAGGTAGACCTTTTTTTTCCTCAATGGACCAATGACAGGCTTTCATTGCGAATAAGGGGCTTGCTTGGCATCCTTGTCTGAAACCACCCTAGATGTCAGGTAGGTCTTTACTTTTTAACTCCTATGTGCTGTTCTTCAATTGTGGGGTTTTTTAATCCCCAGCTGTACTCCCCCCCCCCCCCCCCCCCCCAGCTCTGTGTTCTCTTTTCCTTCTCATGCTATTTCTCATTGGCTGTTTGCTTTGCCCCTGATTGCGCTGCCCAAGTGCACTCATTCGCCTCTTTCCTCCACCTGGAACTACTCTCTTCATCTTGATTTTGTGTCCTCTCTCTCCACACTGCCTTCCCTCGCTCTTTTTTCTCCTTCGTGCTGCTTGCTTCAACATGGCCTTCACGCAAGAACAAGAGTTGCTACTTCTCATGATGGATCAGTGCCTTTCTGCAATACAAGAAGTGTCCATGTTCTTTCAAGTTTCAGACTGGCAGGCTCATCTTGCTTCCTTGGTCCCACTTGATCAATTGCAGTACGATCAGAAGACAATGTTTGTGATGAAGCTTGTGGCGATTGTTGGCTAGTATGAAGAGGGCTATAGATGCTCTTGCTCTTGCTCTTGCTCTTTGTAACGGGGTGTGGTCTTTGTGGTGGTTGAGCCAAGGTCATTAGAGAGGAATTTGTGTTTTTTCTTTGGGAGGGTGGGGCTGCGAGGTGGCAGTTGGGAAGGAGGGTAGAGCAGCTGCAGCGGGACAGTAGCAGAATCTGCTGGCAATTATTAGTGTTAAGGGTGGGGTTTCAGCCCCATTAAGTAGTGGCAAGAAAACACAACATCAGGGGGTGCTAAGGGGATCTGTTAACTGCTGCCAGCTAGCTAAGCATACATGTGGGGCACGTGCCCCCGCTAAGTAAAGCACTATTGAGAAGTGCTAGCTGTAAATGAAGCAGGGCCCTTAGTTTTTTTTCACAGCAATCTATTTGTATACCTCCTGAGAGGGCTCTGTCAACTTTAACTTGTAGGTTTATTCCATGTAGAATCACTTTAACTATTAAGATTTATTGTGCCACAAAAAAGCACTTAAGAACTGGTTTTCATTGGGTCAGAGCTTTGTCTATTTAGACTGATGCCAGACCATTTGCTCCTTCAGGTTAGGTTTGAAGAAAGATAAGCTGCATGCTGAAGCTGTTTTAAGACTGCAAGGTGAGCTAGCAAAGGATGGACGATCTACTCCTGCATCAGTCTCAGCTCCTGCAAAGGCAGTTGCTAGCACTGCTACAACAAGTCGACGTGGCAATAGAAAAGGTGCAAGGCTAAGTAACAACCATTATCTTGTACACTGAGTTTGACTGAAGTGCACGATCCTTTATGTTCCACAGTATACTCGTACACTGGATGAGTGGTCGGTCTTATTCTAGATGTGGAACTTAAACGCTGCCCATGTTTTTATCAAGAATTTCACCCTAACGAGTTGTTCTGTTTGGTCCTTAGCATTCAAAAGAGCCCTGCTAGCTGTAAATATGAGGCTTCATAAGCAAAGTGAATTTTATTAATGCAGATAAGGGATCTCTCGAAGACTTCTGCCTTGATTTGACTGCGCGAGCAGCTGAAGGGAAAATTGACCCTGTTATAGGGCGTGACGAAGAAGTCCAGCGAGTTGTGCAGATCCTAGCTAGACGTACCAAGAGTAATCCTATTCTTCTAGGCGAGCCTGGAGTTGGGAAAACTGCCATTGCTGAGGGTCTCGCCATTCGTATCACAAATGGAACTGTGCCGGAGTTCCTTGTTGTACGTGCTTGGCTTTTGTAGTCTAGTCAAAGCAGTTTACATCAATGAACGCAATGTATGTTAGTTCATCCACCTTTATCCTTTTTCTCACTTTGTGCCTTTGGGTTTTATTTGTATCCAGGGCAAGAGAGTCATGTCTCTAGATATGGGGTTGCTTCTTGCCGGGGCAAAGGAACGTGGAGAGCTGGAAAAACGTGTGACTAGTCTTGTTGATGAGACTCGCAGTGCAGGTGAGAGCACTTCTAGTTTTGTTTTGTTTCAAGAATACCTAGAGTACATGCAGGGACTATATTTGAATTTTTCCTATGTGAATGCAGGCAATGTCATACTTATGATTGATGAAATTCATACACTGGTGGGCTCTGGCTCTGCTGGACGAGGAGGAAATAGTGGCGCAGGCTTGGACATAGCTAATCTTTTGAAGCCTGCCCTTGCAAAGGGGGAGTTTCAGGTAGTGCATCTGTTTTCACAAATCTGAGCAGTGGGTTTCAAAAGACGTGAATTCACGTGGTACCTGAAACACGTAAATTGCATAGTTTTTGGTCTCTAATTGCTTTTGACTTCGTATCTAGTGCATTGGCGCTACAACCTTAGATGAGCACAGAAAGCATATTGAAAAGGACAAGGCTCTGGCTCGCCGTTTCCAGCCTGTTTTTGTGAAGGAACCAAGTCAGGTATTACTACTCTTTATGTTTACTGCTAATTCATTTTTAGCTTTGTCAAGTGCATGTCTCAAGTCTTCTAGGATTTCACAGCAACTGAAGGCTTTTTGATGGCTTACAATCAGATTAAGGGGTTGAGCTATCTCTTTGCAGGAGGATGCTGTGAAGATTCTCTTGGGCTTAAGAGAGAGGTACGAGGAGCATCATAAATGTAAGATAACTGCTGATGCAGTAGATGCTGCCGTCTACCTTTCTGCAAGATACATAGCAGACAGATATCTTCCAGACAAGGCTATTGACTTATTGGATGAAGCTGGAAGTCGTGCTCGTATAGATGCATTCAAAAAGTGGAAGGAGAGACAAGTGAGCATTTTATCAAAACCTCCGAGTGAGTATTGGCAGGAAATACGAGCGGTGCAAGCATCACAAGAAGCTGTAAGTTTTTTCCTTTTTACTGTTCACGGACCTCACTGATAGCAATCTATTGATATTTTAGGTTTCCCTTTCTCGGGTGGTTTACGAAGTGTGCATATTTGACTCTCATTTCTTTTGTTGCAGGCTTTAATCTCACAAACTGCACTTGGAAGTGTTGACTATGCATCAGAAGCCCGGCTTCTTGACCCTTCTGTTTCCAAGGGTTTGCAAAATGAGTCAGACGCCTTATCTCCAGAGGCTTCACCATCATCAAATTTTTCTTCTGATGACAACTTTTCTGATGGGTATACTCCTGAATTTGCTACCCCTTTGACATTTTAGATGTACTCTTTGCCGAAAATTGGGGCACTTGTATGTGTTCCATTTAGTTTTAATTTCAGTCTTCTGCATTCCTGTCAACAGTCCAGTTGTGGTTGGTCCTGCCGAGATCGCTGCAGTTGCATCTATGTGGTCTGGTATTCCTGTTCAACAACTTACAGCAGATGAACAGAAGAAACTGCTTGACCTGGAGCAGCTACTCCAAACACGTGTGGTGGGTCAAGAAGATGCTGTTAGTGCAATATCGCGTGCAGTGAGAAGGGCTCGGGTCGGTTTGAAGGACCCAAATCGACCAATTGCAGCATTGTTGTTCTGTGGTCCTACTGGAGTTGGAAAGACAGAGTTAACAAAAGCTTTAGCTCAACATTATTTTGGATCGGTGAGTGCCTTGCAAATCTTTTTTTCTTGCATTGATAATTGTAGCTAGGTTTTTTACTGGTAGATTTCCTTTCCTCATATTTGATGATTGTGGACTAAGACATATTGCTCATTTGCTTCTTACACGTTGGAGTTTTGTAAGTTGTAACAAGATGGTAGCTGTTGAATTTTAGGAAGGAGCCATGATAAGGCTAGATATGAGTGAGTACATGGAGCGACACACAGTGAGCAAATTGGTGGGTTCCCCACCAGGATACGTTGGGTATGGTGAGGCAGGGACACTAACAGAGGCAGTTAGGAGGCGGCCTTTCACTGTGGTCCTTCTTGATGAAATTGAGAAGGCTCATCCTGATGTTTTTAACTTGTTGTTGCAAATATTTGAAGATGGTCGATTAACCGATTCACAGGTAATTAGACAATGGAAGAAGAGCAATGGGGTACGCGCTGTTGGCAAGTAGTTACTTTTATTCTCTTGAGCAGTATGTACAGGTGTTTTCAAAAAACTTTGGGCATTATGCTTACACATACTATTCATTCAAATCCTGCAGGGAAGGGTAGTCTCATTCAAAAACACTCTCCTGATCATGACATCCAACATTGGATCATCTGCAATTGCAAGAGGCAAAAGCAGCATGATCGGCTTCACCTTTTCAGAAGACGAAGATGGAGGCCATTATGCATCGCTTAAATCATTGGTTATGGATGAACTCAAAGGATATTTCAAGCCAGAGCTTCTGAACAGATTGGATGAAGTGGTGGTTTTTAGATCCTTGGAGAAATCTCAGGTAAGCTGTATGATATAATAGAAGTTTTTTCTGTTAAGAACATAAAACCACATTCAGTCCAGTTGGTGTGAGGTCCTTGCCGCTTTTACTAGCAACACAATTGCCGTTTTACCAGAAACCAATGCTTTTCTCCTATTGAAAATTTTCGTGTTCATTTTAGCACTCCTATTTTCCTGTTTCAGTCTGATCTGATTGAGTTTGTGTTTTCAAAATTGCAGATTAGGCAAATTCTTGACATCATGCTGAGAGAAACGAAGGATCGTCTTACTAAAGTTGGGGTCAACCTTGAAGTATCAGAGGAGATGATGAAGCTAATTAGTGATCAGGGTTATGATCGAAGTTATGGTGCGCGTCCTCTCAGGAGAACAGTTACCCGTCTTGTTGAGGATATTTTAAGTGATGCACTGCTCGCCGGAGGATATCAAGAAGGTGATACCGCCCTTTTGGATGTGGATGAAACTGGAAATCCATTTGTTACCAGGCATACAAAACCTGACTTGAGGGAACATGGATTATATCTTGATATTCTAAAGCCAGCTGTATCTTTAGCAAGTTAGAAGCAGAAATCGAGGTTATTCATCTCAAACTAGTTCTTTATTGTCCTCGGTGATTGTAAGATGACCATGCCTTTTAAAATTTTGGAGGATTTGGTTTGGCTTTAATTTCTCATAACAGCATATACGTCTTGTATATCAATCAGGTGGAGGGTCTTGTTTAGTTTCATAGAAACTTCTGGGCTCTGACCAGAAATTGATCGTGGGTGCTGATCCCAATGTAGTGAGTCATGAAATTCCATGGGTATGCCCTGTATATAAGTATATTTCTGTTGTAAGGTGCTTTGGAAACAACAGCACCATGCTTGTATCTGAAATCAAATGAACCCTTGATTTTTCTTACAATGTATTTTTTTAACATGGAGACATTGGAGCAGAAAGCACTACAATCTGTCACTCCATGAAATTGATATTGAACATATCATTTAAATTTTTTGGGATATGTGCTACCAGTGAAGCATTTGCTGAAGCTCTGTGGATGAGCAAATTCTCGTTTGTTGCTTGATTCTGCAGTTGTTCAAACTTGTATATTTATGAACATATGCTGTGCTGAATAGAAAATCAATTGTGATGATTGTGAAGGATACAAGTGATTATAGTCGTTAGTATATGGGGATATGTTGAATCATCTTACGAAGTTGGCTTCCTTTGTGCTTGTTTCTACTTATAAATGAAGAGCAATGGGTAGATGGCTGTGTTCAAAATTGTTTTGTTGGGCAATTAGTTTAGTGTCTCCTTTTCATGAACTTGAAATTGGTAGGCAGATTTGACTGATCTCGTAAATAGTTTCACCTTGCCTTGCCTTATAGGATATGCATATTGGGATGTGCAATATTGAGCCAAAGTCTCGTCAAGGGGGAAATGCATGCTCTCTTAGATTAAGAGCTTTTTATTGTGGGAGATACCAGTACTTCAGTAACATTGTCTAGTGTGGGATGTGCAAATAATCAGCTAAAATCTTGTTGAGGAAAAATATAAAAGCTGTGAGTAGATATAACATGCATGCTAGGATTCAAGACCTATCTTTCAACGCAAGAATATACTCTATTACATCACTTCTTTGCACACATTTGCACACAGAATATCCATTGTGGCTGTTTAGCTCTCATAACAAAGAAGGAATCCAACGGGTCAGCTCGGTTGGTTAGATTGACATCCAAAGTTTCTTTGGTCCAGAGTTACAACGTCCCCTTGGAAACCAAAAAGCATAACAAAGAAACAGATACGATATCAACATGACTAAAAATGACTAAAAATGATATAGATACTGATCTCTAAACCATGCTGCCAACAAAAAAACTTTACTAAAAAAAAAAAACCTTTTTTGGAGAGTATGCCACCATCCTCTTTCAAAACCATAGTCTCTTCGAAGGTTTCGAATTCTTCATACAATGGTTTGACCTTAGCATAGGTGGCCAAATAATGTCCTCCCACAATAGGTTGTCCCTCATCAATTCTCTTCTGTCTCCTCTCGACTTTGGAGGCCTTCTATAGAGGAGTCATTCCATCCAATCATCCTCTTTATTCATTACGTAAATTGTGCCCTTATATTGAGCTAGGATTCGAAGGATCCTCAATGCTTCCCACAATCTTGTTGACCTTCACACCACGTCTTAGTTGTTGAGTGGTTAACCACTTAGTTTTCTCACACATTGTCCAAAAATGACATGGTGATTTTATTCTCAGATTTCAATAGTTGGTGTGTCCAACAATCTAGTTTCTTCTAACTTCTCAGATCATGTTTCTTGTTGATCTTATTCACCTTTTCCTTCTTCTTCAATGCTTGACTCCCTATTTGTCCTATAAGGAATATGGATGCTTTTTCATTTTCTATTCAATATTAATGGTCTTCTCTATATGTTTTGCCAAGACAATAGGTCTACTATTTGCTTAACTTTAGGACAATTCCCAATATATGTCCCTCCAGAGACATTGTCTTATTAATTCTTTTCTTCCACATCATCCATTGTTGTATTTTTTGGAGATCTTGTCATACCTTTGTCACTCTCATTCAATTGAGTTTTTGTGCACATGTTACCATTGGCCTTCATGGTAGATTGTTTTTTCTTTTTAATTGGTCCTTTGAGCTTCTAATGAGTGTTCTTTTTCAGTCCTTTTCCTTTGCATTGCTTGGAGTCTCTCTCTCTCTCTCGCTCCCCCCCTTCACATAGGAGTGTATTATCACAATTGAGATTATTTCTTTAAAAGAATCCTCAGCCCAATTATACTTTATCTTATCCAAAAACATGGTGATGTAGGGTGAAAATGTATAGACTACAAGGTCTCCATTTTATGAACAGCACATGGTTGCCACAAATACAAAACCTCTTCAGTTCCTCATTCTTGGACCTATTTACCATGAATCTATTCTTACTTTGGCAGTTGTCCTCTTTCAAATGTATTGAAAATGCTCCAATCTTGGCTTTCTCGGCTCTTTTCTTGCAATTAGGGCTTTTTTTGGACTCAAGAAGGACCCTTTTCTTGTCCAAACATTTTTGCTAATCAGGATAATTTTACTCACTAATAGTCCTTTGTGGCAGTTGACTTTCATTTATCATGAGTCAAATCACATTTCAATAGGTTTCACTTAGATCTAGTGTAATAAACCATAGACAAAAGATTTGAAGGCCTCTTAAAGGCTGAATCCCAAATTTGAATCCACTATAATCTTCAATTTTTCAAGACTTTCATTGTCGTTCTTTTGAACGTGGTGTGGAAAAATAGGGGGGCTATTGTTACCTTGGGCCCCCATTTTGAAAAAACCTTGAGGAGGCCATATGTTGTAAAGCTGACTTGGGGACCCAATTTGCGCCGTAAGACTTTGAGGGGTGACACTCTCAAAAGTCCCAGAGCAAGTTAGAGAGTCCAGGATTAAACCTTCGACCTGTGGTGAGCCAGTCAAGTAGTCACAAGTCATATGCTAGCTTTGGAGCTCGAGTCATGGCCTAGTCAACTCCTGGGTCCCATTTCCAGAATAAAGTCCATGCCTTTGTCCTTATAATAAAATCTGGCCGATGAATCAAGCCCAAAGCTATGAGTCTTAGGCTCCAGTTTGGCCCGAATGAGGACACCAACTTTCTCAAACAATGAAAGGATGTTGACAGCTGACTTGGGTGCACCCAGTGTGCCCCGCAAGACTCTGAGGGGTGACACTCCCAAAACTCCTAGAGTAAGTTAGAGAGTCAAGGACCAAGCCTCTGATTTGTGGTGAGCCAGTCAAATACTCACAAATCATGAGCTAGCTCTAGAGCTTGAGTCATGGCCTAGTCAGCTCCTGGTACCCATGTTTAGGAGCTAAGTTGATTCTTCCTGCCAAGATAGCTCCCGAGATACATATCCGGGAGCTAGACTGATTTTGCTAGGCTTAAATCAGAAAAATGAAAACTAAGTCCTAAAAACCGTGCTTTACCAGACAACACTATATTCTAGGACAACGGGGGCGTGTCGAATCACAATAGAACTAAAGGGAGAGTCCGACAGGCACAAACTTGGGCAGCTCGCCAGGAATCCAATCGCCAAGTCTCAGCTCCCTCTACCAGCGTGAGCTAGGCACAATGCCCAACACGTGTTGGTGGCACTGAGACCAATTAGTCTATGTATGAATGTAACGTCTTTCAAATTTAATAAAGTTGATTCTTGGGGATGATGTTACACTGTCTGATGTAGATCATCTTCTAATTTATGTTGATGACATTATTCTTTGTGGAAGTTGTATCAAGCTAGTTGATGAAACTAGCACTTGGTTGTGAGTTTAAAATGCAAGATCTAGGAGAAATACATTACATCCTAGGCCTAGAGATTGATTTTTATGAAGATCATGTTTTTATATGCCAATCTAGATATGCTCACTCTATGTTGAAAAAATTCCATATGAAAAATTCTAAGAGTGTAGATACTCCAATGGAGCAAATTGGAAAAGATCCTAATAAAGGTGATGAAAGATCCTTTGAGGACATCACACTTTTTAGGAGTCTTGTAGGCTCCTTGATTTGGCTTACCATTACTAGGCCCGATTTAAGTTTTTTGTGCACAAATTGAGTCAATTTATGCAAGATCCTAAGATCCATCATTGGAAGATGGCCAAGAGGATTCTGCTTGTGATTATGGTCTACTTTATAAAAGTGAAGATCTATCCATTGTTGGCTACTCGGATTCGGATTTTGCAAGTGACAAGATGAATCGAAAGTCTATTAGTGCATACACTATCTTTCTTGGAGGCAATCTAATATCTTGGCTTTCCAAAAAGCAAGATACTATATATCTCTCTTCATGTGAGGCTTAGTACAAAGCACTCACTACAACTACCAAAGAGGTCCTTTGGATCAAGAGATTATCATTGGAGCTAAAGTGCATCAAGGAAGATGATCTACCAATGATCAAGTGTGATAATATCTCGGCCTAAGATCTTGCCAATAATCCCATATTTCATGCAAGAAGCAAGCATATAGAAGTGGCACACCATTTTGTGAGAGAAAAGCTTATTGGAGGAGAAATCTATTTGGAGCATGTCAACTCGTCCTCTTGTATTGCCGATCTACTCACCAAGCCTTTGAGCAAAAGTGCTTTCATCAAGCATAGATCTCCCTTGGAGTTATATCAAGATCAATGCTTAAATCTTCATAGATAATTTTTTAGGAGGAGTGTGAAGAATTGAAAAAGATTATCTATGTTAGATATAGGGGTCTTATGTTTGTTATATCAAACATCTAGGCGTAGGATGTTGATAGGACGAAATTTGGCATAGATGGCAAATTATCCATTTCCACTTGTAATGCCACTATTGAGCCAAAACACCTGTGGAGAAAAATCACCCATCTAAACCTAGATCCCTCCTGGAGTTTCCTCCTGGACCTAGCCCCCAAGCCATAGTGAAGAACACAAGAGAGAGGAGGAGAAACTGACTCAAGAATCTGAATTCACAATAGGAGGATGGGCTAGTTTCCAATGGACATATTCTCCTCAAGAGAGAGAGAATATTCTCCCTAGTATCCCCATGCAACCTATATTGAGCTATTGACCTCCTATTCTTGCATTAAAGTAGTGTTCACCATGCATGTGCTCCTATGTCCAATTATAGGTCTAGGCCCTCATATGATTATTAATTACTTGATATGACCATGTCCGGAATGACGTAGCATAACTAATAATCACATACATCTGGAGTGACTGGCTATCCACGTCAGGAACTAATCCGATTCCCTTATACAGGACATGGACATAACACCATTGCAACAAATGGGCACTTTCAGATCAGTCATAGATGATCGAGACACAGTAATGACACTTCTTTCAAGCTTGCCAAGTTCATATGATAGCTGGGTAATGATCATGATGACACACCCAAAATTGAATATTTCAAGAGTTATTACCATGTTGCTACAAGGAGATACTAGAAGAAAAGACCGATTCCTCAACTGTTGTCAATTGTCGACTGTTAAATTTACACAAGCTAGTTTGCACAATTACCGCTTGTAAATGACTTTGAGGCCATGTTATGGGATGCCACACGTGCCAAAAGCATAGGATACCTTATTCTAAGTCAAATCATTAACCTAGCTTTGGAATGGTACCTTTGGGATATGTCCAAATAGTGCATAGATGACAAAATTTCCAGAATTCACACGTGTGGGGAATGTCCACAAGAGTGATTTATCTTGATTAAGCTTTGTGATTGGCACCATAACCTGATTCTAGATTGATCAACAAGATCTAGTTCAGAAGAAATGGCTAATTCACAATCTAGCATGCTAATCAACAGAATATAATAGCAATGAATCAAAGAATGAATAAAAGTACAAGATTTCAGTGTATGAGCATTAGCCTCAACACGAGTTAGAGAGAGAAAGCTAGAGAGATAACAAGCAATATTAGTTTAGATCCAAAATGGCATGAGATAGCTACAAAACTTTGGTTCTTCATTATTGATTGTGTGGAGAGCTACACATATTTATGGAGTTTGAGGTAGCTCGTGTTAAGAATTGTAAAACATATCTATCATCTGTTGTTAATGTTTGGGGGATCCTACCCATGTAAATACTTTGTACATATTCAAGGTATGTGAATTGAGCACATATCCTTGTAGAATAGGGCAAGTTTGGGTTAGGTAGATCAAATTCCAGTGACATGCATAAAGTCTAGTTGGTCTAGTATGATATGCAAAAATGTTGACAATGTCTAGTTTGACATGCATATAGAGATTCACATGGAATTGGTCAATTATGACCTTGTAGAAACTCGAGCCACAATAAATACATAATGTCCTAAGTTTCCATAGTGACATGCAAAGCATGCAATCACTCTAATGGACACATGCATGTAGATCTGTACATGGCTAGTTGAGAAATTGCCATTTGGAGAAAGTAGGTAGAAGTTAGGTGCAACCTATGCATGCTAGCAGTTAGGTGTCAAGTTAATAGTTGTTTGCACTTGAATAGGTGTAGGATGTGCACTGAATGCAAGGAGTACCACGAATTTTGGCTCTCCTATATATGTACATATCATTCTCATTCACAAAGTAATGAAGAACAAAAGTTTTGTAGCCATCTCATGCTTGGTTGGATCTAAACTATTTTTTTCTTGTTATCTCTCTAGCTCTCTCTCTCTAACTCATGTTGAGGCTAATGCTTATGCATTGTAATCTTGTACTTTTAATCATTCTTTGATTCATTGCTATCATAGTCTATTGATTAGCATGCTAGATTGTGAATTAGCCATATCTTCTAAACTAGATCTTGTTGAACAATCTAGAATCACGGTACTATGCCAATCACAAAGCTTAATCAAGATCAGTCACTCTTGTGGACATTCCCCACACGTGTGAATTCTGGAATTTTCAACATGGTATCAGAGCCTCATTAAGCTTTGCATGTTAATTTCCCTGATAGTACAAGAAATTGAGAGATAAAGAAGCAAAAAAAGCAGTTTTGCACTTTTTCTAACCTTTTTCTGAAGTGTAATTGGATCAAATCGGACCCGAACTGAATTTTCAGACCTGAATTTAGGTAGTACGAAATTTTGGAAATCCGCACGTGTGAGAATCAGAGATTTTCAGTCCCTTTGTTCTCCTTACTGATAGATCCAAAGATAACAATGTTATAGCTTGATGGAAAGCTTATGATCTATACTTTCCATAGAAATTAAAACCAAATCAATCTAAAGTGTCTAGCAAGAGTTATAAGCTCTTAAAGAGGAATAGGATAGGTCCAAAATCCGAGTGACAATATTTTGATTTGAATCAATTTTTACTTTGTTCTATATTCATGGTTTTGGGCATCCTACACAAGAAACTAAAGATCAAGACTGAGTTTGAAGTAATTGAACACCCTTTGAGCCTTCTGAGTGTCAATAGTGTTTTCTTTTGTTGCATTTCACACGTGCCAAAAGTAGGATTCAAACTAACCAAAGTGTCTCAATCCACTTTGTGTATTTGATCTAGTTAGCTTGTCTTGTGGAATATTTGAGATCTGTCTCAAATACAGTTGCATGTGTTTCACATAGGAAGGTAGTACATTTTTTGAAAATACCTATAGTGAAAGAGAGCAGCAAATCTAAGTCAGATAGGAACAAGCTCAAACATATTGTAGTCCAATTACAAGAGTCTTCACATTCATGGCATCTGTAGGAGATTGTCTCTTTCAAGCTAGTGAAAGACTATACACCTTTAACTATTCAGTTTGGAAGGATAGGATAGAATCCTTGTTGATTCTCTATGGTGTAATGGATATTGTAACTGGAATTGAAGTTGAACCTACAGCTTTTTATGAGGCTCAGAAATTCAAGAAGAGAGCAAGAATTGCTTTACATATCATCAAATTGAACATCTCTGATGAGATGTTGAGAGAGATTAGTTCATGCACCTCAGCAAAGGAGACTTGGGAGACTCTGAAGAACCTTCATGAAGCCGAGATCAAGTCAAGAAAGAGGAGTAAGAACCAGTACTCTCGTGCCTTCACCAAGAAAAAAGCAAAGAACAAAGACTATGGTGGAGTAGAAGATGAGTTAGCTCATCCTTCTAACTTCAAGAAGAAGACACAAGAAGTTCAAACCAGTTGTATCATAGAAGACTCACATGCAAGTTGTGGAGAGGCATCTCTGCTGATGTCTAGTTTTTCTTCTTTACCTTTTAATGATGTATCATGGTATATTGATAGTGGAGCAACAACTCATATGAGTTGCTCCAAAGATTCTTTTGTTTCTATTGAATCTGTTCTAGGGTTGATCTTATTTCATGCAAAAGAAAAGATAAGTTAAGGTGGTATTCATTTTGTTTTACTCACCGATTGTTCTTTTTCTTTGATTAATGATATATCTTGCTTAATTGAGATTTGCTTAGCTCAAAGATCAAGTAAGACTATTCAGTTTTTGAATGAAGTCTTTAGTTTGAAATTACTTCTTGTCTCTTGTGACTTGATTGTGTTTCCAAAACATCTAGAAAGCAAGATGTTGTACCATCATTTGTATGCTCTTAAATTGAGTAAGAGCTGTGAAAATTGTCAACATTTCCTAGCTAGTTTGAGGCCTAAATTGGCTAAAATTGTAAATAGTTTTGGTTCTGGAGTTTCACACGTGTGAACCAGGCCACAATGTTTTTATTTACTGTATTTTTTCAGTATGATGAAGTGTCAAACTTCATACCCTTCAAAATGAGACCATTTTGATGTATTTTGGTCATATAAGCCATTTTTAGCTATTTTTCCTATATAGGGAATATCTAGGGTCAAGTACCTTCTAGAGAGAGGAGAGAGAGTCATCTTCCTCATCCATAAATAGTAGGGAAGTCGTGGAGAACAGGTTGGAGAAACCTTTTGTATGCTTCATTGAGATCAATAGATCATTGTCATTGTTTCTTCCTCCATTGAGAGCATTGTTGTGTGTATTGTCTTCAAGCTATTGTGTATGATCTTAGGTGCTTTCCAAAAGTGATAGGCTGATGTATTATGGACTGTATAATACTATTTTGGGCCGCACTTGATGTTTATGGAGGTTTCCATTTGTGATAAATGCTTTTTGATCAAGTTCTTTGCATTCTAGGTAGCATAGAATGTGTTGCCAATTCCTAGCTTATGTAGTTTGGAGTGCAAGCATTCAAGCCAATGATCTTGGAGTTTAGATCCACTTAGGATCTGTATTTTTCACATGGTATCAGAGCTGGTTGGCTTCTATTTACAGTAAGTATTCCATTTTTGGTGATATTTGGATGTTTGATCAAGTTCTAGCATGATTTTGCATTGCTTTGTTGATCAAATCTTACTAACCTTTGTTTTGTGAGTTGAACTTGTGGATCAAAAGCATATTTCAGGTCTATTGAAGATCAGAGGCTGAAAAGAAACTATTTTGGATCAAATCATAACACCTTATCATTTGTGATTGTGAGGCTTGTGCATATTCAATACTAACAATGTTCTTTTCAATCCTATTGTTGACAATCTCCATTCTTGGATGAACACTCTCCTTAAGTGGATGAAACTTCTAATTAAGTGGATGACAAATGCTCTTTTGAGTGAGTTGTAATTCTCCTAAAGGCTGAGCAAAGCTCCCATTTGGATGAAAGATCCCCTTTTTTGGGTGAACATATTGTAAGCTCCATTGTGAAGAGCATATTGTAAAGATTGTCATCAATTTTGGCATAAATTTTGGTGTACTTTGTTGAGCATGTAAGTAACTCTCCTTATGTAATTTGATTGGAGCATTTGCTGGAAGGTGTTAACCATTATGCAAGTGTGTTTTCAGGTTCTTAACAGGTTGAGGAACATTCTCATGTGAAGTGATCTTAGATCTACATCTAAACACCAAGATTTGACAAGATAGTGAAGCTAGTCTTGTGATTCACTAAGTGTGCTCATTCATTCACCTCTAAATCTTGTATTTATCACTTGCTAGAGTTTATAAACTTTTAGAAGTGTGGTTTACATGTGGTTTTACAGGTTGAATCAATATCTTAGTGTGTTGATCATATGTTGATCAAGTTTGTTCATTACTAGGTAATCTTGGCATCCTAGTTTTGGGTATTTTCTAAGAATGCAAGTAACTCTTCACACCATAACTTGATTTGGTCACTTGCTGGAAAGTTTGAGAGCTTAAGCAAGAGTGTGTTCAGGTTGGTTTGATTTTGTAATCCATTCTTAGTGTGTGCAAAGTGTTGCATGTGTTTCAATCTTCCTTTCTATGCTTGGAAACCATCTAGGTTCAAGATAGAAGTGTTTTAGGGTCCTAAATCTTCATAGATCTCTTTATCTATCATTTGTTGAGAGAAAAGTGAGTGCTAAGTGCTTTAGGACAGAACCTAAAAGTTGAAGAAACATTAGAATCATGGCTTCCAATGGTGGGATCATGCTAGAGTCTAGTGAAAGGTTGAGTTCATCAAACTACTCTACTTGGAAAGTGAGGATGGAGTCCTTACTTGAGTTGAATGAACTCATGGACATAGTTGCAGAAATTGAAGAGAGACCTCTCACACTTCAAGAGCAACAAAGGTTTGATAAGAAGGCCAAAAGGGCTCTTCATATCAT
This sequence comes from Diphasiastrum complanatum, assembly GCA_029204225.1. Classification (NCBI taxonomy): domain Eukaryota; kingdom Viridiplantae; phylum Streptophyta; class Lycopodiopsida; order Lycopodiales; family Lycopodiaceae; genus Diphasiastrum; species Diphasiastrum complanatum. Next base: position 60,454,624 of record CM055095.1, on the reverse strand, counting down.
TAAAATGAATGTTACAAATGAACTTCTCAAGGAAGTTGGAAAGTGTCAAAGTGCAAGTGAGGCATGGAATGCCTTAAAGAAGCTCTTTGAATCAAAGTCCACATCTAGGGTATTGACCCTAAGGAGACAAATATTTTCTAGTAGGCAAAGAGAGGGTGAAAGTGCTCATGCATTTATCTTGAGAGTTAAGTCCCTAAGTGATGATTTAGCATGCATTGATGAGAACATAAAAGATGGTGAAATAGTCCAAGTTATGTTGAATGGTTTGCTAAATGAACATGCTAACCTTGTGCAAAGTTTTGCCATTCAAAGAGTCTTGCCAAGTGTGGTTGACTTGCAAGAAATCTTATTGGCTGAAGAACATAGGTTGCAATCAAAGCTTGATGGTGCATCCTTGCAAGGTGGAGGTGAAGAGGCTTTCTTCACAAAAGGCAAATTCAAGGGCAAAGGTAAAGGCAAAGGGAAATGGTCCAAAGGTGGTAACTTTGATCATGATGATCACTCTTCCTCTTCCTCTTCTACTAAGAACAATAAGTCAAAGTTCAAGTGCTTTTATTGTGGGATAAAAGGTCATTTTGCAAATGAATGTTATAAGAAGAAAAGAGAGCAAGGAGAGAGGCAAGGAAATCTTACAATAGATGAGGAAGAACATAACACATGTGAATCACTTGTTATGACTTCAAGTTTGTTAGCCAACATAGATGATAATGATCCTTGGTGGATTGATAGTGGAGCCTCATCTCACATGACAAGACATAAGGAATACTTTACATCCTTATTGTCTTATGAGGGAGAAGGTAACATCATCTACACTGCAAATGATGGTCAATGTGACATCAAAGGCATAGGCACTATTCCTATTTCCCTTTCAACAAATAGGAAAGCAAATCTTGAAAATGTTTTGTACATTCCTTCAATCACTAAGAATTTGCTTAGTGTAAGTCAAATGATTGACAAAGGACTTGATGTGGAGTTCATTGGAGATGCATGTTTGATAAGTAAATGTGGATCCTTGATTGCTCAAGGTAGGAGGCATGGTAAACTTTTCAAGCTTGATGCATGTGTGATCTCTAATCATGAAGGATGTATGGCTAGGGAGCAATTGACAAACCAAGAAGTTTGGCACAAGAGGTTGGGCCATCCCAACTTCAAATCTTTGGAGGTAATGGCAAAGAAAGAGCTTGTTCTTGGTCTCCCTAAAAGTCTTGTTGCAAACAATAGTGTTTGTGAACATTGTGCCTTGTCCAGTTCTCATAGACTTGCTTATTCTAGATCTACTTCTAGATCTAAAGAAGCTTTTCAACTTGTGCATTCTGATATTCATTCTTCTAGTACAACTAGCAATGGTGGGGCAAAGATGTATGCAACTTTCATTGATGACTTTAGTAGGTATACTTGGATCTATCTTCTTAAAAGTAAGGATGAAGTGTTTGCTGCATTTGTCAAGTTCAAGAATGAAATGGAAAACCAATTCAATACAAAGATCAAATGCTTAAGATCTGATAATGGAGGGGAATACACCTCAAATAGGTTCAAAGACTTTTGTATAGCACATGGGATTAAGAGGGAGATGTCTAGTCCTAGGACTCCACAACAGAATGGAGTGGCCGAGAGGAAGAATAGAACCCTTTGTGAATGTGCCAAGGCAATGAGACTACATGCTAATCTTGCTAAGTCTTTTTGGGGGGAAGCTTTAGCATGTGCTAACTATCTATGTAATAGATGGACAAGTGCTTCCTTGGATGGTAAAACTCCTCATGAGGTTCTTTATGGTAGAAGGCCGAGTGTCAAGCATTGTAGGATCTTTGGATGTACATGTTTTGTCAATATCACACTTGATGATAGAACTAAAGAAGATCCTTCATCAAAGAAGGGTGTGTTTGTTGGCTATAGTGAAGTAAGCAAGGCTTACAAAGTGTACATTCCTTCTACAAAGAAAGTTGTCATAAGTAGGGATGTCATCTTTCATGAAGAGAATGTTTCCAATGTTGTTGATGTTGATGTTGATGTGCCTACTAATCATCATGATGTGCAAGATGTCTTGGATGAAGATGGAGATGCCACTCCAAAGCAAACTTCAAGGAAGACTCAAAGGCAAAGGGCTAAGCCATCAAGGCTAACCTATGATGAAAAAGGAAAGCAAGTGGTGGACAACTCTAACTTTGCTTTTCTTACCTCTTTTGATGAACCAACTTGTGTAGGTGAAGCAATTCAAAAGAAGGAATGGATCCAAGCCATGGATCATGAGCATCAAGCACTCATCAAAAGCAACACATGGAGGTTGGTAAAGCTTCCAAAGGACAAGAAGGCAATTGGTTGTAAGTGGATCTTCAAGATCAAGACAAATCAAGATGAATCAATCAACAAGTACAAGGCAAGGTTGGTGGCAAAGGGGTATGCTCAAGAATATGGTATTGACTATGATGAGACCTTTGCACCCGTGGCAAAGATGGTAACTATTCGAATCCTAATCTCTCTTGCAACTCTTTATGATTGGGATATGTGGCAAATGGATGTTACTAATGCCTTCTTGAATGGTGATCTTGAAGAAGATATTTACATGGAGCAACCCGAGGGCTATGTTTCACATGATGAGCCTAATCATGTGTGCTATCTCCAAAAGAATTTGTATGGGCTAAAGCAAGCACCAAGGAGTTGGTATGCTAAGCTCAATTCCTTCTTACTTTCTCAAAACTTTGTTATGAGTGAGTATGATCATTCTCTCTACTTTAGATTGAATGAAAATGATATCACTTTACTTTTGATCTATGTTGATGACATTATCTTAAGTGGTGGTAACAATCTAGATATAGATGAAATCAAGATGGCACTCAAAAGAGAGTTTGAAATTCAAGATCTTGGTAAACTTCATTATATCTTAGGAATAGAGATTATTAGAACTTCTAAATCTACATTCATATGTCAAGAAAAGTATGTTAACTCTATTCTAAAAAGGTTTCATATGGAAGATTGTAAAGTTGTTTCTACTCCTATGGAATCAAATGTAAAGCTAACTACAAGAAGTAATGAAAGATCCTTCAAGGACATTACTCTCTATAGAAAGCTAATAGGATCTCTTATATGGTTAACCATCACAAGACCTGATCTAAGCTTTGTGGTTGGTAAACTAAGTCAATTTATGCAAGATCCTAGTGAGGCTCATTGGAAGCTAGGAAAGAGAGTACTTAGATACATCTCGGGATCTAGAGATTTTGGCATCTTGTATGGAGGTACTACACCTAACCTTTGTGGATTTTCAGATTCAGATTTTGCAGGTGATCAAATGGATAGGAAGTCAACAAGTGCCTTTGCAATCTATCTTGGAGATGGAGTGGTCTCATGGCTATCAAAGAAGCAACCAACTATCTCTCTATCTTCCACCGAAGCCGAGTACAAGGCATTAACAACATGCACCAAGGAGATTCTTTGGATCAAGAGGATGTTATTGGATCTTCACTTGCTGGAACCAGAGAAGACTCCAATCATACTTTGTGATAACCTTTCAGCCCAAAGCTTGGCAAGCAATCCTGTTTTTCATGCAAGGAGCAAGCACATTGAGATTGCTCACCATTTTGTGAGAGATCAAGTCATTGCCAAAGAGGTGGAGCTTCAACATGTCTCTTCAAAGGAGTGTGTGGCTGATATCTTCACCAAACCATTGGGAAAGGACCTATATTTAATGCATAGATCTAATCTTGGAATGTGTTCAAAGACTATGTTGAAACTAGCATCCAATGTTGAAGAGGGAGTGTGAAAATTGTCAACATTTCCTAGCTAGTTTGAGGCCTAAATTGGCTAAAATTGTAAATAGTTTTGGTTCTGGAGTTTCACACGTGTGAACCAGGCCACAATGTTTTTATTTACTGTATTTTTTCAGTATGATGAAGTGTCAAACTTCATACCCTTCAAAATGAGACCATTTTGATGTATTTTGGTCATATAAGCCATTTTTAGCTATTTTTCCTATATAGGGAATATCTAGGGTCAAGTACCTTCTAGAGAGAGGAGAGAGAGTCATCTTCCTCATCCATAAATAGTAGGGAAGTCATAGCTCTAGGTTGGAGAGCTGATGGAGATCACATGATTGGGTGTGATCAGAGAGCAAGCACCATGATGGGTGTTTTGCTAGCAATCTACTGGAGGGGATACTGATGGCAAGGAATTCATGATGCAAAAGTCACTCAGAGCCATATACCTCAGTACGATTAGGAAGACTGTAGCCTCGGGATCCTGTGAGCGGTGACTCATGGATGAGCTTGTGTTGGCATGGTGTCAAGTGGCACATAACAAGGGAGAGCGAGCGACGACACTGCTATAGGAGCCAGGAGATGCAGGGGATGCTTTGGCGATCGGCTTGGATAGCATGATGGTGACCTAGGGACAGGTCAAGCCTACTTGGAGGTAGGCGGCATGGAGTGAACCTAGTGGTGGTACATATCTTGAGGGCATTACGGGGTGATGGAGTGCATTACGAGGTGATGTGGATCCAGCATGTCTATTACATACCTATGTAACTAGTAGAACTTTAGTGACCCCTATATGTCCATTTAGTGTTGGGGGCTACCTTGGTCGGAGGTATGGAACCTAGTGAGGTGCTAGAAAGCCATTAGCATGGGTGTTTTGGCTATTTTTCTAAACCTTGGGCCTCAACCTTGAACCATATCTTTTTATTGGTCTTGGACCAAAGTATACAAGCACAACTTGGGATGGAACCTAGTAGGAGGGTGCACTTCCAAGGTGTCCATTGAGTTCCAAACTCCCACAAGAAAGACATTCAAAGAGTCATAGGTTATGGAAGAAGTCTCTTGACCTTCCATAAGCTTATGAAATTTCTTTAACTCCCCTAGGCCTCTCTCTTTCTCATTGGTTGTGCATGGAACTCCATAGTGTATTGGAGGGTGCCATTTGCCATCTATATGAGGGGAGAAGGGTGCCCATGGGGGGGGTGGAAGAGATCTCTTTTGTTTGCTATGCTTATGCTCTAGTGTGGCTACTAGTGTATAGAGTGTTTTCTTGTGTGTAGTATGCTTAGGGTTTGGATCTTTCTTATGGTATGAGAGATAAGTGATGGGGCGATGTAAGGATGGAGAACGCAAACGAAGAAGAGAGCAAGAATATTTGCAGAACAGCTCTCTCGTTACAGTGGGCTACTAGATGCAAAAAAAGTCTAATAGAATGTCTAAGTATAATCACAACTTAAGTATTCTATTGCCCAACAAGATCTTATAAATTAATTTATACTCACAAGAACAAAAATGAGTATAGTCCACCGAAGAGATTAGAGATGGTTTGTGTGTGATACTACTGGAAATGGATTTAGTCAGAAGTTTAGTTCTGAAATAGATTGACAGAGCAGCGTGATAGCGTGAGTTCCTCAGGCGTCAGAGATAGCCATTGTCTAATAAAAAATTGAGGAGTCATGTTCTGCTCAGAGTGAGTAAGCAAATGCTATCAAACAACAATGAAGTGCATTCAAATCACAACAAGCATTCATCTACGTTGCACACAAATAGAAAAGCGTGATGCTACTATATTACACTGAAGCACAACAAATAGCAGTTACAACCAGAATGATGGCGAAACAGGAAGGATCAAAATCATTCATCTCATGGACGGAACATCACATAGAGTGTTCTTGGATGATCCATTTATAGATTGCATCCATACTAGCTATAGTAAATGTTTGTCACCTAATTAGGTAAGCCATTGTACTTGGAAGTATTTGGCTTTTGTGACAACTATACATAGTATATATGGTCAATGAATCAGGGAATGTTGACGTGGATGAGGACTTCGAAAGTTCTCTCACTTCGCATTTTACGTGAAGTGGCTTTCTCTCACTGCGCTTCTTTTTGGGAAGTGCCTGGGCTTGAATAGTCGACTATCGGGCTTTTCTCTCTTCAAGATTTTGCGAAAAAGTCAAGAGTGCCCTTAAAAAGCCGACAATGTAATGTGATAGTGCCGTTAAAAAGCTGACAGTGCCCTTAAAATAGTTTAACTTTTTCAAAATAGTTGAAACGAAAAGTTGAAGGCAAGCATTGCTTTTTAGAGAAAGTGCAAAAAAGCTGACATTGTTGAAAATAGTTTAACTATTGAACTATGCTGAAGTGTTGCTTTTTGGAAAAAATCGACACTGTCACATTTCGAGAAAAGCCGACACTATGAAAAACATAGTTCATTTCTGTAGACTATTGCAACACTTAGTGTATTTCTGCAGACTATCGAAAAAGTAATGTGTTTCTGCAAACTTATTCTAAATGCTAGTTATTGGAAGTCCTTGAAAATGGCCAAGTCTTCAATGACTTCAAATTGTTGAACTTATCATTTGAACTTGAAATATGATAGGATTGGTTACCCTTTGTTGGAGATTAGCCGGAAGCCCGTTGTAGATGTTCTTCAAATAGTTTGGATGTTTGAGTTGTGATTCCTGCAGGTATCAGACGAGCAGACATAGAACCAAAGTTGGTTTCACCTGACCCTAGATCAAAGATCAATAAACGTGCAGGAAGAATCTTGAAATAGAAATTAGTCATTCACCAAGGAGACAACAATGGGCTTAATTTTCAACAGTCTCCCTCAAGGTCACGGTTGGTGCCTTGGCGTCTTCATCAGGTTCAACATGTCAAAGAACTTCTAATGCTTGATCCTGGGAAGCACTTTGGTGAAGATGTCTATGACCATTTCTGTTGTGGAGCAGTATTGAAGGATTACTTTCCTTGAGAAAACTTTCTCTCGAATGAAATGATACGGAATTTCTACATTAGGGTCCTTTTTGGACTCAAAAGGGCCTCTTCCTAAACAAGTTTTATAATCATGATTAATTTAGTGCTAATCAATCCTACATGGCACCTTTACCTTGGGTTACCACACAAGTTGAGCAAGAGTTAAGGCCTTAATGTAGGTCTCATTTTCATAGAATAGTGTAGGTTATCTGCATAGACTATAATAGGTAACTAATAGGTAAGTTATAAAGCACAACTAGAGTAAGGTTAGTATAGGATGACCTTTCATTGTCCTAACTACAATAGGACCCTAGGCATGGAAGCTAGTATATGCCTAATAAAGCTTATATTATGGTTAGTTCACATTGAACTTTGACACCATTTGATTAAGGTATATTGTAAAGTTCTACATAGATTCTTTTGGGAAATTCGACATCTTCAAGATGACAACCAAGTATCACTTACATGTGAAATTAGAGAAGGATTATGTGACAACCAAAGCTACATTGGGTGTTAACTAAAATCCATATGAGATGCATTGTTGGAGATTAGAAGGCAAAAAACATATTGACCTATGGGTAAGAGGTGATTTATACCCCCGCAATCCACTGGTAGATGCTCCTCCTAAATTTTCTAATGTACATAGTTTGTTAAGGTTCGTTGGGAATGGTGGTAATGGACTTCTTGGCTATTGTCAAGCAATGGATTCTTGAAGAATCCAAGCCGAGACATTGGCAAATACAACAAACATTTATACCTTAAGTATGAATGACAATTTAAAGTCATTGCATGGAATAAATATGAAATTGGAGCAGGAGATAAACAGTTTGAAAATAGAGCTTGTCAGTTTTGTCGCAAAAATTGAAGAATTGCAATCTTCAATCAGTATATTTCAGAGGACAATATATGGCTTACAACGAAAGCGTAGAGTCTCAATGGATTAGCAAGCACAAAATGAAAACACTAAGAGACAGAAACTAGAAGCTTTGACACCAGGTGTTGGTGCCAGTAAAAGATGTATGAGGGACACAAAAGAGTTTTTGAAAAATATGGTTAGAAAAGATTTTATTGTCGAAAAATATATGAAACATTTTCTGAAGGGTAAATATTTGATTAAAATTGTGGAAGATGAAACAAGTGATCCAATTTGCTTGAGAATTGCGAAAAAGCTAGTCGACAAGTTCAAGCCAAATCCAAATGTTAAAGAGATGGTGTACACATGTGACCAAGGAGGTGTGAGTCGCAAGGGGTATAGAGCTTTAAAGAAGTATATGAAACGCTCTAACAAAAATGGGTTAATTACTAGTACTTATAAACTTGTTGAATCTGCCAAATGAGAATGCAATTCGATTTTGCTCTCTAAGTTAGGAGAATTTCAGCATATTGAGGATTAATTTATAGTAGCCAATAAGAAGAAAGGACCTCCGACTTGTTTTCATTATCATCAAGGCAACAATATATTATTAGATCTGGAAAAGGTCCAAGCCCGGACATTATGAAGTTAAAACAAATGGTAAGAACATTTCTTGTAGATTCCAGTTTTCAATTGTATGCTTCTCTTCAACTGATATGTCATCATAATGGAAATTTTGTTTTACAAATTGCGGAGGTAAAATTATATTTGATATTAAGTTGGATGAAGCGGAAATCGTAAAAGGGCATAAACTTGACAATCACCTTGATGAACCGTGAATTGTAACAGTTTGGCGGAAGTTATTGTAGAATTTAGTATGCAATCCGAAAATCACATATGGTGGATAACTGTATTTGAAGTTCCTAAGGAGTCTCACAAAATATTGAAGTGGCTATTTGAAAAACATAGTATATCTAAGATAATACATGCACAAAATGAAGGCAAATTGCTCAATGTTGAAGGAGAAAGCTTTGTTGTAGAATGGCACCTAGCTGCTGATTTGAAGACCTTGAAATTCATGTACAGTTGTGGTCTCGGTGCAAATGCAAAGCATTTTTGCATATATTGTATGCTTGAATTTGGGCGAAACAAAAGTATTTTGAATTGCAACCAGCATCTTGCACCAATTAGCACAATCTAGACAAAGCTTTGAGTCCTGTGTTGAACGTTCCTCTCGAAAGAGTCCATTTTTGCACATTGCATGGTGAATTACGAATATTGGACAAATTATTACTTTTGCATTGTTATTACGCATGGAATGTGCAGCCCAAATCAAGAGCAGATGTTAGCATTAGAAGTCTAGAGATAATTTTATCCGATATGAGATTGCATGGGGGCCATGTGAGTCTTACCAAAGACGTTGAGATGAGTGAAAAAATGCAAGATGTTCTAGCAAACGTTTCAATGGATGGTGCGAAAGCGAGACACTTATTGTCAAATCATAATGTACGTGAAAGCAGTGTTGAATGGGAGTACTGGAAGAAAATATGTCAATGCACAACAAATATTGGCTCAGATCCTCGCATGACAAGTACACGTGCTAAGGTCCGGTAAGCATTAGATGCCTTGTCACAAACTATCAACAAAAAGATTGTGAGAGATGAAGATTTGAATAGATATGCAAGAGAAGTCAAAATATTCATTCAAATGATGATCTATGCATGGGGAGAAACACACATAACTCACTATATGGTATGTGTGTATCATATTTTTTACTTTTGTATTTATGTATTTATAAAGATTTAAACTAATACAAATGTGAATAGCACATCTTCTATGCTCATGGATCTTGGTTTAAGAAAACCTATGGATCATTAGCTATCTGGAATACGCAAGGGATGGAGAAGAGTCATTACAGGGCAAAGGCTGCATATTTAAAAAATTCACGCCATGGTAGAGGAAAGGGTCTTAGTAATGTATTGGTTGAGATATTCCAATGGTTTTACAGAGGAGTTTTGGGCCGAGGACACTTTGAAAACACAAGAACTGAAGAGTTGAGTTCAATGATCTCCAATTCAAATTCAATTAGAAAGACCGCATGGCAATCCTCTAAGCCTAAACAAGACATCAAGAATGGAGGATGTCTAGAGTCCAAGTTGGAAATAGATGGATGCCGAGGCCACCAACATCCATTGTTTTGGAAAACAATGCCAGAGAAGCAACAAAAACTGATGTGATGGAGTAGAAACAATTTATGTTAGATTGTTTTTCGAATATTCTTTTGTGATCAATATTATTAACTAATTGGATTGTTGTTATAAATAAAAATTGTTTTATTTTGTTTTATAAAAATATCTATTTTTGGAAACACGTCCCTCTATATAAGAGTGTGAGTTCTCAACTTGTTGTCACTTCTTGCTCTGTTGAAATTTCTTCCCTCGTAGTTTAACTTGTGTCGTGCAATTAGACTAATAATTTGCTGGTAAATAAGTGTTTATTGTTGCATTACAATGTCTTCTTCTAAAATAGAGTTACCCCACACAATTTCCAGATCAGTTAGACCGTATTTATTGTATGTTCACCAGTAGAATAGACACGCTTGCCACTCTACGGGCTAATGTGGATGCATTCATGTATGTGAGTGAGTATACAAATGAAACTTTGAAGCCGTATATTGTACAAATTCCTGGGTCAACTATCATGTGGATTCCATATAACTTGCTTAGTTATATGTGGAAAGGACATAGACCCTTTATTGCTCATCTCAATAGATTTATCAGTCACTTGATGAAGGGACCAAGCAAGTTTGACCCAACAATTCAACTTGTGTGTTTTTGTTATGTTTGTTTGTCGTCATTATACTTATTTTGCAATAATTTGAACCAAATGCAGGACACAATGGAGATTGATGATTTTGTTATGCGAAGGGGCGACGTTCGGGATAAAGCTGAAGTAGGAACTCTAGATAAGTCTCTGGCCCACTACATTGGGAGCTTGCATAACAACTTTATTTTCTGCTTCAACAACAAGTACAATCCAAAATGGACCGATGGAGTTTCTTAAATGCAAAGTGCTCTCCAAGCACATTGGAGAGGTAAGTTATCCCCATCAGTGCCAAAGGCTTGCTGCGTCCTCTGAAAAGCCATTTTGAATGATTTATGCCCTTGATTCAAGATCCGACTCATTCTCTCGGGTTTATTTGGCCCTTATGAGAATGAGAGTGATGCTCTAAAATTAGCATTAGAAATGTTAAAACTAGTAATGTCATCAGCAAAGCTATCAGAAAATCTTAAGTTTTCTCTGAAGGAAATGGACCGAATGTGAATAAAGACTTTGTCGTTTTTTTCTTGTCAACTCTCCTAATTATCTGTTGTAATTACTTGATGTGATTATTCTTAGAATTTAGAATTTGATTTTGTTTGTTTGATAAAAATGGCCTGGGTCGCACCTTGGCATGATTTTCACGCCAGAGCATGACCCTAGCCCGTTTGACCATGGTCAAAGTGGCCTAGGTCATGCCTTGGCGTGATTTTCACACCAAGGTGTGACCCAAGCCCATTTGACTTGGTCAAAGTGGCCTGGGTCACGTCTTGGCATGAAAATAATGCCCAGGCAAAAATAAAAAATGTCTTTTACTAAATCATACTAAAAAACAACCATTCCCATAGTACTAAAAATCTCAAATCACTGCATTCACATAGAATTTAAGAAAACAGTTTAAAACTTGACCGGATTAATCACCACAGCACAACGCCAAGTGCAATAAGACAAGACAACAAAATTTGCTTTCCACAAACTGTATATTCAACTGATAAGCAAGTACAAAGATAAAGTTTCCTAAAAGCACTCAAAGGGCTCGTAAAAGAAAGACGGCCCGATAATTCTAGAACTGAACACACATGGTGTCGTCGAAATAAGAAAGCACTATATAAGTCGATCATTGCTATTTTAACTCTCTCCCTCAATGATCAATGTCTCTCTTTATTTTAGAATTTACTCTATTCATGGAACATACCTCCATGATAGTATTACAAGTAAAGGCCATCATAAGCACCAAAATTGCCTCTTCTGACAACGGTATTGCCGCTGCTTCAACATGTGCGACAGATTTCACCAGGTTGAAGGGATCTTGTACTCAACACAAGAAACAAACAGGTTACCAAAAAACTGGGCTGGGCTTAAGCAACCTAGGAGCAAGGTTAGGTTGCCTGTCTAAAAGGATTGTGAAATTAACCAAGCTCTAACAGATACAAAAAGATAATTGTGATCGTCCAAATTTCAATAAGATAGAAATTGCATGGAAATTGTTAGAAATGTGTAACATTAAAAAATGTAGGTGACACACTAGTAGCGTGGCATGATATTTTCTTTAGTTCTGGAGCTTGAAAGCTCAACAGCTTCTGAAGCACCATTCATATGACCTGGACGTAACCACCGGATGTAGCAACTCAGATAAAAATTCGTGGCTCTGTTAAGGCCTCTATGGCTGCCATGTCATATGCAACAACGGATTTCTCCACTCTGTCTGGATGCAAACATCAGCACAATATTAGTCTCAAAACTCCCATTGTCATGCTAATGAAAGCTTTCTATGATAGATCCAATTGTGCATAGGGAGCAGACAGTTGAAGTTCATACCATAAGTGCCGAGGTAGAGGTATTTGTTCCCAAAAACATGACCAATGCAAGCCTCCCATTTTCCGTTATGATGATGCTTGCATTCATTCACAGTTCAAATTGATGGACATGCTTGCAAATTTGTGCTGAGCGTTTTTTAATAAGAAGCGTGAATTATATTCTTACGTCTTAATACTTAAAGGTATAGTTTGTATACCGAGCAAATCCTCAATACTTGGAAACACCCCTTGAGAAACCATTGCTTTTTCTGAATAATAATCAAAATGTATTCCATTCAAGCTCTGAAGCATATCATCCAAAAGACAGTTTAATAGTTGTATATTGAGACATTACACATTATTTCCTACAATCAGCTTAATGGTTCCAAAAACCTACAAAGCCAAAGTTTATTCACACATTCTTAATGAAGCCAGGTATTCGTCCTTTGAAACACATGGCAATTCCTCTATTTATCTTGTATAATCGACGACCTGTTAATAGCATGTAGGCAAATTAGAAACTTTAATTATGCTATCAAATGAGTTAAAGTTCAAAATTGTGACGTTTAAATCAAAGTCTCACAGAACAGTTTACAACTGTTCCTAGGCCCCAATAATTCAATGCAACTAGATTATATGCCCTTGCTGCAGCTTCTTCTGCATCATAAGCACCTGTGCCACAACTGTATCCAATTATTGGGACACAATCCGTTCCGAAACTTGACAAGAATGAAAATATAAAAAGTACATTGTCAACTCAGCTTCAATATTTCAAATACTATCAGAGAAGTTAGCTTTTGCTGTTGGAGGTGTAGCAAGAGAGAATGCCAAAACTAAATTACATAAATCTCAAGGAAAAACTTCATATGTCAATTGAAAGTTCAATTTCTAAAGCCATGACAGATCTGTGAGAGATTCTTAAAGGCTGAAAACCCTGTATAAGAGCAACTATACATGTGTAAAGATATGAAGTCCAATTTTATTCACGTACCTTCAGCGATAAGTTCGTCACGCACGGGCCGCTAAAAGTTTTTGGTCCTATAAAAAATATCTATCGCTTGGTAAAATCAAGTTGCCATAATCTACCGCACATGTTGCCGCCCATGCATCTAAAAAGCCTACTTCATCCAAGTTTAGCTGCGATTTTAGTAAACCTCACAAGGGAAAACGATAACATCTGATGTTAATGAATAGATTTTGTAGTGAAGGAAAAAGTGATGTCTTGTTCTCTTCTTTTACCTTTTGAGGCTCAAAAAAAGGGCAAAACCACAGACAAATTTGAGCTTGTACAAAAAACATGTGGCTTCCTCGAGTTACGTAGTCAGTGGTACAACTTTGAGACTGTCCATCATGCGCTAAGATCACGGTTTCATATCCATAACAAAGAAACAAGGAATCTATATAACACCACTTCAATGTTAAAATGAGTTTTATTGATCCTATACATAGACAACGCCCATAGAAGAATTTAAGATCAATCATCATAGATAATCTCTTTTAGGTCTTGTCATGGTATGATCTCTGCAAAGGAGCAAAAACTTAAAACAAATTTCTGTTACATAAAAATGTCTTGCCCTTCAATGATGTGCAACTCGATTGAGTTCAAGAAATTTTTTTTCAAAACAAATTAAACCATCAGTCACTCCTACACACATAGCTTCAACCAAAAATTCCCACATAGCCGTTAGCAAACGCCCACTGTCGCCCAGGGAGAAGTAGATGGGTTGTAGACTCATTTTTTTTCTTGGCATATGTTTTCATCTACCACATATATCCTCGACAGTCAATGTTCCTGGAAAGTAATTCTAAATTGAAACTTTATTATCTAAAATCAACATTTCTGCTATATCTCTAGCAGAGACATCACTTCCAATCCCGTTGGTGGTCCTAGAGAGTGCAGAGTAGTACAATTTGATGTTTTTATAAAATGCATCCATAGTGGGAATGGCATAGTACTTCATTACAATCGTTTTCGCATCTTCCTCTATCAATTCCTTCAATTTTGCCACCTACAAACAATCAGAATCCGAGATAGATTACATAAAAAAATAGCTGAAAATCTGAATTTTACCTGCATTACAAAGCTTGTTTTACCTACATAAACTGTAACCAAAATCAAAAAATCAACAACATTTGAAACTGACTCATTACTAGAGTAGGTCTGAAACGAAATTAGTTACATTACATAAAAACATAGCTGAAAATCAGATTTTCACCTACATTACAAAGCTTGTTTTACCTACATCAACTATAACCATAACCAAAAAAGTAAGAATATCTGAAACTGACTCAATTGACTGCAAGAGAGTTTGAAAATGATCACAATTAAATTATATAAAACAACAGTTGAAAATCTGATTTTCACTTGCATTACAAAATTTGTTTTAGCTACATATACTATAACCAAAACTAGGCTATTAAAAAAATCTGAAACTGACTCATTGAATGCAAAAGAGTTTGGAAGTGACCCATAGTTAACTTCTATAAAATAACAGTTGAAAATCTGATTTTCACTAGCATTACAAAGTTTGTTGTACCTACATAAAATTGCAACCAAAACCAGAAGGACTCACAATTAAGCTATACAAATTAACAACTAAAAATTTGATTCTCATTAGCAATACATAGTCACGGGCTAGCAGGGTCTTACCTCAATAGATTCCGCAGAAAACCAATGCATTATGTTTTTCTTTCTACATTGTAAACAAAGTTGTTCCAACCTAGCACGTTCCAGAACATACGGAACGGAACATTCTGACCCATTTTGGTCGGAACGGGCTTCTAAGATGCATATGCAAAAAATGACAAACTATCTGAATTTTCAAATGATCGTAAAGAAACATTTCAGACACATGTATTGAACTATTTATGAATAGAACTTGAATCAAAATTGGCATAAAAGTTAGTAATTACCTTTATAGAAATGTCCCGAGGAGTTGCATAGACCCTTCTTTTCTTGGTTTGATTGTCATTCAAACTTTGTAAGTACTTTGCGGTCATCTACATTGCAAAACAATGGACTTCATTAGAAAAGATGAAGAGATAGAAAAAATTGTAATGCCTAATAGAACATTGCAATTTATAGGTACCTTTCATTGCCTTGTAGTGCGAGCTGATTTGCACGATGTCGTTTTAACAATCCTTTGTGATTTTTCCTTGTCCTGGAACAAAAGAAAAGATTTTGTAAGTAATGGCCCAATAATGTGTAATTTCAGAATATTAAACATGTAAATACATTCTTATTGGTAACCTGCATATGCGTTGTTTCCAACATTAGGGCCCTTTTTGGACTCAAAAAGGGCCTCTTCCTTGCCTAAACATGTTTGTTAATTAGGATTAATTTACTCATTAACCATCCTATGTGGCAGTTCGCGCTGGGTTTGTCATGGGTTAACTTATATTTTAATAGGCTTTACATAGACCTACTATAATATAGCAAGGACAACTAATTTTAATGTATAATTTAAATTATAAAAGAAAATAATATCTACTTCTTCAAGCCCTTCAATAATTCTTTTTATTACTTTAGATTGAGTGAAAATGGGGCCCAATATTTCTTTGGGGCCCCATTTTGAAAAAAAAATTTGAAAAAAAAATGGGGGGAGGAGGATGAGAGGACAACCCTCCCCCCCCCCCCCCCCCCCCCCCCCCCCCCCCCCCTCCCCCTTGTACAATGTATATCCCTCCCATGCCCCCCCTTGTACAATGTAGAATACCCACCCCCCCCTCCCCTCCCCAGTACATCGTGTGGGGGGGGGGGGTTGTTTGCTGGGGAAGCACGCAGGTCGCGCGCCCACCCGCGCCAGCGGTCTGAGGTGGGCAGGAGCAGCATCCCCTCGCCCCCATGATGTATGGGGGAGGGGGGGGTTCGTGTGCCCTGATCAAACTCAACGGCTCGGGGTGGGGGTGCTCGCACAAGGAGCAGAGGGCAGCGGGGTGTAGTACGAGGGTTTAGGGTTTCGAGTTTAGGGTTTTGGGTTTAGAAATAAAAAATGGACAGTTACTATGAAAGGAAAAAAAACAAAACTAACCTCAGCTGTGACGTTTACTTCTGGTCCAATATATTTCACTAAAAGAGGACTGGTTTCAACATCCTAAAAAGGAAACCACTTGATTATCAAAGTCATATGAATGATTTAGGTTTTAAATATTGTCCAACATGAGTTTATGAGAACATCAAAAGAATGTAAATGATCAAAATGTTATCTCACCTGTCCATCATGGTCAGTCAAAGTGTCTCCGCTAGTGCTGCCAAAGGAGCTCTTTCTTCTATTGTACTTCCATCTTGACTGCATACATGTCAGTACCCAATTGTATATATCTTGCTCTTCCCAAGTGTATTTGGCACCTGGAAAGTGCATGGGCTTGATTTCTGATATTTTCTCTCGAATCAGTCCTTTGACTCCATCTTGAGTTTGCTTGTTGTTCGTAAGATCTAAGTTAGGATCTTGCTCTAAATTGGCTTCTTTAAGCCACTTTCGAACAACACTCATATTTGACAAAAATATGGCATGTTGTTCTTTGAAGTGGGTTTTTAAAATCTGTTTACCATACAATTCTCCAGCTCGCAGATGTCTTGAGAAAAGATCTCGAACTGAGAGGCACTATCCTCGTCAAGGTCATCAGTAAAGACTAGAGGATGCGGTGATCAGTACTATTCCAACCAAGAAATAGTCGAATTTACACCACCATGATGCATAGAGAGAGATACAAGACTGCACTTAGGTTTTGAAGCAAGACTGAAACCTTTTGAAGCCTTTATTCAAAATCCAACAAGGTAAAATATAGCTGAAAAGTAAAATACAGTACTAAAAAACACCATAAAGCATAACCACTCTCAAGACGTCTAGCTGATACCTGCCACCATCCCACAAAACACAACCTCACAAGTTAGTTTAGTGAGGAAGGCAGGTGTCATAGCTGAGCGTCAATTGTTATTCATGTCCAAAAGAAGTTATACTACTAAACAACTGTGTGTAGCATTTTAAAACATAGTTGATAGGCCAAGTTGTTATATCACTGTATCAGAATGAGTGCCATGTTGATTAGCTTACGATCAGTTGGTCCATATTAGTTTTTTATAGTAATAAGAGAGTATGAAAAGTTTAAACCATTTTTAATCTGCGTAGCAAAAAGACTTGGTGTGGACACGTGTGCTGGTATTAGGGCAAATCCATGCCATGCTAACCCAAGTGATCCTTGCAGAGCAAGGTATGTCATGCACTACTATCCATACTCCTGAGCATATCCATGCTTTCTAGTTGTATCCCACCAGAAGTCCGAAGTAACACTTATTAGGGTAAGTCTAAGATTTACCATGATTGATTGTATGATTGTTTCTACGCAAAGTCATGCTATACAGAAATCATATATCAACCATGACATAAGGACATTACTTTGGATAGATATAATTAATAATGAATGAGAATTTTCCAACGGTTCTATAAGGTATTAGGACAGATCCGTGCCATTCTAACCCTTTCGTAGAAACTACGTATCTTACGCATATTCATGTTGTCTAAGACCGTTACATTGGAGTCCACACTGTAAGGTTTTTTAACATATTAAAGAATCAATCAGTTGATCACCTTTATGGATGTAGTATCTTTACTTTAGTCATTATTTGAGACTAGTGTTGAAAATAAGTAGATATAACGAAATGCTCATCCCTTTCTTGTTTGTGCTTCGTAAAAAAATCAATAACAAAAGGTCACACCTGAATGTTTGTGGACGAGGCTTCTAGGGAGGCTGCCATTGTTGTTTTAAAGGTTTACTCTTTATATCATAACGACAAGAGGAACATCTTTTCAGTCCATAGCTATTTTTAGCATTATGTAAAAATGTTTAGATAAAGAGTACGAAGTATGTTAAACTGCTTGTTTTGTGAAATCTCGGTAGGCAGCATACCTTTGTTTGGAGTATGATGTCGTCTGGTTCTAAAATGAACCAGACTGTGAATGACAACAAGCCGTAGTAAACGAACAATGCTACATTATCACATAGACTGATAAACGTTTAGTATCGCATACTAAGCGTTGTTAATTTCACACGTGTGGACTGTCCACAACATGTACTTGTGATCTCCTAAGGTGATTGTCATTCAAATGTCGATGAAATGGGTAAGTGCCATAAGTGACCTTGTACACTTCATATCTTTTGGTGCAACATTTGGTTTGGTACAACGATGGGCATCACACAGTCCCAATTATAAGGAAGGCGTGCCCTGTGCAATATGCTCATGCCTGTCATGATAATTGATCTTCAGGCTTTCTACGCCCCCATCTTGCTATATATGTTGGCGATAATACTCAGCACCAAAGAAGATCATAATATGTCCACGATGTTGCAAGGAAAAGAGTGTCTTTATTTGCGCTTTCCAATGATCGATGTCTGTGTTTACGTCCCCACCATCCATTCGGACAACACATGATCTTCTGGTGCATAGATCACTCCATCAAAGAAGACTTTTTTGTAAGAGTGGCCTTTTCAAACATGGCCTCGCTTTTGCTTACATTCCAAAATTGTTTTGCATACCTTATCTCTTCTTCTGACAAGACACGATCTTGTTTTTTCTTCTTGGTGATAGCAATGCCCTTGGTTTTGAGCAACTCATCACAAGGTGCTCCACATGTATTTGCTTTACATTGCTTCCATAAATTCCTGGCTTGAGCAATAGAAGATACCTCCAAGATGCATTGGGTATGCATGGAAAAACAAGTTGAAGCTTCCTCACCATGGGCTGCAAAACCATTGGGAAATATCAAACAATTGTGGAAATCAATGAGCTTCTTGTGATTTAGCATAAGGACATCCATATCTTGTTGGCAATTTTGGAAAACAGATGTGAACAATTTTCTGGCATAGAAATGTGAATATGTAATCTCATTCATTCTATTGTTGGTGGATATGTTTACATAAGTGGAAACGCTCCTCTCAAAATCATAGCACCAATAGATATCATGGCATCCATGGCGATATATGTCATCCAACAATTCTCCATTTACTACAAAGAGGCCGATGTTATTTCCCACAACAGAAAAGGACTAAAAAAGGTCAACTTGATGAACTCAACATAATGCATAACATATCACGATGCAAACCTGCAACATGCTCCAAAGGAGATGAGTTTGCGCCATGGTACTCCTCACTATGAACCCTCCATGACATAAATAAAACACGTGCGACATTCATGCTTTCCATGGACCAACCGTTGCTCCTACTAAAGTTGTAAAATATATGTGCTATGTCTATCATCAACAGTCTAAGCTCCAAAGAAGGTTTTGGGATGTCATCGACACTTGCCAAGATAGATGGCAAGCACCATTGAACAAACTTTTGGTTTTCTTTAGCTTTGAAGTTGGCGAAGTACTTGCTCGGTACATGTGGCCACCGTCCATGTCGAATTGATGTTGGGACAGCGGCCCAAACATTATGCACAATTTCATCGATGTTCTTTTTTGTCTCGTTTGTGCATTCCTTCATGAGTCATAATATGTATTTCTTGAACAAATTTAAAGAAAGAATATGCATGGCATCATACACAAAGTCCACTGAAAGATTAAAACCATACAAGTCATGCAGTCTCCAAAAAAAAGATTCCCCTGACAATCCACATCTTTTAGAATTTGATCCCTACCACTTTGGAATGATGTCTTCCTTGCATTGTGTATGCCTTCTACCATCTCAGTGATCGTTTGTTTGGGTGGTGGGTACCTAGCTTGGTACCTATTGGCATCATAAATATATTGTCCAATCAAGCCATCCCTGCGCGAGTCAAATGTGGCTCTTGCCTTGTCCCTTCGACAAAACGCTTGTCCACCATCTTTGAACAACCCTAGTTTGCATTGCGCCGGATGATCCTTAGTAACCATCATCAATATCGCATGTACCTTGCAATTCATGGTCACCTCTGTCGTGATGTTATCCCCAAATATAAGATCCGGTGGGTAGTTACATTGTACATCCAACCCATTGCAAAAAAGAACTTCGAGATCTGAAATTAACGGCTCCAAAAATGCAGCAAATACACCATCGACAGTTTGCAAAACTTTCTTGCAACTTAGAGGAATAAATAGGACTGGGAGAGTATTGACTTGCGACATTTTCCCAGCATTTAACAGACGCAACTCTACCACATAACAATCATTTTGTGTTGTGTGCGACGATTGGAAATCGTCAGTGTGCAAGAGTAATGCGAAATTCCTAGGGTCTCCCTATCCAAACAATGCGCTAGAGTCAGTACCTCGATGCTCTCAATCCAAACTTAAAAAATGAACAGGAGATGCATGTAAGGATAATTACCTTTGCCATCTTTCGTTGGCTTCTAATAGACATGCGACATCTATCGCATCGAAAATTATATTGTTGCCCATCTTCATCCCATGAACTTTGAAGGGTTTCACATGTATGGGGAAATGTCACATATGCTCTTTTGCAAAATTCACGTCCACAAATTGTTGGTAGTTCATAAAGGGAATTTGGATCCCAAAACTCTTGAAACTCCCTACACTTTTCTCCATCCCAAAATTCCCTTATATGTTTTGGGTGCTCATGTGGTTGTTTGCCCAACCAATTTCCCTTGTTACGCCACATTCGCAAAAGTTCATAGCAAAATGTTCTACTTTTGCACAACAATTGTAGTTGAGGTCCAATGGGGGCATAATAAAAAGGTACTCTGTCCTTCCTAGGCAATCGACAAATCTTGCATCGTTCATAACACATAACACAATCTCGTTTTAGCTTCTTCCTGCTTGCACGAGTTGTGGGACAGAGACAATACACCAAACAACCATCGTAGTTGTCCTCTAAGCTTGGTGGAATAATTTCTGGATAGTGAGGACTTTCTTTGGATCCCATACATATGCGGTACCGCTGCGGTTTTGACAAGCCCATCTCCATGTACATGTTAAGCATTTAGTGATATATTTACGTTCTTCCAAAAGCTATTAGGTGGTACACTTAGAGATGTTTCTTTCCCACATTCATGAAATACTGGGAAGAGATCAGACAACTACTTAAGGACTATAGCATAAAGCTCATGAAGGTTGCAACAGAATTCACAGATTTAGATTATCTGATCTGAGATTATAGCACAAGATATGTTCCCCTCTGATATTTTGGTCATATAGTTTGCCAGAATACTTTAGAGAGAAGATGCAACAAATCGCCGAACTATGACATGAACATAGCTTTCTACATCACACTCTTTGTACAGTGACAGTTACACATATTTCACTTGATTGCATTATGCATCTTAGACTTGCAATTAGCCATCCTTTAGACAATACACTGTACCTACATAGTTGATGAAGGTTAAAGGGTTTAAAATCAAACTATCTTCCAATTATATACAGGCGCCATTGCTTTCATCATGAAATTCTCTCAAGGCCATGCCTTTGAATAGCAGCGGCTTCCATCCAACCTCAGCACACGTGAGCTCAATGTATCCCGAGCATCCAAATGATATCTCAGAAGAAAATGGACTTAGTGAGCGCAATTTGAGTGAATCCTACAAGCAACAAACAACTGAAAACTCTCAAGAGATACAAGGACAAAATTATGGGTGGGAGGTATGGCAGGAAGAACCGATTCAGCTGCAGTTCCCCTCCAGACATCAACAAACTGGCTATCTAGCGGCAATTTTCTGAACTGCAATCTACAAAGCCAGGTAGCTCAAATGGAGCCCATGCTCAGAAAAGCACGAGTGTCTGTACGAGCAAGATCAAACACTCCAACAATGAGTCTCCATCTTGGCCTTACTCAGATATTTTTAAACTTCCTGCAGTTTTATTTTGCTATGCACGTGCTTTCATTTTATTCTTCACGTTGTCGTAGAGCGTTCAAACACTTACATGTGTTTCATTGCTATATGCATCAACTCAATGACGGCTGCCAGTGGAGGAAATACGGGCAGAAGATGACAAAGGGTAATCCATGTCCAAGAGCTTACTATCGCTGCACGATGGCACCGGGGTGTTGCGGGTGGACGCTTGGAAGGAAGCACCAGAATGTCCTAATATTTTGAAGAGTGGTGCAGGTGGTAGCAGGGAATTTCCCATGTTGTGCCTAGACTTTTGCTATGAACCTCTACTTTTGATGGGTGTCCCAATATGATACACACACTCTTCTCCTTTGTTTATATTTCAAGTTATTATTCCAAAAGATTTGCTTTGCAATATGTGCTAAACTGCATTTTATTGAAGTTTTTTGAAATTTGTTTTATAGGGGAGATGAGAACATGGAAATGCATGCTTTGGTAAAAGTAATAGGTTACATGTTAAGTTTAGTATTTGATAAAATAGAGTTTATAGCTGGGAGTTGATATAATAACATTATTGGTTTTTGCTAATTACACATGTACTAATGAATGATTTGACCAATAAGCGTATGTAGATCCAGATAAATTTTTTTGAATTTTTGTACGTTTGTCTAGACATGATCCAATTGTGTGCCATATATAGTTGTTAATAGGTTACATGTTAAGTTTAGTATTTGATAGAATAGAGTTTATAGCTGGGAGTTGATATAATAACATTATTGGTTTTTGTTAATCACACATGTACTAATATATTGGTAAATGATTTGACTATTAAGCGTATGTAGATCCAGATAAATTTCTTGAATTTTTATATGTTTGTCTAGACATGATCCAATTGTGTGCCATATATAGTTGTTAGTTGTATATCATGTTGACACGAGCGATTCAAGTCTTTGAAACTTTTGTTTATATGCTCAAATTATGCATCAATATTCATATTGTTGAGTATAACAACTTTAAGCACAATATTCTTAGATATTTGTCTATATTTGTCTTGGAAAGAAAGAAATCTCAACAAAACAGTGAAAAGCATACGAAGAGCAAAAAGTGAAGACAATATAATAAAAAAATTGATGTTGACATAGTAGATAAAGCTTACTTTTTATGAATTATCAATTATGGGAGAATTTAATAGTGGATTCATGATACTTTTTAAGGCTTAAAGCCCCTGTAAACAATTAGCAACCTTTGGTAGAATAAAAAGCTAATCATTGTAGCTGCATTTTGAAAAGGAATATGAATTTCCAGCACCATCATCTTTACATTATTCAAGTTAAAGCCATGTGCTAGTTAACTAGGATAATGATTCTCAAAGATTTTCATGGCTAGCTAAATAATAAACAAATAGAAATGTGCTTCTAAAGTGACTACCAAGTACATAGTAAAGTTGTCCCTGTTGTTCCTCTTTATAGTACGTGCAAGTGAATGTTAGGAGCTTCTCACATTATACAAAGTGAGAGGAAGAAGATTGATGAGAGTTTTATTTTCTATGTAACATTTGAGTATTATAATTTGTTATTAGCTACATCCCTCAATTTTTTAAAACATTTTGGTGCTCAAGCCCATGTAATATCTTGAAACTGTGAATGTGAATTTGATGATCCACATATTTCCTTGTCAGAAAAAGCTTTGTGAAAAATGTTAACTAGTTTAGTTGGTTTAATTGGCAATTTGGATGCCAAAGTGAAATTTCAACTCAGAGATACATTTCGCAATGTCAACAAGGACTAAAAATAGTTTCCTTTTTATAATTTAGCAAGCACACAAGTACATAAAGTCGGATTTAGAGCTACTACTATTGGTTAGTTGAGATACATTGAAACTAGTCACTTATTTCTAGGTTTTTGGTGAAGTACCTAGAGGTTGCCATTTTAGGGCAAGTTTATGGAAACTGGCCAAATGGCATTATAGATGCTATAAATAGCTATAAAAAAGTGGAAAAATGATCTTCATGTTGTCATTTTCTATGGACAACTTTCCTCTTTTGATTCTATGTCTATCTCTTGCATATTTCTCATGATATCTTGACTTCTAATGTGTAGAATGTGATTTTTCTTGTTGTACTTGATTTTACACGTGTGAAGTGTGATGTACTAATGTCTTTGTACGGAAAGAAATAGTACTATATCATATCTTAGTGATTTTGATCATATCTTCATGTATTTCCAAGTTCTAGCATGGTAGATGCATGATTTCTAGCTCGTGAATGATTCTAGATGTGCGCCCAATTTTGCCTAAAGATCTAATGATCCATTAAGCATGTTTTGGAATTATTTTGATGTTTTATTTGACATTTTACTTAAACTATACTTTTTGCAGGTATTTTGCACTGCAGGGTTCTGAGTGTTTCATTTTTTGTTTGAAAAAAATCTCAGAACCTCCTGCCGCGGCGGGAGGTTCTGATTGCATCATTGTTTGAGTACTTTCATTTGTTACTGCACTCATTGGAAGTCATGAGCGCGGTTGTGAAAGCCCTCTTTTTGTCGTGTCATAGGAGACCGCAATCTTCCGATTGTTGTTGATGCCTACATGCAAGAAATCTCAATTCTGTTCCTTGTCACTCGTCACTTGACATTGAGTGTTTAAATTAGAGGAATCTCGAGTGTGAGGGACATTCACGTACATTGGTCGAAATAGCTCACATTTGGGGTAAAATGCTGTGATTTTTGTTCGTCATTGGACAGAGATCATTCAGTAACTAAACTCAACCAATCTCAACTTTAGAACATTCCAATTACTCGAGTTCGATCTCTCATGGATAGAATTGGTCCCTATCACTTGAGATAGCTGAAATTAATGTCTACCACTTGAGATTGCACAAACTTGATGTCATCACTCAAAAAAGTCAATCTTGGGCTTTTGAGCTTTCAAATAGCTTTTGAAATCTCGAGCTTTTGAAATTCAGACAACTCAAATTGAAAATGCCCATTGAGTGACCAAATTAGAGAACTCTTGAGTTTAGGACAGTCAAATAGCTCAAAATTCATGCTTGTGACTCAAGATAGCTCAAATTGGATGCCTATCCTGCGATTCTGACCATTGTCACTTGGCATGGCTAATTGAGTGATCAAATTAAACCAATATCAAGTGTAGTACATTCAGATTGATTGAGTTTGACTCTCTATCAGTGGCATTGAATCACATCACATGAGATAGAACAAATTTGATGTCCATGACCCAAGATAGCTCAATTTTCGCCCTTATAAATCGAAATTGCCCCATAGTGTCTCTTAACAATAGGTGACTAAGAGAATCGTTTCCATTGAACCAGGTGCTCAATGATATCGCAATAACTGGGGTGTGCATGCTGTTGGGAGTGATCGTGCGAGCCATTCTCCATCCACATCCACATCCACATTTGTGCGTGAGGAGACTGCTTTTTGTGCTGGATCAGTGATTGTCATAGTGCGCATCACGCGTACGTTCTTCAACGACATTTGTGTGCAGGAGACATGTACTTTTTTCGCTGTGTGGAGAGTATTGCGCATCAGAGTAAGTGCATTATTTAAATTTTATTGATGTTTGCTTTTTTTCGAAGCCAGTCAATCGTTCATTAATCTCTGAGTTGGAAGCGTTCCTGCAAGAGATAGCTTGTTGTTCTGGGCGATGTTGTCAAGCTATAAGATTCGAGTAATGCATCAGGGCTTTGTGATTATTCAAGACTTCTAGGTCCTAAGAGAAGTAACTCTTGTCAATTTACTACTATTTCTAGAAGTCTAGCTATTAGTGTATCGTGTCATCTTTGATTTGCTAGCTATTAGTGTATCGTGTCATCTTTGATTTGCTAGCTGATGCTCGTTAAACATCTCTAAAACAGAATAGGGAGGTCAGAGACTTGTTGCATAATTCCTTTCAGTCAGTTCTGAAGTATTGACACCCTTGGCATACATTTTTTAAGCCATCACCTATCACTACGATCATGTTGTGCGTGTTTCCTTCAGATGCCCTTCTTTGCCTTGACATTCCACCTTGATTGCCTTTTTTTCTTCCAAACCAAGTAACAAAAAAGGTCATGAGTGCCTTCATAAGTATTGATTAATATGGACATGTCATCAGCACATCTTTGCACCTGCATAAACAGTAAATCCAAAAGATATTAAGGAACGAATTGCAGATGGACTTGCTGATTTTTTAATGTATTGAGCTAGATGAAACCAGTCCGAAAAGCAGTTTCAGATTTTGGCTGACCTGATCCTCATCCGTCATAAATAGATCCAGCACCACCACTCTATGTCCAACATCGTTGCGAAAATACATGAAATTGCCTCCCCCGAGCTGTATGGATCTAAGTTAGCATAACGGCTAGGTGCTCTCACCATAAGGAGTTACGGATCTGGCATTACGCCAAGCCTAAGCCATCCCGGCGCTGGGTGAGGATTGAATTTCCAAACCTTGACGCTCGTTGCTATTAGGTCTTCTAGAGTTGTTCCCACCAGGATGAGATTATTGTTGCAATTCAATAACGCAGCTGCTCCTGGAAAGCAGAAAACTTCTGGCATTGGATGTAGATCTGAGGAATATTGCCGAGATTTCAGATCAAATTGGTGCAAAAAAAGCTGGTATCCTACAGCTGTTTCGCGTTGCGCTAGGACAAGGCTTGTATTATAGAAGATACTATGCAAAATATCATTGCAAATGGCGGTGCCGCCTTGCCTCTCCCAGCCCGGGGGCATCCCGCAAGCAGTCCGCAGGATCTTTTTCCAGCGCTTATGGGTTTGGTCATATGAATCAACAAACACATGATTAAAATTTTCTGCAATACTGGTCATGCATCTCGTTACGATTACTTTGTATTCGCACGTTGCTAGATTAATCATCCAAATACTGACGGAGAAATTGAGGCTGAAAGTCCCCGTGAGGGTGTATCCTTCGTCGGCGGGTTGAGCTATATAACTTTGTGTAGACGGATCAAGTGTTTTGCGCTCGAACTTCGGTAGAGCTCTAAATCATTGGGTATACGGATCAAACAGTTCCAGCTCGTACGTCGCATAATCCAGAACTTGCGAATAACTTGTTACACACACCAATCCATCTGCGGAGGCAATTTTGTGCCACATTATAGAGTTCTGCTGATCCCTTGAACGCATCAGAGGAAGCGGAAATTTATACCACCTGTTGCTGATAGGATCGTAAGCCCATGGGACAATACTGTCCCCATTCGAGTAGAGCCTTTTAGCTAATATATACCAAGGACGAGGGGGCTGAAATGGGTCGTATGCCACTGGTACTAACCGTGCTGTAGTTGCAAGGATCCGGTTTAAGCGACGGCAAGCGTAATTAGCGATGAACGTTCCTCCCTTACGAAGAGGCATATTCGAGATTACTTGCGTGAGCGCATCATCTGACATCTTCTTTAACAAAAATAGGTGCAGATCTCTCTCATCAATATTCTCACTATTATCATCCTGCTCATTCTGGTTCACCACTAGTCTGGGTGGCACACATCTGGGTAGACTGAACAAGTGATAATTAGGTTCCATATCGGTGTCAGCCATGCCCGCTCTTTCTCTCCTTCTCTCTCTCTCTCTCTCTTGCGCCCTCTTTCTCGCTCTGCCCTCTGTCTGTCCTGTGCGCGCGCTCTCTCTCTCTCGCTCTGCTCTCCCTCTCTGTCTCTCGTCGCGCTCTCTCTCTCTCTCTCTTTCTATCTCTCGCTCGCTCACACACACACATACACACACAATGATCGATTCTCCTATACATTATATAAGTAATGGCCGTTCCCCTATAGATTATAGTAATGGCAGTTCGCCTGATTTTAAGGCCCGTTTGGCCCTATATTATTTAGGACAAAATAATAGAGGGCCTGTCATCTTTTTTTATTTTATCTTTTTCTCTCTCTCTCTCTCTCTCTCTCTCTTTTGAGTCCTCTCTCTCGCTCTACCCTCTGTCTCTGTCCTGCTCTCTCTCTCTCTCTCTCTCTCTCTCTCTCTCTCTCTCTCTCTCTCTCTCTCTCAGACACACAAACAATGATTGATTCCCCTATACATTATAAGTAACGGCCGTTCTAAGAAAACTGCCATTGATTATGCCACCCTAGATTGACAATCTAGGGAATTTAAGGATAGTAATCCCTATATAGGGAATTCAATCCTCAAAATTTCCTAGATCACTCCCTATATAGGGAATTGCAACCTAGATTGCATTCCCTATACAGGGAATTGCAAACTATAAAAATTGAAGCATCTCCTAGATAGCTATTGAATTTAAGAATAATCTCTCCCTATATAGGAAATTTCAACCTAAAATTTTTCTAATTTGCATTCTTGTAACAATGTCATTGAATTTCTCCATAATTCACTACATTAATTCAACAGCTCTGACATTGTAACATAATATCTACTACAGGCAGCACTAAATAATCAACATTTTCCAAGGTTACAATAATCCTGAATAAACCTCTAAATAGTTTTTAGTTTCTATAACGACCATCAAAACTCTCTTGTGAACGTGTAGCGATCCTATCACAAGCAATAATATAATCTATTGAGAATTGTTCCATCTACACTCATGGAATTCAAATCTATGTACATAACCAGATCTAAGCTTAGTTTGGCTCTAAAAGTTCCAATCTTTACTTAAAGCTTTCGTAAATATATTAGCAACTTGTACAACGTAGAACATTGTACAACACTTATATCTTTAGATTGTAGCTTTTCACGCACAAAGTGATATTTTACCTCAATATGTTTTGTCCTTGCGTGAAAGACATGATTCTTAGCCAATTGTATTCCACTTTGGCTGTCACAGAAAATAACAGTAGGATTTACCTGCTTCATGCCAATCTCACATAACAACTTACGTAGCCAAATAGCTTCCTGGGTGGCAGAACTTAATGCTTTATATTCGGCTTCTATAGAAGAAAGAGAAATGTTGTCTTGCTTCTTGCTAGACCATGAAAAACAACCACTACCAAAATTGAAGGCATAACCTGCTGTTGACTTTCTATCATCTACATTTCCTGCCCAATCAACATAACCCTGCAACTTAGGTAAAACACTTTGTCTTTTGTAGATTAGGCCAAGCTTAGGTATACCTTTCACATACCTCAAAATACTTTTTGCAGCTTTCCAATGGTCCATAGTGGGTGATGACATGAATTGGCTAATCACACTTACAACATAGTAGATATCAGGACGTGTAGTCGTAAGATATATCAAACTCCCAACTAGCTAATGAAATAGAGTAGCGTCAACATGTGCACTATCATCAATACGAGATAATTTCTTACCAGCTTCGCAAGGGGTGATGGAAGGTTTGCACTTTGTCATGCGAAATCTCTCCAATACCTCTCGCACATACTTGTTTTGACATAACCTGATATCACTGCCAGTTTGTCATACTTTGACACCCAAGCAATAGTGCATAAGATCTAAATCTGTCATCTCAAATTGCTTGCATAAGTTGGCTTTGATAGAATGAGTGAGATTCTCATCATTGCCCATGATAATGATATTGTCAACATAAAGTACAATCAAGGCAATGCTATCTTCGTTTATAAGAACATAAAGATTTGGATCTGGATTTGTTCTTACAAACCCATGAGAAAGAAAGTAATTGTCAATGCGTCCATACCATGCGCGTGGCGCTTGCTTAAGGCCGTAAAGTGCTTTGCATAGCTTGCATACCTTATGTTCTTGTCCTATTGCCATGAAGCCCTACGGTTGGAACATGTAAACTTCTTCCTCTAAGTCACCATTCAAGAATGCGGACTTCGCATCCATTTGATGGACCTTCCACCTTTTCTTGTTTGTCAATCTCCGCATTATGCCCTAGCCGCATAGGCTTTTCTCGTGCTACTAGATGCTTGTAGTCTACCTAGCATTTATCTAGGCCTCATCTGAAGGCTTTAGTGTTCTGTTCGAATGTCCAACCATTCTTCATCACCATCATCATACACAATCACGTGACTATTCTTCACACTATCATACACTTTCACTAAAGTGTAATTGCATGATCCATTCTGTAACTTAATTTGCAGAGCAACAAAAACATCATCGTCTCTCTCTCTCTCTCTCTCTCTCTCTCTCTCTCTCTCTCTCTCTCTCTCTCTCTCTCTCTCTCTCTCTCTCTCTCTCTCTCTCTCTCTCTCTCTCTCTCTCTCCACATGCTCGCTGTATCTGGCGTGCACCCATGTAGAGATTTTAATAAAAAACAAAAAATGTTCACTTTGGGGCCCTATATTATGCAAAATAATATAGGGCCCAAAAGCGAGTTAAAATCGAATGAACGTCAATTACGTAGTAGGTAATGGCCATTGGGGGGGCCAGTACCATAAATAATCCGGGACTTAGGTATTGAGTGGTGGAGGCCACGAGCAGTTTGGGGACCGGATTATTTGTGGCAATGGCCCGACCCATGGACCATTACCATGCATAATTGGCTTTCGATGGATTTTTTTAGTGCTCTCTCTCTCTCTCTCTCTCTCTCTCTCTCTCTCTCTCTCTCACACACACACACACACACACACACACACACACACACACACACACACAAAAGTGTCAAAACATGTTGATTCACTGAAATTGGTTTCAAATTTCTGCTATAAATTCTCAGATTAGATGTAGCTGAAAATCAAAGAGGAAATCACAGCTGAAAACTAGATCTAGAAATCTTATCGTTGAGAGAGATTGTTGGAGAGCACCTGTACATAATTATAGATTGTAAGAACAATGATTCTTTTATTATTACAAGATTTGCTGCTAGAGCATACTCTAGGGTTCACTAGTTTGCTGCAAAATTAATGATGTTGGTCATTGAAGACAGATTGTAGATTGCAGGAGACAGGTCACTTGAAATTCATTGTTTGTAGGATAGATATCAGAAGTCAGATTGTTGAAAGAGGGATAGTTTTGCATAACAGATCTCAAAAGATAGGATCTGAAACCAAAGTATTTGCTTTGGCTCTCTCTCTCTCTCTCTCTCTCTCTCTCTCTCTCTCTCTCTCTCTCTCTCTCTCTCTCTCTCTCTCTCTCTCTCTCTCTCTCTCTCTCTCTCTCTCTCTCTCTCTCTCTCTCTCTCTCTCTCTCTCTCTCTCGCACCCCATGCAGCAAAGCTTTGGTTCTCTCTCTCACACGCTCACGACCCTAAATTGGGAAAAAAATTGGGCTCTATATTATGCCAAATAATATGCGATCCAAAAAGTGACCAAAATCCAATAAAAGTCAATTACGTAGTAGGTAATGGCCATTGGGTGGGCCATTACCATAAATAATCTGGGACCCGGCTGCGACTGGCGGGGCCATGAGCTGTCCGGGGACCGGATTATTTGTCGTAATGGTCCGACCAATGGACCATTACCTTACGTAATGGGAGTTTGCCTGATTTTTTTGGACTCTCGCGATTTTTCTCTCCGTCCCCTCCGTGCTCTATCCTCTCTGCAGTGACTCTCTCTTAACCTCTCTCCGCTCTCTCCTCCCTCAACCATGCTCTCCTCTCTCCTCCCTCCCTCCGCTCTCTCCTCTATCCTCCCTCCTCTCTCCTCTCTCCTCTCACCTCCCTCCCTTGCCTTCCTAGGCACGCTCTCTCTTCTCTCTGCGCTCTCTCTCTCTCCTCTCTCTCTATCCTCTGCCCACTCTCCCTCCATCCGCACGCCCTCCTCTCCCTTCTCTCCTCTCTCTCCTCTCTCTCTCTCTCATGTTTCTCCGCTCTCTCTAAGGGCTATCACACTCTCAATCTTCTCTGCGTTGTATCTCTCTCTCTCTCCCCTCTCTCTCTCCACGTGCTGTCGCACTCAACACCTAGTAGCATTCTCTCCACGCGCTGTCGCACCCTCTCTCATGAGTCTTCTCTCTTTCTCTCCACGGACGGGCTGTTGCACCAGGCAGAAGTCTCTGCACGAGCTGTCGCGCACCCAGGGAGCATATCAATCTAAAAATAGAAAAAGATGATAGGGCCCTATATTATTTTGCCCTATATTATGCAAAATAATATAGGGCTCAAAAGGGTTTAAAAATCAGGCGAACGTCCATTACTATAATGTATAGGGGAACGGTCGTCACTTATAATGTATATGGAAATCAATCATTGTCTGTGTGTGTGTGTGTGTGAGAGAGAGAGAGAGAGAGAGAGAGAGAGAGAGAGAGAGAGAGAGAGAGAGAGAGAGAGAGAGAGAGAGAGAGAGAGAGAGAGAGAGAGAGAGAGAGAGAGAGAGAGAGAGAGAGAGCAGGACAAAGACAGAGGGCAAAGCGAGAGAGAGGATGCAAAAAAGAGAGAGAGAGAGAGAGAGAGAGAGAGAGAGAGAGAGAGAGAGATAAAATAAAAATATATATATCAATCTAAAAATAGAAAAAGATGACGAACACTATATTAATTTGCCCTAAATAATGTAGGGCCAAATGGGCCTTAAAATCAAGCGAATGGCCATTACTCTAATCTATAGGGGAACGACCATTACTTATAATGTGCAGTGGATTCTTTCTTGACTGCCCCTGTGAGTGGAATCTTGATAGGAATGGAAATCGTAGCTATGGCTTTTAAACTTCTTGCAAAGTAATTAATGTTTATTCAAGAAGAAGACATTCTATCATGAATGATAAACTCCATGGCCTTAACATGTCTTTTGGGAAACAAAACAATGATCTGCCAGCTTTTGAAAATTAGGCAGTTAGTCTGGCTACAACATCTACCAGTTTGCTAACTCAAAGTGAATGCTCCATCCAGGATTTCAAAGCTGGAGATGGTTGGACCAGCAATGAGCATGGACACTATTTCTTCATACATTGTTTACAACAAAATTCTAGACTATGTTGAAGCACCTATTGCAATTCTTGTAGCTGGGCCTGGTTCATAGACAAGGGATGATGATATGGGATGACCTAGAAAAATGATATGATATCTCATTTCTCCTATTCATTTCTCTGCAAGATCTTCCCGATCCATCATCCCTTGTGTTCGCCACATAGAGAGAGAGAGAGAGAGAGAGAGAGAGAGAGAGAGAGAGAGAGAGAGAGAGAGAGAGAGAGAGAGAGAGAGAGAGAGAGAGAGAGAGAGAGAGAGAGAGAGAGAGAGAGAGATTTTGCTCTTTGTTGCACACATGAGAGATAGAGAGAGACAATGAGATATTCACTGGAGAGAGAGAGAGAGAGAGAGAGAGAGAGAGAGAGAGAGAGAGAGAGAGAGAGAGAGAGAGAGAGAGAGAGAGAGAGAGAGAGAGAGAGAGAGAGAGAGAGAGAGAGAGAGAGAGAGAGAGAGAGAGAGAGAGAGAGAGAGAGAGAGAGAGAGAGAGTTTTTGCTGTGAATTGCACACACGAGACAGTGAGGGCTCTCTTTTATGCTCGAGAGAGAGAGAGGGAGAGAGAGCGAGAGAACATGCGCGAGAGGTGCCCTCAATGTGAAGTAGAGAATGGGAGCAGAAGAGACAGGCAACACCTAAAAAAATCAGCTGACCGTCAATTACGTGAGGTAATGGTTCATTGGTCGGACCATTAGCACAAATAATCCGGTCCCGGGACAGCTTGTGGCCTCCGCCACTCGTAGCCGAGTCCCAGATTATTTATGGTAATGGCTCTCCCAATGGCCATTACCTACTACGTAATTGTCGTTCATTCGATTAAAACCCATTTTTGGGCCCTATATTATTTTTCATAATATAGGGCACCGAAGTGAACTTATTCTATTTTTAATTAAAATCTCTCTCTAAGAGAATGATCAATTCCCCTATACATTATACGTAATGGCCGTTCGCTTGATTTTAAGGCCCTTTTGGGCCCTATATTATTTTGCATAATGTAGGGCCCCAAAGTGAACTTTTTCTATTTTTAATTAAATCTCTCTCTCTCTCAGACAATGATCGATTCCCCTATACATTATACATAATGGCCATTCGCTTGAAATTTGGGCCCTTTTGGGAAGTATATTATTTTGCATAATGTAGGGCCATGCCATCGTGTTCTACATTCAGAACCTCCCACCGTGGCGGGAGGTTCTGAAATTTTTTTCATGAAAAAAAATACATTTGATAAAAATCGTCTTCAGTATAAATTTATAACTTATGCCTCATCACAATTGAAGGAAAAGTACCACGATTTAGATTTTTCCTTGCAAGTAAATCGATGCTTCCAAACATGGATTATGGAGGTATGTTTAGAATACTCAAAATTAAAACGAGAATGTGAAGTGTAAGGAGGGCAGGGGTTTTACTTATACCCTTTTTTGATGAATAGAAGTATACGGTGCTTATGGGATATACCATTTGCCACGTGTCACTCCCTTATCCCGCAAAGCTATTTCAACATCGTATATATTTCAAAAACATACATTTTTATGTAATAGATAACAGGCGTGGGAAGGCCCGTTCTGGGTTTTTATTGGATCGTGGGCGAGCTCTTGAGGGCGAGCCCATGGCTCAATGAAATCCCAGAACAGGCCTTTCTAGGCCCGTTACCCCTCGTTATTAGAAGGTTTCTCATATATGGCCTTAAACCGTAGAGTGTATGCACGATGAAGTGGGTAAGGATCAGTCAAGTCTTTCTGCTGATCGAAACATGAGACCTGAGTATGAATGCTCTCTCACCAGATGCTGCAATAGAGAATCAGAATTCACAGTCTGTCATCCAACCTATGGATATTGCAAAGCTCACTAACGATATTGCAGAATAGGTTGAGTACTCTATCTTGGAGAGAGAGCTACGGATCATCAATCCAAACATATATAAAACTTGTATATATATATTCTTTATGTATTGTATATATACATATATATATCACATAATATTGCGGTCTTCTATGGCCATATTGCGGACTACGTCCATATTGCAGTCTTCTATGGCCATATTGCGGTCTTCTATGTCCATACTGCGGACTACGGCCATATTGCGAACTACGGCCATATTACGGTCTTCTACGACCATATTGTTGTCTTCTAAGGCCATATTGCAGGCATAATATATATATATATATATATATATATATATATATATATAGATGTAGTAATATTACGTACATAAAATATTTTTGTTACATAACAGATAATTAATGAATATATAAAACTTACATACATATATATATATATATATATATATATATATTTTATGTATTGTAATTATACACATATATATCACATAATATTGCGGTCTATTGCGGTCTTCTATGCCCATATTGCGGTCTTCTACATCATATTGCGGACTACGACCATATTGCAGTCTTCTACCGCCATATTGCGGTCTTCTACGGCCATATTGTCGTCTTCTACGTCCATATTGCGGTCTTCTACGACCATAATGTGGTCTTCTACCTACATATTGTGGTCCTCTACGGCTCTATTGCGGCCATAGTATATATATATATATGTATATATATGTAACACTATTACATACATAATATATATTTGTAGCAAAACAGATAATTCATAAATATATAAAACTGACATATATATTGCGATCTTACGGGGCCATGTTGCGGTCCTTTGCGGCTCTATTGCGGGCATAGTATATATGTATATTTGTTACATAATAGATAATTCATAAATATATAAAACTTATATATATATATATATATATATATATATATATATATATATATATATATGTATATTTAATTTATTGTATATAAACATATATATATCACATAATACTATTACATATATATAAAAAATGCTGCAGAACCTCCCGCCTGCCATTTCGGAAATCTGAATGTGGTCTAAAAGAATTGCCTTTAAGTTGCGTTCAAGTTCAAAAGGACCGTAGGCACTCGCAAAGGTAAGGAATGCGGCCTTATAACTACACATATGTGTGTTTTGCCACGTGACACTGCCATGCGAACCCGATACTTAGCTGAATTTTTGACATTTTTCTTATGCGTGGCACCACCACGCGTGGCATATCCACGCCAAAATTTTTCCAAGGACCCTGCCGGTGAAATACAGGCTGTAGGTGAGGTCCGGCAAAAAAAAAATTAATTCTGCGTGGCGCTGCCACACGTGGCAAATGCTTTTAAACTCAAAATTTAAAATATGAGTGCCAAAATATGTCGGCATGGCACAGCCACGCGTGGAAGTGCCACGTACAGTTGTTATTTAACTAATTGTCATCTGACATGATTTTTTTTTTTAGATTTGCCACGCGTGGCAAATCTCCAGAGAAAATTCCAAAGCAATGGCTTTTTTTATTGCAACATTAAAACACAATACTTAAAAACAATTTGCTTTGGAAATTTGCCACGCGTGGCAGTGCCACGCATGGCAAAATTAGTTTGTTGTAATTTTTTTTTTTTTAACTATTATGAATAATATGTTAATAAACAACAACTTTATGATTAATTTAAAAGCAAATAAGATTTTTTTTTAGATTTCGAATAAGTGTATACTTATAATAAAATGTGGACTAAAAATCAAATGATCATTATCTCAAATTATTATGCTCTGACAAATTGAAGTTATTATTAGTTGAATATTACATGCTATCTTATGTATTTATGGACATTATGATGTCTTTCTATATTGAGAAAATTCTATAATCAAAATTTGACTTTAATTTCAATATGGTATTAATGGGTAAAAATATAAGCGTGAGTTTAATATGCATTTGAAAGGATGCTAAGTTCCTTACAATTGAGAGCCATGTGGTAGCTTGTTAAGCTAATTTGTTGATAAAAAAATTGCAATGTTATACACCTTTGTGTGTTTGCAAAGATCAATGAATAGTCGCACAATATTGTGGCAAAGTGTATTATTATCTCAAAGAAGATGTTTTTTAATTATAGTATATAAATAATCAACACATATGTCTTTTAATTAGTTCACACATCTATTAATATTGATAAAATTTTCTAATTCGTGATTGCGAGATGCGTTTGAAATGAAACTTTAGAAATGCAACATCGTAAAAAAATATAATAGTTTAAATTTGAAAACAATGTATATTCACCACAATGGATCATTTTATGAAACGTTCACTTGACTGATTCCTATCGATCAACATCGATTAGAAAATCTATCAGACAAGTAACTGATTTCCAATTATCAAATGGAAATTCAACAAAAAAAAAAAAAAATCAAATTTTAACTTTCAATCTGGGAGTTCCCAACTCCAAAGTTAAAAAATGACAACATAGTAAAAATTGTCGGCAATTCATTGTGGTTCCTTCTGTCAATTTTATCTTATCTATCATCCGGAAATAATTTAGACTTAGTGAAAACACTGTGATCAACTCTAACTGATAAACTCAGTTTAATCAATTCACTAATCTAAATTGATTCCATAGATAATGAAAAAATGACCGAAATTTTGATTTTTTTCGAAAAACTCAAAATTTGCTTTATTTTACGTAATTCAAAAATTCTAACGAAAATACTGTTAGTATAAAAGACAATCGGAGTCGAAAATATCGAAACATTGTCCGATTCCTTATGTTACTAATCCAATGTCAAACTGGCATGCAAAGCACACTACATCAGTCACAAACGTCATTACGAAATTTTTTACGTAAACTTCAGTTTTACGAAATTTGTTAGCCAATAACACAGATTTGTGATCCAACTGTCAGAGCACATGCGTATGACCACTCAAGTCGATTGTAAATCCCTCATGCATGTCAGAATCACTCTGAGAATCAACATGCAACTAATCCATGCAAACATAGTACTACAAATTAGGGAAATGACTGGCATGCAATCAGAACAATTTCAAATTTTGCCAATTTTACTCACAAAACTGCAAAACTTCAAATGATCATAACTTTGGCTACAAGACACCAAATTGGGTGTTGTAAAGTTCAATACAGAGGGAGACCAAGTGAACAAGATGCTTGCCATGTCATCCTTCCACCTAAGCTTCACACATGCGAGATCAGAGCTGCCAGAAATCTGTAGTAGAAAAACATGCAAACACCTCCCCAAGCTCAAAATTGATGCTACCAACAGCCTTAAACCATCAATTAGACTTCCATTAAGCATTCATATTGATCCTAAGATGCAGTATAGGCTGAGAACGAAGATTTCTTGATTTGTAGAAGTCAAAATAGCTTCAAACTTGATGGAGATGGTGCATAAGCCACTGGCTATCAATTCACAGGTCT
This sequence comes from Diphasiastrum complanatum, assembly GCA_029204225.1. NCBI lineage: Eukaryota > Viridiplantae > Streptophyta > Lycopodiopsida > Lycopodiales > Lycopodiaceae > Diphasiastrum > Diphasiastrum complanatum. The sequence continues at coordinate 60,416,605 of CM055095.1, read as the reverse complement.
GATAGCTTGATGGGAAGGTAAAAAGGAATGTTAATCATGCTGCAATTAATTCCAGAATGATCTCCTTATGGATTTGGAGAGATCCATCCCCCCAAACTCACCAAAAAATGTCATTTTTTTAACTCTTCTGACTTCCTACAAGTCCAATTGCTGGAATTCTTGGTTCTAACTTCAGGGAAAGCTTCAAAAGACTTTGGTCCACCATTATACAAGCTCTACATGGTGTTTTACAGCCACTTACTATCCAACTTTATGAAAAAACAAGCAAAAATGATGATTTTTGGCTATTTTCCGATTTTTTCATCACCATAAAGTGGAAATTCATGACATACAACTCTTTCTCTAGAACATGCAAACCAATTTACAGAATTACAACCATCTAATTGATCTTATCTTGCTGGATTTTGGTTGTTACTATCTATTTTGTGCCAAAAAGCATGAAAAACCGAGCAATTTTGACCAAAACATAGCCTAGAATCCTAAATCATTGGAGAGAACCCACATGCATCATTAATTTCATCATTAATGAACCCTAAAATGAAAGTACACCTGCTGGAAAATTCAGATCTACCAAATATTTGATCTACACAAGAAAAAGCTCCAAAAAAGCATCACAAATTGGCCTTCGAGGACAATTCTCCATAAAACCACAAAGAATCCCAAGAGTAATGGATCTTAGCAACATGAAAAATGAAACTGGGATAACACACCCACTTGCACACTTGCTATCCACGTTGGAAAAGAATTCCCATGGATCCAATCCAAAATTTCGACGAAAGGTAGCCCTTCTCCATGTTCTCCAATCTTCATAAGCCTTCCTCTGATATCACTATAAGGGAAGCTCCCTAAAATCTTGCTTGCAAGACAAAACACAATGGAAAACACACTATGGAGCAACCACCCAACCAAGTAGAAGCAACCAATCAACTCTAGAAGCTTCACCCCCCAAGCCAAAGAACAAGAGGCATGAATGTAGAGTGAAACCTAGGCAATGAATCCATGATCACAATGAGGAGTAGGGCGAAGTTGGCCTCTTCTTATGGAGCCATAAGCATCCTGGGCACATAGCCATGCATAGCCCTAAGTTCCCTATACATAGATTCACCTAGAATAGAGTCCTAAGCATGGACCACCTATTCATAGAATTGCTATTGATAACTCTACACATGCATACATTGTCTCAAACCTTGTCTAAACTCCATTTAGTGTGTTCTGGGCCTCACAAGGATATTAGTTACTTTCGGGTCACATCCAGTATGACGTGGCATAACTAACAGCTTGATTTACTGGAATACCATGTATCCAAGACTAGGAGTATACTGAATCCTACTTACTGGTCATGGACATAACAAGGTAGAAGTCTTTACATCAGTACAGTCCCATGTAGGGACTTGACGACCTCCCTTGTTCCCTACCTTACCACCCTTAGGTAGGGAACTTGGAGGCGTAAATGCCTTCCTTCAAGACTTTACCTTTACTTATCTCTATCATTGCTTTTGAGGTGGTCCTAAGTATCTCCCATTGCTTTTGCACATCCAAACACACTTTCCTTGTTATTGTTTGTCTCCTTATGTTACTTGTTGGCTTTTGTTCTTTTTCTACACATCCCTATTCAATGTTGTCTTGTCAATTTATTTTGGATGGCCATGTCTAGTAGCAATTTTGCAAATGCTATACTCCATATTCTTCTTACTTCTTGCCTCCATAACCATGCCCTCTGAAACCTCCAACCTTGAGGATGCATCAATACCAATGTCAATCAAATGCTTAAGGAACAAAGGCAAGTACTAATTGACATCCATTTCAATATGGGTTTTGAAGAAATATAACTTATGCCTTCTTTAGAGCTCAATATAGCAATATCCTGAAAGTATTTCAATTGACATCAATGTAATGCTTCAAATCTTAAGAAAATGGATTATCTGGGTGTGACATGCAAGAAAAAGAGTAAATATTTTTACTACTACTTATTATTGTTTGGCATGTCAAATTGCATATTTTGACGGACCAATTTTGAAAATTTACTTTTTATAAAGAAAACTTATATTGTTATTCAGTCAAATGAGAGCCTTTTTTGTGTTATACAATGAAGGAGAATTTGAATATACACCTTACACATATGGCTAAGACTCTCTTTCCTTTTAGTGAAGTATGATGTTTGGACATATATGAGGCATTCAACTTTTTTGAGCTTTTCTTGAAGGGTGTTGGACTTTGATGTTGTCATGTGAATACATATACTTATTTTTTATTGGTTATGAACATCAAGCCTAGCTATTTAATTATATCCTTATTAGACTGCTATAAGCTTTTGCAAAAAATGATGCATGATGTCGTAAAATGTGCTGCAATATCAGAGATACAAATATTGTCATATTATAATTTTAAATTTAGCATATGTGCAATGAGATTATAAATCGAAGGGTTAGTTACATTGAAAAGAGATATACCATATAATGCGTAATATGATCTTCACCCCAGGCGTCCTTAACTGCATCCACAAACTCAATTGTTGATTTCTCAACTAGTAGGACATCAATATCAGATAGTTTATCTTTTCTGAGCAATTTCACCATGTTGTCAAGCTTTGTCCGGACTTCAACTATTTTAATCCTCGTTGTTCCTTTTTCTTCAAAATCCTTTGTGGCATTGAGTACATCTATCCAAATTGAGTACTGGATTTTAGTTGGTTTTCCGGAATGATTTGATAAGAAACGACGAGCTTTGGATCCTCCTATACTTGGTTTGCATGGGATGTTTCCCATTTTTCCTGAAAGCTTCTCGTCCTTTTGTATTTTAACATGTCCTTTATGAAGTCCCGCTTTTGATAAAACTTCTTCCAATCGAGCTATTGCCTTTTTGGCTAATGACTTTGGCTTAGTATTCCAAGCAAACCAAATATGAAGGTATATCAATTTTTTGATAATTCTAACCTCTCCATGTAGTGTACAAATGTGAACATTTTTAAGCAAAATCAGTAATACTGGTTTCCAAGTCGGATTTTCTATATCCCTTGAAACTCGCGTGCTCTTCGACATGTCATGTGTAGTTTTCATGCAATAGAGGCATGGATGTTTTGAATTTGCTCCATGTGAGACGTTGAACATGCACTTCAATGACTTCAGGTCTCCAGCCAAATGCCATTCCACCTTAAAATCACCTATTCCAGGAACATTGAGTGGTGTGTCGCTCATATGATCCTTAATTATCTCTGGATATTCTGTTTTACTAAAAATCCAAAATAGAATGTCATGATCTTCTTTTAAAACCTGTTTGAAACACAAAATCATGAACTATTTTAGGAGAATTGAACTCAGACCTATAATAACAGAACAATATTAGCTTAAAACACAAAACCATTAATTCGTGAAATGAATTAATTGCTAGTACTCAATAGAATAGATTTAAACCTGGAAAGCTTCCAACCACCAAATATTATTTTTGGTCTGCACGCTGAAATCAAGACTCTCCGAGTTTATCGTATTGCTTAATGCTCCATTCATAATTGTAACACTAATTCTTTCCAGCTTTTGTCCCTTTATTACTTCTGATTCATCTAACTTGAGAACTAATAACAATTTTTCAACTGAGAAAAATCCAGTGAACTAATAACAATATATTATTTAACTAATTTCATGTCATTATCAACATGCAAAAAAAAAAATGCGTGGATAATCCACGCAAAAGATATCCACGCGTGGATATGTTTAACTTCCGGTCCGGTATGGTAAACAAACTGAAATTTGCGTGGATAATCCACGCATGGATTATACACGCAAAATTGTTTTCTGACACCTCCAACCTTCCCTCCCAAAAAGTTGCCGGAATTTTCAAAATTCAATTTTGCGTGGATAATCAACGCGCGTAAATTTTTCGGCGTCGTGTCAGAAAAACATCGATGGACTGGCCAGAGGCGTGCTCAATATTTTTTTGGCGTGGATAATCCACGCAAACAAAATTTTGGAAAATCGACTAAGTGTCGGATCTCACGTGGATACTCTGCGTGGATAAACACAGAGTTTTCTAGTTGTGAGATTTTGCTCTTTGTTGCACACGTGAGAGATAAAGACAACGAGATATTTACTAGAGAGAGAGAGAGAGAGAGAGAGAGAGAGAGAGAGAGAGAGAGAGAGAGAGAGAGAGAGAGAGAGAGAGAGAGAGAGAGAGAGAGAGAGAGAGAGAGAGAGAGAGAGAGAGAGAGAGAGAGAGAGAGAGAGAGACAGAGAGAGAGAGAGAGAGAGAGACCATGTGTGAGAGGTGCGCTCAGTGTGAGATAGAGAATGGGAGCATAAGACATGCAACACCTAAATAAATCAGCTGACCGTCAATTACGTGAGGTAATGGTTCATTGGTCAGACCATGTGAACTCGAGGGGTGAAGGCCTGTTTCAAAGTTCATTAGTCTAAATTTCATTTGAATAAACACTTTTTGAAAGTGTGGGAAAGATAGAATGCGAGTTTGAGTAGATTCAATTTGAATAAGTTGGGTACATTGAATCTAGACCCAAAATTGGTAGGGTTAGCATTTTGGTGGGAAAGCCAAGTGGCCAGATAGGGTTTGGACCTGTTATAAAAGGATGTAACTCGTGGAGAGAGTCATCTTCTCTCTTCTCTATCTCATTTCATGCTTATACATGGTTCTCTTGGGTTCTACTATCCATTGGTGCACTATCTTGGTGATTGCTTGCAATTCTATGTGTAGAATGATCTATATTTGCTATTTTTGGATCCACACGTGTGAAATACAGTAGCTTGCTGGTTTTGTACGGACAGCAACAATACATAATCATTTCATTCAAGTTTGATCAAGTTCTATTAGTGTTTGCATCTCAAATTGTGTGTAGATGCTGATTTTTTTACATTGGTGAAATTGGTAGTGTATTTCTCTTTCTAACCAAAGATCATTCAAGTAGATTGGATCTTAAGGATCTGAAATCTTTCACATTCAATCTCGACCGAAGGTTCTGGGTCCAATGTCGATCAAAGGGGTCCCTCGCCATCTCATCCGGGCCAAATACATGCCAGACCACAGAACTTTCAAACGACGATCACAATTGACAAGTACAACAGACATCAAATCCCACACCTTGCATCGAAATTGCATTCTGTTTGCATTAAACGCCCTCTATCTTTGTTTGCATGTGACTTCGTCTATCTCCATTTGCATCTGATGCCCCCTGACTCTGTTTGCCTTCGATGCCTCTACACCTGTTTTCATCTGACACCCATCTGCATCCCATTTACATTCGATGGCCTAGAATCGATGGTACATCCAACAACTTGAATGGACGATCTATATTAGACGTTGTTCGGAGTTATATTTGATGATCCCCATAAACCATAGCAACTGAAATGAGTCTCCAATTATTCCATTCCATCGCAAACAGCCGCATTCATTCGCAGTCGCAACAGACCGCACTCGCACCACCTTACGACTGCACTCAGGCTGCATTCAACCGCAAACATCACCTTACGACTACAGTCCCACCGCATCTGCCTTGAACCGCATTAAACCGCATTCCACCGCAAACTACCACCTTCCACCTACATCTACCCTTGAATTGCAGCACACCACATTCATCCGCACACAGATCACCTTCTAATTGCATCCATCTTGAACCACAAATAGACCATTCATTCGTAGTCACAAACAAACCGCATTCATCTGCACACAGACCACCTTCTAACTACATCTGCCCTTGAGCCGCACCAGACCCCATTCAATCGCAACTAGGTCACCTTCCACCTTCATCTACCCTTGAATCGTAGCACACCAACCGCAAACAAAAAGCCTTTTAAGCCCTTTCCCTTGATTGAGAGTCTTTTTGTAAAATTGAGTAACATCAAGATGGCAAAAGACAAACGTGTACAAGACTATATCGAGCGTTTCGAATGCCTCAAAAGTCAAGTCCAAGAACAACCCTCCGAATAGATGCTCATCATTTGGTTCCTAGTTGGACTTCCACGATGGAATAGACACGAGCTTAAATCCAATGACGAATATATAAGCCTCAAATTAGCTATGTCTGATGCCATCAAGGAGGAAGATGAAGGATCAGATGTTGACAAATCCAGGGAAAGGCGAGCACCACGTGCTCCTGTCCATGAGTCGAAGCCAATCAAGGACACCCGAGATCAGCTTTGGAAATCCCAGTTGGAGTTGCTTAATAAGCAACATCAACTACAGATGGAGAAACTCACCAATGAGTTTCAAACTACCTTGAAGTCTATCCAAAGCAATATGCCTGGTCAGCCAAACCCTGCACAGGTACCTTATAGACGAAAACCAATATGGTGCCCACACTGTCGGGCTACACATCCTGCTGATGCTTGTCCTTCATATCAGCCTATCCACGCACATACAGTCCAATAGTATGAAGAACAACCATCACAGTCTAGACATTTCTGGACTTATCCCGAATATCCACCAGAAAGTCCATAACCATTAGCCATACAAGATGGCTATGCCCATTGCACACCAGATGTTTCATCTGTAGTCAAACTAGTCACTTCATGGTTGATTGTCCAGTCAAGACCAAGTACCATGTTGAGTGTCCCAATTGTGTCAAAAAACACAGTTTCAAAGACTGTCCGAAACAAGCAACTAAGTTATGAATCACAATAGGATCCTCACGACGCAACACGAGCATATAGCAACCAACAGTTAACTCTGCTGCTCAATCGAGAAGTTTCTTGCAAACTTATACATTACTGCACAATACACCAGCTCCATAATGCAAAAAGACAATATGAAATGAGTCCTTGTCGAAAGAAAGTGAAACCGATATTCCGTCATTTGCTACAATGTCCAACCAAGAGCAACCTCCACATGGAATTGACAGTTTTTCTCCCCTTCTACAGCCTCAAATCTATTTGTCTTTCCACATGTTGATAAGATTTCCAATGTGCCAATACACAATAAATCTAGGATTCAGAAATCCAGATAGAGATTTGGTTCCGAATCTCTTGTTCAGAGAGGTCCTTAGGACATAGTACCTCAACCATACATGTATCTCCAGCTATATCTTACGACATTTGTTATCAATGATGGTAGATTTTAGTATCACCAACCCTGCCTTGTTTTGACAAGGGCATATCAGAGTAAGTCTCATTACTCTACAAAACAAATGAAATATTGCAACTCCCAAGGTAAATTGTCAATGTTAATGAATGCACGTTTTGTTCGACAAGTGCTATACAGTTCTCACTCTCTGTACAATTTGTTTATTCCTTTGCTTCATTCCTAGTGTGTGATTTATTTTTGCATAATAAATACCTACTACACAAGAGTCTTCTGTAGAGCATCTCAAGAATACATTTTCATTCATATATCCACCTTCAGATCACCTTGCACAGAGTTTACAATCTTTGAACATCCTAAAACTTTGAGAAATCTTTGTCACGTTAGAGTTGATTTCTGAATCTCATCATCATATTCATTTTTGAGTCAACTACAACAAGATTGAAACAGATTTAGTTAAAATTTGTTCAATATTTAGTCCAGTCACATGTTCAACGTGTTTCAACCACGCGTTCCACGCACCGATCCAATCCTAAGCATGAATAGTTACCAGCAACAACATCCCCACCAAAAAATTTTGGGGGGTGGGAGAGAGTGGATCAGCTTGGATCCACTTGAGTAGTTACATTGCCAGCAACAACATCAACAAGATCGACAGCCAAGGTCACAGGTCAAATATGAAAAAGACGAGGCTAAAGAAGGCAGATGGACGATCCAAAGAGACTCAATCAGAAGAAGTACCCCAGTCATGATGAGGATCCTTCAGAAAGGAAAGCAGAAGCATTGGGAAATTAGTCTCCTTCAACCGACCTCTTCCCATACTTCTGCGCCCATTCTCATGCCTATCGTTCACACCATCCACCAATGACACCACCTCCACCCTACCTTTCATCTATTTGTTTATCATCATTTCATTGTTCTTTTGAGAAATCCTCAATTTTTTATAGTCTTACCGAGGCAGCTGATAGATCATTGTAAATGTCCTGCGAAGACCAACTACCACCTACAATGGTTGATCAGCCAAACGAAGATCTAAGATGCAGGTGGAGCAGCTAGAAGACATAAAGAAATTAAGCAAAGAAGCTGAGGAGGAAAGGACAAAACTTAAGCAACAGATGGGTCGGGTCAATCTTGATCAAAAGAAATTCTCAAAAGCAATGATAGTTGAATCCCCTCCTATGAAGCCCAAAGAGATCCAAAAGTAATGGATCAAATCTACCACCAATGTGTGAATGAGCCCATTCCCTTGAAGATTGATAACCAAGATTTGTGCTACCTATCAAGAAAGAGCATCGACAAGACTGGAACTTCAACTGAGAAAAGAATTGTGGAAAAGCCCAAAAGCAAATGGAAGATACAGACCTCCTAGAAGTTAGAATTTGCCTAGAAACTAGACGTGAAATCATCCATGGCAGATGCAACGAAAGAAAGAGACACTAGGAAAGCATTCGAGCATGCAAATTGTGAAGCTGCTGAGAGCTCTCCAATTTTGAGAATGTCAACCACCTATAGCAATAAGACATCTTGATCCACTTGCGACAATTTGTGAAAAACAATTTTTGTGATATAGATTGGCGACAATAAGCATTTGGTTTTATGTAAGTGAATGAGGATCTACGCTTTTCCAAGTATCGTTCAAAGATGCCAATGTGAAAGCGGAGCGACATCGTCCAATATGAGTTGCAATGGGTCCTGCAACACATTAGGGGTGGGATGATGTTGGCTGATTCTGACGAATCCCCAAAGATACTCGGACATAGCAACTCAGGAGCACCTCTCACCTTAGACCGAGGAGGTCTCTGAGAAGACGAGACTAACAAAGACTAAGAGCCGAGTATGAGAGCCAAGAAATGCTAGTTAGGAATGACAAGCAAGAACTGTGTAAGCCTCATGGTGAATCCCGAAAGATGGAATGACCATGTAGGAACTAGTATTTCTAGGCAAATGTAATAAATGCAAGCAGACCTCTCTTAAAGAAAGTAGAGTGAGCCACCTTTTGATGGTGACCTCTAGTGGAGAGCATTATTCCACTTGTAATTTGTGAAATGTGATAATTCCACTGGGATGCCACCTAAGAAGCTCTCTTGCTTATTTAAGAGACTCCCTCTTTGTGAGAGGAGCTTTTTGTGTATTGTATCTACTTCATGCTGAAATGAGAAGAGCCTTCACGAGTTTGGTGCATCCATTGAGCTCCTTGATCATGCTTGTTTCTTGAGTGATGCATTCATGATCTTGCCCTTCCCCCCTTTGTGTGTGGTTGTGGATTGTAGAGTGGATTACATTTGATGCTTTCCCCTCTGACAGGCAGGACAACATTACTACAATGTCAATCCGTCCATTCTGCCTGGCTTGGGCATTGCAATATCAAGAACACATCTAATGAATGCCATGAAGTCTGGTAACAGGCAAAAACAGTTTCGAAGAAGCAAAGAGTAAACCAACAAATCCTCTAGAGTAGGGGATCTGTCAACATGTGCAATCAAGTCGTCGCTCCTTGAAAAAAATAGGGTGTCATCTACATAGACACCGATGATGATGATCTCTTCATTTGTGAATTTTATGTAAACATTGTAATCAGCCATTAAAGGTGTTAACGTTCATATTCTACTAGGGACATGAAATAGTCCTAATATGGTAGACCGGCCCTCCAGTGTTTGAGATTATTGGTCACGCCTAGATTTTATTCCACGTTGAGACCTGTTGGTGACTAATGACCTTGAGAGGACTCACACTCTAATCGAGACAAATGGAGTAGTGCATGTACGTGTGACTGATATAGGCAGGAGGTATGCATGAAGAGCTGTAATCTATTTATAGTTGACCTACATGGGGATTGCATGGGTTCATGCACATGATCCTACTCTCTATACATTGAGGTAGTGATTTTTCCGTCTATCACTTTGGTCTAGGTTATCTATTGAGCTCTTCTCCTCTTGCTATCACATGGCATGGCTTTGGGGCTAGATCCAGGAGGATTCTCTGGGAGGGATCCAGGATTGCTTGGGTGGTATTGCTCCATTGTCTCTTTTGTTTTTCCTATCCTCATCTTAGGGGTTTTTCCTAGTGGTCTTTACAAGAGGTTGGAAGCCTAAGGATCTGAGAGCGTGATCCTTCTTCTTGTACCACGGCTTGGTAGACTATTTTAGTCCGTAGATCTTTATGTTCATTTTGTAGGCATACTCCGTGAATGACTTGCAGGTAAAACCTGGTGGCTAGTCCATACAGACCTCTTCTTTTAGCTCTCCATTTAGGAATGTTGTCTTTTCGTCTACAATGTGGATCTTTAGATCGTAGGCAACCACATATGCAAACAATATGCATAGAGATGTGTGCTTTCACAATAAAAGAAAAGGTGTCGGTATAGTCAATCCTATACTTCTGTGAGAAGCCTCTTGCAACTAGCCTAGCTTTGTATCTTGATACATTGTGATTTGGTCCATATTTGTACTTGTAGATCCGCTTACATTTGACAGTCTTTCGCGCTATGGAACGACATGGTGAGTTGAGCTTGCAGGAGGTCAGAAAATACTTCAAGTCCCTATAGGGATTGCTCCTTTTCGGGGAGTTGAGCTGATAACAGAATTTCCGTATGTTCTTCCTCTCGCAAAAACTCATCTCAAAATTTATTGTATTGCCTTTGTTCCACTTTTGGGTCTGGGTAATCCTTTGGTAATGTGGAAGCCGTCAGGTGGCTGATTTAGCATTAGTTTGTTGTTGTTCTTGTTGTTGGCGTTGTGCTCTACTTAGAATTCAAACAGGTTCGGATGATATATGTCGTGCTGGAAGAATCGTGTTAGGTTATTTTGGACAATCCTTGAAACTATGTTTGCGAACATAGTTTGGACATTCCACATGGTATTGGTTTTTAACTTTACAGTCAACCATGAAGTGTCATGTTTCACCACAAATAAAACAGCGGTTGCTCATTGGTCCTGTGGCGATAGCGTAACCATCTTGGATGGCTAGCTATGCTGGATTTTCTGGTGGTGTGGAACACTCATCTCGTGCGCACAAGCATGAGTTGTCGGTTTGATATTGGTGAGAACTAGGTGACGAAAGTGTTGTATTGTGATGATATGAGTGATGTAGGAGTTTTCTACCAGATGTGTTTGTGCAGACTCTCGAGGGTGCCTATGTTTTTGTGCTTCTAGATCAGGTTGTCCTCTTGGAGGTGGTCCTAAGAGCACCACCTGTGGTTGAGGTTCATATCTAGGTTGTCTGGGCAACTCTTGTATGTGGACTTGGTTGTTTCATGGTTGGTATGCGTGTGTTGGTTTTGTGAAGCAAACGGTTGTCGAGGAGGTTGATAATGTCCCTCTGATTGGTTGTGAGGCTGATTCCTCAGGTTATAATGGCAATAAAGTGATGTATGCCCCATAAAGTCGCAGATGTCACATTTGATCAATGAAGTATCTGGGACCAGTTGGTATGAAGGGCACTCATTGCCGGTGTGTGCACCTCGACAATGAGGGCACCATTTGTTCTCTCATCTATGGTGGATTTGGCCAGTGGGTAGATGACCTGGCATCGAACTCTGGATAGACTTAAGAGTGTTTTGAAACTCTTTCGTGATTTTCTCCATCTGTTGTTGGTGTTGTTTGTTAAGCAACTCCATCTGTGGTTTCCACAACTGTTCTCGTGTTTCGTCGTTTGGTCGAGCTTCTTGGACAGCGCGATGTGCTCGCCGTTCACGTGGCTCATCTACATCTGAACCCTCGTCTTCTTCCCGAATGGCATTAGACATGGCTGGTTTCAATGACGTGTATTCATCATTGGAACAAAGTTCATGTATCCATCGTGGGAGTCCAACAAGGAACCAAATTATGGCATAGACTCAGTGGGTTGCTCTTGAACATGACTTTTTAATCTTTTAAATCGTTCAATGTAGTCACATACTCTGTCAGTATTTGGATGATTAATCCAACAACGTGTGGATACAAAGTAATCCTAACGAGATGCATGACCAGTATTGCAGAAAATTCTAATCATGTGTTTGTTGATTCATATGACCAAACCCATATGCGCTGGAAAAAGATCCTGCGGACTGCTTGCGGAATGCCCCCGGGCTGGGGGATGCAAGGCGGCACCGCCATTAAAAACCATGTGTTTAAGAGAATTTTCTGATTTAAAATGACAAATGTAAATATGTGGTTTGATGTCGCATATAAGTTGTGGACATTATTTAGTTTATAAAGTATTAACTAGTTTGTTGTATATGTGTCCCTTAGAAATCCATTCCGACCCTTTTGGATCAGAATGTACTGGGTCATAACGTTTTTTTAAATAGTAAAAAAACATGTGTTAAGCTGGGCGCAATCTTCCTTCTTCTTCTTTGCAATACACTGAGGGGCGCTAGATATACTACTACTTCCATTAAGTGCCATGAAACTTGGTTCTTCAACTCCACAACAGATGGCCTCCTCATTTTTTGAAGTTTTTACTTTGTAGAAGAACCTCCATTCAGTGCTACTAGAGGTCCTAGTTTCATGCTTAGTATTGTGGACGGCAAGATATTTTGTTATTTTCTACAGCTACTCTCAAGGGAATAGGTATAAAACCAGTCAATTTTGAAGTTATACCTTTGCCTTTTCCATAGTGCGCTCTAACCCAATTCCTACAAAAAGTTGGGTCGATGATTTTTGAGAGTTGTTTCATGCTCTCTTTATTGTAGTCCACATCTGAAGGCAAGTCTTCTTCTGTAGTAAGCAAATACTGTACAACACTTTGTGCAGCCATCTCATGAACCATAAGAAGAACTCCTTTATCAATGTGTTTTTCTCTATTTTTTTCTTCCAAAATACAATTTTCCATTTACAAGCTTCTTTAGGATACGATCGCACATGGCGTTCGACATATACCTCAAACATCTGAACAATCGAATAGATATCGGTTTGTTTTTTGTCTTCCTCGATCCCAATGCAGGTTCATCATAGCAAATTTGATCATTTACATATAATTTCATGACTTGCATATAATTATTGAATGTTTCATCTAAACGAAAGATTATTATTGTGTACTACTCAAATTTTTCATACAAAGATGTCATTGTGTGTTATCCTGACAAAGATCCAACATTACTACTGCCAAGGACATCGCACAAACCGAGATAAAATGCTCTCATTTGTTTCAGTTGCTCAGGATTTAGCTTCACTCCTTTAAAAAAGTGTGGTCGACTCAATGAGATCCATAGATCACGTGCACGCTCCATGATTTCTAAAAGACTGCTCTTTTTTCTTTACTATTCCGAATCATGCATTAGAGAAAGTCTGAGTTTGAAAATGGCCCTTTCAAAAGATGTTTTTTTATTTTTTTTCAACTTTTAAAGCAGTCTCTAGACCAATAAAAAATGTACATGTGTACTTCTACGTAACGTAGAAAATCTACTCAAAAAAACTAGGGCAATTTTTTTTTAAATAACATGTTGAAGAAGAATTTTTTTTTAAAGTAAAAACCTTGAAATTCGAGAAGGGGGGGGGGGGGGGGGGGGGGGGTGAGATATAAATGAGGGAATGGGGGGGGAGGCCACGCACTTGGAAAAAGGAATGCGTCCCCTTTGAAACTCTGGCCCCATTCGGGGCGCACCACCGGATATCGAGCACCTGGCCCAGGCGGCTAGTGGCCCCACACCCACCACACCTGTCCACAGGGGGGGCACTGGCACAAGTGCGCCCCCCACTAGTTCTGTTGTTTCCAAGTGAGAGGAGAGCACCGAGGGCCAGGCTGGCCATGCAGCCCGGGCCCCGATGCATTGGGGAAAGGTCTTCATGTTGCATTAATCGGGGCCAGTCTGGCACGCGCTCCTCCTCTCCCCACTTGATCTGCACGTCCAGCCTGGCCTATGCTCCTCTCCCCCCACTCAGAAACAACATAGTTGGTGGGGGCGCACTGGTGCTGGCGCGTCCCCCGTGGACAACAGTGGGTGGGGGTGGGGTCACCTGGCCGGCTGGGCTAGGTGCTCGATATCTGGGGTGGGGTCAGCATCTCGAAGAGAGCGCGACCCCCTCTCTCTTTAAACAATGTCTCTCTCTCTCTCTCTCTCTCTCTCTCTCTCTCTCTCTCTCTCTCTTTTCGTGCAATATAAGTTAGTCTTGTTTTTCTCTCTCTTTTCACTATAACTTAATTTTTTTTTAATCCAATATAGCATATCCCCTCTCATTGAATTTGAATTTTTTCAAGCAATTTCTCACACTTGTTATTTTCTATTTTTTACGCATTAATGATTTGATTTTTTTTTTTAATTTTACTATACTTGGCTGTCCGAGTTACAACTCGGGCAGCCTACGTGGCAATCCTTATAGGGCCCTTTTCAAACTAAACTTTTCTCTAATGATTGAGTCTGTCAGATTCAAGAATGTAACAAGATGCATTCTTAAAGATACATATCTTGGCATGCACAAACCTAAAAGTGGCATCAAATATCCGAGGATGTATCCTATTTTGATTTAATGCATCCTTCGCAAATTCATTACATGCATAACCAAAATGTTGAGCATCGATAGGCTCAAAAATACAATATGACAAAAAGCGATTTTACACAATCCATCCAATCTGGATCCAGGATTGAGATCCACCTCTTTTGGGTAAGTGTCTGTGTAGACCTGCTCATTCTATGCTCTGTCAACACGCATGAATTTGCAATACATCTTTTCAAACATTGTTGGGCCTTCAAAAAGAATTTCTTCCTCATCACCTTTCTTGAATGAAATTGGCCTGAAAGTGACGTTGATCGATGCGGGTGGTGGACTATTGGGCTTGCTCAAATCAGCAAACAACTTCTCAGCAAACGAGTAATCCAAAGCTCGTTGGTTTGTGAAAAGTGAGGCACGCTGGATATTTTTGCTTTTTATATGATACATTATATTTTTACCCCATATTTACACGATATCATCAATTACAAAATTGTCTAGATTGACATTTGCATCACCCTCAAACTCGGGGATTTGCTCTACCTCGACCGTAAGCCCTTTATCGTCTAATACATTGCGATAAGAGCCGGATTGCATTACCGATCGATCCAATCTCGGCTCCACAAGTCTTTTCTCGGCGGTCCCAATAGCTTTTGCAGTCTCTCTTTCAATTTGGACCTCACGACTTTCTTTTCTAGGTCCTGAAGTGGTTATTTTTTTCCTTCTTTTCAAAGCTTGTTTTTCTAGTTCTATAGGAGAGGGAATTGTTTCTATACATGGAACAATTTCCATTCATGTTACATCTTCAATCATAGAAGTTGGAGCAGATCCAATAATTCCAACATCAGAAAAAACACTATGTATTCTCTTAGCTTCCATCAATAGCTTATGTTTGCTACCTAGGGCCATCAATCAATTAAAGAGAGAACCCTCGTAGTAAAGAATAAACTCATTTGAGTCGTGAGTTGGTGGCTCAGCAGCAAAATGATCAATGTCCGCACAAATCAAAATAAGTTGACGCTCAGAACCATCTTGGCTGCGAGTCATAAACTCAGCTATGTCGAAAGCAAATTCGTCTTGAAGGTAGATACCATGAATTACACCAAGACTTTCAGATTGTGGAAAAAAACATTTATGACAGTATCTGGGTGAAGGACCCTCCTAGGCGAAGGTTCATCCTTCGCCAGCCCTGGAAAATGTTCGCGTATTGGGTTCAGATCCTTAGAAACCTTTGCCAAGGTTTTTATAGCCTATTTTTACAGTACTGTACATGCCTGCAAATTTTTGTTCAGATCAACCCAACTACTATTCAGTGTAATGGACCCACCAAATTCACCTATAAGTTGGCTGAATTTGATTCATTCCTCACTTGTGCTAGCGAAGATCTTGCAAATTTTTCTTGCGACCAAAGCCTTCTTAATTTTTTGCATTGCCTTCTGATACATTCTCACGTGGTTATAATTCCTTTTGGATCATCATGTCTTCTATTGATACTTCCCAGTCTCCACGCTATACTATCCATCGTGATGTCCCATCTGCAACGGACATCATGATTCTTCCTATCACAAGCATGGTCAATCAGTGGATGACCCTTGCGGAGCCTCTACTTACTGCAATGGGTATTTATGAGAGAGCCTTTTCAGGACGCATCAATATGGACTTCATCACTCTTGCCTTCAGTTCGTGGAAGGAAGAGAAATCCAAGTTTACATTACCTTCCAAGGAGCCACACACAAGGTGCGCGTCACTGAGGCCGTACTTGCAGCTATAGGAATCTCATCCAGTACGCACGCCTCACCCAATCACAAGCACGCTAAATAGGCCATCAAGCCATACATTTACCTTACCAAGGATCTGCATTGGACTAATGATGGTTACCTTCTAGAAGCCATCACCGAGCCTTCCATCCATGCCACTGTCCAATTGTTGAATCATATCCTGATGGTTGGCAACCTCAGGAAAGACCACATCACATCTCAAATCCTTCACAGGATAGTGGAGTCTCACATCAAGTTGGCCAAAGCCCCTCTTGAACCATATAACTGGTTCAAGACTGTTTCTGGTGAGCTCAAGCGAGCTATTAAGGCCAATACAAAGCAGTAGTTCACCGCTGGCTCTCTATTGTCCCTCTTAGCCGCTTCTCACTTAGAAAACAGAATCCATGGCTTCCACCTGGATTATGTGCTTTCGTTTAAGAAGAAGCACCAAAAGAGTCATCTCACCAGGTCTCAAGTTCTCATAGTCGTCGTCTTCCACGCAGCGAGATCGTAATTCTTGACTCGCCTTCCACGTCACGACATCGTACTAGGCATACCTCGTCAACTGCGCTTCCACCCCCTGCTGCTGTTCGCACTGAACTTCACATTTCCCTCGCCTCTGATGCTTCCCTCACCTCTGCTCCCATACAAGAACAGTTTGTGACCATTAAGCCTACCATTCCCATCATAGCTGCCCAGACCGCCTCACCCCCGCACACCGAAGCAACCTCACCCAACACACAGTTTTTCATGGATATGTTCGATGATTCCAACCCCCTTGGGGCCACCGAAATCTTTGAAATGCCCCCGAGCCCAGCACCCTTTGAACCCCAATCCCCTGGAAGAGGATTTGGGCATATCCATGAAGCTACTGTTGGTGTCGAAGATGCCAATCAGCAACCCGCCACACAGGGTAGCCCAGCCACACTTCGAGTCGATACAGTTGTCAAGTCACCAAAGCAGTTTGACGCCACAGTGCCTGAAGAGTTTGAAGACGAGGATATTTTTGAAGAAGAAAAGACTTTGGCACCTATTCCATGCCTACCACGGACAGTACCATCAGGGTCTTATGCTGTTGCCACCTCCACGACTGTCGATTCTGGTGATGCTCTCGGGTTAGTTTCAAGCCTTGGGCAAGTGATCCAGTCTATGCTGGATAAAAAACAGGAAATGGAACAGAGGATCTCTATTTTAGGATCCAATAACACTCTTATCATCCAAAAAATTGTCCAGTTGGATCGAGAGGTGAAGATAGCCAAGCAACGTGAAGAAAAGGCTGAAAGCGAAAAGACATTGGCCCAGCAACAAGCTGATCGCTTGGAAACCTACATCAGCTCCTTGCAAAATGCCCTGACAACCGCACAGGATCAGATAGATAAGGCAATGCAAGATGCCAAGCAACAGGTGCAGCTGCTGAAGGGGCAATTACAAATGGCCGAACAAGATCGCACACGACTTCAAGGTGAATTGGATGCGACCGCCCTTGAACGTGATGCATATATGCAAACACAAATACCCGATCATCCGGTCACACTAACGGAGACTGCATATTTGTTCAAGAAAGTGGAAACATACAAAGTGGCCCTTCAGGGATTCCAAGGCCGCTTTGATAGGTTCAAAGGAGCAGCTTCAACCGAGCTGGCAAAGGCAAAAGAGACCATCAATGTCTATGAAAAAGCCATCGCCCAAGTGTTGGAAGCCGAACCACAAATCCCCATCCCGGTCATGCCGCAATTCTCTCCTTCACGCCAAGAAGCTGTACAGAGGGATACAGGGGTTGATTCGAGCATGGACTAGGGGGCAGTTCCAGATCTAGCAGATCAACCGCCAACTATACCGGCAGTAGAAGCAGGTCCATCCTCATCAAGGACAAGCCATTTATTCAGAAGGCCAATCAGCGTCGAGGTCCAGATCCAGACCTTCTTAAAGCATCATCCACATGAGTCCTCGCATGGTGGATGGGTTCTCAAATTTAGGACCTCCGATATCGAGGCCGACAAAGAATTGGACAAAATACCTGCACTGGGAGAGCAGCCGGCATGGAGAATCATAGTTTTTGAAAAAACTCCGGAATCAATTAGGAGTTACGTCGCCAGCCCTCGCCAATTGCGGGTAGATCCTTATTACGTGCCAATGCCACGAAGACAAAAATGGAAAGATTTGGGATTGGCTATGGATAAAATCACCATCCATATGCCCAATTGGCCAATCATCCACCAACCTTACAGCTGGAATATTTCAGTGGATTTCCACCGGGCCTTACAGGCATATCAGAGAGAGTATGTCCACTCTTCAGATCCAACGGTGCGACAATCGACAATGTTTGCAAAAGATCTAACTCTGTTGGCGTCAATGGCAACCAAATGGGACGATTGTCTTCCTACCCTGGCATTTGATCAAAATAAGCCGATGGCCTCAGAGCAAATCAAAGATCAGCTGCCGATTGCTCGACTATATTTCCATGCGGCTATGATGGGAGGCTCTTGGGAATTCCGCTTCACCTCATGGACAACTTCCAAGTGGATTGCCGGAGCCCACCGTTGTTTTCTGCCGCATAATTTGGGATTTCAATACTGCACGCCTTGACTTTATGGAGAAGGTGCAGTATCATTTAATTAAGATTCGGCACGAAGCCAATAAAAGTCCCCAATTACTACATATTGCAGGTGTCGTGGGACCGCCACCAATTTTGGTGGGGGATACTGTTGTTGGAGGGTTTGCGGATCCAAAGGCAACCCTAACCCTAGTTAATAAGTGAGAGGGATTTGGCACCCTGCGTGTGTAAGTCAACCCAATGATCACATAGTTATTTGATTAATTAGAATGTTAATAAAAGGACTTTAGGCCTTTTTGCGGGACTTTTAATGTCGTAGGACCTAAATGTCAAGTTAGTGAATAAAGTAGGGTTTCCCTCCAATTTTGATGGTTCCCACACTTTTTTAAATTTGAATAAAAAGAGAGGCAAGACTCGACCAATAGGATTCAGAGGCCAGGGTCCTCCTCTCTACTACAAAAAGGGACCAACTCGAGTTGCTCCTCATGTTCATTTCCTCATTTCATTAAAGCAGATTGGTTCTCTTTAGAAATCGATTGATGAATGTCCTTGCTCTTCCTCTCTTCTCCTCAATTTCTCATGCTTTCTTTGGATTTTGCTAATTGTTGGATTTGATCATTATTGGGATTGTTATTTCTTATGCTTTTTGTGAGAGAGATAGGGAGAGAGAGAAGAGTAAGTTTCTATCATTGTTGTGGATTTAGGATTAATGGAAGTAGGGTTAATGGATGTAGTGTTAACGCTTAGTGTTAATGGATGTTAGTGTTAGATCCTCCATTCACATTGAAATCTGAACTATACTATCACTCTCATGGGAGCAAACCTCTGCATGACAACTAACTCCGTCTCTTTGATGCTAGATTGACTAGATCTTTGATTCAGGTTAGGCAAGGAAAGAAACCCACTATAGAGAGAGATTTTGCTCTTTGTTGCACGGACGAGATAGAGAGAGATAGAAAGATATTTGTTGGAGAGATTCTTCTCTACTCCACACGCACCCGTGAGAGAGAGAGAGAGAGAGAGAGAGAGAGAGAGAGAGAGAGAGAGAGAGAGAGAGAGAGAGAGAGAGAGAGAGAGAGAGAGAGAGAGAGAGAGAGAGAGAGAGCCCGTGTTATGTCGAACATACCCTTTGCTGGAAATGTGTCATTTTGGCCTTAACAAAAACAATCCATGGCCACATGTTAGATTGTCTAAAAATAATTTTCAACACGTGTCGTGCAACATGTGTTTAGACATGTTGATGTGTCATGAGACATGTCATGTCCATACTCACCGGTGGTATGTATATCGTCTTGTGTTGAGCGCGACTAAACTTTTTACAAAACAATGGGAACATATGGGTTTTGGATTTAGGGTGAATCTAGAATAGTTGCAGCTGAAGGGCCATTGTCAAGGCCACTCCTCCTCTTGTTTACGTCTGATTCCGCAGCCTCTGTTGCGCACTTGAAGTAGAGAGATTATCAAGCGAGAGAGAGTCACATACACAAATATATATTTTTTTTTATTGATTGGATTATATAATCTTAACTCTCAATTCTAATGACCATGTACTCTTCACAATATGTCACATGGCTATTGTCATTGAGCAAACAACCCCAACTTTTAATATGACAAAATTGTAAAAACTGGAAAGTGTAGCACAAGGATTTTCGATGGCAATTAACTTGAGTAGTTGATTACTCCAGGATGAAGTTAATTGGTAAAACAATCAGTGTGATGTGGATTCACCAGGAGCTGATGGTTTTGAATTATATTGCTTGGAAGACGCATGATTAGTGAATCATTTGGGTTCATCAGTTAAAATTGTGTGCATTGGATATATAGTATTTTTGGGATAGAGTATTCCTTAGTTAAGGAAGGGACTCAGCTCATCAGTGATTGCTTCCCAGAGAGCTCAATTGGATAACGAATCATAATGGATCCAAGAATAATAAGTGAATTGATATTCAGCAAGAGTTTGGGTATCTAGATGTGATTTTGGATTGTAATCTAAAGTTTTTTGTAGTTGAGGATGATTGTCATTTTGGTAGGCATTTAGTCTTTCATTACCAGTGGTTTATAGAGCTTGAATCTTGCACTTCAGTTAAGGAATCTTGTTTGAAGAATATTCCTAAATCTAGTATTTTCTTAGTGGAGAGATTTTGGAATAATTCTTACTTTTCCTGAGTTATGTGGACATATACTCCAGTATCCTATAAATGATTATGGTTTTGGGATTCCAGAAAATTAGGATTTATGATTGGCGGATCATAAATAGATAGTTAATTATTGTCAAAGGACTATAAGGACTATAAGTCTGGGTCTATTAATTGAGTAAGAATTCAGATCAATATTTTGAATATCTTTACTCCAGTATTATTGAGAACCTATGGATCTCACAGACATTCTCACAAGATAAGTATTTTACTTGTGGAGAATTTAATTAATCTAGTGGATGCTATTCTACTACAGCTTATGGTCTGCAGATGCTTGAGTATAGTTCTTCATTTGATTGGATCTAAAGTTATGATAGGAGGCAAACAAGTCTATTAAGATGAATGGATGTTATTTTCTTGTATTTGGAGCTAGAAATAGGAGCATTTAATTCAAAAGAGTATTTGGGATACATAGAGTTGAGTTTTAATCATTCTATATCTTACTGATTCTCCTAGAAATTCTGGTTGAATGAATTATCATATCTTAAAATTGGATTCTAAGGATAGTTAAACTTGGAAGCTTATGAAGTATCTACCAAAGTGGTGAATAATTTTATACTGTAATAATTATTATTCTCTTTAACTTTAAATCTCCTATGTTAGGAAATATTTCACTCAGTGGTTCATGTAAGTGATTTACATGAAGTTAATGTTACTAACTTGTGTTGAATGTAACCTAGTTGAGAAAATGTATCTCTTAGTGTACTTTTCAAACCAGAGCTTGTACTCCAAAACAGAGATTAACGATTGGAAATTGGTTTATCTCTGAGTACATGTTTGATATGGAAGTCAGAATAAGGACAATGATTTTCATGGTTAATATTTAAAGCCAAAGGAACTATTCTTGTGATTCTTTCCCTTTTGAGGAGCTTCTAAGGATAGAAGCAGTTTAAGGAGGGAAGAATGTTATGGCCATATTCGGTTGAGGACATGGAATAGTCCCAACATGGTAGACCGACCCTCCAGTACTCGAGATTATTGGTCATGCCGAGATTTAATTCCATGTTGAGGCCTGTTTGTGACTAATAATCTTGAGAGGACCCAGACACTCTAATTGAGACATATGGAGTATTGCATGTCTGTGTGACAGATATAGGCAAGAGGACTATTTATATAGATAAGAGATGTGATCTATTTCTAGTTGACTTGCATGGGGGTTGAATGGTTTCATGCACATGACTCTACTCTCTATATAATGAGGTAGGGATTCTCCTGTTGACATATTGGGTTTAGGTTACCAAGTTCTCTCTTCTCCTCTTGCTTCACATGGCATGGCTTGGGGGCTAGATCCAGTTTTGATCTAGGATTGGTTGGGCGGTTTGGCTCCATTGTTTCTCTTACTGTGTTCTCCTATTCTCATCTTAGGAACTATCCTTTTAGTGTTTTTATAGCATGAATTGAAATAGGTGCTTCAACATAGCCTGAAATTTTGCTGTAAACAATGTTTGAAGAAATGACATCCATGCTTTCATTGCTGGTCAAACTATCTGCAGCGTCCAAGTTCTGGATGGAGAGTTTACTTTGAGTTAGCAAACTGGTAGATGTTGCAGCCAGCCTAACTGCCTTATTTACAAAAGCTAACCGATCATTGTTTTGTTTTCCAAAAGACATGTTAAGACCGTGCAGTTTATCATTCTTGATAGAATGCTTACTTCTTGCATAAACACTCGTTACCTTGCAAGAAGTTTAAAAGCCATAGCTACAATTTCCATTCCTATTAAGATTCCACTCATAGGGGCTATTGAGAAAGGATCCATTGCAGACCTTCTGATCATTCGGAAGCTGAGAGGTCTGAAAGGCTTCATCATTTGCATATCATAAGCCTCCCTAGGATCTCAATCCTTCAAAAACATTCCAATGATCAGGAGTTGATAATCATCTGTTTCTGCACAATCTTTCTTTTCTTCTGTTCTTATCCGCTCATCTTCTTCTTTTCTTATTTGTCTGTCTCCGCATTATGCCCCAACCGCATAGGCTTTTCTTGTGCTACGAGATGCTTGTAGTCTACCTAACATTTCTCCAGGCCTCATCTGTAGGCTATAACGCTCTGTTCGAATGTCCAACATTCTCCATTGCCATCATCATACACAATCAAGTGACTATTCTTCACACTATCATACTCTTTTACTAAACCGTAATTGCATGATCGATTCTGTATCTTAATTTGCAGGGCAACAAAAACATCATCGTCTCCGTGTCGATCTCTCTCTCTCTCTCTCTCTCTCTCTCTCTCTCTCTCTCTCTCTCTCTCTCTCTCTCTCTCTCTCTCTCTCTCTCTCTCTCTCTCTCTCTCTCTCTCTCTCTCTCTCTCTCTCTCTCTCTCTCTCTCTCCACACGCACGTTGTATCTCAATGCACACATAGGCATAAATTTTGATTAAAAACAGAAAAAGTTCACTTCGGGGCCCTATATTATGCAAATTAATATAGGGCCCAAAAATGGGCTAAAATCGAACAAACGACAATTACATAGTAGGTAATGGCCATTGGGAGGGCATTACAATAAATAACCCGGGACCCAACCACGAAAGACGGAGGCCACGATCTGTCTGGGAATCAAATTCTTCGTGGTAATGGTCCGACCAATGAACCATTGCCTCACCTAGTTGAAGGTCGGCCAATTTTTTTTAGGTGTTGTCTATCTTTTTTGCTCCCAATTTTTGTCTCATGATGAGTGCAACTCTAGTTCTTATTCGCTCATCTTAATCTTTTTCTTATTTGTTCGTCTCCGCATTATGCCCTAGCCGCATAGGCATTTCTTGTGCTACGAGATGCTTGTAGTCTACCTAGCATTTCTCCAGGCCTCATCTGTAGGCTATAACGCTCTGTTTGAATGTCCAACATTCTCCATCGCCATCATCATACACAATCAAGTGACTATTCTTCACACTATCATACTCTTTTACTAAACCGTGATTGCACGATCGATTCTGTAACTTAATTTGCAAGGCAACAAAAACATCATCGTCTCCGTGTCGATCTCTCTCTCTCTCTCTCTCTCTCTCTCTCTCTCTCTCTCTCTCTCTCTCTCTCTCTCTCTCTCTCTCTCTCTCTCTCTCTCTCTCTCTCTCTCTCTCTCTCTCTCTCTCTCTCTCTCTCTCTCTCTCTCTCTCTCTCTCTCTCTCTCTCTCTCTCTCTCTCTCTCTCTCTCTCTCTCTCTCTCTCTCTCTCTCTCTCTCTCTCTCTCTCTCTCTCTCTCTCTCCCCCCCCTCTCTCTCTCTCTCTCTCTCTCTCTCTCTCTCTCTCTCTCTCTCTCTCTCTCTCTCTCTCTCTCTCTCTCTCTCTCTCTCTCTCGTGCGCGCGCAAGCGATGCATGCATCAAAGCTTTGGTTCTCTCTTTCACATGCTCACAGCTTTATATTATGCAAAATAATATGCGGTCCAAAAAGTGATTAAAATCCCACGCACGGTAATGGCCATTGGGAGGGCTAGTACCTTAAATAATCCGGGTCCCGGGCAACGAGTGCCGGAGGCCACGAGGTGTTCGGGGACCAGATTATTTGTGGCAATGGTCTAACCAATGGACCATTGTCGTGCGTAATTGACTTTCAGTGTAGCTTTTAGTGCTCTCTCTCTCTCTCTCTCTCTCTCTCTCTCTCTCTCTCTCTCTCTCTCTCTCTCTCTCTCTCTCTCTCTCTCTCTCTCTCTCTCTGGCATCCTATCTCACGCTGATTCCAGTCTCTCTTTGTGTCTCCCCTCTCTCTTGTGCTGATTCCCTAATAGCAACGAGTGTCAAGGTTTGGAAATTCAATCCTCACCCAGTGCCGAGATGGCTTAGGCTTGGCGTAATGCCAGATCCGTTACTCCTTATGGTGAGTGCACCTAGCCGTTATGCTAACTTAGATCGATACAGCTCGGGGGGAGGCAATTTCATCTATTTTCGCAAAGATGTTGGACATAGAGTGCTAGTGTTGGATCTATCCATGACGGATGAGGATGGGTTGCGGTTGCGTGTGGACACTTGGAAGGAAGCACCATAATGTCCTAATATTTTGAAGAGTGGTGTAGGTGGTAGCAAGGAATTTCCCATGTTGTGCCTAAACTTTTGCTATGAACCTCGACTTTTGATGGGTGTCCCAATATGATACACACACACTCTTCTCCTTTTTTTATATTTCAAGTAATTATTTCAAAAGATTTGCTTTGCAATATGTGCTAAACTGCATTTTATTAAAGTATTTTGAAATTTGTTTTATAGGGGAGATGAGAACATGGAAATGCATGCTTTGGTTAAAGTAACAGGTTACATGTTAAGTTTAGTATTTGATAAAATAGAGTGTATACCTGGGAG
Organism: Diphasiastrum complanatum; assembly: GCA_029204225.1. Lineage (NCBI taxonomy): Eukaryota > Viridiplantae > Streptophyta > Lycopodiopsida > Lycopodiales > Lycopodiaceae > Diphasiastrum > Diphasiastrum complanatum. The sequence goes on along the minus strand of CM055095.1, from coordinate 60,391,383 downwards.
TTGATATAATAACATTATTGGTTTTTGCTAATTACACATGTACTAATATATTGGTGAATGATTTGACCAATAAGCGTATGTAGATCCAGATAAATTTCTTGAATTTTTGTACGTTTGTCTAGACATGATCCAATTGTGTGCCATATATAGTTGTTAATAGGTTACATGTTTAGTTTAGTATTTGATAAAATAGAGTTTATAGCTGGGAGTTGATATAATAACATTATTGGTTTTTGTTAATCACACATGTACTAATATATTGGTAAATGATTTGACTAGTAAGCGTATGTAGATCCAGATAAATTTCTTGAATTTTTATATGTTTGTCTAGACATGATCCAATTGTGTGCCATATATAGTTGTTACTTGTTGGAACGAGGATAGTTGTATATCATGTTGACACCAGTGATTCAAGTCTTTGAAATTTTTGTTTATATGCTCAAATTATGCATCAATATTCATATTGTTGAGTATAACTACTTTAAGCACAATATTCTTAGATATTTGTTTTTATTTGTCTTGGAAAGAAAGAAATCTCAACAAAACAATGAAAATCATACGAAGAGCAAAAAGTGAAGAAAGTATAATAAAAGAATTGATGTTGACATAGTAGATAAAGCTAATTTTTTATGAATTATCAATTATGGGAGAATTTAATAGTGGATTCATGATACTTTTTAAAGCTTGAAGCCCCTTTAAACAGTTAGCAACCTTTGGTAGAATAAAAAACTAACCATTGTAGTTGCATTTTGAAAAGGAATATGAATTTCTAGCACCATCATCTTACATTTTTCAAGTTAAAGCCATGTGCTAGTTGCCTAGGATATATTAATATATTAATATTAGTAACGTGTGCCCGTCGTTGACAGGCAATGACGGACGATCTAGGTGACGGCCGATGATTTGGATGGTGGCCGATGGTTTAGGAGGAAAGCTGATGGTCGTTCATGTGTGGCCGATGGTTTGGATGGCAGCCAATGGTTCAGGAGGAAAGCCGATGGGTGTATGTACGTGAGTGCATGTGTTTATATATGTGTGCATTCGTGAGAGTGTGTATATTTGTGCATGTGTGGGTAGTTTAGCATAGTGTGCCCACCGATGGCAGGCGGTCGATGTGTGTGTGTATTGATTTGTGTGTATGAGCGTGCATGTGTATCTATGTGTGTAGATTTGTGTGTATGATGTGTCCGATGGTTTGTGATTTATGTGACTGATGGTGTGTGTGTGTGTGTGTGTGTGTGTGTGGATTTGTGTGTATGATTCGTGTTTGTATGAGTGTGCACGTGCATGCATTGATTTCTCAAAACTCGATATCTTTACAATTCCCTAGACTGCTTTTAGGGTTCCTGGCTTGAACGCATGTTTCGCTGTGCATACTGAACCTCTTGGAGTCCGGTTTGTTGATGCGGATTTGTCTTTACGTGCAGCATTGGATGGAACAGATGGCATGCAAAAGACGGAGCCCGTTTGGCGATACTGGACCACTTCTTGTAAATGCCAAAAAGTAGTTCATTTATTGTGCCCTAGTGGCGTTCCTCCCGATACGAAGAGCGTTTTCATGCATACAACATTGGAATTGAGCAACAACTGGTCCAGTGGGTTTGTGTTGAGCCCACGAACCTCTGGACATGTACCGTTCAAGGTTTTGACTATTTTTTACTGAATCTTGACTCAACGGGCCTAGAATCCTAGGACTACATTTAGGGTTTCTAGTTTGGATGCACGTTTCGCTGTGAGTACTAAATCATTTGGAGCCCAGTTTAGTCATGTGAGTTTGTCTTAGCATGTAGCACAGGACGAAACAGAGGGTCTGGAAAACAGACTCCGTTCGGCAACACTGGACCAATTCTCGGGAATGTTGGAAAGTAGTCCATTTAGTGGCAATCCCCTCGACATAAAGGGCGTTCTGGACAAATGACGTCATAATTGAGCTGCAAATGGTCCTGTGGGTTTGTGTGAAGCCACAAACTTGTGGACACCTCTCATTCAAAGTTCTAACAGGCTTTTGCTGAATCCGACCAATTCTTGGCTCGACCGGATAGAATCTCAACATTACATTTAGGGTTTCTGGTTTGAGCGCACATTTTGCTATGAGTACTGAACAATTTGGAGCCCAGTTTAGTGATGTAGGTTTGTATCAGCGTGCAGCACAAGACGAAACAAAGGGTCTGAAAAAAGGACTCTGTTCGACAACATTGGACCAATTTTTGGAAATGTTGCAAAGTAGTCCATTTAGTGGCGATCCCTCCGACAGAAAGGGCGTATCTGGACAAACGGTATCAGAATTCAACTGCAAATGGTCATGTGGATGCGTGTTGAGCCCACAAACCTGTGGACACTTCTTGTTCGAAGTTCTAACCATTTTTTATTGAATCCGACCAATTTTTTGCTCGACGGACCTAGAATCCCAGCATTACGTTTAGGGTTTCTGGTTTGGATGCACGTTTGGCTGAGTACTGAACCATTTGGAGCCTAGTTTAGTGTTTTAGGTTTGTATCAGCATGTAGCACAAGACAGAACAGAGGGTCTGAAAAATGGATTCTGTTCGGCAACATTGGACCAATTCTTAGGAATGTTGGAAAGTAGTCCATTTAGTGGCAATCCCCCCCGACAGAAAGGGCGTTTCTAGACAACCAACGTGACACCTTCCGTCCGAAGTTTTGACCATTTTTTACTGAATCGGACCAATTCCTTGCTCGACGAGCCTAGAATCCCAGCACTATGTTTAGGGTTTCTGGTTTGGATGCACATTTCGATGTGAGTACTGAACCATTTGGTGCGCAATTTAGTTCTGTAGGTTCGTATCGGCGTGCAAGAGAGGACAAAACAGACGGTTTGAAAAATGGACTTCATTCGACGACACTGAACCTGTTTTGGCTATGTTGGAAAGTAGTCCAATTAGTGGCATTCCCCCGTGAGGTTCTGATTGTTTCTCACTGAATGTGACCAATTCATAGATCAGAATCCCATAACTATGTTTAGGGTTTATGGTTTGGAAGCACATTTATCTGTGAAGATAGTTAATAGAGCGTGAAGCATGAATTTGTTTAGGGCTGAAATAGGTGCTACCCTTCTTGAGGCTCGGAGAAGATCTGCCTTGTAATCTTGTAGGTTCGATGTCTAAAAAGCCAATAGACCTTTGAGCTAGGAAAATGGCAGCAAAGTTGTTGGAATTTGACAAAAAGTGCTGAGAGGTAAGAGAAATTAGTAGGCTATTAGTTAGGCCAGCAGGCTAAATATATCTTGTGCTTGTTCTATAGACTTTGAGCGAGGAGCCGCACATGAAATACTTCCCCGTCGATATCATTGGTTCTCGTGTTACTACTAATTGGGAATTGATTCACAAATACCTTCATGGAGAGAGCTATCAAGAGTCCATGACTTCAACCGTGTTCAAAATGGCGGAAATATTATTTCCTGGAGTAGTTGCACATAGTCCTGTGAACTACATCAACTCCATAAGACTGGGGTCAAAATACTTAAACCCGCAGATACAGAGTATATATATATATATACTATGCCCGCAATAGAGCCGCAAAGCACCACGACGTGGCCGCGTAAGATTCCAATATATATGTTATTTCTATATATTTATGAATTATCTGTTTTGCTACAAATATATATTATGTATGTAGTAGTATTACATATATATATATATATATATATATATATATATATATATATATATATACTATGGCCGCAATATAGCCACATAGGACCACAACATGTAGGTAGAAGACCGCAATATGGCCGTAGTCCGCAATATGGAGGTAGAAGTCCTCAATATGGCCGTAGTCCGCAATATCGATGTAGAAGACCACAATATGGCCGTAGAAGACCGCAATATGGCCTTAGAAGACCGCAATATTATGTGATATATATATATATTTACAATACATAATATATATATATATATATATATATATATATATATATATATATATATATATATATATGTAAGTTTTATATATTCATTAATTATCTGTTATGTAACAAATATATATTATGTATGTAATATTATATATATATATATATATATATATATATATATATATATATATATATATATATATATATATATATATTATGCCCACAATATGGCCTTAGTAGATCGCAATATGGCCGTAGAAGACCGTAATATGGCCGTAGTCCGCAATATGGCCATAGAACGCAGTATGGACGTAGAAGACCGCAATATGGCCATAGAAGATCGCAATATGGCCGTAGTCCGCAATATGGCCATAGAAGACCGCAATATTATGTGATATATATATGTATATATACAATACATAAAATATATATATATATGTAAGTTTTATATATGTTTAAATTGATGATCTGTAGCTCTCTCTCCAAGATAGAGTACTCAACCTATTATCTAGTATCATTAGTGAGCTTTGCAATATCCATAGGTTGGATGATAGACTGTAAATTTTGATTCTCTATTGCAGCATGTGGTGAGAGAGCATTCATACTCAAGTCTCATGTTTCGATCAGCAGGAAGACTTGACTGATCCTTATCCACTTCATCGTGCATACGCTCTACGGTTTAAGACCGTATATGAGAAACCTTCTAATAACGAGGGTAACGGTCCTGGGAAGGCCCGTTCTGGGTTTTCATTGAGCCATGGGCTCGCCCTCACGAGCTCGCCCACGACCCAATAAAAACCCAGAACGGGCCTTCCAGGCCCGTTATCTATTACATAAAAATGTATTTTTTTGAAATATATGAGATAGCTTTGAGGAATAAGGGAGTGACACGTGGCAAATGGTATATCCCATATGTAATGTCGTATACTTCTATTCATCAAAAAAGGGTATAAGTAAAACCCCTGCCCTCGTTACACTTTACAGTCTCGTTTTAATTCTGAGTATTCTAAACATACCTCCATAATCCAAGTTTGGAAGCATCGATTTACTTGCAGGGAAAAGTCTTAATCAATGGTATTTTTCCTTCAATTTTGATGAGGCATAAGTTATAAATTTATACTGAAGACCATTTTTATCAAGTGTATTTTTTTTCATGAAAAAAAATTCAGAACCTCCCGCGGCAGCTCGAGTTTCTGAATGTTCCATTTTTTAACTTAAATAAAAAGAACTCAGAACCTCCCGCCATGGCAGGAGGTTTTGAGTTCCCCGTTTTTCATTTTCTGGGTTAAATAAAAAAATCAGAACCTCCCGCCGCGGTGGGAGGTTCTGAGTTCTCCATTTTTTGAGTAAAATTAAAGAAACTCAAAACCTCCTGCCACAGCGGGAGGTCCATTTTTTATCAGATTATTATATATATGTATATGTATATATATATATATATATATATATATATATATATATATGTGATATATATGTATATATCACATATATATAATTATATCTTATACAAACGATATATAATTGTATCTTATATATATACACAATTATGTATCTTATATCCTTTTGTTTTTATATATGCATATTGTATAGGTATATAAGTATATATATACAAATATATACGAATACAATAAAAAAAATTCAAAACCCCCCGCCGTGGTGCGAGGTTCTGAGGATATATAGTTTAATATATATATGATATAGAAATATACATACATATATATATATATATATATATATATATATATATATATATATATATATATATGCATTATATATATTATATCTGCCATATATTACATATATGTATAGAAATATGTGCTATAAACATTCTATGTTAGGTCCTCAATCTTACATTGCATGAAAACCTTTTTGATATTCTATTTGACATTTTATTTGAACTGTATTTTTTGCAGGCTTTCTACATTGTAGACCAAACTGTTTTCAGGCCCTCCAAGAATGCCTCTCCATTATATCTTACTAGAGGTTGGAAGATACTTCATAAGCCTAGCTCAAGTGGACCTCATATCCAATAAATCAATTGGCAATCATGAATTTCCCATGGAATTTTGACATTTTAAGATCATCTACCAGGTCAACGAACGTTCATAATGACATTATGATGCTCCGCGAAGGTTCCCAAAATGGCATATCACTGAACATTCGCCTGACTCAAAAATTGAATTTTCTCTTGTCAGAAACCTTCGCCCACCTCAATTTAGATAAATCAAGGGTGGATGTACAGTCTGAGAGCTCAGCGAAGGTTTCTGATACTGTATTGGCCAAATCGGCCCAAAATAGTGGTTTTCTAAGTCATTTTCCATAAAAATATTGTGCTTCCATTTCCTTATGCTGATGACTTCCTGACTTTTGCTCATCAGTCTTTCTTTATTTTTTTTTTATTTTTTATTTTTAACTGTCTTTTTCCAAAGAAAGTCAGTAAATTAAATACTGAAAACAAAAAAAAAAAACAAATAAAATGAAAAAATATATTGAGATTAGGCTTGCTGAACTGGCTGAGCAGGCTGCCGAAACTTGCGTAATCGGCTGCCATTTACTGGAGTATCAAATCGTTTCCCATCCAAGTGGTCAAGAATTACTGTGCCATACTTCAGGATTTCCTTCACTTTATACGGGCCTTTCCCAGTAAACTTCAACTTACCCTTGATCAGCTTGGTTTTGTACATCAATGGAAGATCTCCTGCTTCCAGATATTTCTTATGCAATCGCCGATCGTGCCATGCCTGGCGGCGGGCTTTCTCTACTGCTAAGGCATGAACTGCCATCAATCGGGTTTCACATAATTTGTGCAATGCATCGTGGCGAAGTTGTAAAGACTGGTCATCATTTAATCGTTCTGTTGCTGCTATGCATAAAGATGGGATTAAGAATTCAATTGGCATAACAGCATCTTGACCATAAACCAGTTGAAAAGGTGTTTGATTTGTACTATTTTTGTAAGCGGTTCTGAATGACCATAATGCTGCATACAATTTATGTTCCCAATCATACCGACTCGCTTCAACTGTCTTTGTCATAATGGTGCAGAAAATCTTATTGGAAGATTCAGCTTGGCCATTCCCTTTGGGATAATAGGGAGTACTAAATCTGTGTATAACAAAAAAATCTTCTAGTAAACACTTTATTGTTTGATTAACAAAGTGTGTACCCCGATAATTGACAATTTCAATTGGACATCCAAATCTGATTATAATATTTTCATATAGAAACTTGGCCGTAGATTTCGCATCAGCCACTTTGACAGCTTTGGCTTCAACCCACTTAGTCAAATAATCAGTTGTGATGATAATGTATCGGGCCTGAGATCCTTGCGCAGCGGGATGATTAGGACCAACATAATCCAGTCCCCATTTTTCAAATGGTGCTTGTGATAAAACCGGATGTAAGAGTTCATAATTTTGTCGAGTAGGCCGTCATGCTCACTGGCAGATATCACATGTCTGAATAAAATTTTCTGTGTCCTTATGAAGCGTAGGCCACCAACAACCGGATTGCAAAAGTTTGCGAACAGTATTATCTGTAGAGAAGTGTCCTCCACCCATGCCATCATGTTTAAACATGATTAGATCTAGTACTTCATGCGGTAAAACACATCTTCGTAAAATATTATCTGATCCACGATGATACAATTGTCCTGCAATTAATTGATAAGGTTGAGCCTTATGAATCAATTGTCTTTTTTGTACTTTTGTCAAAGAGTCATTCAGTTGTCCTAGCATCAGGTACTCAAAAATATCTGCCACCCACTCAGGTATTGCTTCAACATAGAACAACGTAGCATCTGGCAGTTCATCATCCACTTAAGTATTAACTGGTGCGGATTCAATTCATGAAACATGATCGGCTAGTTAATGTTGCTTCCCCTTTCTGACCACAATTCGAAAGTCAAATTCAGTCAATAATAATAACCATCTTGCAATACGTCCAGTATTACACGTCTTATTTACCAAGTAAAGTAACGGTTGATGATCCATATAAAATGCAAAGTGCGTTTCCATGAGATAGTGACGAAATTTCCGAACAGAAAAAATCATGGCTAGCGCTTCACTTTCTATTGTTGAATAATTCTTCTATGGATCTGTAAGCTGTCTGCTTGCAAATCGTATAGGATAATCTTTCTTATAGTCACCTGGCTGCGTCAAAACTGATCCAATGGCGTATTTTGAGGCGTCTGTATGAACATGAAACTCTAATGTCCAATCTGGAAAACGCAGTATTGGTGCCAAAGATAATATTTTTTTTAACTTTTCAAAGGCTTTTAACGCCTCTACTTTCCAAATAGGAACAATAGTTAATTTGTATATAGGTTGTGCTAAATCCGCAAAGAAGATAATAAAAATTCGATATTAGTTCACATGACCCATAAACACATAAACTCCTCAAATTGTTGCTGGCGGTGGCAATTCCACAATAACTTTGATCTTAGAATAATCGGTGGCAATACCATGTCTTGATATCACATGTCCAATCACCACTCCATGAGAAACCCATATCTGGCATTTTTCTGGATTTAGAGAAATCCGATATTTGCGGCATCTTTCAAAGACTTTCTCCAATTGATCTAGGTGGTCTGTATCTGAATTTCGACAGACTTGATCTAGAAAATCAAAAACTAAAAATAGGACTATGAAGGTTATCTAGGCAAAGGTTGGCTCGGCGAAGGTTCAACAGTGCTATTTTGGGATAAAAACTCTCTGAACACTTTTCTGGCAATTTCTTGAGAAATAACCTTCATCGATTTCTCATATAGAAGATCTGACACAGATAAAACTATGGACAACCGGACGAAGGTTTCTGACACAAGAAAATACAGTTTTTGTGATCTAGCGAGGGTAAAAAACAAGATTTTTTGTGATCTGATCAAGATAAATCTTTGCCAAACTCAAAAATAATATTTTTATATAAATAGAATGTTCTGGAAACTCGGCGAAGGTTCTGGCGAAGGATCAAGATACTAATAATTTTGCAAAAAAGTGACTTTTTTGGCAAAAATATGACAATATGACAACTGATCCTCTGAAAATCTTTCTCTTTTTGGTATTATTCTTTGCCGACCTGGCAGTAGATAGATCTGAATCACATCTAAGCACAGTAATTTGGGCGAAGGTTCTTTTTCTGTATTTTTTAGGATTTTAATAATTTTTGGTGTTTTTTGGTGGTTTTTCTGATGTTTCTGGAAATCTGCTGGGAATTAATCTTTGCCCTTCAAACTGAAGGTTTTGTAAACAAAACCGAAGGTCTATGCAACTCGGCGAAGGTTTCCTAATAGAGGGTAAAAAATTCTGGGCTTTGATGACGCATTCTTTTTGACCAAATTTGACAGATTTGATTGATTTTTGTTATTTTCTCTGATATCTTTGATCCAAATGGATCTTAAGATTAGTGATATAAATAGCTTTCCCTGTTTAATAATCAGATTAGATTTCAAACAAGTAAATCCACTCAAAATCTAGCAAAATCAATCCCAAACTATCCCTACAATGTAGTTTTAACACTATTCATGCCACGACAAGATGCCTAATGCAAGCTAGCCATCAGCCAAACATGCTGCAAACTGAAAAATTGGCGTAGCTCCCCGACAAACGCGCCAAAATTGTAGTGGGTTTCTTTCCTTTCCTAACCTGAATCCAAGATCTAGTCAATCTTGCATCAAAGAGACGGAGTTAGTTGTCATGCGGAGGTTCGTTCCCATGAGAGCGATAGTATAGTTCAGATTTCAACATGAATGGAGGATCTAACACTAACCTCCATTAACATTAAGCGTTAACACTACATCCATTAACCCTAAATCCACAACAATGATAGAAACCTACTCTTCTCTCTCTCCCTTTCTCGAGGAGGACCTTGGCCTTTGAATCCTATTGGTCTAGTCTTGCCTCTCTTTTTATTCAAATTTAAAAAAGTGTGGGAACCATCAAAATTCGAGGGAAACCCAACTTTATTCACTAACTTGACATTTAGGCTCTGCGACATTAAAAGTCTCGCAAAAAGGCCTAAAATCCTTTTATTAACATTCTAATTAATCAAATAACTATGTGATCATTGGGTTGGACTTACACACGCCTTGGGATCCACAAACCCTCCAACACACTCTCTCTCTATGTGGCAAACACAAGGGATGACGGATCAAGAAGATCTTGCAATGAAATCAATAGGAGAAATGAGATATCAAATCATTTTTCTAGGTTTTCCCATATCATCATCCCATGTCTCTGAATCAGGCCCGACTACATGAATTGTAATACGTGCTTCAACATAGCCTAGAATTTTGCTATAAACAATGTTTGAAGAAATAGCGCCCACGCTTTCATTGCTGGTCAAACCATCTCCAGCTTCCAAGTTTTGGATGAATCATTCACTTTGAGTTAGCAAACTAGTAGATGTAGGCAAACAAACTGCCTAATTTTCAAAAGCCGGCAGATCATTGTTTTGTTTTCCAGAAGACATATTAAGGCCATGCAGTTTACCATTCCTGATAGAATGCCTTCTTCTTGCATAAACACTTGTTACCTTGCAAGAAGTTTAAAAGCCATAGCTATGATTTCCATTCCTATTAAGGTTCCACTCATAGGGGCAGTCAAGAAAGGATCCATTGCATAACTTCTAATCATTCGAAAGCTAAGAGGCTTCATCATTCGCATAATCAGAACCCTGCCCAAGATATCAATCCTCCAAATACATTCCAATCATGAAGATTTGATCATCATCTCTTTTTGGACAATCTAATATTATTTGATCATCTTCCTCTTTTCTTATTTGTCCGCTCTGCATTATGCCCAAGCCGCTTTCACGTGCTACTAGATGCTTGGTGTCTACCATTCTTCATCGCCATCATCATACACAATCAAGTGACTATTCTTCATACTATCATACTCTTTCACTAAACTGTAATTGCATGATCCATTCAGTAAGTTGATTTGCAGGCCAACAAAATCATCATCATCCTCTCTCTCTCTCTCTCTCTCTCTCTCTCTCTCTCTCTCTCTCTCTCTCTCTCTCTCTCTCTCTCTCTCTCTCTCTCTCTCTCTCTCTCTCTGCACACACGCTATATCTCGGCATGCACCCAGGCCAAAATTTTAATTAAGAACAGAAAAAATTCACTTCGGGGCCCTATATTATTTGACATAATATAGGGACCAAGAATGGGTTAAAGTCAAACGAACGATAATTACGTATTAGATAATGGCCATTGGGAGGGCCGTTACCATAAATAATCTGGGACCCGGTGTTTACTGATTCTCTATTTCAGAATCTATTGACTTTTTTGTTTCTTTCTTGTGTTCTTGTTCTAGTTCTTTCTTCTTGTTCTAGAACAGTTTCGAGGTTGGTTCTGCCTGTTATCAGGCTTCGTGGGCATTCATTAGATGTGTTCTTGTTATTTCAATGCCCAAACCAGACAGAATGGACTGTTTAACATTGTAGTATTGTCCTGCCTGTCAGAGGACACTCAGGTTCGTCACTCTTGCACTGAAGCACGTGCATAAATGACCACATTCAATCAAGCATGCATGCCAAAATGTTCAACCATTAGATCAGCATGCAAAACTGTTGAACAATGACTGAAATCCTACTCTAATGCTATGAAAACGAACTAAAATCAGATCCTAAACACTACTATACTTGCATAAATCCATAAAACAAGAAGTCCAAGATTCAAGAAACCAACCAGTCTTCTGATTCTTGGACATCTCAAGAACATCAAGAACAGGGTTGTAAGGAGATATACAAGAACTACACCACGAACTCAGCCTATCTAGTTTACTTGAATGCTGATTCCTATGTTAATCCACAAAAAAGAAATGAAATCTAATCCACTCTAGAAAAGCAGGAAATCTAATCCACTCTAGAAACCACAACCACACACAAAGGAGGGAAGGGCAACATCATGAATGCATTCACTCAAGAAACAAGCATGATCAAGGAGCTCAATGGATGCACCAAAACTCGTGGAGGCTCTTCTCATTTCAGCCTAGAGTAGGTACATTTCACAAAAAGCTCCTATTCATGAAGAGGGAGTCTCTTAAATATGCAAGAGAGCTCCCTAGGTGGCATCCTAGTGGCATTTCCACATTACACAAATTACAAGTGGAATAATGCTCTCCACTAGAGGTCACCATCAAAAGGTGGCTCACTCTAATTTCTTTAAGAGGAGTCTACTTGCATTTATTACTTTGCCTAGAGATACTAGTTCCTACATGGCTATTCCATCTTCCGAGATTCACCATGAGGCTTACACAGTTTCTACTTGACAATACTGACTAGTATTTCTTGGCTCTCATACTCGACTCTCAGTCTTCATTCGTCTCGTCTTTTCAGAGACCTCATCGATCTAAGGTGAGTGGTGCTCTTGGGTAGCTCTGGCCGAGCATCATGGGGATTCAAAATCGGCCAACACCTGGCAATGAGTGGCGGATGCCACGAGCTATGCAGGGACGGATTATTTGTGGTAATGGTCCAACCAATGAACCACTACCTCACATAATTGACGGTTGGCCGATTTTTTTAGGTGTTGTGTATCTCTTCTACTCTCATTATTTGTCTACACTCTCTCTCTCTCTCTCTCTCTCTCTCTCTGTCTCTCTCTCTCTCTCTCTCTCAGAAGAGAGCTCTCACTTTGTCTCATGCGTGCAATTCACAGCAAAAATTCTCTCTCTCTCTCTCTCTCTCTCTCTCTCTCTCTCTCTCTCTCTCTCAAGTCCTCACTACATGATTCTAGTCTAAGCATACCAATCAAAGCAACAACACAAGGGAATGGGTGGTGGATAAACCAACCCAACCAAACCTAGATGGTACGGATCTAGCCCCCAAGCTATGGATCAATCAGAATCATGGAAAGAGGAATGCATGTAGCTACCAATACCAGAATCAAGCTTACACTAGTGAGAGCCCAAGAGGTATACTTCTACTCTCCAAGGCCCATGCACCACTAGTAGTGCACTGTGACACCTCACTAGACACCTTTGCAGCCTATTTGGGCCAGTCATCGAGTTCGCTAATGACTCACTGATAGACCCATACCAGCTCCACCACCAAGTGTTTAGGCCTACAACCATTAATTATGACCATGTACACATAAGGGCCCCAATTCCCTTATAGTCGCAATTAACTTACGAGTTGTTGGTCTACCGGTCCCTAGAGTGGACACGCTACCCGAGACCAGTCATGGGCATGACATTATTCCCTCCTTATTCAAGTTCTATCCTCAGAACTTAAAAGTGAGAAAGTTCCTCCTTCACGAAATCCATGGAAATACTATCCCATCTCTTATTTGGGATATCCAATGGATGCAACAATCTTCCGGCCTTATGGCATTCAACTTTATTCAACTGGCATTGGTCACACTTGACCACATAAGATTCTACAAAGGGCTTGAGTTTTGGCCAATAAAAGTCCCTTCATACCAAATCTAATGTATGATGTATGTCGGGATGTCCTGCGCATGGTGAGTCATGACATTCAACATTGTATCAATTAATTTTGGACTTTGGCAATTTTTTCAAAAATGGATTTGAGAATTTTGAGACAATATTCATTTACGAAAATTCGATAATTTAGCAGTATGTGAACCACGTTTGAATTGGGTATGACATGATTGTGTTCTGTAAAACCCATGCATACACAAATATTATAAAACTTCTCATAAACATATCATATGTCAAAAACCTTTTCAAATCAATTAAAAAGTATATAACATTCATCAAAAAATGACACATTAATAGTATATCGATAGTCACAATAGTGCGACCGATGTTGTTCATGAGCTCTGCCACACAATATGACATTCTATATAAGCACACAAACCAACTTGGAGCACAAAAGGATTCAATAATGCTGCTAACACCTCGCCAATGCTTTGCTTTCTTGTTGTGATTAGCTTACATGACACAAAATGTTTTGCCGATTTTTCACTATCTCCGAAACACAATCTCAAGAGTTTAAATTTGTCTTGCACACACTGGCTGACATCATTCGGGGACTCACCATTGTAAAGAACAAACAAAACAGGCTGCAAGTTCGGAATAGTTATATTATTCTCTTTCAATGGAGGTGTCAGCTCGTAGTAACCCTCAAAAACAGAACAACATACATCATGCATTGCTTTGATGCTTGATTTGATACCCTCTTTCCTGTTGTGATCCAGAAAGAGAACAATCACACAGACATTGTGTTGTGGCATGAGAGTTGTCAAACAATGGCAGACCATTGAAAAAATGTAATTGAAGTCTAAAGACTCAAACTTATCAAATATATACAATGTGGGATACTCCCACAGCGAAGAAGGAAGTGTCATGAAACTTGAGTCTTCAGCTCCACAACAGATGGCCTCCTCATTTTTTGAAGTTTTTGCTTTGTAGAAGAACCTCCATTTGGTGCTACTAGAGGTCCCAGTTTCATGTTTAGTATTGTGGACGATAAGATATTTTTGTTTAATATTTTCTGCAGCTACTCTCAAGGGAATAGGTATAACACCAATCAATTTTGAAGTTATACCTTTGCCTTTTCCATAGTGCGCTCTAAGCCAATTCCGACAAAAAGTTAAGTCGATGATTTTTGAGAGTTGTGTCATGCTCTCTTTATTGTAGTCCACGTTTGGGGGCAAGTCTTCTTCTGTAGTGCAAATTCTGTACAACACTTTGTGCAACCATCTCACGAACCATAAGAAGAACTCCTTCATCAATGTATTTTTCTCTATTTTTTCTTCCAAAATACAATTCTCCATTTACAAGCTTCTTTAGGATACAATCGCACATGGCGTTCGGCATATACCTCAAACATCTGAACTTCAAATATTCCATTTCATTTTCAACATATGCATTTTTGAATACATGTCTTGAGCGTGGCTTAATTTGAACAACATACCACCAATCTTTGTTCAGTCGATCTGGTTGAAAAAATACCTACACATTTAGCAATGTTAGGATTAGATATTTGTTATGCTCACATTTTAATTCACAATAAATAGCTGTAATGAAAAAGTAGTGTAGATGACTAATATAGCATTGATCACAATTGACAAAAAGAAAAAATGTGAAATTCATGCACACCTATTCACAATGACGAGGCAACACCAATGTGTCTGAAAAGTCCATGCTTAATGTCTTGGTTGAATCGATAGCAAAAAATGCACTACGATCATTTATGACTTTTATGTAAACATTGTAATCGGCCATTAAAGGTGTTAACAACCATATTCTACAAGGGACATGAAATAGTCCTAATATGGTAGACCGGCCCTCCAGTGTTTGAGATTATTGGTCACGCCTAGATTTTATTCCACATTGAGACCTGTTGGTGACTAATGACCTTGAGAGGACCCACACTCTAATTGAGACATATGGAGTAGTGCATGTACGTGTGACTGAAATAGGCAGGAGGTATGCATAAAGAGCTGTAATCTATTTATAGTTGACCTACATGGGGATTGCATGCTTATTTAAGAGACTCCCTCTTTGTGAGAGGAGCTTTTTGTGTATTGTATCTACTCCATGCTGAAATGAGAAGAGCCTTCACGAGTTTGGTGCATCCATTGAGCTCCTTGATCATGCTTGTTTCTTGAGTGATGCATTCATGATCTTGCCCTTCCCCCCTTTGTGTGTGGTTGTGGATTTTAGAGTGGATTACATTTGATGCTTTCCTAGAGTGGATTAGTCTTCTTTTCTTGTTTGTGGATTAATGTAGGAATCAGCATTCAAGTAAACTAAATAGGCTAGAAATGTGGTATAAATGTTGCATATCCTCCAACATTCTAGTTCTTGATGTTCTTGGGATGTCCAAGAATCAAAAGACTGGTTGGTTTCTTGATTCTTGGACTTCTAAAATGCTATAGATTAGTTCTTGTTTTATCTTTGTGGATTAATGCAAGTGTAGCTCAGTTTTAGTAAAGTGTAGGATTTGATTCAGTTCGTTTTTAGAGGGGGTAGTTGTAGAATCAAATGAATGTTCATTTGGGCTACATGCTGATCTGCAAATGAATGTTCATGGATTGCAATTCTGTTTGAATGTGAGTGTTTGCAAGAGAGAACGATCTTGAGTTGTCCTCTGACAGGCAGGATAACATTACTACAACATCGATCCGTCCATTCTGCCTAGCTTGGGCATTACAATATCAAGAACACATCTAATGAATGCCATGAAGTCTACTAACAGGCATAAACAGTTCTGAAGAAGCAAAGAGTAAACCAACAGATCCTCTGGAGTAGGGGATCTGTCAACATGTGCAATCAAGTCGTCGCTCCTTGACAAAATTAGGGTGTCATCTACATAGACACCGATGATGATGATCTCTTCATTTATGACTAATACGTAAACATTGTAATCAGCCATTAAAGGTGTTAACAACCATATTCTCTTAGGGACATGAAATAGTCCTAATATGGTAGACCGACCCTCCAGTCTTTGAGATTATTGGTCATGCCTAGGTTTTATTCCACATTGAGACCTGTTGGTGACTAATGACCTTGAGAGGACCCACACTCTAATTGAGACATATGGAGTAGTGCATGTACGTGTGACTGATATAGGCAGGAGGTATGCATGAAGAGCTGTAATCTATTTATAGTTGACCTACATGGGGATTGCATGGGTTCATGCACATGATCCTACTCTCTATATATTGAGGTAGTGATTTTCCCGTCTATGACTTTGGTCTAGGTTACCTATTGAGCTCTTCTCCTCTTGCTATCACATGGCATGGCTTGGGGGCTAGATCCAGGAGGATTCTCCAGGAGGGATCTAGGATTGCTTGGGTGGTTTTGCTCCACTGTCTCTTTTATGTTTTCCTATCCTCATCTTAGGGGTTTTCCATAGTGGTCTTTACAAAAGGCTGGAAGCCTAAGGATCTGAGAGCGTGATCCTTCTTCTTGTACCACGACTTGGTAGACTATTTTAGTCCATAGATGCTTCTTTGCATTTTGTAGACATCCATTTAGTTAAAATTTGTTCAATATTTAGTCCAGTCACATGTTCAACGTGTTTCAACCACACGTTCCACATGCCGATCCAATCATGAACATGAACAGTTACCAGCAACAACATCCCCAAATCTGCTTGGATCCACCTGAGTAGTTACATTGCCAGCAGCAACATCAAGAAGATCTATAGCCAAAGTCACAAGTCAAGTATGAAAAAGACGAGGCTTAAGAAGGCAGATGGACAGCCCAAAGAGACTCAATCAGAATAAGTACCCCAGTCATGGCGAGGATCCTTCAGAAAGGGAAGCACAAGCATTGGGAAATTAGTGTCCTTCAACCGATCTCTTGCCATACTTTTGCGCCCATTATCATGCCTATCGTTCACACCATCCACCAATGACACCACCTCCACCCTAGCTTTCATCTGTTTGTTTATCATCATTTCATTGTTCTTCTGAGAAATCCCCAGTTTTTTATAGTCTTACCGAAGCAGCTGATAGATCATTGCAAATGTCCTGCGGAGACCAAATACCACCTACAATGGTTGATCAGCCAAACGAAGATCTAAGAAGCAGGCGAAGCAGCTAGAAGACATAAAGAAATTAAGCAACGAAGATGAGGAGGAAAGGACAAAACTTAAGCAACAGATGGGTTGGGTCAATCTTGATCAAAAGAAACTCTCTAGAGCAATGATAGTTGAATCCGCTCCTATGAAGCCCAAAGAGATCCAAAAGTAATGGATCAAAAGAAAGAGCTGCAGAAAAAGAAAGATGAAGACAACCATGAACCTGCAAAATAAAGCGAGCTCCTCACCCAACAAGTGGTGGTCGAAGCTCGGCATTGCAAGGGTCCAAGGCTGCAACTGTAGAAGTATCAGTTCCTTTACCCTTCCACCAGGCCTTCATCATGTTTCCTTGCTGTCATCAACCATTCATCCAAATTGTTTCTACCACCAATGTGTGAATGAGCCCATTCCCTTGAAGACTGATAACCAAGATTTGTGCTACCTATCAGGAAAGAGCTTCGACAAGACTGGAACTTCAACTGAGAAAATAATTGCGGAAACGCCCCTCCTAGAAGTTAGAATCTGCAAGAAACTAGAAGTGAAATCATCCACGGCAGATGCAACGAAAGAAAGAGACACGAGGAAAGCATTCGAGCATGCAAATTGTGAAGTTGTTGGGAGCTCTCCAATTTTGAGAATGTCAACCACCTATAGCAATAAGACATCTTGATCCACTTGCGGCAATTTTTGAAAAACAATTTTTGTGATAGAGAATGGCAACAATAAGCATTTGGTTTTATGTAAGTAAATGAGCATCTACGCTTTTCCAAGTACCGTTCAAAGATGCCAATGTGAAAGCGGAGCGACATCGTCCAATATGAGTTGCAATGGGTCCTGCAACACATTAGGGGTGGGATGATGTTGGCTGATTCTGACGAATCCCCAAAGATACTCGGACATAGCAACTCAGGAGCACCTCTCACCTTAGACCGAGGAGGTCTCTGAGAAGACGAGACTAACGAAGACTGAGAGCCGAGTATGAGAGCCGAGAAATGCTAGTTAGGAATGACAAGCAAGAACTGTGTAAGCCTCATGGTGAATCCCGAAAGATGGAATGACCATGTAGGAACTAGTATTTCTAGGCAAATGTAATAAATGCAAGCAGACCTCCCTTAAATAAAGTAGAGTGAGCTACCTTTTGATGGTGACCTCTAGTGGAAAGCATTATTCCACTTGTAATTTGTGAAATGTGGAAATTCCACTAGGATGCCACCTAAGAAGCTCTATTGCTTATTTAAGAGACTCCCTCTTTGTGAGAGGAGTTTTTGTGTATTGTATCTACTCCATGTTGAAATGAGAAGAGCCTTCACGAGTTTGGTGCATCCATTGAGCTCCTTGATCATGCTTGTTTCTTGAGTGATGCATTCATGATCTTGCCCTTCCCCCCTTTGAGTGTGGTTGTGGATTTTAGAGTGGATTACATTTGATGCTTTCCTAGAGTGGATTAGTCTTCTTTTCTTGTTTGTGGATAAATGTAGGAATCAGCATTCAAGTAGACTAAATAGGCTAGAAATGTGGTATAAATGTTGCATGTCCTCCAACATTCTAGTTCTTGATGTTCTTGGGATGTCCAAAAATCAAAAGACTGGTTGGTTTCTTGATTCTTGGACTTCTAAAATGCTGTAGATTAGTTCTTGTTTCAGCTTTGTGCATTAATGCAAGTGTAGCTCAGTTTTAGTAAAGTGTAGGATTTGAGTCATTTCTTTTTTAGAGTGGGTAGTACATGCTGATCTGTAAATGAATGTTCATGGCTTGCATCTCTGTTTGAATGTGAGTGTTTGCAAGAGAGAACGATCTCGAGTTGTCCTCTGACAGGCAGGACAACATTACTACAACGTCAATCCGTCCATTCTGCCTGGCTTGGGCATTGCAATATCAAGAACACATCTAATGAATGCCATGAAGTCTACTAACAGGCAGAAACAGTTCTGAAGAAGCAAAGAGTAAACCAGCAGATCCTCTGTAGTAGGGGATCTGTCAACTTGTGCAATCAAGTCGTCGCTCCTTGACAAAATTAGGGTGTCATCTACATAGACACCGATGATGATGATCTCTTCATTTATGACTTTTACGTAAACATTGTAATCAGCTATTAAAGGTGTTAACAACCAAATTCTACTAGGGACATAAAACAGTCCTAATATGGTAGACCGGCCCTCCAGTGTTTGAGATTATTGGTCACGCCTAGATTTTATTCCACATTGAGACCTGTTGGTGACTAATGACCTTGAGAGGACCCACACTCTAATTGAGACATATGGAGTAGTGCATGTACGTGTGACTGATATAGGCAGGAGGTATGCATGAAGAGCTGTAATCTATTTATAGTTGACCTACATGGGGATTGCATGGGTTCATGCACATGATCCTACTCTCTATATATTGAGGTAGTGATTTTCCCGTCTATGACTTTGGTCTAGGTTACCTATTGAGCTCTTCTCCTCTTGCTATCACATGGCATGGCTTGGGGGCTAGATCCAGGAGGATTCTCCAGGAGGGATCTAGGATTGCTTGGGTGGTTTTGCTCCACTGTCTCTTTTATGTTTTCCTATCCTCATCTTAGGGGTTTTCCATAGTGGTCTTTACAAAAGGCTGGAAGCCTAAGGATCTGAGAGCGTGATCCTTCTTCTTGTACCACGACTTGGTAGACTATTTTAGTCCATAGATGCTTCTGTGCATTTTGTAGGCGTACTCCGTGAATGACTTGCAGGTAAAACCTGGTGGCTAGTCCATATGGACCTCTTCTTTTAGCTCTCCATTTTAGAATGTTGTCTTTTCATCTACAATGTGGATCTTCAGATCATAGGCAACCGCATATGCAAACAATATGCATAGAGATGTGTGCTTCACAATAGGAGAAAAGGTGTCGGTATAGTCAATCCTATACTTATGTGAGAAGCCTCTTGCAACTAGCGTAGCTTTGTATCTTGATACATTGCGATTTGGTCCGTATTTGTACTTGTAGATCCACTTACATTTGACAGTCTTTCGCGCTATGGAATGACATGGTGAGTTGAGCTTGCAGGAGGTTAGAAAATACTTGAAGTCCCTGTAGGGATTGCTCCTTTTCAGGGAGTTGAGCTGATAACAGACTTTCTGTATGTTCTTCCTCTCGCAAAAACTCATCTCAAAATTCATTGTATTGCCTTTGTTCCACTTTTGGGTCTGGGTAATCCTTTGGTAATGTGGAAGCTGTCAGGTGGCTTCCCTGTGGGTCTGCTGATTTAGCATTGGTTTGCTATTGTTCTTGTTGTTGGCGTTGTGCTCTAGTTAGAACTCAAATAGGTTCGGATGATATATGACGTGCTGGAAGAATCGTGTTAGGTTGTTTTGGACAATCCTTGAAACTATGTTTGCGAACATAGTCTGGACATTCCACAAGGTATTGGTTTTTAACTTTACAGTCAACCATGAAGTGTCCTGTTTTACCACAAATAAAGCAGCGGTCACTCATTGGTCCTGTGGCGATAGCGTAACCATCTTGGATGGCTAGCTGTGCTGGATTTTCTGGTGGTGTGGAATACTCATCTCGTGCGCACGAGCATGAGTTGTCGGTTTGATATTGGTGAGAACTAGGTGATGGAAGTGTTGTATTGTGATGATATGAGTGATGTAGGAGTTTTCTACCATATGTGTTTGTGCAGACTCTCGAGAGTGCCTATGTTTTTGTGCTTCTAGATCAGGTTGTCCTCTTGGAGGTGGTCCTAAGAGCGCCACCTGTGGTTGAGGTTAATGTCTAGGTTGTCTGGGCAACTCTTGTATGTGGACTTGGTTGTTTCATGGTTGGTATGCATGTGTTGGTTTTGTGAAACAAACGGTTGTCGAGGAGGTTGATAATGTCCCCCTGATTGGTTGTGAGGCTGATTCCTCAGGTTATAATGGCAATAAAGATGTATGCCCCATAAAGTCACAGATGTCACATTTGATCAATGAAGTATCTGGGACCAGTTGGTATGAAGGGCACTCGTTGCAGTGTGTGCACCTCGACAATGAGGGCACCATGTGTTCTCTCATCTATGGTGGATTTGGCCAGTGGGTAGCTGACCTGGCATCAAACTCTTGATAGACTTAAGAGTGTTTTGAAACTCTTTCGTGAGTTTCTCCATCTGTTGTTGGTGTTGCTGGTTAAGCAACTCCATCTGTGTTTTCCACAACTGTTCTCGTGTTTCATCATTTGATCGAGTTTCTTGGACAGCGCGATGTGCTCGCCATTCACGTGGCGCATCTACATCTGAACCCTCGTCTTCCTCCCGAATGGCATCAGACATGGCTTGTTTCAATGATGTGTATTCATCATTGAAACAAAGTTCACGTCGTATCCATCGTGGGAGTCCAACAAGGAACCAAATTATGAGCATAGACTCAGTGGGTTGCTCTTGTACCTGACTTTTTAATCTTTTAAATCATTCAATGTAGTCACATACTTTCTCATCTTTTGTCATTTTGATGTTACTGAGCTTGACAAAAGGACTGTCTATCAAGTGACGATCCAGAACAACTCTAGAGTACCTTAGGAATGTGGAATTAGGCCTCTTGGACTCTTTGGTAACTTAACTCGTGGGATTCGTTGTTCAGAATGCGGTTGTTACGGTGGAATACGGTCGCTACGGGTTACGGTTGTGCAGTTGGAATGCGGTTGTTGGTGGTTGAATGTGGGCGCTACGAATGCAGTTGAGGTGCGATCGGTTTGTAGTGGAATGTTGTCTGTGTGGTTCAAAGGCAAATAGAGATGGTGTGTCATGGAATGCGGACGTTGTGGTTGATTGCGGTTTAGTGCAGTGTGTTGTGATCTGTTGTGGTCTCCACGGTTCAAGGGTGTAGGCAGGTGGTGTGCGGGTGTTTACGGTCGAATGCAGTGGGAATGTGACCTGTTGCAGTGGTGATGCTTGTGTGATGGTTGAAAAGTGGATTCGGTTGAATTGAGAGCTGGTTGCAGTTGATGTGGGTGGGACGGTTCACGGGAGTGGCAATTGAATACGGTGTGTTTGCGGTCGCTACGGTGCAAGAGTCGACCCTACGACTATAATGCGGTTGTTACGGATGTATGGGGTTGAAAACAAAGCTAATTGTTGTTGAGTGTGGGTGGGATTGTTCACGGGAGTGGCAGTTGAATATGATGTGTTTGAGGTCGCTATGGTGCAAGAGTCGACCCTACGATTGTAATGCGGTTGTTACAGCCCAATGCAGATGCAGGCTCGTGTACTTGCTTTTGTTTACAGTGGTGCAACTTGTGGTTCGTGTGGATTGTCAGATAGATTGTCGATTCAAGCTGTGGATCTGATGCATGTCGTGCTCGTCAGTTCTTATCGTCGTTGGAAAGTTTTGTGGTCTAGCGTGGATCTGGTTTGGTTGAGATTGTGAGGAATCCCTTCGGTCGAGATTGGACCTAGACCCTCCGGTCAAGATTGGACCCAAAACTCTTCGATTGAGATTTGATAAAATCTCGTCGGTCGAGATTGGACCCAGAATCTCCTCGGTCGAGATTTGAGCAATGGGTTTCGGTTGAGATTCGAAAGATCGTTTCGCTCCGATTGAGTTTTGAAAGAGTGCTTCAGCTCCGGTTGAGGTTTGAAAGAGCGCTTTGGCTCCGGTTGAGATTTGAACGAGCACTTCGGCTCCGGTTGAGATGGTAGCGATGGGCTCCGATTGAGATTTGAATAGGGAAGTAGCCTATGGACGTAATGATGTTACATAATTATTGGCCCAAGCATGGCATCTTGTGAGTATAAGCCCATCTTGAAGAGCTGTCAGTAGACAAGTTGCGTTAGGCCCCAAGTATGGCACCTTGCTTGCATAAGTCCAACTTGTGGTGCCATTAGTCACTAGGCGGCAAGGAACCATTTTTTGCAAGTCTCAAGGTTTAAACTTAGACTTAAAAAAGCATGCAAAAGTCAATGTCAAGATTCCAATACAAGAACTTGCATCCTATATTGAGACTTGAAATGCCTTGTCCCATAAGTAAGTGTGGAAAAGAAACTCTATGTAATTTCTATCCTTAATGCAAGAGTGCTAAGTGCTACCATTTTGGGTCCACTTGTGTGCTTCTCTAAGATCTATCATCTCGAACTCTTGGGATAACATCATCTTCGTATCCTTTGTTAGAGCAATATTGTTGCCAAACAACAATGTCTTGTGCGTGCAATTCATAGCAAAAACACACACACACACACACTCTCTCTCTCTCTCTCTTTCTCTCTCCAGTGAACATCTCATTGTCTCTCTCTATCTCTCATGTGTGCAACAAAGAGCAAAATCTCTCTCTCTCTCTCTCTCTCTCTCTCTCTCTCTCTCTCTCTCTCTCTCTCTCTCTATGTGGCTAACAGAAGGGATGATGGATCGGGAAGATCTTGCAGAGGAATCACGTAATAGGTGCTTCAACATAGCTGGAATTTCGTTGTAGACAATGTTTGAAGAAATAGCGTCCATGCTCATTTCTGGTCAAACCATCTCCAGCTTCCAAGTCCTGGATGGAGCATTCACTTTGAGTTAGCAAACTGGTAGATGTTGTAGCCAGACTAACTGCCTAATTTTCAAAAGCTGGCAGATCATTGTTTTGTTTCCCAAAAGACATGTTAAGGCATGGAGTTTATCATTCCTGATAGAATGTCTTTTTCTTGCATAAACACTAGTTACCTTGCAAGAATTTTAAAAGCCATAGCTACGATTTCCATTCCTATCAAGATTCCACTCACAGGGGCAGTCAAGAAAGGATCCACTGCAACCCTTCTGATCATTCAGAAGCTGAGAGGCCTGAAAGGCTACATCATTCGCATGATCAAAAGCCTGCCCCATATTTCAATCCTTCAAAAACATTCCAATGATCAAGAGTTGACCATCATCTGTTTCTACACAATCTTTCTCTGCTTCTATTCTAAGTTCACTCATCTTCCTCTTTTCTTATTTGTCCGTCACCACATTATGCCCTAGCCACATAGGCTTTTCTTGTGCTACTAGATGCTTGCAGTCTACCTAGCATTTCTCTAGGCCTCATCTGAAGCCTGTAGCGTTCTGTTCGAATGTCCAACCATTCTTCATCGCCATCATCATACACAATCAAGTAACTATTTTTCACACTATCATACTCTTTCACTAAATTGTAATTGCATGATCCATTCTATAACTTAATTTGCAGAGCAACAAAAACATTATCGTCTCCGCATCGGCCTCTCATTCTCTCTCTCTCTCTCTCTCTCTCTCCACATGCTCGCTGTATCTGGTGCACACCTAGGCAGAGATTTTAATTAAAAACAGAAAAAGTTCACTTTGGAGCCCTATATTATGGAAAATAATATAGGGCCCAAAAACGGGTTAAAATCGAATGAACGTGAATTACGTAGTAGGTAATGGCCATTGGGAGGGCCAGTACCATAAATAATCTGGGACTCGGGCAGCGAGTGGCAGAGGCCACTCTCTCTCTCTCTCTCTCTCTCTCTCTCTCTCTCTCTCTCTCTCTCTCTCTCTCTCTCTCTCTCTCTCTCTCTCTCGCTCTCACACCCACGCGCGCCGCGTGCAGCAAAGCTTTGGTTCTCTCTCTCACATGCTCACGACCCAAAATTGGGAAAAAAATTGGGCTCTATATTATGCAAAATAATATGCGATCCAAAAAGTGATTAAAATCCAGCGAAAGTCAATTACGTAGTAGGCAATGGCCATTGGTAGGGCCATTACCATAAATAATCCGGGACCCAACAGCAAGTGGCGGAGGCCAGGAGCTGTCCGCGGCCACGACGAATGGACCATTACCTTACGTAATGGCAGTTCGCCTGATTTTTTTGGACTCTCGTGATTTTTCTCTCCATCCCCTCCATGCTCTATCCTCTCTGCGGTGACTCTCTCTTAACCTCTCTCTCCGCTCTCTCCTCCCTCAGCCACGCTCTCCTTTCTCCTCCCTCCTTCCACTCTCTCCTCTATCCTCCCTCAATCCTCTCTGCCCCCACCTCCCTGCCTTGCCTCCCTAGGCAAGCTCTCTCTAATCTTCGCGCTCTCTCTCTCCCCTCTCTATAACCTCTCCCCGCTCTCCGTCCCTCCGCATGCTCTCCTCTCCCTTCTCTCCTCTCTCTCCTTTCTCTCTAAGGGCCGTCGCACTCTCAATCTACTCTGCGTTGTATCTCTCTCTCACTCTCTACTCTCTCTCCACTCTCTCTCTCCACGTGCTGTCTCACTCAACACCTAGGCAGCATTCTCTCCATGCGCTGTCGCACCCTCTCTCCTGAGTCTTCGCTCTTTCTCTCCACGGGCGGGCTGTTGCACCAGGCAGAAGTCTCTACACGAGCTGTCGCGCACCCAGGGAGTATATCAATCTAAAAAAAGAAAAAGATGACAGGGCCCTATATTATTTTGTCCTATACTGTGCAAAATAATATAAGGCTCAAAAGGGTCTTAAAATCAGGCGAACGGCCATTACTATAATATATAGGGGTACGGCCGTTACTTATAATGTATAGGGGAATCAATCATTGTATGTGTGTGTGTGTGAGAGAGAGAGATAGAGAGAGAAATTGTGATCAAAATCCAACGAAAGTCAATTACGTAGTAGGTAATGGCCATTGGGAGGGCCATTACCATAAATAATCTGGGATCCGACAGCAAGTGGCGGAGGCCACGAGCTGTCCGGAGACCGGATTATTTGTGGTAATGGTCTCACCAATGGACCATTACCTTACGTAATGGCAGTTCGTCTGATTTTTTTGGACTCTCGTGATTTTTTTATCCGTCCCCTCCGTGCTGTATCTTCTCTGCGGTGACTCTCTTTTAACCTGTCTGTCCGCTCTCTCCACCCTCCGCCACGCTCTCCTCTCTCCTCTCTGCTCCCACCTCCCTGCCTTGCCTCCCTAGGCACGCTCTCTCTCTCCCCTCTCTCTATCCTCTCCTGCTCTCCCTCCCTCCGCACGCTCTCCTCTCCCGTTGTATCTCTCTCTCTCTCCTCTCTCTCCACTCTCTCTCTCCACGTGTTGTCGTATCAACACCCAAGCAGCATTCTCTCCACGCGTTGTCGCACCCTCTCTCATGAGTCTTCGCTCTTTCTTTCCACGGGCGGGCTGTTGCACCAGGCAAAAGTCTCTACACGAGCTGTCGCGCACCCAATATATCAATCTAAAAATAGAAAAAGATGACAGGGCCCTATATTATTTTGCATAATATATGCAAAATAATATAAGGCTTAAAAGGGTCTTAAAATCAGGCGAACATCCATTACTATAATGTATAGGGGTACGGCCTTTACTTATAATGTATAGGGGAATCAATCATTGTATGTGTGTGTGTGAGAGAGAGAGAGAGAGAACGCGCGTGCGGGACAGAGAGAGAGGGAAGAGCGAGAGAGAGGATGCAAAAGAGTGAGAGAGAGAGAGAAAGATAAAATAGAAAAATATATATCAATTTAAAAATAGAAAAAGAGGACAGGCCCTATATTATTTTGCCCTAAATAATATAGGGCCAAACGGGCCTTAAAATCAGGCAAACGGCCGTTACTATAATCTATAGGGAACGGCCATTACTTATAATGTATAGGAGAATCAATCATTGTTTGTGTGTGTGTGCGTGTGTGTGTGGTAGAGAGAGAGAGCTATTCAGCGAGCGAGCGGGAGATAGAAAGAGAGAGAGAGAGAGAGAGCGCGAGGAGAGACAGAGAGAGGGAGAGCAGACAGAGAGAGGGAGCGCGCAGGAGAGAGACAGAGGGCAGAGCGAGAGAGAGGGCGCAATAGAGAGAGAGAGAGAAAAGGAGAGAAAGAGCGCGCATGGCTGACACCGATATGGAACCTAATTGTCACTTGTTCAGTCTACCCAGATGTGTGCCACCCAGACTAGTGGTGAACCAGAATGAGCAGGATGATAATAGTGAGGATATTGATGAGAGAGATCTGCACCTATTTTTGTTAAAGAAGATGTCAGATGATCCGTTCATGCAAGTAATCTCGAATATGCCTCTTCGTAAGGGAGGAACGTTCATCGCTAATTACGCTTGCCGTCGCTTAAACCGGATCCTTGCAACTACAGCACGGTTAGTACCAGTGGCATACGACCCATTTCAGCCCCTTCGTCCTTGGTATATATTAGCTAAAAGGCTCTACTCGAATGGGGACATTGGTGTCCCATGGGCTTACGATCCTATCAGCAACAGGTGGTATAAATTTCCGCTTCCTCTTATGCGTTCAAGGGATCAGCAGAACTGTATAATGTGGCACAAAATTGCCTCCGCAGATGGATTGGTGTGTGTAACAATCTATTCGCAAGTTCTGGATTATGCGACGTACGAGCTGGAACTGTTTCATCGGTATACCGAAAGATTTAGAACTCTACCGAAGTTCGAGCGCAAAACACTTGATCCGTCTACACAAAGTTATATAGCTCAACCCGCCGACGAAGGATACACCCTCACGG
Organism: Diphasiastrum complanatum; assembly: GCA_029204225.1. Taxonomy (NCBI): domain Eukaryota; kingdom Viridiplantae; phylum Streptophyta; class Lycopodiopsida; order Lycopodiales; family Lycopodiaceae; genus Diphasiastrum; species Diphasiastrum complanatum. The sequence goes on along the minus strand of CM055095.1, from coordinate 60,363,639 downwards.
GGACTTTCAGACTCAATTTCTCCGTCAGTATTTGGATGATTAATCCAGCAACGTGCGAATACAAAGTAATCCTAACGAGATGCATGACCAGTATTGCAGAAAATTCTAATCATGTGTTTGTTGATTCATATGACCAAACCCATATGCGCTGGAAAACGATCCTGCGGACTGCTTGCGGAATGCCCCCGGGCTGGGAGATGCAAGGCGGCACCGCCATTTGCAACGATATTTTGTACAGTATCTTCTATAATACAAGCCTTGTCCTAGCGCAACGCGAAACAGCTGTAGGATACCAGCTTTTTTTGCACCAATTTGATCTGAAATCTCGGCAATATTCCTCAGATCTACATCCAATGCCAGAAGTTTTCTGCTTTCCAGGAGCAGCTGTGTTATTGAATTGCAACAATAATCTCATCCTGGTGGGAACAACTCGAGAAGACCTAACAGCAACGAGTGTCAAGGTTTGGAAATTCAATCCTCACCCAGCGCCGGGATGGCTTAGGCTTGGCGTAATGCCAGATCCGTTACTCCTTGTGGTGAGAGCACCTAGAAGTTATGGTAACTTAGATCGATACAGCTCGGGGGGAGGCAATTTCATCTATTTTCGCAACGATGTTGGACATAGAGTGGTGGTGCTGGATCTATCCATGACGGATGAGGATGGGTTGCGGTTGCGTGTGGACGCTTGGAAGCAAGCACCAGAATGTCCTGATATTTTGAAGAGTGGTGCAGGTGGTAGCAGGGATTTTTCCGTGTTGTGCGTAGACTTTTGCTATGAACGTCGACTTTTGATGGATGTTCCAATATGATACACACACACTCTTCTCCTTTGTTTATATTTCAAGTTATTATTCCAAAAGATTTGCTTTGCAATATGTGCTAAACCTCATTTTATTAAAGTTTTTTGAAATTTGTTTTATAGGGGAGATGAGAACCTGGAAATGCATGCTTTGGTAAAAGTAATAGGTTACATGTTAAGTTTAGTATTTGATAAAATAGAGTTTTTAGCTGGGAGTTGATATAATGAACATTATTGGTTTTTGCTAATTACACATGTACTAATATGTTGGTGAATGATTTGACCAATAAGCGTATGTAGATCCAGATAAATTTCTTGAATTTTTGTACGTTTTTCTAGACATGATCCAATTGTGTGCCATATATAGTTGTTAATAGGTTACATGTTAAGTTTAGTATTTGATAAAATAGAGTTTATAGCTGGGAGTTGATATGATAACATTATTGGTTTTTGTTGATCACACATGTACTAATATATTGGTGAATGATTTGACTAGTAAGCGTATGTAGATCCAAATAGATTTCTTGAATTTTTATATGTTTCTCTAGACATGATCCAATTGAGTGCCACATATAGTTGTTACTTGTTGGAAGGAGCATAGTTGTATATCATGTTGACACGAGCGATTCAAGTTTTTGAATTTTTTGTTTATATGCTCAAATTATGCATCAATATTCATATTGTTGAGTATAACAACTTTAAGCACAATATTCTTAGATATTTGTTTCTATTTGTCTTGGAAAGAAAGAAATCTCAACAAAACAGTGAAAAGCATACGAAGAGCAAAAAGTGAAGAAAATATAATAAAATAATTGATGTTGACATAGTAGATAAAGCTTACTTTTTTACGAATTATCAATTATGGGAGAATATAATAGTGGATTCATGATACCTTTTAAGACTTAATGCCCCTGTAAACAGTTAGCAACCTTTGGTAGAATAAAAAGCTAACCATTGTAGTTCCATTTTGAAAAGGAATATGAATTTCCAGCACCATCATCTTACATTTTGCAAGTTAAAGCCATGTGCTAGTTGCCTAGGGTAATGATTCTCAAAGATTTTCATGGCTAGCTAAATAATAAACAAATAGAAATGTGCTTCTAAAGTGACTACCAAGTACATAGTAAAGTTGTCCTTGTTGTTCCTCTTTATAGTACGTGCAAGTGAATGTTAGGAGCTTCTCACATTATACAAATTGAGAGGAAGAAGGTTGATGAGAGTTTTATTTTCTATGTAACATTTGAGTATTATTATTTGTTATTAGCTACATCCCTCAATTTTTTAAAACATTTTGGTGCTCAAGCCCACGTAATATCTGGAAATTGGAATGTGAATTTGATGATCCGCATATTTCCTTGTTAGAAAAACCTTTGTGAAAAATGTTAACTAGTTTAGTTGGTTTAATTGGCAATTTGGAGGCCAAAGTGAAATTTCAACTCAGAGATACATTTCTTAATGTCAACTGGTTTGCAATCAGACATATGAAATCTTTCTAAAATGTCTTTTACATTTGTTTGTTGGCTAAGATAGATCTTCTTCTGAAGTCTATTTCTAGTAATGTGAATTCCTAGCAAAGAATGGACAGGTCCTAAATTAGTCATGTCAAATTTCTTTTACAAATCACTCTTAGTAGTGTGTAGAAGAGAAGTGTCGTTAGACAAAATAAACGCATCATCTATATAAAGACCTATTTGAACTGAAGTGGTGCCTATATGCTTCGAATAAACATTACAGTTAGCTGAATTGTTTGAAAATCCCAATTGAATGAGATAAGAGTTGATTCTATCGAACCATGCTCTTGCGACCTATTTCAGACTGTAGATTTCTTTGTGCAGCTTGCACACTTTGTGCACTTGGCCTTTGACTTTGAATCCTTCTGGTTGGAAGGTTTACGGCTCCTCTTTGACGTTGTCATTGAGAATGTTGTCTTGACATCCATTTGGTGCATTTTGAGATCTAACGCAATTAGAACCTGATTGACTGCATCTTGATGATAGGACTGAAAAGTTCTGGATAATCCAATCCTTGGACTTGAGTGAATCATTTAGCCACTAGCCACGCATTCCATTTACCAATGGAATCATCAGACTTGATCTTCTTCTTGAAGATTCACTTGTTGTCGATAACTCTCTTGTGAGTGGGGAAGTCGACCAATGTCCAGGTCTGGTTTGTGAAAAGTGAGTTGTACTCGCTTTCCATAGCAAGTGAGTTGTACTTTTTGCCACTTCATAGCATCCTTGGAGTTAATCTCTTTGGCTAGGCTCTTTGGTTCTTTTTATGAAGTCAAGAATGATTGAGGTGTGTACCTCTCAAGAACTGTCCGAGTCTGTGAGGATCTGCGAACGTTTGGTTGACCACGATGTGATGATGCTTCTTCTTGAAGTTCTCTAGATCTGCTCAAGCTGGCTTGGTCTGGTTTGATGACAAGTATTGTCAGCTGCTCGGCTTCTTTAGCTGTAGCTACAAGTTCTATAGAAGGAACATCAACGTTGGAAGAATCCATGCTACATAAAATAGGATGAAATGACATAACATTGTTTATCGATGGTTGTTTGAAATCATAGTATGTATGTTCTTGAAATATTACGTCCCTAGAGACAAATACTACATTGGTGAATGGATCATAAACTTTGTAAGCTTTATGTTTATCATGATAGTCAATGAAAATACATTTATTTGTCTTATGATCCAGCTTCTTCCTAAGCTATTTAGAAATGTGAACAAAACATATACAACCGAAGATTTTTAAATGGCTGACACTAGGTTTGTGTCCATGACAATCTTCATATAAGGAGTTTTGTTGTTGACGACGTTGGTGCTGGATCTGTTCTATAAGTAACAGGCTGTGGCAGTAGCTTCTACCCATAACTTCGCAGGTAGATGTGATTGATGTAGCATGGATCTGGCTGAGTTGAAAAAAGTTTGGTTCTTCCTTTCTGCAGTCTCATTCTATTGATGCGAATAGGAAGTGGTGAATTGTATTCTAATACCATGTTCAGCCATGTAGTCGGGCATCTCGCTAGAGAGGTATTCGTCACCACCATTAGTTTGGAGTGCTTTCACTTTCGTAGACATTTGTGTCTCAACCATGGCCTTGAATCTCTTGAAGCATTCAAAGGCATCAAATTTGTGCTTAATGAACATGACTGTAGACCATATAGAATAATCATCTATGAAAGTGATAAAGATTTCTGACTCTAGTGCATGTAGTCAGAGTAGTATCTTCATCGAAGATTATACACTACTCAGATGAGAAAGTAACAGTGTATCCCTCATTAGTTATCTTAGAGCTTGATAACAGGTTCTTTGATAGTTGAGGAATGTCAAGGACGTTGGAAACACAAATAGATAGATCTTTGTTGAATGTGATCTTGACTATCCCTTTGCCTTCAACGCATATGGTGCTTGAATCTCCAAGGTAGAGGAATTGATCTATGCTGTAAGCTTCATACTCGGTAAACCATTCCTTGCAAGAGGTCATGTGTTGAGTAGCAGCGCTGTCCAGGTACCAGCTATCGTGGTCTTTGTTGCCACTATTGCGAGCCATTAATAGGTGTGTATCTTGCTCCTTGAATTCCGTCGCATTGGAAGAATCTGTCTGCTACTGTTGTTGCTTCTTTGTCTCGTTGTAGATGCAGATACAACACTCTTTGATGTCATGATTGCCTCTTTTGCAATATCTGCAGAAAAGCCTTTTGCCCGATCCACTATTCTTTCCTTGAGTGCGAGGCTTCTACTGTTGCTGCTGCACTTGATTCTATTCCTTGGAGTAGTCTTTCTTGTTGGTATACAGGGCCATCGATTTGTCTTTGATGGATAGGTCGATGGTCTTTCTCCACATTTCTTCTTGAAGAAGATGATCGACCACCTTTTGAAGAGTGAGGTCGGGTTGTGTGGAGATCGTCACCACAAAGTGTTCATACAACTTTACAAGAGAAGAAAGCAAAGTCATAACAACATCATCATCTTGAATAGCACATCCTATAACTGATAACTGATCCTTTAAAGATTTGAAGCTGTTGAAGTGAGAAGTGATGGTAGTAAAATCCGACATGCTAAGTGTAAAGAACTTCCTTCTAAGATGTTATCTAGTGGTTACATCATGAGTCTCATAGAGATTTGATAACAAATCTAGTGCATCCTTAGAGGTTTTGCATGTGGTAACATGGGATATTTGGGAGTCGACCAGATTGAGTGTGATACATGCTAAGGCCTTATGATCTTTGATCTTCCATGCCTTTGCTTGATCACTATCTTCTGGATTTAGGTCAGCACCTTCTACTACATCCCAAAGATCTCTATCTATCAGCATCATCTGGAGTTCTAACTTTCAGATATAGAAATTAGAACCATTGAACTTGTCAATAATTCTAGCCTCATTGGATGATGAAGATGAAGAGTTACCAATATGAGACATGTTAACAATAATAGAAATAGAACAAACTTAGTCTCTCAATTTATATGAGTCTATGCCCTGATACCAATCTGATGGGACGATGTAAGGATGGAAAAAATGAACGGAGAAGAGAGCAAGAATATTTGTGAAACAGCTCTCCCGCTACAATGGGCTTCTAGATACAAAAACAGTCTAATAGAATATTTATGCTAAGTATAATCACAACTTAAGTGTTCTATTGCCCAACAGGATTTTATAAATTAATTCATACTCACAAGAGATGGTTTGTGTGTGTGATTACTAAAAAATTAATTTAGTCAGAAGTTTAGTTCTGAAATAGATCGAAAGAGCAGTGTGATAACGCGAGTTCCTCAGGCATCAGAGACAACCATCGTCTAATCAGAAACTGAGTCATAGACGTCCGTGTTCTAATTAGAGTGAGTAAACAAATGTTATCAAAGAACAATGAAGAATAGAAATTATTTACTCATGAGGAATAGAAATTATTTTGTAGCCGAGTTACAAGATCTCAGTAAGATATGTGAGTAGCATATGTGGGTTCTGGTGGAATCTGCCAGATAAAAATGTGTTTATGTACTGGGTCATAGTGAGATTATTCACATATGTGCACGATTAATCTTGTATGAATCTATTGTGTATTCCTGGTTACTAGTGTTATTTGGTGCACTTAACCTAGTCGATGAACATAAATATGTGATCAAGTATTGTTTTGATAGATACCTGCAGAGTTAACAAATCTTTGGATTGAAGATTTATGGATTAACTTATAAATGGTTTGAATGAGGATCTAAATGTGGTGTCATACTAGTATAATTAAGATCTGAACCTAGACATTTGAGATTTCTGAATCATTGGCAATTAACTTGAGTAGTTGATTACTCCAGGATAAAGTTAATTGGTAAAACAATCAGTGTGATGTGGATTCACCGGAAACTAATGGTTTTGAATTATATTGCTTGTAAGATGCATGATTAGTGAATCATTTGGGTTCATCAATTAAAATTGTGTGCATTGGATATACGATATTCTTGGGATAGAGTATTCTTTAGTTAAGGAAGGGACTTAGCTCATTAGTGATTGTATCCCAGAGAGCTCATTTGGATAACGAATCATAATGGATCCAAGAATAATAACTGAATTGATATTCAGCAAGACTTTGGGTATCTAGATGTGATTCTGGATTGTAATCTAAAGTTTTTTGTAGTTTTTTGTAATCTAAAGATGATTGTCATTTTGGTATGCGTTTGGTCTTTAATTATCAGTGGTTTATAGAGCTTGAATCTTTCACTTCAGTTAAAGAATCCTATTTGAAGAATATTCCTAACTCCAGTATTTTCTTAGTGGAAAGATTTTGAAATAATTCTTATTTTTCCTAGCTTAAGTGGACATATACCCCAGTAACCTATCAATGATTAAGTATGGTTTTGGGATTTCAGAAAACTATGATTGACGAATCATAACTATCTATTTATGATCCGTCAATCAAAAATATGAATGTAAATATTTATGATTGACGGATCATAAATAGATAGTTAATTATTGTCAGAGGACTGTAAGGAATTGTAATGGTTCTTAAGTGTGACGATTAAGTCTTGGTCTATAATCTGAGCATATAAACAAAAAATTCAAAAACTTGAATCGCTCGTGTCAACATGATATACAACTATGCTCCTTCCAACAAGTAACAACTATATGTGGCACACAATTGGATCATGTCTAGACAAACATATTAAAATTCAAGAATTCTATTTGGATCTACATATGCTTACTAGTCAAATCATTCACCAATATATTAGTACATGTGTGATCAACAAAAACCAATAATGTTATCATATCAACTCCCAGCTATAAACTCTATTTTATCAAATACTAAACTTAACATGTAATCTATTAACAACTATATATGGCACACAATTGGATCATGTCTAGAAAAACATACAAAAATTCAAGAAATTTATCTGGATCTACATACGCTTATTGGTCAAATCATTCACCAACATATTAGTACACGTGTAATTAGCAAAACCAATAATGTTCATTATATCAACTCCCAGCTAAAAACTCTATTTTATCAAATACTAAACTTAACATGTAACCTATTAATTTTACTAAAGCATGCATTTCCATGTTCTCATCTCCCCTATAAAACAAATTTCAAAAAACTTTAATGAAATGCAGTTTAGCACATATTGCAAAGCAAATCTTTTGGAATAATAACTTGAAATATAAACAAAGGAGAAGAGTGTGTGTGTATCATATTGGAACACCCATCAAAAGTCGAGGTTCATAGCAAAATTCCCTGCTACCACCTGCACCACTCCTCAAAATATCAGGACATTCTGGTGCTTCCTTCCAAGCGTCCACACGCAACCGCAACCCATCCTCATCCGTCATGGATAGATCCAGCACCACCACTCTTTGTCCAACATCGTTGCGAAAATAGATGAAATTGCCTCCCCCCGAGCTGTATCGATCTAAGTTACCATAACGGCTAGGTGCTCTCACCACAAGGAGTAACGGATCTGGCATTACGCCAAGCCTAAGCCATCCCGGCGCTGGGTGAGGATTGAATTTCCAAACCTTGACACTCGTTGCTATTAGGTCTTCTCGAGTTGTTCCCACCAGGATGAGATTATTGTTGCAATTCAATAACACAGCTGCTCCTGGAAAGCAGAAAACTTCTGGCATTGGATGTAGATCTGAGAAATATTGCCGAGATTTCAGATCAAATTGGTGCAAAAAAAGCTGGTATCCTACAGCTGTTTCGCGTTGCGCTAGGACAAGGCTTGTTTTATAGAAGATACTGTACAAAATATCGTTGCAAATGGCGGTGCCGCCTTGCATCTCCCAGCCCGGGGGCATTCCGCAAGCAGTCCGCAGGATCGTTTTCCAGCGCATATGGGTTTGGTCATATGAATCAACAAACACATGATTAGAATTTTCTGCAATACTGGTCATGCATCTCGTTAGGATTACTTTGTATTCGCACGTTGCTGGATTAATCATCCAAATACTGACGGAGAAATTGAGTCTGAAAGTCCCCGTGAGGGTGTATCCTTCGTCGGCGGGTTGAGCTATATAACTTTGTGTAGACGGATCAAGTGTTTTGCGCTCGAACTTCGGTAGAGTTCTAAATCTTTGGGTATACGGATCAAACAGTTCCAGCTCGTACGTCGCATAATCCAGAACTTGCGAATACCTTGTTACACACACCAATCCATCTGCGGAGGCAATTTTGTGCCACATTATACAGTTCTGCTGATCCCTTGAACGCATAAGAGGAAGCGGAAATTTATACCACCTGTTGCTGATAGGATCGTAAGCCCATGGGACACCAATGTCCCCATTCGAGTAGAGCCTTTTAGCTAATATATACCAAGGACGAGGGGGCTGAAATGGGTCGTATGCCACTGGTACTAACCGTGCTGTAGTTGCAAGGATCCGGTTTAAGCGACGGCAAGCGTAATTAGCGATGAACGTTCCTCCCTTACGAAGGGGCATAGTCGAGATTACTTGCATGAACGCATCATCTGACATCTTCTTTAACAAAAATAGGGGCAGATCTCTCTCATCAATATCCTCACTATTATCATCCTGCTCATTCTGGTTCACCACTAGTCTGGGTGGCACACATCTGGGTAGACTGAACAAGTGACAATTAGGTTCCATATCGGTGTCAGCCATGCGCGCTCTTTCTCTCCTTTTCTCTCTCTCTCTCTATTGCGCCCTCTCTCTCGCTGTGCCCTCTATCTCTGTCCTGCGCGCTCCCTCTCTGTCTGCTCTCCCGTCTCTCTCTCTCTCTCTTTCTATCTCCCGCTCGCTCGCTAAATAGCTCTCTCTCTACCACACACACACACACAAACAATGATCGATTCTCCTATACATTATAAGTAATGGCCGTTCCCTTATAGATTATACTAATGGCCGTTCGTCTGATTTTAAGGCCCGTTTGTCTGATTTTATTTAGGGCAAAATAATATAGGGCCTGTCATCTTTTTCTATTTTTAAATTGATACATATTTTTCTATTTTATCTTTCTCTCTCTCTCTCACTCTTTTGCGTCCTCTCTCTCGCTCTGCCCTCTGTCTCTGTCCTGCACGCGCGTTCTCTCTCTCTCTCTCTCACACACACACACATACAATGATTGATTCCCTATACATTATAAGTAAAGGCCGTACCCCTATACATTATAGTAATGTTTGTTCGCCTGATTTTAAGACCCTTTTAAGCCTTATATTATTTTGCATAATATAGGGCAAAATAATATAGGGCCCTGTCATATTTTTCTATTTTAAGATTGATAATTGGGTGCGCGACAGCTCGTGTAGAGACTTTTGCCTGGTGCAACAGCCCGCCCGTGGAGAGAAAGAGCGAAGACTCAGGAGAGAGGGTGCGACAACGCATGGAGAGAATGCTGCCTGGGTGTTGATGCGCCAACACGTGGAGAGAGAGAGTGGAGAGAGAGGAGAGAGAGAGAGAGAGATACAAGGGGAGAGGAGAGCGTGCGGAGGGAGGGAGAGCAGGAGAGGATAGAGAGAGGGGAGAGAGAGAGCGTGGAGATTAGAGAGAGCGTGCCTAGGGAGGCAAGGCAGGGAGGTGGGAGCAGAGAGGAGAGAGGAGGGAGGAGAGAGGAGGGAGCGGAGGGAGGGAGGAGAGAGGAAAGCGTGGCTGAGGGAGGAGAGAGCTAAGAGACAGGTTAAAAGAGAGTCACCGCAGAGAAGATACAGCACGGAGGGGACGAAGAGAAAAATCACGAGAGTCCAAAAAAATCAGGCGAACTGCCATTACGTAAGGTAATGGTCCATTGGTCGGACCATTACCACAAATAATCCGGTCTCCGGACAGCTCGTGGCCTCCGCCACTTTCTGTCAGGTCCCGGATTATTTATGTTAATGGCCCTCCCAATGGCCATTACCTACTACGTAATTGACTTTCGTTGGATTTTGATCACACGTTCTCTCTCTCTCTCTCTCTCACACACACATACAATGATTGATTCCCCTATACATTATAAGTAACGGCCGTGCCCCTATATATTATAGTAATGGTCGTTCGCCTGATTTTAAGACCCTTTTGAGCCTTATATTATTTTGCATAGTATAGGGCAAAATAATATAGGGCCATGTCATCTTTTTCTTTTTTTAGATTGATATACTCCCTGGGTGCGCGACAGCTCGTGTAGAGACTTCTGCCTGGTGCAACAGCCCGCCCGTGGAGAGAAAGAGTGAAAACTCAGGAGAGAGGGTGCGACAGCGCGTGGAGAGAATGTTGCCTAGGTGTTGAGTGAGACAGCACGTGGAGAGAGAGAGAGTGGAGAGAGAGTAGAGAGTGAGAGAGAGATACAACGCAAAGTAGATTGAGAGTGCGACAGCCCTTAGAGAGAGAGGAGAGAGAGGAGAGAAGGGAGAGGAGAGCATGCGGAGGGAGGGAGAGCGGGGAGAGGTTATAGAGAGGGGAGAGAGAGAGCGTGCCTAGGGAGGCAAGGTAGGGAGGTGAGAGCAGAGAGGATTGAGGAGGGAGGAAAGAGGAGAGAGTGGAAGGAGGGAGGAGAGAGGAGAGCATGGCTGAGGGAGGAGAGAGCGGAGAGAGAGGTTAAGAGAGAGTCACCGCAGAGAGGATAGAGCACGAAGGGGACGGAGAGAAAAATCACGAGAGTCCAAAAAAATCAGGCGAACTGCCATTACGTAAGGTAGTGGTCCATTCGTCGTGGCCGCGGACAGCTCCTGGCCTCCACCACTTGCTGCCGGGTCCCGGATTATTTATGGTAATGGCCATTGCCTACTACGTAATTGACTTTTGCTGGATTTTAATCACTTTTTGGATCGCATATTATTTTGCATAATATAGAGCCCAATTTTTTTCCCAATTTTGGGTCGTGAGCATGTGAGAGAGAGAACCAAAGCTTTGCTGCACGCGGCGCAAGTGCGTGTGAGAGCGAGAGAGAGAGAGTGTGTGGCCTCTGCCACTCGCTGCCCGAGTCCCAGATTATTTATGGTACTGGCCCTCCCAATGGCCATTACCTACTAGGTAATTCACATTCATTCGATTTTAACCCATTTTTGGGCCCTATATTATTTTGCATAATATAGGGCTCCAAAGTGAACTTTTTCTGTTTTTAATTAAAATCTCTGCCTGGGTGCGTGCCAGATACAGCGAGCATGTGGAGAGAGAGAGAGAGAGAGAGAGAGAGAGAGAGAGAGAGAGAGAGAGAGAGAGAGAGAGAGAGAGGCCGATGCGGAGACGATAATGTTTTTGTTGCTCTGCAAATTAAGTTATAGAATGGATCATGCAATTACAATTTAGTGAAAGAGTATGATAGTGTGAAAAATAGTTACTTGATTGTGTATGATGATGGCGATGAAGAGTGGTTGGACATTCGAACAGAACGCTACAGGCTTCAGATGAGGCCTAGAGAAATGCTAGGTAGACTGCAAGCATCTAGTAGCACAAGAAAAGCCTATGCGGCTAGGGCATAATGTGGTGACGGACAAATAGGAAAAGAGGAAGATGAGTGAACTTAGAATAGAAGCACAGAAAGATTGTGTAGAAACAGACGATGATCAACTCTTGATCATTGGAATGTTTTTGAAGGATTGAAATCTGGGGCAGGCTTTTGATCATGCGAATGATGAGGCTTTCAGGCCTCTCAGCTTCTGAATGATCAGAAGGGTTGCAGTGGATCCTTTCTTGACTGCCCCTGTGAGTGGAATCTTGATAGGAATGGAAATCGTAGCTATGGCTTTTAAAATTCTTGCAAGGTAACTAGTGTTTATGCAAGAAAAAGACATTCTATCAGGAATGATAAACTCCATGCCTTAACATGTCTTTTGGGAAACAAAACAATGATCTGCCAGCTTTTGAAAATTAGGCAGTTAGTCTGGCTACAACATCTACCAGTTTGCTAACTGAAAGTGAATGCTCCATCCAGGACTTGGAAGCTGGAGATGGTTTGACCAGCAATGAGCATGGACGCTATTTCTTCAAACATTGTCTACAACGAAATTCCAGGCTATGTTGAAGCACCTATTACGTGATTCCTCTGCAAGATCTTCCCGATCCATCATTCCTTATGTTAGCCACATAGAGAGAGAGAGAGAGAGAGAGAGAGAGAGAGATTTTGCTCTTTGTTGCACACATGAGAGATAGAGAGAGACAATGAGATATTCACTGGAGAGAGAGAGAGAGAGAGAGAGAGAGAGAGAGATAGAGAGAGAGAGAGAGAGAGAGAGAGAGAGTTTTTGCTGTGAATTACACGCACAAGACATTGTTGTTTGGCAACAATATTGCTCTAACAAAGGATACGAAGATGATGTTATCCCAAGAGTTCGAGATGATAGATCTTAGAGAAGCACACAAGTGGACCCAAAATGGTAGCACTTAGCTCTCTTGCATTGAGGATAGAAATTACATAGAGTTCCTTTTCCACACTTACTTATGGGACAAGGCATTCCAAGTCTCAATATAGGATGCAAGTTCTTGTATTGGAATCTTGACATTGACTTTTGCATGCTTTTTTAAGTCTAAGTTTATACCTCGAGACTTGCAAAAAATGGTTCCTTGCCGCCTAGTGACTAATGGCACCACAAGTTGGACTTATGCACGCAAGGTGACATAGTTGGGGCCTAATGCAACTTGTCTACTGACGGCTCTTCAAGATGGGCTTATACTCACAAGATGCCATGCTTGGGCCAATAAATATGTAAAATCTTGTTCAAATCTCAACCGGAGCCAAAGTGCCCTTTCAAACCTCAACCGGAGCTGAAGCAATCTTTCAAAACTCAACCGGAGCGAAACGATCTTTCAAATCTCAGCCAAAACCCATTGCTCAAATCTCGACCGAGGAGATTCTGGGTCCAATATCGACCGACGAGATTTTATCAAATCTCAATCGAAGAGTTTTGGGTCCAATCTTGACCAGAGGGTCTAGGTCCAATCTCGACCGAAGGGATTCCTCACAATCTCAACCAAACCAGATCCACGCTAGACCACAAAACTTTTCAACGACGATAAGAACTGACGAGCACGACATACATCAGATCCACAAGTTGCACCACTGTAAACGAAAGCAAGTACACGAGCCTGCATCTGCATTGGGCCGTAACAACCGCATTACAACCATAGGGTCGACTCTTGCACCGTAGCGACCTCAAACAGATCGTATTCAACTGCCACTCCCATGAACAATCCCACCCGCAAACACACCGTATTCAACTGCCACTCCCGTGAACCGTCCCACCCACATCAAATGCAACCAGCTCTCAATCCAACCGAATCCACTTTTCAACCATCACACAAGCATCACCACCGCAACAGGTCACATTCCCACTGCATTCGACAGTAAACACCCGCACACCACCTGCCTACACCCTTGAACCGTGGAGACCACAACAGATCACAACACACTACACTAAATCACAATCAACCACAACATCCACATTCAATGACACACCATCTCTATTTGCCTTTGAACCACACATACGACATTCCACTACAAACCGATCGCACCCCGACTGCACTTTTAGCGCCCGCATTCAACCACCAACAACCGCATTCCAACTGCACAACCGTAACCCGTAGAGACCGTATTCCACCGTAACAACTGCATTCTGAACAACGAATCCCACGAGTTAAGTTACCAAAGAGTCCAAGAGGGCTAATTTCACATTCCTAAGGTACTCTAGAGTTGTTCTGGATCGTCACTTGATAGATAGTCCTTTTGTCAAGCTCAGTAACATCAAAATAACAAAAGACGAGAAAGTATGTGACTACATTGAACGATTTAAAAGATTAAAAAGTCAGGTACAAGAGCAACCCACTGAGTCTATGCTCATAATTTGGTTCCTTGTTGGACTCCCATGATGGATACGACGTGAACTTTGTTCCAATGATGAATACACATCATTGAAACAAGCCATGTCTGATGCCATTCGGGAAGAAGATGAGGGTTCAGATGTAGATGCGCCATGTGAACGGCGAGCACATCGCGCTATCCAAGAAGCTCGACCAAATTTTGAAACACGAGAACAGCTCTGGAAAACATAGATGGAGTTGCTTAACCAGCAACGCCAACAACAGATGGAGAAACTCACGAAAGAGTTTCAAAACACTCTTAAGTCTATCCAGAGTTTGATGCCAGGTCAGCTACCCACTGGCCAAATCCACCATAGATGAGAGAACACATGGTGCCCTCACTGTCGAGGTGCACACACTGGCAATGAGTGCCCTTCATACCAACTGGTCCCAGATACTTCATTGATCAAATGTGACATCTGCGACTTTATGGGACATACATTACTTTATTGCCATTATAACCTGAGGAATCAGCCTCACAACCAATCGAGGGGACATTATCAACCTCCTCGACAACCGTTTGTTTCATAAAACCAACACATGCATACCAACCATGAAACAACCAAGTCCACATACAAGAGTTGCCCAGACAACCTAGACATGAACCTCAACCACAGGTGGTGCAGTGGTGCTCTTGGGTAGCTCTGGCCGAGCATATTGGGGATTCGTCAGAATCAGCCAACACCTAGCAATGAGTGGCGGATGCCACGAGTTGTGCAAGGACGGGATGGTCCAACCAATGAACCGTAATTGATGGTCGACCAATTTTTTTAGGTGTTGTGTACCTCTTCTGCTCCCATTCTTTGTCTCACGCTGAGCACACCTCTCGTGCATGGTCTCTCTCTCTCTCTCCCTCTCTCTCTCTCTCGAGCGCAGAAGAGAGCTCTCACTCTGTCTCGTGCGTGCAATTCACAGCAAAAATTCTCTGTCTCTCTCTCTCTCACTCTCTCTCTCTCTCTCTCTCTCTCTCTCTCTCTCTCTCTCTCTCTCTCTCTCTCTCTCTCTCTCTCTCTCTCTCTCTCTCTCTCTCTGTAAAGTCATGACTACATGATTCTAGTCTAAGCATAACAATCAAAGTAACAACACAAGGGAACGGGTGGTGGATAGACTAACCCAACTAAACCTAGATGGTACGGATCTAGCCCCCAAGCTATGGATCAATCAGAATCATAGAAAGAGGAATTACACTTGCAGCATGTAGCTACCAATACCAGAATCAAGCTTATACTAGTGAGAGCCCAATAGGTATACTTCTACCCTCCAAGGCCCATGCACCACTAGTAGTGCACTGTGACACCTCATTGGACACCTCTGCAGCCCATTTGGGCCAGTCATCCAGTTCACTAATGACTCACTGATAGACCCATACCAGCTCCACCACCAAGTGTTTAGGCCTACAACCATTAATTATGAGCATGTACACATAAGGGCCCCAATTCCCTTATAGTCACAATTAGCTTATGACTTGTTGGTCTATCGGTCCCTAGAGTGGACACGCTAACCGAGACCAGTCATGGGCATGACATTCTTCCCCCCTTATTCAAGTTTTGTCCTCAGAACTTATAAGTGGGAATGTTCCTCCTTCACGAAATCCATGGAAATACTATCCCATCTCTTATTTAGGATATCCAATGGATGCAACGATCTACTAGCCTTATGGCTTTCAGCTTTATTCAACTGGCATTGGTCACACTTGGCCACATAAGATTCTACAAAGGGCTTAGTTTTGGCCAATAGAAGTCCCTTTGTACCAAATCTAATGTACGATGTATGTCAGGATGTCTTGCGCATGGTGAGTCATGACATTCAACATTGTATCAATTAATTTTGAACTTTGGCAAAATCCAATTTCAAAAATGGACTTGAGAATTTCGAGATTTATAAAAATTCGATAATTTAGCAGTATGTGAACCACGTTTGAATTGGGTATGACATGATTGTGTTCTGTAAATCCATGCATACACAAATATCATAAAACTTCTCATAAACATATCATATGTCAAAAACCTTTTCAAATCAATTAAAAAGTATATAACATTCATCAAAAAATGACACATTAATAGTATATTGATAGTCACAATAGTGCGACCGATGGTGTTCATGAGCTCTGCCACACAATATGACAATCTATATAAGCACACAAACCAACTTGGAGCACAAAAGGATTCAATAATGCTCCTAACACCTCGCCAATGCTTTGCTTTCTTTTTGTGATCTGGCTTACATGACACAAAATGTTTTGCCGAATTTTCATTATCTCCGAAACACAATCTCAAGAGTTTAAATTTGCTTTGCATGCATTTATTGACATCATCCGGGGACTCAGCATTGTAAAGAACAAATAGAACAGGTTGCAAGTTCGGAATAATTATATTATTCTCTTTCAATGGAGTTGCCAGCTCGTAGTAACCCTCAAAAACATAACAACGTACATCATGCATTGCTTTGATGCTTGATTTGATACCCTCTTTCCTGTTGTGATCCAGAAAGAAAACAATCGCACAGACTTTGTGTTGTGGTGTGAGAGTTGTCAAACAATGGCAGACCATTGGTTCTGGTGCCCAGCCTCGACCTAAATCACAGGTACTATATAAGTATTTGTTTAAGACTTAGGATTATACACATATAAATTAGCTTGTAACATTAAGCTAATCATTTTTGTAATTGTAAAATGAAATTCGTATCAACAAAGGTACAATGAAAAGATATATTGCGAGTGCGAACAATGCAAAGGATTGAAAATTCGAGAAAGATGAATAGTGGCGCAACATTTGTGGAAGTTTGGAAAGCACATTGAGGAGCCCAATGTGGATTTGGAGGTACATTTTGACTATTTAGTACTGTTCTTATCATACACATATTTATAATTTTTTTGAAAAATATAAAACTAATGCTTGTGTAATGTTTCACCCTTGCAGAATAATACATTGGTGTCAATGTCTTATAATACGCCGATTGACAATCTTATCAACAAGATAAGAAATATCGATTTTGGATCATCTTTGGCATTAGATGAAGATCTTGTTGACGATCATAATGATGTCACTAGTCACTACACACCTGATGATGTGGAAGTTATGCATCTTTCCATTTCGCACATCACTCACTCCACCACACCTCACATAGATCTTTCCATGGAATCTATTCATATAACATCTATGAGCATCATGATGTGGAAGAACGCACTGAACATGATAGTGAATCATTTATTAGTGCCGAGGAAAAAAAATTGAGAGAAGAATCAAACACACCATTATATCCTGGAGCAAAGACATCTTGTTTGGCCGCTTCGTTGCTTATATTAAACCTCCAAGCAAAAAATAAATGGAGTGATACAAGTGTTACATCCTTATTTGGGTAAATAAGATTGAGATTTTTTTAAAGAATTTAATAGATGTGTTGTTCAAATCAAATGTTTTAGTTGGGTTAATGATCTTTTATTTTATATTATGAAAATTAATTTCATTATGTACAAGTTATTGCACAAACTACTCCCAGAAGGAAACACTATGTTGGAGACAAGAGGTGAGGCATGAAAAATGTTGAGTGCATTGGGAATGCACTATACATTGCATCATGCTTGTCCAAAAGATTGCATCTTATATCGTGGTGAGTATCGAGGGTTAAAACTTGTCCTATATGCAATACTCCTCGATATCGAGATGACTTACAAGGGACCACTATCCCATGCAAGGTGTTACGACACTTTCCAATAATCCCATGATTGCAACGATGGTTTCGTTGCAAGTCTCTTGCAGAACTTGTGAATTGGCATGCTAGTCATCGTTCTTTGGATGAGATCATGAGAGTACCCTCAGACTCTCCTGCATGGAAACACATTGACAAAGAATATCCATGTTTCGCAAGTGAAACAAGAAATATAAGATTTGCAACAGACGGGGTTAACCCCTTTGGAAAAATGTCAAGCACGTGGTCTACTTGGCCACTGGTGTTGGTCAACTATAACATTCCACCTTGGCTAAGCATTAAAAAAGGACATATCATGCTAGCAATTCTAATTCCTGGAAAACATAACGTAAAAAATATGGATATCTACTTTATTGAAGAACTGGAACTACTATGGAAGGGAGTCCAAGCATATGACATCTCACATCCACTTCAAGACAAAACATTTTTGTTGCGTGCGATTTTAATGTGGACTATGCATGACTATCCAGGATTGGACGATTGTTCAGGTGACTATAAAATGAAATCACTTGTAATGTTTGTATATTTATTTTTTATGCATGCAATATTTATTCTTTATAAGGATTCTATTTATAACACGAATTGGATTTGATTCTTTTAGGTTTTACAACTTCTGGATATCACGCGTGTCTCATTTGTGGACCAAATATTGATGCTCGCCATCACGTCATTTAAACAAAGTTGTGTATGAAAATCATCGCACGTACTTGCATGATGAAAATCATCCATTCAGAAATGCTCATAGAAGAGGCTTTGGAGGAAGATCAGAGACAAGAATGCCTCCAAAGAGAATGTTCGTGGTAGATTGGCACAAACTTTGGATTGAATCCGAGACTAAGTCAATCGATGGTATGAAAAGACTATCCATCTTTCATTGTTTACCATATTGGAATAACCTTTTGATCACTTGCTTGATCCTATGCACATATTCAAAAATGTGGGTGAATCAATATGGAAACACTTGGTGGGCACCAAAGACAATATTTTTGCCAGGCATGATCTACAAGAATCAAAAACAAAAAAAGAGTATTGGCCAAAATTATGTACTGATGGATGTACCTATAGTATTCCAAGAGCCCCTTAAATTCTTACGAAAGAAAAGTATAAGTACGTACGGTCAGTCATTTGCGAGATGAGAACACCCAACAAGTTTTGCTCATTCACTACAAACATCATTCACAGCTGAAGGAAAACTCCATGGTCTAAAATCTCATGATTCTGAAGATGGTCGAGTACATATTTCCAACGTGCATTCGTGGTTGTCTCACTGATCAACTTTGTGATGCCATTTACAAATTAGCATCCATTGTCAGGTACTTAATTTTTTTTGTTTACATCGATATCTTATGAAATTGCGTGTTTTTTTTCTAATACAAGTTTGATAAAATAATATGAATGTACTAAAATCTAGTTATACTACAAACATGATGTAGATGGATGTGTGGCAAGAGATTCGTGAGATAGACGTGCAAACAAAACAAGAAGATATGGTGGAGGCTGTATGTATGCTTGAGAGGGATTTTCCAACTTCTATCCTAGACATACAGGTGCATCTGCTTGTGCACCTGGTCCAAGAAGTTGGTATTATTGGTCCTGTGGACTCAAGGTATAATACACTTGAATTTGATTTTAGTGGTTTCAATAAATGTAGTATAATTCTTTCAAAATATAAATAACAGAATGTTCTCATTGATGTGTTAAAGTTTTATGTTGGTGGATGTTTTTCTTGGAGAGATTCATGAAAGTGTTGAAAGATTTTGTGCGTTAGAAGGCAAGGCCAGAGGGAAGCATGTCAGAGGGATGGTTAGTGCAAGAATCTCTATTTTATGTTACCGAAGTTTTGTTTCAAATAGATCTATCTGCTCCACGACACTGGCATGATGAGGAAAGCAATGAGGTGAAGGTGAAAAACCTCAAGGTATGGGTACTCTTAAATAAATGACACCTATTTTGAGAGAAAAAATTTCAACCTTCATGCTATATAATTTAGGAGTAATGGATAAATGGTTGGAATTATATGAAGAAAAAAAAAGAGAGTATTGACTAGAAATCGACACCGACGCAATAGGCGTAGAGGTCGAGCTACACCTTCACATGATCTTGAGCCATTGCCCAACCAATGCACTATAGACCGGATGGTTGATACACTCCAACAAGTAAGATCAAAGGGACAATTCATATCTGACACAGAATGGGAATTTGCAAGAGGATGTCATTGGAAGGTTTGTCTATAACTCTATTTTTTTTAAGTGAACAATTCTAATTTGTACGATGATTGACTATAGTGCAATGTGGGCATATGGTCGTCATCATCGCATTGAATCAATTGATATGAAACGACGAACTTAT
This sequence comes from Diphasiastrum complanatum, assembly GCA_029204225.1. NCBI lineage: Eukaryota > Viridiplantae > Streptophyta > Lycopodiopsida > Lycopodiales > Lycopodiaceae > Diphasiastrum > Diphasiastrum complanatum. Next base: position 60,343,516 of record CM055095.1, on the reverse strand, counting down.
GATTGTGGTGTCATGGCTTACTTCCATCAAGAAAGTCGGAGTAGTGCTCGAGATCAAAGTCCAATTTATGGAGAGCTTGAGTATGCAGGAACCATACAAGCCATATATGAGGTGTGTTTTGGTGAAATGGGTATATTTGTTGTTTGACGTGAAATGGTTCAAAATCAACTATAGAGTGTCAAATGCAACTGTAAAAAAAGATCGTAGTGGATTTTTTGCTATCGATTCAACCAAGACATTAAGCATGGACTTTTCAGACACATTGGTGTTGCCTCGTCATTGTGAATAGGTGTGTATGAATTTCACATTTTTTCTTTTTGTCAATTGTGATCAATGTTATATTAGTCATCTACACTACTTTTTCATTACATCTATCTATTGTGAATTAAAATGTGAGCATAACAAATATCTAATCCTAACATAGCTAAATGTGCAGGTATTTTTTCAACCAGATCGATTAAACAAAGATTGGTGGTATGTTGTTCAAATTAAGCCATGCTCAAGACATGTATTCGAAAATGCATATGTTGAAAATGAAATGGAAGATTTGAAGTTCAGATGTTTGAGGTATATGCCGAACGCCATGTGCAATCGTATCCTAAAGAAGCTTGTAAATGGAGAATTGTATTTTGGAAGAAAAAATAGAGAAAAATACATTGATGAAGGAGTTCTTCTTATGATTCGTGAGATGGTTGCACAAAGTGTTGTACAGAATTTGCACTACAGAAGAAGACTTGCCTTCAGATGTGGACTACAATAAAGAGAGCATGACACAACTCTCATAAATCATCGACCCGACTTTTTGTCGGAATTGGGTTAGAGCACACTATGGAAAAGGCAAAGGTATAACTTCAAAATTGATTGGTGTTATACCTATTCCCTTGAGAGTAGCTGCAGAAAATATTAAACAAAAATATCTTGTCGTCCACAATACTAAGCACGAAACTGGGACCTCTAGTAGCACCAAATGGAGGTTCTTCTACAAAGTAAAAACTTCAAAAAATGAGGAGGCCATCTGTTGTGGAGTTGAAGACTCAAGTTTCATGACACTTCCTTCTTCGTTGTGGGAGCATCCCACATTGTATATATTTGATAACTTTGAGTCTTTAGACTTCAATTACATTTTGTCAATGGTCTGCCATTGTTTGACAACTCTCACGCCAAAACACAATGTCTGTGTGATTGTTCTCTTTCTGGATCACAACAGGAAAGAGGGTATCAAATCAAGCATCAAAGCAATGCATGATGTATGTTGTTCTGTTTTTGAGGGTTACTACGAGCTGACACCTCCATTGAAAGAGAATAATATAACTATTCCAAACTTGCAGCCTGTTTTGTTTGTTCTTTACAATGGTGAGTCCCCGAATGATGTCAGCTAGTGTGTGCAAGACAAATTTAAACTCTTGAGATTGTGTCTCGGAGATAGTGAAAAATCGGCAAAACATTTTGTGTCATGTAAGCCAATCACAAAAAGAAAGCAAAGCATTGGCGAGGTGTTAGCAGCATTATCGAATCCTTTTGTGCTCCAAGTTGGTTTGTGTGCTTATATAGAATGTCATATTGTGTGGCAGAGCTCATGAATAGCATCGGTCGCACTATTGTGACTATCGATATACTATTAATGTGTCATTTTTTGATGAATGTTATATACTTTTTAATTGATTTGAAAAGGTTTTTGACATATGATATGTTTATGAGAAGTTTTATAATATTTGTGTATGCATGTGTTTTACATAACACAATCATGTCATACCCAATTCAAACGTGGTTCACATACTGCTAAATTATCGAATTTTTGTAAATGAACATTGTCTCAAATTCTCAAATCCATTTTTGAAAAAATTGCCAAAGTCCAAAATTAACTGATACAATGTTGAATGTCATGACTCACCATGCGCAGGACATCCCGACATACATCGTACATTAGATTTGGTATGAAGGGACTTTTATTGGCCAAAACTCAAGCCCTTTGTAGAATCTTATGTGGTCAAGTGTGACTAATGCCAGTTGAATAAAGTTGAATGCCATAAGGCCGGAAGATTGTTGCATCCGTTGGATATCCCAAATAAGAGATGGGATAGTATTTCCATGGATTTCGTGAAGGAGGAACTTTCTCACTTTTAAGTTCTGAGGATAGAACTTGAATAAGGGGGGAATAATGTCATGCCCATGACTGGTCTCGGGTAGCGTGTCCACTCTAGGGACCGGTAGACCAACAACTTGTAAGTTAATTGCGACTATAAGGGAATTGGGGCCCTTATGTGTACATGGTCATAATTAATTCTGGTATTGGTAGCTACATGCATTTCTCTTTCCATGATTCTGATTGATCCATAGCTTGGGGGCTAGATCCGTACCATCTAGGTTTGGTTGGGTTGGTTTATCCACCACCCGTTCCCTTGTGTTGTTGCTTTGATTGGTATGCTTAGACTAGAATCATGTAGTGAGGACTTGAGAGAGAGAGAGAGAGAGAGAGAGAGAGAGAGAGAGAGAGAGAGAGAGAGAGAGAGAGAGAGAGAGAGAGAGAATTTTTGCTGTGAATTGCACGCACGAGACAAAGTGAGAGCTCTCTTCTGAGAGAGAGAGAGAGAGAGAGAGAGAGAGAGAGAGAGAGAGAGAGAGAGAGAGAGAGACAAAGAATGAGAGTAGAAGAGATACACAACACCTAAAAGAATCGGTCGACCATCAATTATGTGAGGTAGTGGTTTATTGGTTGGACCGTTACCACAAATAATCCGGTCCCTGCATAGCTCGTGACATCCGCCACTCATTGCCAGGTGTTGGCCGATTCTGACGAATCCCCATGATGCTCGGCCAGTGCTACCCAAGAGCACCACTCACCTTAGACCGATGAGGTCTCTGAAAAGGCGAGACGAATGAAGACTGAGAGCCGAGTATGAGAGCCAAGGAATATTAGTCAATATTGTCAAGTAGAAACTGTGTAAGCCTCATGGTGAATCTCGGAAGATGGAATAGCCATGTAGGTTCTAGGCAAAGTAATAAATGCAAGTAGACCCCTCTTAAAGAAATTAGAGTGAGCCACCTTTTGATGGTGACCTCTAATGGAGAGCATTATTCCACTTGTAATTTGTGTAATGTGGAAATGCCACTAGGATGCCACCTAAGGAGCTCTCTTGCATATTTAAGAGACTCCCTCTTCGTGAATAGGAGCTTTTTGTGAAATGTACCTACTCTAGGCTGAAATGAGAAGAGCCTCCACGAGTTTTGGTGCATCCATTGAGCTCCTTGATCATGCTTGTTTCTTGAGTGAATGCATTCATGATGTTGTCCTTCCCTCCTTTGTGTGTGGTTGTGGTTTCTAGAGTGGATTAGATTTCCTGCTTTTCTAGAGTGGATTAGATTTCATTTCTTGTTTGTGGATTAACATAGGAATCAGCATTCAAGTAAACTAGATAGGCTGGGTTTGTGGTGTAGTTCTTGTATATCTCCTTACAACCTTGTTCTTGATGTTCTTGAGATGTCCAAGAATCAGAAGACTGGTTGGTTTCTTGAATCTTGGACTTCTTGTTTTATGGATTTATGCAAGTATAGTAGTGTTTAGGATCTGATTTTAGTTTGTTTTCGTAGCATTAGAGTAGGATTTCAGTCATTGTTCAACAGTTTTGCATGCTGATCTAATGGTTGAACATTTTGGCATGCATGCTTGATTGAATGTGGTCGTTTATGCACGTGCTTCAATGCAAGAGTGACGAACCTGAGTGTCCTCTGACAGGCAGGACAATACTACAATGTTAAACAGTCCATTCTGTCTGGTTTGGGCATTGAAATAACAAGAACACATCTAATGAATGCCCACGAAGCCTGATAACAGGCAGAACCAACCTCGAAACTGTTCTAGAACAAGAAGAAAGAACTAGAACAAGAACACAAGAAAGAAACAAAAAAGTTAATAGATTCTGAAATAGAGAATCAGTAAACACCGGGTCCCAGATTATTTATGGTAACGGCCCTTCCAATGGCCATTATCTAATACGTAATTATTGTTCGTTTGACTTTAACCCATTCTTGGTCCCTATATTATTTGACATAATATAGGGCCCCGAAGTGAATTTTTTCTGTTCTTAATTAAAATCTTTGCCTGGGTGCATGCCGAGATATAGCGTGTGTGCAGAGAGAGAGAGAGAGAGAGAGAGAGAGAGAGAGAGAGAGAGAGAGAGAGAGAGAGAGAGAGAGAGAGAGAGAGAGAGAGAGAGAGAGAGAGAGAGAGAGAGAGAGAGAGAGAGAGAGAGAGGAGGATGATGATTTTGTTGGCCTGCAAATCAAGTTACAGAATGGATCATGCAATTACAGTTTAGTGAAAGAGTATGATAGTATGAAGAATAGTCACTTGATTGTGTATGATGATGGCGATGAAGAATGGTAGACACCAAGCATCTAGTAGCACGTGAAAGCGGCTTGGGCATAATGCGGAGCAGACAAATAAGAAAAGAGGAAGATGATCAAATAATAATAGATTGTCCAAAAATAGATGATGATCAAATCTTCATGATTGGAATGTATTTGGAGGATTGATATCTTGGGCAGGGTTCCGATTATGCGAATGATGAACTCTCTTAGCTTTGGAATGATTAGAAGTTATGCAATGGATCCTTTCTTGACTGCCCCTATGAGTGGAATCTTAATAGGAATGGAAATCATAGCTATGGCTTTTAAACTTCTTGAAAGGTAACAAGCGTTTATGCAAGAAGAAGGCATTCTATCAGGAATGGTAAACTGCATGGCCTTAATATGTCTTCTGGGAAACAAAACAATGATCTGCCGGCTTTTGAAAATTAGGCAGTTTGTTTGCCTACATCTACTAGTTTGCTAACTCAAAGTGAATGATTCATTCAAAACTTGGAAGCTGGAGATGGTTTGACCAGCAATGAAAGCGTGGACGCTATTTCTTGAAACATTGTTTATAGCAAAATTCTAGGCTATGTTGAAGCAGGTATTACAATTCATGTAGTCGGGCCTGATTCAGAGACATGGGATGATGATATGAAAAATGATTTGATATCTCATTTCTCCTGTTGATTTCATTGCAAGATCTTCTTGATCCGTCATCCCTTGTGTTTGCCACATAGAGAGAGAGTGTGTTGGAGGGTTTGTGGATCCCAAGGCAACCCTAACCCTAGATAATAAGTGAGAGGGATTTGGCACCCTACGTGTGTAAGTCCAACCCAATGATCACATAGTTATTTGATTAATTAGAATGTTAATAAAAGGATTTTAGGCCTTTTTGCGAGACTTTTAATGTTGCAGGGCCTAAATGTCAAGTTAGTGAATAAAGTTCGGTTTCCCTCCAATTTTGATGGTTCCCACACTTTTTTGAATTTGAATAAAAAGAGAGGCAAGACTGGACCAATAGGATTGAAAGGCCAAGGTCCTCCTCGAGAAAGGGAGAGAGAGAAGAGTAGGTTTCTATCATTGTTGTGGATTAAGGGTTAATGGATGTAGTGTTAACGCTTAATGTTAATGGAGGTTAGTGTTAGATCCTCCATTCATGTTGAAATCTGAACTATACTATCGCTCTCATGGGAACGAACCTCCTCATGACAACTAACTCCGTCTCTTTGATGCAAGATTGACTAGATCTTGGATTCAGGTTAGGAAAGGAAAGAAACCCACTACAATTTTGGCGCGTTTGCCGGGGAGCTACGCCAATTTTTCAGTTTGCAGCATGTTTGGCTGATGGCTAGCTTGCATTAGGCATCTTGTCGTGGCATGAGTAGTGTTAAAACTACATTGTAGGGATAGTTTGGGATTGATTTTGCTAGATTTTAAGTGGATTTGCTTGTTTGAAATCTAATCTGATTATTAAACAGGGAAAGCTATTTATATCACTAATCCTAAGATCCATTTGAATCAAAGATATCAGAGAAAATAACAAAAATCGATCAAATCTGTCAAATTTGGTAAAAAAGAAAGCGTCATCAGAGCCCAGAATTTTTTACCCTCTATCAGGAAACCTTCGTTGAGTTGCATACACCTTCGGTTTTGTTTACAAAACCTTTAGTTTGAAGGGCAAAGATTAATTCCCAGCAGATTTCCATAAACATCAGAAAAACCACCAAAAAACACCAAAAATTATCAAAATCCTAAAAAATATAGAAAAAGAACCTTCGCCCAATTCACTGTGCTTAGATGTGATTCAGATCTATCTACTCCCAGGTCGGCGAAGAATAATACCAAAAAGAGAAAGATTTTCAGAGGATCAGTTGTCATATTGTCATATTTTTGCCAAAAAAGTCACTTTTTTGCAAAATTACCAATATTACTCTTGATCCTTCGCCAGAACCTTCGCCGAGTTTTCAGAACATTTTATTTATATAAAAATATTATTTTTGAGTTCGGCAAAGATTTATCTTGATCAGATCACAAAAAATCCTAATTTTTACCCTCGCTAGATCACTCAGAAACCTTCGTCCGGTTGTCCATAGTTTTATCTGTGTCAGATCTTCTATATGAGAAATTGGTGAAGGTTATTTCCCAAGAAATTGCCAGAAAAGTGTTCAGAGAGTTTTTATCCCAAAATAGCACTGTTGAACCTTCGTCGAGCCAACCTTCGCCTAGATAACCTTTGCTAGTCCTATTTTTAGTTTTTGATTTTCTAGATCAAGTCTCTGTCAAAATTTGGATCAGATCTGATATATTCTGAATTGGACTCTGAGAGATTTATCATTTTTGAGAAGTATTGATTGAGCAAATTTTGGGTAGTTTTTCTTCATATAGAATCAAATTCTTGAAAAGTGGAATAGAGCTAGTAGATCTAATCTGAGATAGTTTTTGGAAAAATCTATATCCAATCACATTATCAATTTGATCTAAGTGGCTGCCCTTGGAGCTGCTCCTGGAGGTGCTCCACAAGAGGTCAATCCAATTATTGTTAGAAGAGCACCTCAATTGGATCTACCCAAATATAATGGATTAACAGATCTAGTTTGATTTCTTCAGATCTATGCTGAATCCTGTGAGGTCTATAGTGAGATTTATCCTCGAGATAAACTTAAGTTGTTTCCTATGGCCTTAACAAACGCAGCACAAGATTCGTACTATAACCAAGATGAAACTGAGCGTACAGATTGGGAGGTTGTTAGACGAGCCCTTATCACACGGTTCAAACCGCGGAAGTTTATGAAAGACCCTTTCCTACTTTTAAGTAAAATTAAAATGGGAAAGTGGGAAATGGTTTGAGATTACATCGAAAGGGTGGCTATACAAATGGTGGGATTCATACAAGAGTAATTGTGCACATATGTGAATAATCTCACTATGACCCATTACATAAACACATTTTTATCTGGCAGATTCCTCCAGAACCCACATATGTTACTCACATATCTCACTGAGATCTTGTAACTCAGCTACATAATAATTTCTATTTCTCATGAGTAAATAGCATATCCGGAAAATCTTTGAGACGAATAACATTCACTCTCAACAGTTTTCCAATCCAACTTACCTCTAATTACATAATTTCTTCCATTCAATCAACCCCTCTTTGACCCTAGTACTCAAACTAAGATTAGATTGATCAAATACAAACATCACAAACTTAAATCTTGATCAAACTTACTCCTATTCCAATCAAAATGGAATTAGTAACCTTTGACCTTTCACTGTACTACTTATAGATAATGATTCAAATTTCAAACCTATTCTAGTTCCAGATTGTCCACACAATCCTTAGAGAATTTCTCTTACTCGAAAAGTTCCAATTAGATATCTTATTTTGAATCTATCTGAAATTACTTTCAGACCAAATCTCATTTCTATACCACAGCTGGTTCTCTTCCATTTACTATAATATGCAAACCACAGATTCCCAAATAGAATTTGATTCCACCACTTCACCCCTCCTTTTAAAGAAATTATCAATTTCAATAAAAGTTAACTGGAAAGATGATATATGAAAATATCCAAATCCCATAAAAGTTAGTAATAAATGCTTCCACTAAAAGATTTACTCTATTACAAACATGATTTTTCCTTCAAATATTTTCAACCTGAATGATAGAAACTACCATTCTATCAAAATTTATTTATGCAAAAAGAGGTATTCTAGGTTTAATAAATTAAAACACTTAAACCTTAAAATTTATCTGAATTTCAAGTCTGTTCACACAAGTAGTAACAGTCTTTCGGAAGAATAACTTCATGCTGGAAAGAATCATATAAACCAGTCTGATGTCTTATATTTGAGAAATTACTAAGAAGTAAAGGATTAATCAAGAAAGAGATCTTGTAAATAATGATATACCACATTGGGATCTAGATTAATCCTCAAAATTTTCCAAAATACTCCACATTTGATTGAAGGGTTTTTTTTTTTCCCATATCGCGACTAGGTACTTACACACACAATTGATCATCAGATCATTACAGTCCTAGAATTTCCTTTCCAAAATTATTGATGTCGGATACCGTCAACTTTTCCTTTCAAAAAATGCTATATGTTTCCAAAGCAAAAGGAATAAAGCCTTCTCCGGGAGTGCGATGGGAATAATCTCACTCTTTATCTAGAGCTGCATGAGAAGCAGCGGCACCCTAAGTAGTTGAAGCACGGCGAAGGAGGTTAGGCCGCGAAGGATCAACAACAACAACATCCCCAAGCGTGCGAATCCCCTCGCGCGAAAGAACAAGATCAACTCGATGCCGAGACGATTGTGAATCAGACACAAGCAAGATGTGGGTCTGCTCCAGGACAACATGAAAGCTGCACTCATGTGCAATAGATGCCAATACGTCACGAATGGAATCATGAGTCGCAGTGCGCTCTCCACCAGAAGGGCAACGCATGAGATCAGTGCCAATAGGATCAACAGGGTGACCAAAACAATATTTTGTCAAACCTGCCAGCACTGGATGAGGGAGACACAACCTAACCCGAAGGGCGTTGAGAAACAACTCTGAAGAAAGGCGGAAGTGTGGAACAATACGATGCGCAACAAGCCAAGCACCAGCACCTAGGCCTGCACAAGACAAAAGGCGAGCCCGAGTCTCATCAGAAGGTGAATCACTGAGAAGTTGAGTGAAAGCATGTGAGTGGAAGCGCTCCAAAAGGTATTTCTGAAAATGAGCACGCTGATGGCTAAGCAAAGTCTTAAAGAGAGGCAAAGAAGCTCGCACAGGTGCAGGGATGAGATCCTTGGCCGCACGAAGATGTTGTTGGAAAGGAAGAATGTTTGTTTCCACATGAGCTACTGAATCAAGAAGAATGGGCTTGTTGTCCTGCTGAAACCGAGAGATAAGTGCAGAGGCAACAAGGGCCCAACTTCCCATAAAAGCAGCTGGAGCAATAGAAGTTGTGCAAGAAAGACCAATACCTCCGGACGAAGCGGGAAGAGAGACTTGTCGCTTAACGACCTGATCATTGGGAATACGAAAGGATTCTGAATCCATCAAGCGACCCAGAATATCTGATAAAGTATTATCGAAATCCTGTAGCAAAGCCAAAACATCAAGAGAGGGAGGAACACACCATAGAATATAAGTTGGCCATTGAGCGAAGCATTGAGTGAGAATCCCTAGAGCAACTTGAGCATTGCAAGCTTTGGTAGCAAATCAGCGTGACAAAGATGCGCGCCCAAAGTGTCCCGCAAAGAGGAAGCCACAAAATTCGAGAAACCTATAGGAATACCAAGCGTGCGAATCCCATCAACCGGAGTATTGAAACCTGTAGGCAAAGGGAGCTCAGGAAGGAGGCCCTGAGGACACCAAGCAACGCACTTAGAGGGATTGACAGTGAGGCCCAAAGCCGAAAGTTGCTGAGAGAAATGTAGGAAAGATGGAAAGACGTCATTAGCAGGTCCCAGAATATGCGTGTCATCAACAATAGAGGAAAACAAACAAGAAGAAAAAGCAGTAGAAGAAGCATGCAATGCCCGAAAGTGCACCAAAGCAAAAAGAACACCACCCAAGGGATCACCTTGTCTGATACCATTAGTAGACGAGATAATCGAAACATCACCTGAGCGAGAAGCATGACTGAAATATAGAGGCGCGTCCATGGAATAAAAAGAGCGACCACACGGGATGAGAAGAGCGAGAGGACCATGAGCCGCACGAAGTTCTTGGAAAATGGCCGCTCAGGAAACAGAATTGAAAGCATTTTTAACATCCACTTGAAGAACAACCCAATCTGGATGAAGATCCAAGGTAGCATGCAAAGCATGTATGACTGTCTCGCAACGGCCAGGAGTAGCACAACCAAACTGATGAGGAAATAGGTGGTCATGAAAAACTGTCACGAAGTTGAAAACCAAGAGCCCTAGAAACCATTCTGTATAAAACCTCTCCAACAGCAATGGGACGCACTCCACCGCCAGGCTTATCCAAGGCTATCAAACGAGCAGCACCAAGAATACGAGCAATGGAAAGAGGAATACAGCTACATGCTACGGAAGAGCAAAGTTGAAAGAGCAAACCAAACCCGCTAGCAGAGTCATCAAGAGAAAACAGTCACAAAGATGTTCGAAAACCATACCAGAAGGACCCCCAGTTGACAGATGAGGGCTGCGTAGACAGATGAGGGCTGCCTAAAAAAGCATTAAGGTTCTATTGTGATTTCTTCACCACTCTGCGTTAGGCCATAAGTTAGTAACCCATCTATGAGGGGTTGGCTCAGTTGGTTAGCTTGACATCCAAAATTTCTTTGGTCTCAGGTTCGAGCCTTCCCTTGGAAACCAAGAAGCATAAGTTAGTAACCCGTAGCCCAGCTTGCACACGTGGCATCAGGGTACTGGCAATGAAAGTCATAGACTATTAAAGTTAGGCATGGCAGCTGCCTATTGGTTTGCGTTAGAATCTATCCACTCTCTCTCTCACCTGTGATTTGTATTTTTCTTGCCTCGGGGACGTATGGCTGCGGAGGGATAACTTTGTGTTTATTGGATGATGATGATGAAGAAAACGACGACGAAGAGAAGAAGAAGAAGAAGAAGGAAAAGAGGAGGAGGAGATGGAGCGCGATGATCCACAAAGGAAGCTAACGCTGGCTTGTTCTGACAAGAGAAGCAGCAGCAGCACGAAGATGAGGCCTCTGTTTGTTTTCGTAGCAGCCAGCAGCAGAGCTCCTTGGAAGTGTTACGATCCAGAATCTGGCAATTGGGAGCGCCTGCCGGTCGGCCTGGGCGGCAGCTGCCACCCTCTTGTGCTTTGCCAAAAAAATCAACTGTTCTGCTCTCCTTGATGCCCATCAGCTGTGGGTTTGCAATCCTGTGAGCGGTGAGACGAAGCTGCTCCCTCCCGGCCCTGGCGGATTCTGTTTGAGACCCGCGGATGCGTTTCAGATCTCCAATATGTGTGATGATGCGCCTGATCTGTTTCAGGCTCTCGTCATTGACCGCACCACCAATGGATTCAAGCTCCTTCTGGAAGGATACTACAGCAAAATGGAAATTTATGACTCCCTCACCGATTCTTGGACCAGCACAAGTGTGCAGGTGCCATCTCAGATTGAGTTCAGCATTTCACGCCCTGTTTGCAGAAGAATTCTTTACTGCCTGGTCAAAAATCCAAACAGGCTGGTGAGCTATGATCCCATTCGCAACATTTGGCTGGATCCAGCTGCCTCCATGAGCGCTTACATAAAAAAACCTTACCTGTTTGAGCGTAGAGGTGAACTACTCATGGTAGGAACAATTAGCAAAATGGAGGTAACAGGGACAGAAGAATCAACGCTCTACATATGGAAGTTGATCTTGGAAACCCAAAATTGGGAGGAAGTGGCAAGGATGCCCCCAGCACTACTTCAGGATTTCCAGAAGAGGGAGGATTTGACGGCGATGCACATTGTTGGCCAAGGCGATCTTCTGTATTTTACAAGCTTGTCCAAGGCATCAAACCAATCAATCACTCATTGGTTACACGCACACAGACTTTTGATTTAAGGTTTAAGTTTCTAGAATGAAATGAAATTTTCATTTCTCAAAGTGGCTTCAGAATGCATTTGGCATTGTGGAGAGAGCAAAAAGTAAGAACTTGAAAGAACAAGCAATGTGGAACCTTTGCAACGAACCCTTAATCTAATCCATTACCCTTAAATTTTAATTTCATCTTTATGTCAATTATTGTCTTCTTTAAGGATGCCATGAGTTTACTATGTAGAGGCATCATTGTCTATCATTATCATTGTTCTCTTTTAGCCACTTGTGCTGCTCGTGGAAAGGTATGGTCAACGTATTGCTGCATATTCTTACATAGGATTAAAACCTCTGTTGAGAAATGCATTGTTCAAGAGATATTGACGATTTTGTTGCCAACAAGCAGATGTCTTCACGCATCTCACAAAGATTGACATTGACCATTAATATCTATGGAATCATTGATGTGTACCTTTGGGCGTTGATGGGGTGTTCCAAGCAATCAAGTTATCCTAGGTGTGATATGATCAACATATTTGGTGTAGTAATAAATCATGAGTGTCAATTTGTTGGAGAATTATTGGAGTGTTATTTGTTAATGGATTCAATGATGGGTATTGCAAACATGGAATTCACAAAGGACATATGAGAAGAATATGTTCATAGGAGGATTAAGATCTGTTGCCATATTGTTTTAGTTAGTTTATAACATGTTAGAAATTCATTCCACTATGGGATTTGAAGTGCACCTAATGAAATGTCGTTATTTTGTAAAATTCAACAACCAAAAAGGTCCAATTTGAAAAGGGCTCTCAGAAGTTATAACTTCAAGATTTTGAAAAATGGTTGGTGTATGTTTTATTGATGAAAGTCACAACAACAAAAACCTTATTCCTGGTACTGATTATTCATTGAAAGCTACAAGTTCTATATCATATTATCTAGTTGTTAGTTCTTGAAGCTTTACTTCATATATGGTGTCACTCATCCACGCTTATTACTTCAGACTTGTCTTCAATACCAAATTGGTATTGACCTTGACCTTAACAGCCATCATCATGTTGGAATCTGATGTGTCAGTTTATGTGGACTGATTTTGCGATTCCTGATGAAACCCAGATAGAGTTCGATTCTAACAAACGGTTATTGTTGATAAATCATATCTACAATCCTTCAAAGTGTAGACTGACACTATTGATCCACACGATTGGCCTTCGGGACTTTGCCCTTCGGACCTCAAACTTTGTCCTTTGGTTCCTCATAAGTAAACAATTACTTAATGCAAATGCCTATGAGATCCACACAATCTGAAGTATGTGGTGGAGTAAAGAAATTAAAAGTTCAACCAATATATCTAAATCCTTGACTCACCCAATTGATCAAGAATTACTCTTTATCTTAAGAATCCTCACATTTTCTCATAATCTTCAAATGACCTTTAAGTATCAATTTATGATCCATCAATCATAAACATCCTTATGATTCGTCAATCATAATATACAGGATTCCAAAACCATACTTAATCATTGAAAGATATTGGAGTATATGTACAACATACACTTAGGAAATAAAAGAATCATTCTGAAATCTTTTCCACAAGGATTTCAAGAATATTTTTCCAACCCGATTCTTACCCAGATTATGAGTTCCAAATTCCACCATCAACCAAGTAATTAAAGACCATATTATACACATGACTTTAACAAGATAAACTTTATACAATCACCTAGAACAATATATAGGGATTACAAAGTTCTGCTGAATTCCAACTAAATTTAGTTTACCATTCTTGGATGTAGAATAACTGATTAGACAAATCTTGATTCTACTAACAAAGCGCATAGTTTACTTGACAAAGGATGATAAAGAAATGAACGCAAACTCAAAACATTTCTATTCGTGACCAACTCGAAAAATTCATGAAGGATTCGCAAAATTTCTCTTGCTGTCAACTCGAAAGATTCACAAAACGGTTTCTTGTAGAAGCTCGTGGCTTTCTTGTTGAAGCTCAAAAGATTCGTGAATAGAATCTTGTCGCAAAATATTCTATTTCTTGTTCAAGCCTCAGATGTCATGAACAATTCACGAAATCTTTTGGACTGTTCTTCAAGATATTAGTTTGATTTATTCAAACTTGCATCGTGTTCTTTGTGGAAGAATAACTACTATTTTTCCTACAGTGGTATTAGAGCTTATGGAATTAAAGTTGATACAATGGTATATTCGCATCCCTCTCAGCATTCTTCATACATCCATCAATAAGCCATGATTTGGAGATTATTTAGAATCAAAAGATGTCATCGATCACCAATATTCAAGCTAAGATCACTACAATCTTGGACCCAAAAGGCTCAAACTACTTGATTTGGAAATTAAAAACTTCACTCTTGTTGAAGGGCGAAGGTCTATGGCAATGGGTAGAACCAATTGAGGAAAAGCCAGAAGCTACTCCTGGCAAAGAACTTCGATAATCGAGTTTAAACAATGACAAAGCTATAGCAATTATTGCGTCTTTAGTGCATGACAATATAATGCTAGATCTTGTTCGCTTCTCCGTGGAAATTTTCCAATGCTTTGATCTTCTCATCAAATTGCAACAACAACTTTTCCATCTGTTTCTGCTGGGTCTTCCCGAGTTTCTCTAATTCATTGAGCATCATTTCTGTAGTAGCATTGGCATTCATTGATGCAATAGTGGTGGATGTCGTAGTAGTCTGCCCTACTGTATAAGGCTCATCATCTGAATCTTCATCCTCCTCCCGAATTGCATTGTCCATAGCATTTTGCAAAAGTGCGTACTCATTATGGCGTTTCATCTCACGTCTGATCCGTTTAGGTAGACCTGGCAAAAACCACATAATCATGGCATTTTCATTAATCAGCTCAGGTTCACATTTAGATCTAAGACGTTTCACCCTTTCGATGTAATCTCGGACCATTCCCCGCTTTCCCATTTTAATTTTACTTAAAAGTAGGAAAGGGTATTTCATAAACTTCCGCGGTTTGAACCATGTGATAAGGGCTCGTTTAACAACCTCCCAATCTGTACGCCCAGTTTCATCTTGGTTATAGTACCAATCTTGTGTTGTGCCTGTTAAGGCCATAGGAAGGGGAATAGAATGTGAATGAAATGATTCCTCCATGCTTTATACCGAGACTGATGAAAAAAAGGGCCCTCAGTATAAACCACGGTATATTTGGAATTTGTTATCTATCAACACATTGAATTCCATTTTCTACTAACATTGGTTGCCATATGCACAAGCTTTGCATGGACTTATCAAGATTTGAAGGGTATTCCGACATCAGTGATTGAACATACCATACCTTTAGTACCTGATGTAGTTCCAAAGATTACAACGTTCTATCGTTGTAATCCTAATGTGGCAGATCTGATAAAAAAAGAACTTCAGAGATTGCTTGACGCCGATTTCATTTATGAGATCGAGCATACGGAATGAATTTCACCGATTGTCATTGTTCCTAAGAAAAATGAGAAATTGCGAATCTGTGTGAATCTCAAAGCATTGAATAAAGTGACACAGAAGGATCACTTTCCGTTATCTTTTACTGAAATCGTTTTGGATTGCCTTGCCGGAGTGGAAGCTTATAGTTTCCTAGATGGATTTACTGGTTACAACCAGGTTAAGATTGCACCTGCCGATCGCCACAAAACTGATTTTGCAACAGAATGGGGCACCTATGCTTACAAAGTAATGTCGTTTGGACTATGTAATGCACCAAGTTCATTCCAAAGAGTAATGCAATTTGCTTTTAAAGATTATTTGCAAAAATTCCTTGAAATTTACTTGGACGACTTGGGAGTTCATAGTACAGATACAGACCACCTGGATCGATAGGAGAAAGTATTTGAAAGATGCCACAAATATCAAATTTCTCTAAATCCAGAAAAATGCCAAATATGGATTTCACACGGAGTTGTGCTTGGACACATGATATCAAGACATGGTATTGCCACTGATTATTCTAAGATCAAAGTTATTGTGGAATCGCCACCGCCAGCAACAATTCGAGGAGTTTATGTGTTTATGGGTCATGCGAACTACTATCGAATTTTTATTATCTTCTTTGCGGATTTAGCACGACCTATACACAAACTAACTATTGTTTCTATTTGGACAGTAGAGGCGTTAGAAGCCTTTGAAACGTTAGCACCAATACTGCATTCTCCAGATTGGACATTAGAGTTTCATGTTCATACAGATGCCTCAAATACCCCGTTGGATCAGTTTTGATGTAGCCAGGTGACTATAAGAAAGATTATCCCATACGATTTGCAAGCAGACAACTTACAGATCCAAAGAAGAATTATTCAACAACAAAACGTGAAGCGCTAGCAATGATTTTTTTTGTTCGGAAATTTCATCACTACCTCATGGAAACGCACTTTGCATTTTATACGGATTATCAACCGTTACTTTACTTGGTAAACAAGACGTGTAATACTGGACGTATTGCAAGATGGTTATTATTATTGACTGAATTTGACTTTTGAATTGTGGTTAGAAAGGGAAAGCAGCATTATCTAGCCGATTACGTTTCACGAATTGAATCCGCACCAGTTAATACTGAAGTGGATGATGAACTGCCAGATGCTGCGTTGTTCTATGTTGAAGCAATACCTGAGTGGGCGGAAGATATTGTTGAGTACCTGATGCTAGGACAAACGAATAACTCCTTGACAAAAGTACAGAATAGACAATTGATTCAAAAGGCTCAACTTTATCAATTTATTGCAGGACAATTGTACCATCATGGATCAGATAATATTTTACGAAGATGTGTTTTACCACATGAAGTACCAGATTTAATTATGTTTTCACATGATGGCATGGGTGGAGGACACTTCTCTACAGATATTATTGTTCGCAAACTTTTGCAATCCGGTTGTTGGTGGCCTACGCTTCATAAGGACATAGAAAATTTTATTCAGATATGTGATGTCTGCCAGCGAGCACGAAGGCCTACTCGACAGAATTATGAACCCTTACATCCGGTTTTATCGCAAGCACCGTCTGAAAAATGGGGACTAGATTATGTTTGTCCTAATCATCATGCTGCGCAAGGATCTCAGTCCCAATACATTATCGTCACAACTGATTATATGACCAAGTGGGTTGGAGCTAAAGCTGTCAAAGTGGCTGATGCGAAATCTACGGCCAAGTTTCTATATGAAAATATTATAATCAAATTTGGATGTCCGATCGAAATTGTCAGTGACCGAGGTACACACTTTGTTAATCAAACAATAAAGTGTTTACTGGAAGAATTTTTTGTTATACACAGATTTATTACTCCCTATTATCCCAGAGGGAATAGCCAAACTGAATCTTATAAGATTCTATGCACCATTTTGACAAAGACTATTGAAGCTAGTCGGTCCGATTGGGAACATAAACTGTATGCAACATTATGGGCATTCAGAATCGCTTACAAAAATAGTACAAATCAAACACCTTTTCAACTGGTTTATGGTCAAGATGTTGTTATGTCAATTGAATTTTTAATCCCATCTTTATGCATAGCAGCAATAGAAAGATTAAATGATGATATGTCTTTACAACTCTGTCATGAAGCGTTGCACAAATTATGTGAAACCCGATTGATGGCAGTTCATGCCTTAACGGCAGAGAAAGCCCGTCTCAAGGCATGGCACGATCGTCGATTGCACAAAAAAGATCTGAAAGCAGGAGATCTTGCATTGATGTACAAAACCAAGCTGATCAAGGAGTAAGTTGAAGTTTACCGGGGAAGGTCCGTATAAAGTGAAGGAAATCCTGAACTATGGCGAAGTAATTCTTGAGCTCTTGGATGAAAAACGATTTGATACTCCGGTAAATGGCAGCCGATTACGTAAATTTTGGCAGCCTGCTCCGCCAGTTCAGCAAGCCTGATCTCAATATATTTTTTAATTTTATTTGTTTTTCAATTTTTTGTTTTCAATCTAATTTGTTGACTTTTTTGGAAAAAGACAGTTAAAAAAGAATAAAAAATAAAAATAAATAAATAAATAAGGAAAGACTGATGAGCAAAAGTCAAGAAGTCATCAGCATAAGGAAAAGGAAGCACAATATTTTTTATGGAAAATGACTTAGAAAATTACTGATTGGGGCAGATTTGACCAATACAGTATCAAAAACCTTTGTTGAGCTCTCAGACTGTACATCCACCCTTGATTTATCTAAATTGAGGTGGGCGAAGGTTCTTGACAAGAGAAAATCCAATTTTTGAGTCAAGCGAATGTTCAGTGATATGCCATTTTGGGAACCTTCGCCGAGCATCATAACCTCATTATGAACCTTCGCCGACCTGCTAGATGATCTTAAAATGTCAAAATTAGGTTGTCCATAGGTTCACATTGTGAAAAAATACATTTATGACAGTACCTGGGCGAAGGACCCTCTTGGGCAAAGGTTCATCCTTTGCTAGCCTCGGAAAACGTTCGCCTAATAGGTTCAGAGCCCTAGAAACCTTCGGCGAGATTTTTATAGTCTATTTTTACAGTACTGCACATGCCTGCAAATTTTTGTTCAGAACTGATCAGCCAAACTACTATTCAGTGTAATGGACCCACTAAATTCATCTATAAGTTGGCTGAATTTGATTCATTCCTCACGTGTGCTAGCGAAGCTCTCGCGAATTTTGCCTTTCAAATTTCCTACATTGCCTTCCGATACACTTTCACGTGTTTATAATTCCTTTCTGATCATCATGTCTTCTACCGATACTTCCCAGTCTCCACGCTATACTATCCATCGTGATGTCTCATCTACAACGGACATCATGATTCTTCCTAGCACAAGCATGGTCACTCAGTGGATGACCCTTGCGGAGCCTCTACTCACTGCAATGGGTATTCATGAGAGAGCCTTTTTGGATCATATCAATATGGATTTCATCACTCTTGCCTTCAGTACGTGGAAGGAAGAGAAATCCAAATTCTATGTCACTTTCCAGGGAGCCACACACAAAGTGCGCATCACTGAGGCCGCACTTGCAGCTATAGAAATATCATCTTGTACGCAGGCCTCACCCAATCACAAGCACGCCAAACAGGCCATCAAGCCATTTATTGACCTCACAAACAATCTGCACTGGACCAATGATGGCTACCTTTTGGAAGCCATCATTGAGCCTTCCATCCACGCAGCTGCCCAACTATTGAATAATTTCTTGATGGTTGGCAACCTCAGGAAAGACCGCATCACATCTCAAATCCTTCACAGGATAGTAAAATCCCACACTAAGTTGGCCAAAGCCCCTCTTGAACCATATAATTCATTCAAGACTATTTTTGGTGAGCTCAAATGAGCTATTAAGGCCAATACTAAACAGCAGTTCGCTGCTGGCTCTTTATTGTCTCTCTTAGCCGCTTCTCACTTAGAAAATAGAATCCATGGCTTCCACCTGGATTTTGTGCTTTCGGTTTACAAAGAAGCACTGACAGAATCATCCCATCAGGCCTCAAGCTCTCATAGTCGTCGTCGTCCACGCAACGAGATCGTAATTCTTGACTCACCTTCCTCGTCACGACGTCGCACTAGGCATACCTTGTCAGCTGCGCTTCCACCCCCTGCTGTTGTTCGCACTGAACTTCCCACCCCCTAGCCTCTGATGCTTCCCTCGCCTCTGCTCTCATACAAGGATAGTCTGTGACCATTGGGCCTACCATTCCCATCACAACTGCCCAGGCCACCTCACCCCCTCACACCGAAGCCACCTCACCCAACACACAGTTCTTTATGGATATGTTTGATGATTCCGACCCCCTTGGGGCCACTAAAATCTTTACAATGACCCAGACCCCAGAGCCCTTTGGACCCCAATCCCTTGAAAGAGGATTCGGACATATCCATGAATCTACTGTTGGTGTCGAAGATGTCAGCCAGCAACCTCACACACAAGGTATCCCAGCCACACTTCGGGTCGACACAGTTGTAAAATCACCAAAACAATTCGACACCATAGTGCCTGAAGGGTTTGAAGAGGAGGATATTTTTGAAGAAGAAGAGACCGTCGTACCTATTCCATGCCAACCAAGGATAGTACCATCAGGTTCTCCTGCTGCTGCCGCTGCCACGACCATCGATTCTGGTGATGCTCTAGGGTTGGTTTCAAGCCTTGGGCAAGTGATCCAGTCTATGCGGGATAAGAAGAAGGAAATGGAGCAAAGGATCTCTAATCTAGGATCCGAAAACACTCTGATCAGCCAGAAAATTGTCCAGTTGGATCGAGAGTTGAAGATAGCCAAACAACATGAAGATAAGATTGAAAGCGAAAAGAAGTTGGCCCAGCAACAAGCGGATCGCTTGGAAACCTACATCAGCTCCCTACAACCGCACATGATCAGGTAGATAAGGCAGTGCAAGATGCCAAGCAACGGATGCAGCTGCTGAAGGGGCAATTACAGATGGCCGAACAAGATCGCACACGGCTTCAAGGTGAATTGGATACAACCACCCTTGAGCGTGATGCCTATCTGCAAATGCAAATACCCGATCATATGGTCACACCGACGGAGATTGCGTATTTATTCAAAAAAGTGGAGACATACAAAGTGGCCCTTCAGGGATTCCAAGGCCGCTTTGATAGGTTCAAAGGAGCAGCTTCAACCGAGTTGGCAAAGGCAAAAGAGACCATCACTGCCTATGAAAAGGCAGCCGCTCAAGTGTTGGAAGCCGGACCACAAATCCCTATCCCGGTCATGCCACAATTCTCCCCTTTGCGCCAAGAAGCTGTACCAATGGATACAAGGATTGATTCGAGCATGGACCAGGGGGGAGCTCTAGATATAGTAGATCAGCCACCAACCATGCCGGCAGTACAAGTGGGTCCATCCTCATCAAGGACAAGACCTCTATTCAGAAGGCCCATCAACGTCGAGGACCAGATCTAGACCTTCTTAAAGCAACATCCGCATGAGTCCTCGCGTGGTGGATGAGTTCTAGAATTTAAGACCTCCGAGATCGAGGCCGACAAAGAGTTGGACAAAATACCTACACTGGGAGAGCAGCCGGCATGGAGAATCACGGTTTTTGAGAAAACTCCGGAATCAATTAGGAGTTACGTCGCCAGCCCTTGCCAGTTGCAGGTAGATCCCTATTACGTGCCAATGCCGCGAAGAAATAAATGGAAAGATTTGGGGTTGGCTATGGACAATATCATCATCCATATGCCCAATTGGCCAATCATCCATCAGCCTTACAGTTGGACCATCTCAGTGGACTTCCACCGTGCTTTACAAGCATATCAGAGAGAGTATGTCCACTCTCCGGATCCAACGATTCAACAATCGACAATGTTTGCTATAGATCTAACTCTGTTGGCGTCAGTGGCAATCAAATGGGACGATTGTCTTCCTCCCCTGGCATTCGATCCAAATAAGCTGATGGCCTCAGAGCAAATCAAAGATCGGCTGGCGATTGCTCGTCTCTATTTTCGTGCGGCTATGATGGGAGGCTCTTGGGAATCCCGCTTCACCTCATGGACAACTTCCAAATGGATTACCGGAGCCCACCGTTGTTTCCTGCCACACAATTTGGATTTCAATACTGCACGCCTCGACTTTATGGAGAAGGTGCAGTGTCATTTAATTAAGATTCGCTGCGAAGCCAATAAAAGTCCCCAATAATTGCATCTTGTAGGTGTCATGGGACTGCCACCAGTTTTGGTGGGAGATACTGTTGGAGGGTTTGCGGATCCCAAGACAACACTAACCCTAGTTAATAAGTGAGAGGGATTTGGCACCCTGCATGTGTGTGTGTGTGTGTGTGTGTGTGTGAGAGAGAGAGAGAGAGAGAGAGAGAGAGAGAGAGAGAGAGAGAGAGAGAGAGAGAGAGAGAGTTTTGTTGTGTATTTCATGCACGAGACAGTGAGAGCTCTCTTTTGTGCTCGAGAGAGAGACATGGAGAGAGAGGGAGACCATGCACTAGAGGTGCGCTCATCGTGAGACAGAAATTGGGAGCAAGAGAGAGAGAGAGAGAGAGAGAGAGAGAGAGAGAGAGAGAGAGAGAGAGAGAGAGAGAGAGAGAGAGAGAGAGAGAGAGAGAGAGAGAGAGAGAGAGAGAGAGAGAGAGAGAGAGAGAGAGAGAATGATGTTTTTGTTGTCCTGAAATTAGGTTACAGAATGGATCATGCAATTATGGTTTAGTGAAAGAGTATGATAGTGTGACGAATAGTCACTTGATTGTGTATGATGATGGTGATGAAGAATGGTGGGACATTTTAACAGAGCTCTGCAGGCGTCACATGGAAAAATGCTAGGTAGATTGCAAGCATCTAGTAGCACGAGAAAAGCCTATGCGACTGGGGCATAATGTAGATATAGACAAATAAGAAAAAGAGGAAGATGAGTGGATAAGAATAGAAGAAAAGAAGATTGTGCAGAAACATATGATAATCAACTCCTGATCATTGGAATGTTTTTGGAGGATTGAAATCCTGGGCAGGCTTCTGATCATGTGAATGATGAAGCCTTTCAGACCACTCAGCTTTTGAATGATCAAAAGGTTTTCAATGGATCCTTTCTTGACAACCCCTATAATTGGAATCTTAATAGGAATGGAAATCATAGCGAGTGTTTAAACTTCTTGCAAAATAACGAGTGTTTATGCAAGAAGTAGGCATTGTAGCAAGAATGATAAGCATGTCTTTTGGGAAACAAAACAATGATCTGCTAGATTTTGAAAATAAGGCAGTTAGGCTTTTCCTAACATCCCAGCCTATAGGTCACCACACCGGGACCTCCCCGGAGCCCACTCCTACTACAACATCTACCAGTTTGCTAACTCAAAGTGAACTCTCCATCCAGAACTTGGAAGTTGCAGATGGTTTGACCAGCAATGAAAGCATGGACACAATTTCTTCAAACATTGTCTACAACAAAATTCCAGCTATGTTGAATCACCTATTCCAATTCATGTTTTAAAGACACTAAAAGGATAACTCCTAAGATGAGGATAGGAGAACACAATAAGGTAGACAATGGAGCCAAACCACCCAACCAATCCTAGATCAAAACTGGATCTAGCCCCCAAGCCATGCCATGTGAAGCAAGAGGAGAAGAGAGAACTTGGTAACCTAAACCCAATATGTGGACGAGAGAATCCCTACCTCGTTATATAGAGAGTAGAGTCCTGTGCATGAAACCATGCAACCCCCATCACATGCAGGTCAACTATAAATAAATCACATCTCTTCATGCAATCTTGTTGCCTATATCCATCACACAGACATGCAATACTCAGTATGTCTCAATTAGAGTGTCTGGGTCCTCTCAAGGTAATTACTCACAAACAGGCCTCAACATGGAATTAAATCTCGGCATGACCAATAATCTCGAGTATTGGAGGGCCAATCTACCATATTAGGACTATTCCAGGTCCTTAACCGAATATGGCCATAACATTCTGCCCCCCTTAAACTGCTTGTATCCTTAGAAGCTCCTCAAACATGAAGGAATTACAAGAATAGTTCCTTTGACTTTAAATATTAACCGAGAAAATCATTGTCCTTAGTTTGACTTCCATATCAAACAAGTACTCAGAGATAAACCAATTTCCAATCGTTAATCTCTATTCTGAAGTATAAGCTTTAGTTTGAAAAGTACACTAAGAGATGCATTTTCTCAACTGGGTTACATTCAATACAAGTTAGTAACATCACCTTCATGTAAATCACTTATATGTACCACTAAGTGAAATATTTCCTAACATATGAGATTTAAAGTTAAAGAGAATAATAATAATTATAGTCTGAAATTATTCACCACTTTGGCAAATACTTCATAAGCTTCCAAGTACAAGTATCCTTAGAATCCAATTTTAAGATATAATAATTCATTCAACTATAATCTCTAGGAGAATCAGTAAGATATAGAATGATTAAAACTCAGCTCTGTGTATCCCAGATACTCTTTTGAGTTAAATGCTCCCATTACTGGCACCAAATACAAGAAAATAGCATTCATTCATCTTAATAGACTTGTTTGCCTCCTATGATAACCGGAGATCCAATTAAATGAAGAATTGTACTCAAACATCTACAAACCATAAACTGTAGTAGAATACCATCCACTAGAAAAATTAAATTCTCCACTAGTCAATTACTTATCTTGTGAGAATGTCTGTGAGATCCATAGGTTCTCAATAATACTGGAGTAAAGATATTCAAAATACTGGTCTGAATTCTTACTCAATTAATAGACCAAGACTTAATCGTCACACTTAAGCACCATTACAATTCCTTATAGTCCTCTGACAAAATTTAACTATCTATTTATGATCCGTCAATCATAAATATTTAGATTCATATGATTCGTCAATTAT
The DNA here is from genome assembly GCA_029204225.1 of Diphasiastrum complanatum. Classification (NCBI taxonomy): domain Eukaryota; kingdom Viridiplantae; phylum Streptophyta; class Lycopodiopsida; order Lycopodiales; family Lycopodiaceae; genus Diphasiastrum; species Diphasiastrum complanatum. Next base: position 60,319,302 of record CM055095.1, on the reverse strand, counting down.
AATTTTCTGGAATTCCAAAACCATTATCATTTATAGGATACTGGAGTATATGTCCACCTAACTCAGGAAAAGTAAGAATTATTTCAAATCTTTCCACCAAGAAAATGCTTAGGAATATTTTTCAAATAGGATTCTTTAACTAAGATGCAAGATTCAAGCTCTATAAACCACTAGTAATTAAAGTCTGAACGCATACCAAAATGACAATCATGTTCAACTACAAAAACTTTAGATTACAATCCAGAATCACATCTAGATACCCAAAGTCCTGCCGAATATCAATTCAGTTATTATTCTTGGATCCATTATGATTCGTTATCCAATTGAGCTCTCTGGGATACAATCACTAATGAGCTGAGTCCCTTCCTTAACTAAGGAATACTCTATCCCAAGAACACTGTATATCCAATGCACACAATTTTAACTGATGAACCCAAATGATTCACTAATCATGCGTCTTACAAGCAATATAATTCAAAACCGTCAATTCCCGATGAATCCACATCACATTGACCATTTTACCAATTAGCTTCATCTTAGAGTAATCAACTACTCAAGCTAATTGCCAGTGATTCAAAAATCTCAAATGTCTAGGTGCAGATCTTAATTATACTAGTATGACACCACATTTAGATCCTCATCCAAACCATTTATAAGTTAATCCATAAATCTCCAATCCAAATATTTGTTAACCCTGCAAGTATCTATCAAAACAATACTTGATCACATGTTTATGTTCACCGACTAGGTTGAGTGCACCAAATAACACTAGTAACCAGGAATACACAGTAGATTCATACAAGATTAATCGTGTACATATGTGAATAATGTCACTATGACCCACTACATAAACACATTTCTATCTGGCAAATTCCACCAGAACCCACATATGTTACTTACATATCTCATTGAGATCTTGTAACTCAGCTACAAAATAATTTCTATTCCTCATGAGTAAATAATGAGTCCGAGAAAATCTCTGAGACGAATACCATTCACTCTCAATAGTTTTCCAATCCAACTTACCTTCTAATTACATAATTTCTTCCACTCAATCAACCCCTCTCTGATCCTAGTACTCAAACTAAGATTAGGTTGATCTAATACAGAACTCTTAGACTTAAATTCTGATCAAACTTACTTCTATTCCAATCAAAATGGAATTAGTATCCTTTGACCTTTTACCGTACTACTTATAGATAATGATTCAAATATCAAAACATGTTCTACTTCCAAATTGTCCACGCAATCCCTAGAAATTTTTTCTTTTTCGAAAAGTTCCAATTAGGTATCTTACTCTGAATCTATCCGAAATTACTTTCAGACCAAATCTCATTTCTATACCACAGTTGGTTCTCTTCCGAAACTATGCAATCTACAGATTTCCAAATAGAATTTTCACCCCTCCTTTTAAAGAAATTATAAATTTCAGTAAAAGCTAACTGGGAAGATGATATATAAAAATATCTAAATCCAAGAAAAGTCAGTAATAAGTGCATTCCAATAAAGGATTCACTCTATTATAAATAGGACTTTTCCTTCAAATATTTTCAACCCGAGTGACAGTACAATCATTCCATTGAAACCTATTTATGCAACAAAGATAATACAAGATTCAAGACATTGAACCACTTTGACTTTAGTATTTATCTGACTTCCAAGTCTATTCACACAAGTAGTAATTTATATGACATAACAGTCTTTCATAAGAATAACTCCATGCTGGAAAGAATCATACAAATCAGTCTGATATCTTATATTTGAGAAATCACTAAGAAGTAAAGTATTAATTAATAAAGTGAGAAATATATTTGAGGGCCTCTGATTTTGTAAATAATGAGATACCACATTGGGACCTAGATTAAACCTCAAAATTTCCCAAAATACCCCACATTTGATCGAATGTTTTTTTTTTCCCAAATCGCGACTAGGTACTAAAACACACCATTGATCATCAGATCTTTACAGTCCTATAATTTTCTTTCCAAATTACTGATGTCCCATACCACCAGTTTTTCTTTCCAGAAAACCCTTATCAGAGCCAAGTTTTGATCCTGGGATCTGTGGGTTATGGGCCCACCACGCTTCCGCTGCGCAACTCTGATACCAATATAAAGACACTAAAAGGATAACTCCGAGGATGAGGATAAGAGAACACAATAAAAGAGACAATGGAGCCAAACCATCCAACCAATCCTAGATCAAAACCGGATCTAGCCCCCAAGACATGCCATGTGAAGGAAGAGGAGAAGAGAGAACTTGGTAACCTAAACCCAACATGTCGAAGGGAGAATCCTTACCTCATTATATAGAGAGTAGAGTCCTGTGCATGACACCATGCAACCCCCATGCAAGTCAACTATAAATAGATCACATTTCTTCATGCAGTCCTCCTGCCAATATCCATCACATAGACATGCAATACTCCATATGTCTCAATTAGAGTGTCTGGGTCCTCTCAAGATTATTATTCACAAATAGGCCTCAACATGGAATTAAATCTCGGCATGACCAATAATCTCGAGTACTAGAGGCCGGTTTACCATATTAGGACTATTCCAGGTCCTAACCGAATATGGCCATAACACATGTAGTTGGGCCTGGTTCAGAGACATGGGATGATTATATGGGATGACTTAGAAAAATGATATGATATCTCATTTCTCATGTTGATTCCTCTACAAGATCTTCCTGATCCATCATCCCTTGTGTTCGCCACATAGAGAGAGAGAGAGAGAGAGAGAGAGAGAGATTTTGCTCTTTGTTGCACACATGAGAGACAGAGAGAGACAACGAGATATTCGCTGGAGAGATTCTTCTCTACTCCACATGCGAGAGAGAGAGAGAGAGAGAGAGAGAGAGAGAGAGAGAGAGAGAGAGAGAGAGAGAGAGAGAGAGAGAGAGAGAGAGAGAGAGAGAGAGAGAGAGAGAGAGAGAGAGAGAGAGAGAGAGAGAGAGAGAGAGAGAGAGCCTGTGTTATGTGGGCCATACCCTTTGATGGACACGTGTCATTTTGGCCTTAAGAAAAATAATGCATGGCCACATGTCAGGTTGCCTGAAAAAATGTTTTGACATGTGTCACACAACATGTGTTTAGACATGTTGATGTGGCATGACACATGTCATGCACATACTCACCAGTGGTATGTATGTTGAGAGTAAATTGGTCGACTAACTTTTTTCAAAACAGTGGGAACATATTGGATACTTGATCTATTGCATGAATCTGGAATAGCTACAGTTGAAGGGCCACCACCAAGGCCACTCCTCCTCTTCTCTACATCTGATTTCGTAGCCTTTGTTGCGAGCTTGAAGTAGAGAGACTATCAAGAGAGAGAGAGAGAGAGAGAGAGAGAGAGAGAGAGAGAGAGAGAGAGAGTCACATACACATATATTTTTTTTATTGATTGGATTATATAATCTTAACTCTCAATTCTAATGCCCATGTACTCTTCACAATATGTCACATGGCTATTGTCTTTGAGCAAACAACCCCACCTTTTAATAGGACAAAATTGTAAAAACTGGAAAGTGCAGTACAAGGATTTAAAACAAAAATGCATATTCTGCTTTTTAGAATGCCTTATAATGGTCATCATATGTTTCCACTATTTTGAAAAAAGCTTAGTCGACCGATTCTCGCTCAACACGGAGACAATATATTTACCACCGGTGAGCATGTGCACGACATGTGTCATGCCACATCAACATAATAACACATGTTGCACAACATGTGTCAAAAGAAATTTCAGGCAACCTGACACGTGGCCATGCATTGTTTTTCTTAAGGCCAAAATGACACGTGTCCAGCAAAGGGTATGGCGGCCCACATAATACAAGCTCCCTCCCCCCTCTCTCTCTCCCTCTCTCTCTCTCTCTCTCTCTCTCTCTCTCTCTCTCTCTCTCTCTCTCTCTCTCTCTCTCTCTCTCTCTCTCTCTCTCTCTCCCCCCCACCATCCCGGCCTCTCTCGTTGTTGTTGCTGCCTCTCCTCGCTTCTCTCATGCCTACTCTGGTATCCCTGTAGCGCCTAGGGCCTGCTCTCTCTCTCTCTCTCTCTCTCTCTCTCTCTCTCTCTCTCTCTCTCTCTCTCTCTCTCTCTCTCTCTCTCTCTCTCTCTCTCTCTCTCTCTCTCTCTCTCCCCTTTGTCTATGTTTCTTCTCTCTCTATGTATGTTGTATGTCTCTGTCATTTCGCTGCATTTTTTGTTTTGGTTATATCTTTCAGGTAAGCAGTAACTATGCATGAATTTTTGTAGCAAAATTAGCTTGCCAACTATCTACTATATGCTTCAATTCACCATCTTTCTATGAGTGTATGAGTTTTTGATATCTTATAAGCATGAAGTATTCAGTACGTATAGGGGAAGCCCCCCCCACCCCCCCCCCCCCCCCCCCCCCTCCACCCCAAAGGGGCTTCCGGTAGGGGAGGCACCCGAGGGCGGCAACCCAAGCATACCTCCTTGGCGCGGAAGACCCCCAGGGGCCTTCCCAAGCATAACAACCACCAAAGCTTTTTTTTCATCATAACAATTTTTTAAAATTAGAAGGCCAGGGCCTATTCGTGGCTCACATTTTTTTAAATAGTAAATATGTAGCTCTTTGCCTTTTCAAAAAGAGGAAGTCTCATATTTATGCTCATTGTCAATTTTTTTTAAATAGTAATCGTGCAAATATATGCAAGTTTTGAAATATAGTAATTGTACCTTATAGATTGTAAGTTGTTTATGCAACTTTTCAAAAATAGTAACTATAGTTTACAGATTGTAAGGTATTTGTTACACAATCGAATGGAATCACTAAAAAAAAAATACCATTCTTAGTGTTTGGTTTATGCCAAAGTTCCTGAGTAATTAAGTACATGTTGAAAACTGAAAAAACGTCTATCTTGACTTTAGGTTTTGGAAAAGTTTTTTTCTATGTGTATGTAATGTTTCATATTGTAAATGTCAAATTTGGCCTAGAATAAACTCGAGCTACATGTTTTCTTGAGTCTAGTTTGTCATATACAACATGCATATAGAATGTAGACATAGAAATGCCAATTATGGGCTTGTAGAAACTCGTGGCATATCACATGCAATAATTGTAAGTGATCCAAAGTGACATGCAAGGCATGCACAAAGTGAATTGGACACATGCATAATGATTTGGACAATTCTAGTTTTGAATTTGACACTTGGTAAAAGTAGGTAGAAATGCATGCATGTAAAGTGACAAATGTCACTACTTTGCTAGTTATCACTTTTAGATGTGTATGGAAATAGGAGAGAGATGGTTCTACCTCTACTCCAATCTCCATAAATATGTGTAAGCTCTCTCATAATTTTTGATGAAGAACCAAGCTTTGAAGCTATTCCATGTCAATTTGGATCTATGATATTGTTTGCTTGAATTTTGCTCTCTCTTTCTCTCTCTAACTCGAGTAGAAGGTTATGTTAATGCATTAAATTCTTGTACTTCTTCTCTTTTGATACTGCAAGCAATCATTCTTTGATTATTAGCATGCTAGATTGTACTTTGGTCATAAAGTCTAGAACTAGATCTTGATACTCAATCTAGAATCAGTTTATGTGTGAAAGACAAAGCTTAACAAGATCATTCACACTTGAGGATTGTTTCCCACACATGTCAACTTGCTAGATTTTCATTAGTACCATCATAGCCATACTGCTAATTTCACATCCATTTGATGGATCTTCATCTGGGTGATATTAGTTCTCATCTTGTCTTACCCCACTTTGAATGCTAAATCTACTCAATTATTTCTCATTGAAGATATAAGAGAGTCCCAAATTCTTTATAATAAACAAAAAAATAGTCCCAACTTAATCCATCAAAAGCTTTTCCAGGTCTAGTTGATGAATAGCTCGTTAAAAAGAAAAAAACATCCAATTCCACCATAAATCAAAAACATTATCCAAAGTACTCAGTCTTCCTACTTGAAACCACCTTGTTTGTTTTTTAAATGAAAAAGCAAAAAATCCAACTTCCTAGCAATGAACTTCAAGGTTATTTTATAATGAGTATTGAGCATCATTCAAGATTTTTAATCTTCGTTAAAAAACTGAATCAAAATTCTTGGAAACAAGTACATTATATCCTTCATAATACTTTTTGAGATATGATAGTTTTCTTAAATGATAAGCAATGGCTTCATCGTTTCTCCTTTAAAGTCATTCCAAAAAGTTCTATACATTTCCATTGAAGATTTTATCTATTCATGGATTTTGTCTCCTTTAAGAATGGAAAGAGTTTCATAAAATTATTTCTCTTTTAGTAAATCTTTCAATTTGCTAATTTTGCAACATCCAGCTTCTTATCCATAAAATAGTAGTTGTCCACCAACATACATTTATCAATAATCTCAATTCATCATAAGACGACACAAACTTCCTTTTGATGATGTTGGGATCTATCAAAATTCTTCTTCCATCTAACAAGCCTTTATAATCTTTTAGTTTTGACCTCTTCAAGAAAATCTAGTGATGAGTTCACCATTCTTTAGTAAGTTGACTCTACATCTTTTTCTAAAGTTGTTTGTTCTACACATATTTTTTTAACAACTTTTGACGTCCATAGCTCTTCCTTTTTTGGCCTTTTCTTTTTCCCATTCTCCCAAAAAGTTCTTAAAGTTTGTGTTGGAATACAAAAAAGATGTTGTATATAGAATAGAGTAAATTGAGACTATTCATGTTCTCAATCAAGAAATGTCAAAGCTATATTTTGAAATCAAAAAATATATTAGTAATAAAACAACTCTTATTTATAAGTGAAATTGAATTTTAATGTGTCAATCAATGTGTGAATATATAACTCATGTCATTAACTTCGTATTATTAATGTTTGAATTCAAATGTTTTTGAAACCTTCTATGTTTCAATTTGTATTATAGCCAAATCTCAATGACATTCATAAATTTTTTTATATAAAAGACTTTTTTATTGAATAGTCACAGAGTCTATTTTTTCAACGTACTTCTCCATCATAGATGTATTTTCTAAAGTCACACTCCTCGTTGTGGATACCATGAATGGAGAAATCGATAACTTGCAAAGTGGAAATAAATGATCACTGTGTTGGATCAACTCTGTGTAGTCACAAGTGTTACTCAATGGTTCTTGCCCCAACCGATTTCTTTCAATATAACATGGTATGTTTGGAACATCTTTGAGACTTAATAGATATGGACACAAAACTTCATTCAAAAAATCCTCCTCTAAACAGCCATCAAATGTACCAGCAAAAATACCATTGCCAGGTGGATTCATGCAACCTTTGTAAGGGGCATCATCAATCAACAGTGTATTGATCGGTAACGGTCCACATCATGTGCTCCATAGATAAGTCAATGGCTTAGAAAAAGCTCGAACTCGTTGATTACCAGGCATCCTATACTTTGGGGCACTGTAACATTTTGTTCGATCCCAAATGATATGAAATTTATATTGTCAATTTCCAGTTATGTTGAAGTATTCAACACAGTGTTGAATACTCCATATTCCAACCTTAAAACTATTGAAGATATTATCCAGAAACTTGGTTTCTCCATTCCGCAATTGAATGGCGTAATCTCCATGCTTGATGTACCCAACCTTATCACTTGTTTTTCCTTCCCATTTTTTCACAAGTAACCATTCAAGTTAAGTATTATGTATTTAAAAGGACAACAACTCGACAAGTATTCCAATCCTGCAATACAATAATGGTCCAAATTAACATAAAGAAAGTGAATTCAAAAGTTTAAAATATATATACAGTATCACATCCTAATATGTTAACAAAAAAAATCATTGAATTTTTATGCATTGTAAAAAAGCCAAAAACTTTATTCTATAAAAGTTCCAAATTCATTAACAGACACGCAATCCATTTCGTCAAAAATCTGTTGAAGCTCTGCAATAGTTTTAGAATATGCATATGGTCTATGTAATATTTGTCCAATAGGTGGTCTAAATCTATAACAAATGCCAATCCTAGCTTTATCATCATAATTATTCAACGTGTCTTGTATTTTTCTGCTCAAAAATTGAATAGCATAATCACATTGAACTGTTGAATTACTTGGACAATCGCATAGAACATCTTTTTCAATCTCCAATGTAGAACATGAATCAACAATTGAACATTTAGCTAACTGTATTTGCTGAAAATCATCGCCAATACATTCAAGGTTCACTTTGATGCATGAACCACCATCCACAATTTCACAAACATCCACACTTTTCTGTACTTTTGTAATGTCAATATCACTTTGATGACATGTTTCAACATTGTTTTCCAACAGAGTGTCAAATGCAACTGTAAAAAAAGATCGTAGTGGACTTTTTGCTATCAATTCAACCAAGACATTATGCTTGGACTTTTCAGACACATTGGTGTTGCCTCGTCATTGTGAATAGGTGTGCATGAATTTCACATTTTTTCTTTTTGTCAATTGTGATCAATGTTATATTAGTCATCTACACTACTTTTTCATTACATCTATTTATTGTGAATTAAAATGTGAGCATAACAAATATCTAATCCTAATATAGCTAAGTGTGCAGGTATTTTTTCAACCAGATCGACTAAACAAAGATTGGTAGTATGTTGTTCAAATTAAGCCACGCTCAAGACATGTATTTGAAAATGCATATGGTGAAAATGAAATGGAAGATTTGAAGCTCAGATGTTTGAGGTATATGCCGAACGCCATGTGCGATCGTATCCAAAAGAAACTAGTAAATGGAGGATTGTATTCTAGAAGAAAAAATAGAGAAAAATACATTGATGAAGGAGTTCTTCTTATGGTTCGTGAGGTGGTTGCACAAAGTGTTGTACAGAATTTGCACTACAGAAGAAGACTTGCCTTCAGATGTGACTACAATAAAGAGAACATGACACAACTCTCAAAAATCAGCGACCCGACTTTTTGTTGGAATTGGGTTAGAGCGCACTATGGGAAAGGCAAAGGTATAACTTCAAAATTGATTGGTGTTATACCTATTCCCTTGAGAGTAGTTGCAGAAAATATTAAACAAAAATATCTCGTCGTCCACAATACTAATCATAAAGGTGGGACCTCTAGTAGCACCAAATGGAGGTTCTTCTACAAAGTAAAAACTTCAAAAAATGAGGAGGCCATCTGTTGTGGAGCTGAAGACTCAAGTTTCATGACACTTCCTTCTTCGCTGTGGAAGCATCCCACATTGTATATATTTGATAACTTTGAGTCTTTAGACTTCAATTACATTTTGTCAATGGTCTGCCATTGTTTGACAACTCTCACACCACAACACAATGTCTGTGTGATTGTTCTCTTTCTGGATCACAATAGAAAAGACGGTATCAAATCAAGCATCAAAGCAATGCATGATGTATGTTGTTCTGTTTTTGAGGGTTACTACGAGCTGACACCTCCATTGAAAGAGAATAATATAACTATTCCAAACTTGCAGCCTGTTCTGTTTGTTCTTTACAATGGTGAGTCCTCGGATGATGTCAGCCAGTGTGTGCAAGACAAATTTAAACTCCTAAGATTGTGTTTCAGAGATAGTGAAAAATCGGCAAAACATTTTGTGTCATGTAAGCCAATCACAAAAAGAAAGCAAAGCATTGGCGAGGTGTTAGCAGCATTATTGAATTCTTTTGTGCTCCAAGTTGGTTTGTGTGCTTATATAGAATGTCATATTGTTTGGCAGAGCTCATAAACAACATTGGTCGCACTATTGTGACTATCAATATACTATTAATGTGTCATTTTTTTATGAATGTTATATACTTTTTAATTAATTTGAAAAGGTTTTTGACATATGATATGTTTATGAGAAGTTTTATAATATTTGTGTATGCATGGGTTTTACAGAACACAATCATGTCATACCCTATTCAAACGTGGTCCACATACTGCTAAATTATCGAATTTTTGTAAATGAACATTGTCTCAAAATTCTCAAATCCATTTTTGAAAAATTTGCCAAAGTCCAAAATTAATTGATACAATGTTGAATGTCATGACTCACCATGCGCAGGACATCCCGACATACATCGTACATTAGATTTGGTATGAAGGGACTTTTATTGGCCAAAACTCAAGCCCTTTGTAGAATCTTGTGGTCAAGTGTGACCAATGCCAGTTGAATAAAGTTGAATGCCATAAGGCCGGAAGATTGTTGCATCCATTGGATATCCCAAATAAGAGATGGGATAGTATTTCCATGGATTTCGTGAAGGAGGAACTTTCTCACTTTTAAGTTCTGAGGATAGAACTTGAATAAGAGGGGAATAATGTCATGCCCATGACTGGTCTCGGGTAGCGTGTCCACTCTAGGGACTGATAGACCAATAAGTCATAAGCTAATTGTGACTATAAGGGAATTGGGGCCCTTATGTGTACATGCTCATAATTAATGGTTGTAGGCCTAAACACTTGGTGGTGGAGCTGGTATGGGTCTATCAGTGAGTCATTAGCGAACTGGATGACTGGCCCAAATAGGCTGCAGAGGTGTCCAATGAGGTGTCACAGTGCACTACTAGTGGTGCATGGGCCTTGGAGGGTAGAAGTATACCTTTTGGGCTCTCACTAGTATAAGCTTGATTCTGGTATTGGTAGCTACATGTTGCAAGTGTGATTCCTCTTTCTATGATTCTAATTGATCCACAGCTTGGGGGCTAGATCCGTACCATCTAGGTTTAGTTGGGTTAGTCTATCCAGCACTCGTTCCCTTGTGTTGTTGCTTTGATTGTTATGCTTAGACTAGAATCATGTAGTCATGACTTTAGAGAGAGAGAGAGAGAGAGAGAGAGAGAGAGAGAGAGAGAGAGAGAGAGAGAGAGAGAGAGAGAGAGAGAGAGAGAGAGAGAGAGAGAGAGAGAGAGAGAGAGAGAGAGAGTTTGCTATGAATTGCATGCACGAGACAAAGTGAGAGCTCTCTTCTGAGCACTTGAGTTGAATGAACTCATGGACATAGTTGCAGGAACTGAAGAGAGACCACCCACAGTTCAAGAGCAACAAAGGTTTGATAAGAAGGCCAAAAGGGCTCTTCATATCATTAAAATGAATGTGACCAATGAACTTTTGAAGGAAGGTGGTAATAGTCAAAGTGCAAGTGAGGCATGGAATGCCTTGAAGAAGCTCTTTGAATCAAAGTCCACATCTAGGGTATTGACCCTAAGGAGGCAAATATTTTCTAGTAGATAAAGAGAGGGTGAAAGTGCTCATGCATTTGTCTTGAGGGTTAAGTCCTTAAGTGATGATCTAGCATGCATTGATGAAAGCATAAAAGATGGTGAAATAGTCCAGGTTATGTTGAATGGTTTTCTAGATGAACATGCTAACGTTGTGCAAAGTTTTGCCATTCAAAGAGTCTTGCCAAGTGTGGTTGACTTGCAGGAAATCTTATTGGCTGAAGAACATAAGTTGCAATCAAATCTTGATGGTGCAGCCTTGCAAGGTGGAGGTGAAGAGTCTTTCTTCACAAAAGGCAAAGTCAAAGGCAAAGGTAAAGCCAAAGGGAAATGGTCCAAAGGTGGTAACTCGGATCATGATGATCACTCTTCCTCCTCCTCTTCTACTTCTTTTAGAAATAAAGACAAGTCAAAGTTCAAGTGCCTTTATTGTGGGATAAAAGGTCATTTTGCAAATGAATGTCATAAGAAGCAAAGTAATGAAGGTAGCAAGCAAAACAACTTTTTTACTTTTAATGAGGATCTAGATTCTTGCGATTCTCTCATGATGTGTTCTTCAAGTCTAATGTCAAGTGGAAGTGACAAGGATTCATGGTGGATAGATAGTGGATCTAGTTCACACATGACTAGTCACAAGGAGTTCTTTACTTCTTTGATCTCTTATGTTGGGACCAAGAAAGTCGTTCACATGCCAAATGGTGGTGAGTGTATGATCAAAGGTATTGGCTCAATTCCTATTTGCCTTTCTACTAATAGGAATTTAAGGCTTGATGGTGTTCCTTACATTCCCTCACTTTCAAGGAATTTGCTAAGTGTTGGTCAAATGTTAAAAAAAGGGTACAAGACAAAGTTTGTTGGGGATGTCTACTTCATTACTAAGGGAGATGTCTTGACTGCTAGGGGCAATAGACAAGGTAGACTTTACAAGTTTGATGCATTTGTTATGTCTAACAAGAGGAATGAAATGGATGTTGGTGGTTCTCTCAACTTTCAAAGTAAATTCCTAGCATCAATAAGATTGGTAGATCTTATGCAAAGTCTAAAGAACTTCCTTATGCTAGATGTAGGTTGAGATCTAATGAGCTTCTTGGAGAGAGTTATTGCTGTGCAAATTTGGCAACTTTTGGTGAATCTATGATCAATGTTTTGGATCCATTGGATCTTGAAGATGGACTAGTGCTACCTACTAGTCAAATGGAGTCATTTGGTGCTAAATTAGTATAATGTTTGAACTCTTCTACTCTTAGATTTCCAAGTCTTGGTGGCTCTTCAATGGAACTACATGGCAAGTGCAAAAATGAAAAAGGTAAGAAGAGAGCTAACTTCATCAATGGAGGTGATGAAAACTCTTCTTTGGAAATGGTTGGTGCTAATGACTTATTTACTCATTTGGAAAGAGATGGTGCTTTGAGCATGATTGTGAAAAAGTTTCTTTTGTATCTTTATGTGATGAGTCCAAAAAAGTCATTTGTGAAACAAGTGGTGTCACATGTATTCATAAAGAAAGTAGATCAAAAGGTTCTATCGTGAGACTTGGTGAGGAAGATCTCAAGTCAAAAGGGAGAGATGAATGTGAAGTGTTCAAAGTAGGATGTACTTTGAATGATGCTTTTGCGAATGATAGTGAGGATTCATTATCATTACCTATATCATTGATTAGAAGTCTAGGTTTGACAAAAAAAAGTACTTCAATCATTCTTATGTTGAAAAAACTATGTATTCTTTTCATGGCTTCTAATGTTCAAGATCCTTCCATTTCTTATGATGCAACTATCAAGAGGGAGATTGCTAACCTTTGTGGTGTGATCATTAAGACGGAGTCTTGTGAAGGAAAGGGCAAAGGAAGAGTGAGTCTTGGAAAGATTCAAGGCATGGATCTTACAGCTATTCATCAACTCAAAGGTTGCTATGATTGTGGTGGAGTGTTCATGCATGATCAAGATGGCAAAAGGTTGGATGAATAAGACTACATGGAGCAACTCAAGTGGCAATTTCTCCAAGGCAAGGAAGATCTCATTGGTGAGCTCATTGAGGTTTGGTTTGAGCTCAAATGGGCTGTGCAATGTGGAGGAGACATGCAAACACTTGTTGGTTACTTTCACTTACAACTTGTTTGTTGTTGTTTTATAGAGAATTCAAAGGTGGATATATGGAGGAATCCTTTCATTATGATTCTATGTTCTTTTACATGTATCTTGTTCACCATTCTATGTAAAATTGATGTAAGACATAGTGAAGCATCCTATATGGACACTATTATCTATATCAATTATGTTGTACTTCATATTGTACATATTAGAACACTTGAGAAGAGATCTATTATCATGATGGAGATTATTCTTAGGTTGGAGCAAAGTATTGTTGTAAAACTAGCAAGTTAAGGTGAAGAGGGAGTGTGAAAATTGTCAACATTTCCTAGCTAGTTTGAGGCCTAAATTGGCAAGCTTTGTACATAGTTTTGGATCTAGAATTTCATGCATGTGAAAGAGGCCTATATACTTTTATTTTAGTATATATTTCTTGTTGAAGAGGTCTCAAACTTCAAGACCTTCGAAATGACACCAAATTTTATTTGGACATATAGGCCAAAATTGGCTATTTTAGGCTACTGGTGCCCTAAATTTGGGTCCTAAGTTCTAGAGAGAGAAGAGAGAGTCATCTCTCTCACCTATATTAGGTTGAAAGTCGGGGAGAACAGGTTGGAGAAACTTATTGCATTGTTGAGAGAGATCAATAGATCATTGTCACAGTTTCTTCCTACATTGAGAGCATTGCTTTGTGTATTGTCTTCAAATTTTGTGTATGATCTTAAGAGGTTTCCAAAAGTGGTAGGTTGTTGTTTTAGGGCTGGTATGATGTTGTTTTTGGCTGCCATCAATACCTTTTATCAGTTTCTCTTGTCTCTTGAATGCTTTGTCAAGTTCATGTGTATCAAAGGTAGCATTAGGATGCTTTGCCATTTCTAGCTTTTGTAGCTTGTTGTGCAAAGATCTTAGCCAAGTATTTTGGGAGTTTAGATCCATTCAAGATCCACTTTTTTCATAAACATCAATTTTTTTATTATACTTTCTTCACTTTTTGCTCTTTCTATGCTTTTCACTGTTTTGTTGAGATTTCTTTCTTTCCAAGACAAATACAAACAAATATCTAACAGTATTGTGCTTAAAGTTGTTATACTCAACAATATGAATATTGATGCGTAATTTGAGCATATAAAAAAAAAAATCAAAAACTTGAATCGCTCGTGTCAACATGATATACAACTATCCTCCTTCCAACAAGTAACAACTATATATGGCACACAGATAATGTCTAGAAAAAACATATAAAAATTCAAGAAATTTATTTGGATCTACATACGATTACTAGTCAAATCATTCACCAATGTATTAGTACATGTGTGATTAACAAAAACCAATAATGTTATAATATCAACTCCCAGCTATAAACTCTGTTTTATCAAATACTAAACTTAACATGTAATCTATTAACAACTATATATGGCACACAATTGGATCATGTCTAGAAAAACGTACAAAAATTCAAGAAATTTATATGGATCTACATACGCTTATTGGTCAAATCATTCACCAATATATTAGTACATGTGTAATTAGCAAAAACCAATAATGTTATTATCTCCCCTATAAAACAAATTTCAAAAAAGTTTAATAAAATGCAGTTTAGCACATATTGCAAAGCAAATCTTTTGGAATAATAACTTGAAATATAAACAAAGGAGAAGAGTGTGTGTGTATCATATTGAGACACCCATCAAAAGTGGAGGTTCATAGCAAAAGTTTAGGCACAACATGGGAAATTCCCTGCTACCACCTGCACCACTCTTCAAAATTTTAGGACATTCTGGTGCTTCCTTCCAAGCGTCCACACGCAACCGCAACCCATCCTCATCGGTCATGGATAGATCCAGCACCACCACTCTATGTCCAACATCGTTGCGAAAATAGATGAAATTGCCTCCTCCCGAGCTGTACCGATCTAAGTTAGCATAACGGCTAGGTGTTCTCACATAAGGAGTAACGGATCTGGCATTACGCCAAGCCTAAGCCATCCCGGCGCTGGGCGAGGATTGAATTTCCAAACCTTGACGCTCGTTGCTATTAGGTCTCCTCGAGTTGTTCCCACCAGGATGAGATTATTGTTGCAATTCAATAACACAGCTGCTCCTGGAAAGCAGAAAGTTTCTGGCATTGGATGTAGATCTGAGGAATATTGCCGAGATTTCAGATCAAATTGGTGCAAAAAAAGCTGGTATCCTACAGCTGTTTCGCGTTGCGCTAGGAGAAGTCTTGTATTATAGAAGATACTGTACAAAATATCGTTGCAAATGGTGGTGCCGCCTTGCATCTCCCAGCCCGGGGACATCCCGCAAGCAGTCCGCAGGATCTTTTTCCAGCGCATATGGGTTTGGTCATATGAATCAACAAACACATGATTAGTTTTCTGCAATACTGGTCATGCATCTCGTTACGATTACTTTGTATTCGCACTTGCTGGATTAATCATCCAAATACTGACGGAGAAATTGAGTCTGAAAGTCCCCGTGATGGTGTATCCTTCATCGGCGGGTTGAGCTATATAACTTTGTGTAGACGGATCAAGTGTTTTGCACTCGAACTTCGGTAGAGTTCAAAATCTTTGGGTATACGGATCAAACAGTTCCAGCTCGTACGTCGCATAATCCAGAACTTGCGAATAGCTTGTTACACACACCAATCCATCTGCGGAGGCAATTTTGTGCCACATTATACAGTTCTGCTGATCCCTTGAACGCATAAGAGGAAGCGGAAATTTATACCACCTGTTGCTGATAGGATCGTAAGCCCATGGGACACCAGAGCGTGGCCGAGGGAGGAGAGAGCGGAGAGAGGTTAAGAGAGAGTCACCGCAGAGAGGATAGAGCACAAAGGGGATGGAGAGAATAATGAGGAGAGTCCAAATAAATCAGGCGAACTGCCATTATGTAATGTAATGGTCCATTGGTCGAACCATTACCACAAATAATCCAGTCCCCGGACGCCTCATGGCCTCCGCCACTTGCTGCCGGGTCCCGGATTATTTATGGTAATGGTCGTCCCAATGGCCATTACCTACTACATAATTGACTTTCACTCGATTTCACTTTTTGGATCGCATATTATTTTGCATAATATAGAGCCCAATTTTTTTCTCAATTTTGGGTCGTGAGCGTGTGAGAGAGAGAACCGGAGCTTTGCTGAATGGGGCGCACGTGCGTGAGAGCGAGAGAGAGAGAACCAAAGCTTCGTTACAAGAGGCACGCGCCCACAAGAGAGAGAGAGAGAGAGAGAGAGAGAGAGAGAGAGAGAGAGAGAGAGAGAGAGAGAGCCAAAGCAAATAGTTTTGTTTCAGATCCTATCTTTTGAGATCTGTTATGCAAAACTATCCCTCTTTCAACAATCTCACTTCTGATATCTATCCTACAAACAATGAATTTCAAGTGACCTGTCTCTTGCAATCTGCAATCTGTCTTCAGCAACCAACATCATTAATTTTGCAGCAAACTAGTGAACCCTGCAGTATGCTCTAGCAGCAAATCTTGTAATAATAAAAGAATCATTGTTCTTACAATCTATAATTATGTACGGGTGCTCTCCAACAATCTCTCACAACGATAAGATTTCTAGATCTAGTTTTCATATCTGATTTCCTATTTGATTTTAGCTACATCTAATCTGAGATTTATAGCAAAAATTTGAAACAAATTTCAGTGAATGAACATGTTTTGACACTTTTTTGAGAGAGAGAGAGATTTTGCCACCCGATGGAGGAAGAGAGAGAGAGACAGAGACAGAGAGAGCTCGTCCGTGCAAGAGATTTTGATACGCATGAGAGAGAGAGAGAGAGAGAGAGAGAGAGAGAGAGAGAGAGAGAGAGAGAGAGAGAGAGAGAGAGAGAGAGAGAGAGAGAGAGAGAGAGAGACTCTTCACTTTCATGTAAATCACTTACATGGACCACTGAGTGAAATATTTCCTAACATAGGAGATTTAAAGTTAAAGAGAATAATAATAATTATAGTCTAAAATTATTCACCACTTTGGCAGATACTTCATAAGCTTCCAAGTGCAACTATCCTTAGAATCCAATTCTAGGATATGATAATTCACTCAACTAGAATCTCTAGGAGAATCAGTAAGATATAGAATGATTAAAACTCAAGTCTATGTATCCCAGATACTCTTTTGAGTTAAATGCTCCTATTCATAGCACCAAATACAAGAAAATAGCATTCATTCATCTCAATAGCTTGTTTGCCTCCTATGATAACTGGAGATCCAATCAAATGAAGAACTGTACTCAAGCATCTGCAGACCATAAACTGTAGTAGAATAGCATCCACTAGATAAATTAAATTCTCCACAAGTAAAATACTTATCTTGTGAGAATGTCTGTGAGATCCATAGGTTCTCAATAATACTGGAGTAAAGATATTCAAAATACTGATATAAATTCTTACTCAATTAATATACCAAGATTTAATCGTCACACTTAAGAACCATTACAATTCCTTATAGTCCTCTGACAATAATTAACTATCTATTTATGATCCGTTAATCATAAATATTTAGATTCATATTTATGATTGACGGATCATAAATAGATAGTTATGATTCGTCAATCATAGTTTTCTGGAATCCCAAAACCATACTTAATCATTGATAGGATACTGGGGTATATGTCCACTTAACCCAGGAAAAATAAGAATTATTCCAAAATCTTTCCACTAAGAAAATACTGGAGTTAGGAATATTTTTCAAATAGGATTCTTTAACTGAAGTGAAAGATTCAAGCTCTATAAACCACTAATAATTAGAGACTGAACGCATACCAAAATGACAATCATCTTCAACTACAAAAAACTTTAGATTACAATCCAGAATCACATCTAGATACCCAAAGTCTTGCTAAATATCAATTCAGTTATTATTCTTGGATCCATTATGATTTGTTATCCAATTGAGCTCTCTGGGATACAATCACTGATGAGCTAAGTCCCTTCCTTAACTAAAGAATACTCTATCCCAAGAATACTGTATATCCAATGCACACAATTTTAACTGATGAACCCAAATGATTCACTAATCATGCGTCTTACAAGCAATATAATTCAAAACCATTAGTTTCCGGTGAATCCACATCACACTGATTGTTTTACCAATTAACTTTATCCTGGAGTAATCAACTACTCAAGTTAATTGCCAATGATTCAGAAATCTCAAATGTCTAGGTTCAGATCTTAATTATACTAGTATGACACCACATTTAGATCCTCATTCAAACCATTTATAAGTTAATCCATAAATCTTCAATCCAAAGATTTGTTAACTCTGCATGTATCTATCAAAACAATACTTGATCACATATTTATGTTCACCGACTAGGTTAAGTGCACCAAATAACACTAGTAACTAGGAATACACAGTAGATTCATACAAGATTAATCGTGCACATATGTGAATAATCTCACTATGACCCAGTACATAAACACATTTTTATCTGGCAGATTCCACCAGAACCCACATATGTTACTCACATATCTTACTGAGATCTTGTAACTTGGCTACAAAATAGTTTCTATTCCTCATGAGTATATAATTTCTATTCTTCATTGTTCTTTGATAACATTTGTTTACTCACTCTAATTAGAACACAGACGTCTATGACTTTGTTTCTGATTAGACGATGGTTGTCTCTAACGCCTGAGGAACTCGAGTTATCACACTGCTCTTTCAATCTATTTCATAACTAAACTTCTGACTAAATTCATTTTTTAGTAATATCACACACAAACCATCTCTTGTGAGTATGAATTAATTTATAAGATCCTGTTGGGCAGTAGAACACTTAAGTTGTGATTATACTTAGCATAAATATTCTATTAGACTGTTTTTGCATCTAGAAGCCCATTGTAGCGGGAGAGCTATTTCACAAATATTCTTGCTCTCTTCTCCGTTCATTTTTTTCATCCTTACATCATCCCATCAGATTGGTATCAGAGCATAGACTCATATAAATTGAAAGACTAAGTTTGTTCTATTTCTATTATTGGTAACATGTCTCATATTGGTAACTCTTCGTCTTCATCATCCAACGAGGCTAGAATTATTGACAAGTTCAATGGCTCTAATTTCTATATCTGAAAGTTAGAACTCCAGATGATGATGATAGATAGAGATCTTTGGGATGTAGTAGAAGGTGCTGACCTAAATCCAGAAGATAGTGATCAAGCAAAGGCATGGAAGATCAAAGATCAGAAGGCCTTAACATGTATCACACTCAATCTGGTCGACTTCCAAATATCCCATGTTACCACATGAAAAACCTCTAAGGATGCACTAGATTGTTATCAAATCTCTATGAGACTCATGATGTAACCACTAGATAACATCTTAGAAGGAAGTTCTTTACACTTAGCATGTCGAATTCTACTACCATCACTTCTCACATCAACAGCTTCAAATCTTTAATGGATCAGTTATCAGTTGTAGGATGTGCTATTCAAGATGACGATGTTGTTATGACTTTGCTTTCTTCTCTTGTAAAGTTGTATGAACACTTTGTGGTGATGATCTCCACACAACCCGACCTCACTCTTCAAAAGGTGGTCGGTCATCTTCTTCAAGAAGAAATGTGGAGAAAGACCATCGACCTATCCATCAAAGACAAATCGATGGCCCTGTATACCAAGAAGAAAGACTACTCCAAGGAAAAGAATCAAGTGCAGCAGCAACAGTAGAAGCCTCGCACTCAAGGAAAGAATAGTGGATCGGGCAAAAAGCTTTTCTGCAGGTATTGCAAGAGAGGCAATCACGACATCAAAGAGTGTCGTATCTGCATCTACAACGAGACAAAGAAGCAACAACAGCAGCAGCCAGATTCTTCCAATGCGATGGAATTCAAGGAGAAAGATACACACCTGTTAATGGCTCGCAATAGTGGCAACAAAGACCACGATAGCTGGTACCTGGACAACGCTGCTACTCAACACATGACCTCTTGCAAGGAATGGTTTACCGAGTATGAAGCTAACAGCAGAGATCAATTCCTCTACCATATGCGTTGAAGGCAAAGGGATAGTCAAGATCACATTCAACAAAGATCTATCTATTTGTGTTTCCAACATCCTTGACATTCCTCAACTATCAAAGAACCTGTTACCAAGCTCTAAGATAACTAATGAGGGATACACTATTACTTTCTCATCTGAGTAATGTATAATTTTCGATGAAGATACTATTCTGACTACATGCACTAGAGTCACTTTCATAGATGATTATTCTAGATGGTCTACAGTCATGCTCATTAAGCACAAATCTGAAGCCTTTGAATGCTTCAAGAGATTCAAGGCCATGGCTGAGACACAAATGTCTACGAAAGTGAAAGCACTCCAAACTACTGGTGGTGACGAATACCTCTCTAGCGAGATGCCCGACTACATGGCTGAACATGGTATTAGAATACTTTTTTCAACTCAGCTAGATCCATGCTACATCAATCACATCTACCTGCGAAGTTCTAGGCAGAAGCTACTGCCACAGCCTGTTACTTACAGAACAGATCCAGCACCAATGTCGTCAACAACAAAACTCCTTATATGAATATTGTCATGGACACAAGCCTAGTGTTAGCCATTTAAAAATCTTTGGTTGTATATGTTTTGTTCAAATTTCTAAATAGCTTAGGAAAAAGCTGGATCATAAGACAAATAAATGTATTTTCATTGGCTATCATGATAAACATAAAGCTTACAAAGTTTATGATCCATTCACCAATGTAGTATTTGTCTCTAGGGACGTAATATTTCAAGAACATACATACTATGATTTCAAACAACCATTGATAAACAATGTTATGTCATTTCATCCTAGTTTATGTAGCATGGATTCTTCCAACATTGATGTTCCTTCTATAGAACTTGTAGCTACAGCTACAGAAGCCGAGCAGCTGATAATAATTGTCATCAAACTAGACCAAGCTAGCTTGAGCAGATCTGGAGAACTTCAAGAAGAAGCATCATCACATCGTGGTCAGCCAAACGTTCGCAGATCCTCACAGACTCGGACAGTTCTTGAGAGGTACACACCTCAATCATTCTGGACTTCATCAAAAGAACCAAAGAGCCTAGCCAAAGAAATTAACTCCAAGGATGCTATGAAGTGCCAAGAAGCTATGGAAAGAGAGTACAACTCACTTTTCACAAAACAGACCTGGACATTGGTCGACTTCCCCACTCACAAGAGAGTTATCGACAACAAGTGAATCTTCAAGAAGAAAATCAACTCTGATGATTCCATTGGTAAATGGAAAGCGTGGCTAGTGGCTAAATGATTCACTCAAGTCCAAGGATTGGATTATCCAGAACTTTTCAGTCCTATCATCAAGATACAGTCAATCAGGACTCTAATTGTGTTAGATCTCAAAATGCACCAAATGGATGTCAAGACAACATTCTCAATGACAACGTCGAAGAGGAGCTGTAAACCTTCCAACCAGAAGGATTCGAAGTCAAAGGCCAAGTGCACAAAGTGTGCAAGCTGCACAAAGAAATCTACAGTCTGAAATAGGTCGCAAGAGCATGGTTCGATAGAATCAACTCTTATCTCATTCAATTGGGATTTTCAAACAATTCAGCTAACTATAATATTTATTCAAAGCATATAGGCACCACTTCAGTTCAAATAGGTCTTTATATAGATGATGCGTTTATTTTGTCTAACGACACTTCTCTTCTACACACTACTAAGAGTGATTTGTAAAAGAAATTTGACATGACTGATTTAGGACCTGTCCATTCTTTGCTAGGAATTCACATTACTAGAAATAGACTTCAGAAGAAGATCTATCTTAGCCAACAAACATATGTAAAAGACATTTTAGAAAGATTTCATATGTACCTTACCCCTAATGTCCATGATAATGGAACAGTCCTCATCAAGGTCATAGAAAATATTCGTGGATTCCTTCGACGACATCTCCGTCGAAACTAATCCACGATCTTGTTGATTGGATTCTCTTTTGGAAAGACAAAGGGCTTTCATCCTTTGCCTTTCCTCGGGAGATAGCATAGTATAAAAATCTCGCACTCGATCGGAATCTGATACCGAGGCTTATCCTCTTCCACCGAAAGAGAATCTTGGCCTCCTCCTTGATGCTCCGCTACCGCTAGTAGACATGACTATTGAGAGAAAGATATGAAGTTGTGAAAAGAACTTGGAAAGATATCAAATGTGAAAAATGAAAATGTGTGTGTGTGTGTGTGTGTGTGAGAGAGAGAGAGAGAGAGAGAGAGAGAGAGAGATGTGTGAGAGAGTGAAAAAAAAAAAAACAAACTTTTAAATGTGTGAAAAATGAAAAAGAGGTATGAAAGAGTGTGTGAGAGAGAAAGAGTGATTGGAAATTGGAGAGTGAAAGATGTGTGTGTGTGAGAAAGAGAGAAAGAGAGATTGGAGAGTGAAAGATGTGTGTGTGTGTGTGTGTGTGTGTGTGAGAGAGAGAGAGAGAGAGAGAGAGAGAGAGAGAGAGAGAGAGAGAGAGAGAGAGAGAGAGAGAAGAGTGGATCGATTGAGAAAAGAGTGGAGAAGAGTGAAAAGAAATGAAAGATTGACAGTGAGAGATTGAGAGAGAGAGAGAGAGAGAAATTAGAGATTGAAAGCTTGAGTGTGATAGTGAGCCTCAAGAAATCCATAAGAAAGCATGGAGAAATATTGAATGAGGGCATTTATATATAGTTTTCAGATTTCAAGTGTCATGTGGCTCTGCCATGCAATTTGTTTTTGCCTAGAAATATGTGATTACGTCTTGGAAGGTGTCATATAGCGAGTGGTTTGTCAAAGAGACAAATTATGGAACTAAAAAAGTGATTTGACTCTTATTTTATAAATTTTTTTGAGCACAAAAGCATGTGGGTGATATGACATATTTTTAAGCATGAATATTTAAGGACAAAAGCATGTGATTGATATGACATATTTTGGGTACAAGAGGACCATGTTTTCTTTGAAGATTTTGATGATTTTTTAAAAAGGACAAATTAGTATTAATTATATTTTGATTTGATATAACACAAGTAGATGATTTGATATGGTTGGTACAAAAACCATATGTTTAAGAGAATTTTGTGATTTAAAATGACAAATGTAAATATGTGGTTTGATGTCGCATATAAGTTGTGGACATTATTTAGTTTATAAAGTATTAATTAGTTTGTTATATATGTGTCCCTTAGAAATCCGTTCCGACCCTTTTGGGTCAGAACGTACTGGGTCAGAACGTTTTTTTAAATAGTAAAAAAACATGTGTTAAGCTGGGCGCAATCTTCCTTCTTCTTCTTTGTAATACACTGAGGGATGCTAGATATACTACTACTTCCATTAAGTGTCATGAAACTTGCTTCTTCAGCTCCACAACAGATGGCCTCCTCATTTTTTGAAGTTTTTACTTTGTAAAAGAACCTCCATTCAGTGCTAGTAGAGGTCCCAGTTTCATGCTCAGTATTGTGGACGGCAAGATATTTTGTTATTTTCTGTAGCTACTCTCAAGGGAATAGGTATAACACCAATCAATTTTGAAGTTATACCTTTGCCTTTTCCATAGTGCGCTCTAACCCAATTCCGACAAAAAGTTGGGTCGATGATTTTTGAGAGTTGTTTCATGCTCTCTTTATTGTAGTCCACATCTGAAGGCAAGTCTTCTTTTGTAGTAAGCAAATACTGTACAACACTTCGTGCAGCCATCTCATGAACCATAAGAAGAACTCCTTCATCAATGTGTTTTTCTCTATTTTTGTCTTCCAAAATACAATTTTCCATTTACAAGCTTCTTTAGGATACGATCGCACATGGCGTTCGACATATGCCTCAAACATCTGAACAACCGAATAGATATCGGTTTGTTTTTTGTCTTCCTCGATCCCAATGCAGGTTCGTCATAGCAAATTTGATCATTTACATACAATTTCATGACTTGCATATAATTATTGAATGTTTCATCTAAACGAAAGATTATTATTGTGTACTCCTCAAATTTTTCATACAAAGATGTAATTGTGTGTTATCTTGACAAAAATCCAACATTACTACTGCCAAGGACACCGCACAAACCGAGATAAAATGCTCTCATTTGTTTCAGTTGCTCAGGATTTAGCTTCACTCCTTTAAAAAAGTGTGGTCGACTCAATGAGATCCATAGATCACGTGCACGCTCCATGATTTCTAAAAGACTGCTTTTTTTTCTTTACTCTTCCGGATCATGCATTAGAGAAAGTCTGAGCTTGAAAAGGGCCCTTTAAAAAGATGTTTTTTATTTTTTTCCTCTTTTAAAGCAGTCTCTAGACCAATAATAAAAGTATACGTGTACTTCTACGTAACATAGAAAATCTGCTCAAAAAAACTGGGGCAATTTTCTTTTAAATGAACAAATACCATGTTGAAGAAGAATTTTTTTTTTAAAGTAAAAACCTTGAAATTCGAGAAGGGGGGGGGGGGGGTGTGGGGGTGTTGAGATATAAATGAGGGAATGGGGGGGGAGGCCACGCACTTGGAAAAAGGAATGCGTCCCCTTTGAAACTCTGGCCCCATTCGGGGCGCGCCACCTGATATCAAGCACCTGGCCCAGGCGGCTAGTGGCCCCATGCCCACCACACTTGTCCACAGGGGGGGCTCTGGCACAAGTGCGCCCCCACCAGTTCTGTTGTTTCCAAGTGAGAGGAGAGCACCGAGGGCCAGGCTGGCCGTGCAGCCCGGGCCCCGATGCATTGGGGAAAGGTCTTCATGTTGCATTAATTGGGGCCAGCCTGACACGCGCTCCTACTCTCTCCACTTGATGTGCATGGCCAGCCTGACCTGCGCTCCTCTCCCCCCACTCGGAAACAACATAGTTGGTGGGGGCCCACTGGTGCTGGCGCATCCCTCGTGGACAATTGTGGGTGGGGGGTGGGGTCACCTGGCCGGCTGGGCCAGGTGCTCGATATCTGGGGGATGTATCCTATTTTGATTTAATGCATCCTTCGCGAATTCATTACATGCATAACAAAAACGTTGGGCATCGATAGGCTCAAAAATACAGTATGACAAAAAGTGATTTTACGCAATCCATCCAATCTAGATCCAGGATTGAGATCAACCTCCTTTGGGTAAGTCTCTGTGTAGACCTGCTCATTCTCTGCTCTATCAACACGCATGAATTCGCAATACATCTTTTCAAACATAATTGGGCCTTCAAAAAGAATTTCTTCCTCATCACCTTTCTTGAATGAAATTAGCCTTAAAGTGACGTTGATTGATGCGGGTGGTGGACTATTGGGCTTGCTCAAATCAACAAATAACTTCTCAGCAAACGAGTGATCCAAAGCTCGTTGGTTCGTGAAAAGTGAGGCACGCTAGATATTTTTGCTTTCTATATGATACATTGTATTTTTACCCCATATTTACCCAATATCATCAAGAATACTATAGGTATTTCCATCAGTACATAATTTTGGCCAATACTCTTTTTTTGTTTTTGATTATTGTAGATCATGCCTGGCAAAAATATTGTCTTTGTTGCCCACCAAGTGTTTCCATATTGATTCACCCACATTTTTGAATATGTGCATAGGATCAAGCAAGTGATTGATCAAAAGGTTATTCCAATATGGTAAACAATGAAAGATGGATAGTCTTTTCATACCATTGATTGACTTAGTCTCGGATTCAATCCAAAGTTTGTGCCAATCTACCACGAACATTCTCTTTGGAGGCATTCTTGTTTCTGATCTTCCTCCAAAGCCTCTTCTATGAGCATTTCTAAATGGATGATTTTCTTCATGCAAGTACGTGCGATGATTTTCATACACAACTTTGTTTAAATGACGTGATGGCGAGCATCAATATTTGGTCCACAAATGAGACACGCGTGATATCCAGAAGTTGTAAAACCTAAAAGAATCAAATCCAATTTGTGTTATAAATAGAATTCTTTTAAAGAATAAATATTGCATGCATAAAAAATAAATATACAAACATTACAAGTGATTTCATTTTATAGTCACCTGAACAATCGCCCAATCTTGAATAGTCATGCATAGTCCACATTAAAATCACACGACCCTTTGTATAAATCTGACCCAATGTATAAACTCCAACCCTTTGTAATTAAAAATAACGACTACTTTTTGTGGTACTGTAAGAAGATCTACAAAGGCCGTCAATGCACTGATCGATTGACATCCAATCGTCAATGATGGAGTCAATGCCCTGATAGGCATCTTTTGTAACAATGATTCTGGTATTATTCTATAACGAGGATCAGTTATTAAGTAGGTTTTGTAGAATCAGTTACTTAGCATTCCATTATTCCAGTTTTTTATCATGAACAATTTTCAGCTGAAGCAGTTTTTGAACACCTATTGTTTTGCGCCCAGCTTCAAGCATTGTACTCAGTTTTTCCTATAATCTAATCAGAGTGCATCATTCTACTATTTTGTTCAATTGCGCATTGTAATATCTGATTCATCTTGAATTGTTTTGCTGGTAACTGTCGCGCTACCGATTCATCACCATCTGCTCACCATGCTTTTCAACAAAATCTTACAATCTGCATGTGTTACTCACATAACTCACTGAGAATCTTGCAACTCAGCTACAAAAGAACTCTAATTCTCATGAGTAAATAACATATTTGGGAAATCTTTGAAGTGAAATGATTCCACATCACAAGTTTTTCAACCATCATACTTTTACTAAAAATTTTTTTTCAACCAATCAGCCTACCACATATCCTAGTATTCAAACCAAGATTAGGTTGACTTATACAGACATCTTTGGACATAAGGTTAACATTAAAGCTTTATTCGTTCTGATCCAATCCATAACAAAATGGTACTTGGCAAATCTGATCAGCGGAACATAAATTTTAATCATTACCACCACTATCCATAATCATGAATATCTCATAGCTCAATACCCCAAAACTCCTCTGGTTCCAGATTATTCAAAACAATCCCTTGAGAGTTCCTCTATTTCAAATGAATAGTTTAATCTTTGCACACATATTGGATTTTTCACAAAAAATCTATGCAATTGGCTAATTCATCAAAAGTCTTATTCCTATCTTTTCTTCTCCCCCTTTAAATGTTTTTCCATAATTTCCAATAAAAAGATCTCAAGAGACAACGTATAAGATATCAAAGATTTGAAAAAGTCAGTAATGAGTATCCAATACTATTACAAACTAGACTTTCATCAAAATCATAGAATATCTTATCCCGAGTGATAGAAATACTACTTTGTTATACTTAACTACCAAATAGAGATAATCATTTGGGTCTAGGAAGTTGAAATTCCATTGAATCAATTGAAACATCAATAGATTTTGAGCCATATTTACAAAACTTAAATGGAAGTATTGTCTCAGATAACTATAATCAATCCTTCAAAACATAGTTCTACACAAGAAGGAATTAAATGAATCTCAATCCAATTGTCTCGTATTAAGAAATTTCTAAATAGTAGAGGTTTTAAAAAAAAAAAAATAGATTTAAGGGCCTCCAAATTTTATAAATAATGAGATACCATTTGGGATCTAGATCTATATCTCAGTATTTCCAAAAATACCCTGAACAGAAAACCAATGGACTTCTTTGTTAGTATTACCATTACAGTAAGCGCTAACCATCGGTCTACAGATCACTCTAGCACAAGAATTCCCTTTGGAATCACTGATGTCCCATACCACCAGCTTTCCCTCCAAGAATTCTCTACTTCTAGATCTGTTTTCCAAATAGTCAAAAAGACTATTTGGCTATCCTATACCAAATATAAGATCAGAATCACAACCATTCCAAGATGTACTTGTAGCCATTGAATTCTCTCATGCCCCTTAAGCATTTCAAAGAATACCAATCCGCATAGAATATTGTCTGAAATGCCTCATGAATATTCAATGAACCAAAAGGAACATTTAAAATCATAATCTAACCGAAAACCATACTATCATAGATATCCAATAAGTATTTCGGAATCGATAAAAAGAACTTACTTCTTTTACATGTTAGAAGTTCTCTTGGTTGTCTTAGTCATTATAAAGAACACTCTAAAATGTCACAAAAAGAATCCAACTTACTAAATTCTTGTATGGAATACCTTCCATCTTCTTTCACTTGCAATTCCTAGGGATGTGATCCAAATCCAATTGCAAAACAGAGATGGTTCCATAAATGGATTATCTAACTACCAAAAGCTAGATTCCCAATTGTATTCTCACTTGCTATCACTTATACTTCAGGAATTGAAAATAAATTTAATTATTGGATCACTTGGTCAACCAATCATCTAACCCTTAGGCTTCATCTCTTTTCCTCCCTTTCCAAATGTGGTTCAGGCTGTGAAAGCCCCAAATTTGGCTAGGCAAAAGACCAATTTAGAATCTATAGTACCGTTAACTACTAATCAACCAGACAGTTTTGATTGTCCATTAGCTAAGTGCCACACTCAATTGCTGGAAAAGCTACCCGTAGATCGGCATAAAAACCATTCCAACAATGTCAGTCCATCCATTCTGCCTAGCTTGGGCATTGCAATATCAAGAACACATCTAATGAATGCCATGAAGCCTGGTAACAAGCAGAAACAGTTCTGAAGAAGCAAAGAGTAAATCAAAGATCCTCTGGAGCAGGAGATCTGTCAATATTTGACACCGTTGCCACTTGAACTCCAATGCATTCTGTATACATCCAAAAGAACTGCAACATTGTCCACGCTCAGATCCCTGCAAACAAACTCCCAATCTCTCGACAAATTTGAGTTTCTACAAACTGGACTGAGCCACATATATGGCTACATCATTGCCCATATCCACTAACCGATACACTGGCAAATCCGTTGGCTTCCTCATTGTTAGCAAACACACTAACAGAGCTAGATTTCCTTCAACACAAGCTCACGCTCCTCCCGTCCCCTCACGCTTCCATTCTCAACCAGAGCACCTTAGTGAAATCTCAATCAAAGCACCTGTATCAAATCTCAACCGGCACACTCTATCAAATTTCAACCAACAGCAAGTGTCAAATCTCAACCGACGAACTCTGTCAAATCTCAACCGGAGCCCATTGCTCAATTCTTAACCACAGCGCTCGTTCAAAT
Organism: Diphasiastrum complanatum; assembly: GCA_029204225.1. Lineage (NCBI taxonomy): Eukaryota > Viridiplantae > Streptophyta > Lycopodiopsida > Lycopodiales > Lycopodiaceae > Diphasiastrum > Diphasiastrum complanatum. The sequence goes on along the minus strand of CM055095.1, from coordinate 60,289,978 downwards.
CTCTACCGAAGAGATTCTATCACGTCTCAACCGATGGGTGTCCTCACCATCGCAACCAAACCACCTTCCAGCTCCATCCGCATTCACTCATGGCGACCGCATTCCATCGCAACAGCCACATTCCATCGCAAACGGACCACCTTCCACCTCCATCTGCATTCACCTATCGCGACCGCATTCCATCGCAACCATCCACATTCACCCGTTGCGACCGCATTCCATCCCAACCGACCGCATTCAACTATAACCCTGTATTCCTCCTAGACAAACCTCCACGCTCACCCCCTAAAGCACCACATTGTTTCAGCAGCCCTTCACGCTCCATTCCCTTCAAATCTCAACCGACGGCCAGTGTTAAATCTCAACCGACGGCGAGTGTCAAATCTCAACTGATGGCCTATCTCAAATCTCAACTGACGGCTTGTGTCAAATCTCAACCGATGGCCTATGTCAAATCTCAACCCACGGCCTGTGCCACATCTCAACCGATGGCCTGTGTCAAATCTCAAATGACAGATTGTATTCAATCCGACCGAAGGTTCTAGGTCCAATCTCGACCGAAGGGGTCCCTCACCATCTCAGCCGGACCAAATCCATGCCAGACCACAAAACTTTCAAACGATGATCACAACTGACGAGTACAACAGACATCAGATCCCACACCTTGCATCGAAATTGCATTTGGTTTGCATCCAATGCCCTCTATCTTTGTTTGCATCTGACTTTGTCTATCTCCATTTGCATCCGATGCCCCCTGACTCTGTTTGCCTCCAATGCCTCTACACCTGTTTTCAACTGACACCCATCTGCATCCCATTTACATTCGATGGCCTAGAATCGATAGTACATCCAACAACTTGAATGGACGATCTATATTAGACGTTGTTCGGAGTTATATTTGATGATCCCCATAGACCATAGCAACTGCAATGAGCCTCCAATTATTCCATTCCATCGCAAACAGCCGCATTCATCCGCAGTCGCAACAGACCACACTCGCACCACCTTACGACTGCACTCGGGCCGCATTCAACCGCAACCATCACCTTACGACTACACTCCCACCGCATCTGCCTTGAATCGCATAAAACCGCATTCCACCACAAACTACCACCTTCCACCTACATCTACCCTTGAATCGCAGCACACCGCATTCATCCACACACAGATAACCTTCTAATTGCATCCTTCTTTAACCACAAACATACCGCATTCATCCGTAGTCACAAACAAACCGCATTCATCTGCACACAGACCACCTTCTAACTACATCTGCCCTTGAGCCGCACCATACCGCATTCGATCGCAACTAGATCACCTTCCACCTACATCTGCCCTTGAATCGTAGCACACCACATTCAACCGCACACCAACCACAAACAACAAGCCTTTTAAGCCCTTTCGACAAGTGCTATATAGTTCTCACTCTCTGTACAATTTGTTTATTTCCTTGTTGCTCTTCATTCCTAGTGTGTGATTGATTTTTGCACGAGAGTCTTCCGTAGAGCATCTTAAGAATACATTTTCATTCATATATCCACCTTCAGATCACCTTGCACAGAGTTTACAATCTTTGAACATCCTGAAATTTGAGAAATCTTTGTCACGTTAGAGGTGATTCCTGAATCTCATCATCATATTCATTTTTGAGTCAACTACAACAAGATTGAAACAAATTTAGTTAAAATTTGTTCAATATTTAGTCCACTCACATGTTCAACGTGTTTCAACCACGTGTTCCACATGTCGATCCAATCCTGAGCATGAACAGTTACCAGCAACAACATCCCCACCAACAAATTTTGGTGGGTGGGAGAGAGTGGATCTGCTTGGATCCACCTACGTAGTTACATTGCCAGCAACAACATCACCAAGATCGATATCCAAAGTCACAAGTCAAATATGAAAAAGACGAGGCTAAAGAAGGCAGATGGACAATCCAAAGAGACTCAATCAGAAGAAGTACCCCAGTCATGACGAGGATCCTTCAGAAAGGGAAGCACAAGCATTGGGAAATTAGTGTCCTTCAACCGATCTCTTGCCATACTTCTGTGCCCATTCTCATGCCTATCGTTCACACCATCCACCAATGACACCACCTCCACCCTACCTTTCATCTGTTTGTTTATCATCATTTCATTTTTCTTCTGAGAAATTCCCAACTTTTGATAGTCTTACTGAAGCAGCTGGTAGATCGTTGCAAATGTCCTGCGGAGACCAACTACCACCTACAACGGTTGATCAGCCAACGAAGATCTAAGAAGCAGGCGAAGCAACTAGAAGACATAGAGAAATTGAGCAACGAAGTTGAGGAGGAAAGGACAAAACTTAAGCAACAGATGGGTCGGGTCAATCTTGATCAAAAGAAACTCTCTAAAGCAATCATACTTGAATCCCCTCCTATGAAGCCCAAAGAGATCCAAAAGTAATGGATCAAAAGAAAGAGCTGCAGAAAAAAGAAAGAGGAAGACAACCATGAACCTGCAAAATAAAGTGAGCTCCTCACCCAGCAAGTGGTGGTCGAAGCTCGGCATTGCAAGGGTCCAAGGCTGCAACTGTAGAACTATCAGTTCCTTTACCCTTCCACCAGGCCTTCATCATGTTTCCTTGCCGTCATCAACCATTCATCCAAATTGTTTCTACCACCAATGTGTGAATGAGCCCATTCTCTTGAAGACTGATAACCAAGATTTGTGCTACCTATCAGGAAAGAGCATCGACAAGACTGGAACTTCAACTGAGAAAAGAATTGTGGAAAAGCCCAAAAGCAAATGGAAAATACAGACCTCCCAGAAGTTAGAATCTGCAAGAAACTAGAAGTGAAATCATCCATGGCAGATGCAACGAAAGAAAGAGACACGAGGAAAGCATTCAAGCATGCAAATTGTGAAGTTGTTGAGAGCTCTCCAATTTTGAGAATGTCAACCACCTATAGCAATAAGACATCTTGATCCACTTGCGGCAATTTGTGAAAAATAATTTTTGTGATACAGATTGGCGACAATAAGCATTTGGTTTTATGTAAGTGAATGAGCATCTACACTTTTCCAAGCACCATTCGAAGATGCCAATGTGGAAGCGGATCGACATCGTCCAATATGAGTTGCAATGGGTCCTGCAACACATTAGGGGTGGGATGATGTTGGCTGATTCTGACGAATTCCCAAAGATACTCGGACAGAGCAACTCAAGAGCACCTCTCACCTTAGACCGAGGAGGTCCCTGAGAAGACGAGACTAACTAAGACTGAGAGACGAGTATGAGAGCCGAGAAATGCTAGTTAGGAATGACAAGCAAGAACTGTGTAAGCCTCATGGTGAATCCCGAAAAATGGAATGACCATGTAGGAACTAGTATTTCTAGGCAAATGTAATAAATGCAAGCAGACCTCTCTTAAAGAAAGTAGAGTGAGCTACCTTTTGATGGTGACCTCTAGTGGAGAGCATTATTCCACTTGTAATTTGTGAAATGTGGAAATTCCAATAGGATGCCACCTAAGAAGCTCTCTTGCTTATTTAAGAGACTCCCTCTTTGTGAGAGGAGCTTTTTGTGTATTGTATCTACTCCATGCTGAAATGAGAAGAGCCTTCACGAGTTTGGTGCATCCATTGAGCTCCTTGATCATGCTTGTTTCTTGAGTGATGCATTTATGATCTTGCCCTTCCCCCCTTTGTGTGTGGTTGTGGATTTTAGAGTGGATTACATTTGGTGCTTTCCTAGAGTGGATTAGTCTTCTTTTCTTGTTTGTGGATTAATGTAGGAATCAGCATTCAAGTAAACTAAATAGGCTAGAAATGTGGTATAAATCTTGCATATCCTCCAACATTCTAGTTCTTGATGTTCTTGGGATGTCCAATAATCAAAAGACTGGTTGGTTTCTTGATTCTTGGACTTCTAAAATGCTGTAAATTAGTTCTTGTTTCAGCTTTGTGGATTAATGCAAGTGTAGCTCAGTTTTAGTAAAGTGTAGGATTTGACTCAGTTCATTTTTAGAGTGGGTAGTTGTAGAATCAAATGAATGTTCATTTGGGCTACATGCTGATCTGTAAATGAATGTTCATGGCTTGCATCTCTGTTTGAATGTGAGTGTTTGCAAGAGAGAACGATCTTGAGTTGTCCTCTGACAGGCAGGACAACATTACTACAACGTCAATCCGTCCATTCTGCTTGGCTTGGGCATTGCAATATCAAGAACACATTGACCTACATGGGGATTGCATGGGTTCATGCACATGATCCTACTCTCTATATATCGAGGTAGTGATTTTCTCGTCTATGACTTTGGTCTAGGTTACCTATTGAGCTCTTCTCCTCTTGCTATCACATGGCATGGCTTGGGGGCTAGATCCAGGAGGATTCCTCCAAGAGGGATCTAGGATTGCTTGGGTGGTTTTGCTCCACTGTCTCTTTTGTGTTTTCCTATCCTCATCTTAGGGGTTTTCCCTAGTGGTCTTTACAAAAGGCTGGAAGCCTAAGGATCTGAGAGCGTGATCCTTTTTCTTGTACCACGGCTTGGTAGACTATTTTAGTCCGTAGATGCTTCTGTGCATTTTGTAGGCATACTCTGTGAATGACTTGCAAGTAAAACCTGGTGACTGGTTCATATAGACCTCTTCTTTTAGCTCTCCATGTAGGAATGTTGTCTTTTCGTCTACAATGTGGATTTTTAGATCGTAGGCAACCGTATATGCAAACAATATGCATAGAGATGTGTGCTTCACAATAGGAGAAAAGGTGTTGGTATAGTCAATCCCTATACTTATGTGAGAAGCCTCTTGCAACTAGCCTAGTTTTGTATCTTGATACATTGCGATTTGGTCTGTATTTGTACTTGTAGATCCACTTACATTTGACAGTCTTTCTCGTTATGGAACGGCATGGTGAGTTGAGTTTGTAGGAGGTTAGAAAATACTTCAAGTCCCTATAGGGATTGCCCCTTTTCAGGGAGTTGAGCTGATAACAGACTTTCCGTATGTTTTTCCTCTCGCAAAAAATCATCTCAAAATTCATTGTATTGCCTTTGTTCCACTTTTGGGTCTGGGTAATCCTTTGGTATTGTGGAAGCCGTCAGGTGGCTTTCCTGTGGGTCTGCTGATTTAGCATTGGTTTGTTGTTGTTCTTGTTGTTGGCATTGTGCTCTAGTTAGAACTCAAACAGGTTCGGATGATATATGACGTACTGGAAGAATCGTGTTAGGTTGTTTTGGACAATCCTTGAAACTATGTTTGCAAACATAGTCTAGACATTCCGCAATGTATTGGTTTTTAACTTAACAGTCAACCATTAAGTGTCCTGTTTCACCACAAATAAAGCAGCGGTCGCTCATTGGTCTTGTGGCGATAGCGTAACCATCTTGGATGGCTAGCTATGCTGGATTTTCTGGTGGTGTGGAATACTCATCTCGTGCGCACGAGCATGAGTTGTCGGTTTGATATTGGTGAGAACTAGGTGATGGAAGTGTTGTATTGTGATGATATGAGTGATGTAGGAGTTTTCTACCAGATGTGTTTGTGCAGACTCTCGAGGGTGCCTATGTTTTTGTGCTTCTAGATCAGGTTGTCCTCAGCACCACCTGTGGTTGAGGTTCATGTCTAGGTTGTCTGGGCAACTCTTGTATGTGGACTTGGTTGTTTCATGGTTGGTATGCATGTGTTGGTTTTGTGAAACAAACGGTTGTCGAGGAGGTTGATAATGTCCCCCTGATTGGTTGTGAGGCTGATTCCTCAGGTTATAATGGCAATAAAGTGATGTATGCCCCATAAAGTCGCAGATGTCATGTTTGATCAATGAAGTATCTGGGACCAATTGGTATGAAGGGCACTCATTGCCAGTGTGTGCACCATGTGTTCTCTCATCTATGGTGGATTTGGCCAGTGGGTAGCTGACTTGGCATCAAACTCTGGATAGACTTAAGAGTGTTTTGAAATTCTTTCGTGAGTTTCTCCATCTGTTGTTGGTGTTGCTGGTTAAGCAAATCCATCTGTGTTTTCCACAACTGTTCTCGTGTTTCGTCATTTGGTCGAGCTTCTTGGACAGCGCGATGTGCTCGCCGTTCACGTGGCGCATCTACATCTAAACCCTCGTCTTCTTCCCGAATGGCATCAGACATGGCTTGTTTCAATGATGTGTATTCATCATTGGAACAAAGTTCACGTCATATCCATCGTGGGAGTCCAACAAGGAAACAAATTATGAGCATAGACTCAGTGGGTTGCTCTTGTACCTGACTTTTTAATCTTTTAAATCGTTCAATGTAGTCACATACTTTCTTGTCTTTTGTCATTTTGATGTTATTGAGCTTGACAAAAGGACTGTCTATCAAGTGACGATCCAAAACAGCTCTAGAGTACCTTAGGAATGTGGAATTAGGCCTCTTGGACTCTTTGGTAACTTAACTTGTGGGATTCGTTGTTCAGAATGTGGTTGTTACGGTGGAATACGGTCGCTACGGTTTACGGTTGTGCAGTTGGAATGCGGTTGTTGGTGGTTGAATGCGGGCGCTACGAATGCAGTCGGGGTGCGATCGGTTTGTAGTGGAATGTTGTCTGTGTGGTTCAAAGGCAAATAGAGATGGTGTGTCATTGAATGCGGACATTGTGGTTGATTGCGGTTTAGTGCAGTGTGTTGTGATCTGTTGTGGTTTCTACGGTTCAAGGGTGTAGGCAGGTGGTGTGCGGGTGTTTACGGTCGAATGCAGTGGGAATGTGACCTGTTGCGGTGGTGATGCTTGTGTGATGGTTGAAAAGTGGATTCGGTTGGATTGAGAGCTGGTTGCAGTTGATGTGGGTGGGACGGTTCACGGGAGTGGCAGTTGAATACGGTGTGTTTGCGGTCGCTACGGTGCAAGAGTCGACCCTATGGCTATAATGCGGTTGTTACAGATGTATGGGGTTGAAAAGCAAGCTAATTGTGGTTGAGTGCGGGTGGGATTGTTCACGGGAGTGGCAGTTGAATACGATGTGTTTGAGGTCGCTACAGTGCAAGAGTCGACCCTACGGTTGTAATGCGGTTGTTACGGCCCAATGCAGATGCAGGCTCGTGTACTTGCTTTCGTTTACAGTGGTGCAACTTGTGGTTCGTGTGGATTGTCAGATAGATCGTCGATTCAAGCTGTGGATCTAATGTATGTCGTGCTCATCAGTTCTTATCGTCGTTGGAAAGTTTTGTGGTCTAGCGTGGATCTGGTTTGGTTGAGATTGTGAGGAATCCCTTCAGTCGAGATTGGACCTAGACCCTCCGATCAATATTGGACCCAAAACTCTTCGATTGAGATTTGATAAAATCTTGTCGGTCAAGATTGGACCCAGAATCTCCTCGGTCGAGATTTGAGCAATGGGTTTCGGCTGAGATTTGAAAGATCGTTTCGCTCCGGTTGAGTTTTGAAAGAGTGCTTCAGCTCCGGTTGAGGTTTGAAAGAGCGCTTTGGCTCCGGTTGAGATTTGAACGAGCACTTCGGCTCCGGTTGAGATGGGAGCGATGGGCTCCGATTGAGATTTGAATAGGGAAGTAGCCTATGGACAAAATGATTTTACATAATTATTGGCCCAAGCATGGCATCTTGTGAGTATAAGCCCATCTTGAAGAGCCGTTAGTAGACAAGTTGCGTTAGGCCCCAAGTATTGCACCTTGCGTGCATAAGTCGAACTTGTGGTGCCATTAGTCACTAGGTGGCAAGGAACCATTTTTTGCAAGTCTCAAGGTTTAAACTTAGACTTAAAAAAGCATGCAAAAGTCAATGTCAAGATTCCAATACAAGAACTTGCATCCTATATTGAGACTTGAAATGCCTTGTCCCATAAGTAAGTGTGGAAAAGAAACTCTATGTAATTTCTATCCTTAATGCAAGAGAGCTAAGTGCTACCATTTTGGGTCCACTTGTGTGCTTCTCTAAGATCTATCATCTCGAACTCTTGGGATAACATCATCTTCGTATCCTTTGTTAGAGCAATATTGTTGCCAAACAACAATGTCTTGTGCGTGCAATTCATAGCAAAAACACACTCTCTCTCTCTCTCTCTCTCTCTCTCTCTCTCTCTCTCTCTCTCTCTCTCTCTCTCTCTCTCTCTCTCTCTCCAGTGAATATCTCATTGTCTCTCTCTATCTCTCATGTGTGCAACAAAGAGCAAAATCTCTCTCTCTCTCTCTATGTGGCTAACAGAAGGGATGATGGATCGGGAAGATCTTGCAGAGGAATCACGTAATAGGTGCTTCAACATAGCTGGAATTTCGTTGTAGACAATGTTTGAAAAAATAGCGTCCATGCTCATTTCTGGTCAAACCATCTCCAGCTTCCAAGTCCTGGATGGAGAATTCACTTTGAGTTAGCAAACAGGTAGATGTTGTAGCCAGACTAACTGCCTAATTTTCAAAAGCTGGCAGATCATTGTTTTGTTTCCCAAAAGACGTGTTAAGGCATGGAGTTTATCATTCCTGATAGAATATCTTTTTCTTGCATAAACACTAGTTACCTTGCAAGAAGTTTAAAAGTCATAGCTACAATTTCCATTCCTATCAAGATTCCACTCACAGGGGCAGTCAGGAAAGGATCCACTGCAACCCTTATGATCACTCAGAAGTTGAGAGGCCTGAAAGGCTTCATCATTCGCATGATCAAAAGTCTGCCCCAGATTTCAATCCTTCGAAAACATTCCAATGATCAAGAGTTGATCATCATCTGTTTCTACACAATCTTTCTCTGCTTCTATTCTAAGTTCACTCATCTTCCTCTTTTCTTATTTGTCCGTCACCACATTATCCAAAAAGTGATTAAAATCCAGCGAAAGTCAATTACGTAGTAGCAATGGCCATTGGGAGGGCCATTACCATAAATAATCCGGGACCCGGCAGCAAATGGCGGAGGCCAGGAGCTGTTCGCAGCCACGACGAATGGACCATTACCTTATGTAATGGCAGTTCGCCTGATTTTTTTGGACTCTCGTGATTTTTCTCTCCGTCCCCTTCGTGCTTTATCCTCTCTGCGGTGACTCTCTCTTAACCTCCCTCTCCGCTCTCTCCTCCCTCAGCCACGCTCTCCTCTCTCCTCCCTCCTTCCACTCTCTCCTCTATCCTCCCTCCTCAATCCTCTCTGCTCTCACCTCCCTGCCTTGCCTCTCTAAGCACGCTCTCTCTAATCTCCGCGCTCTCTCTGCCCCCTCTCTATAACCTCTCCCCGCTCTGCCTCCCTCTGCATGCTCTCCTCTCCCTTCTCTCATCTCTCTCCTCTCTCTCTAAGGGCAGTTGCACTCTCAATCTACTTTGCGTTGTATGTCTCTCTCACTCTCTACTCTCTCTCCACTCTCTCTCTCCACGTGTTGTCTCACTCAACACCTAGGCAGCATTCTCTCCACGCACTGTCGCACCCTCTCTCCTGAGTCTTCGCTCTTTCTCTCCACGGGCCGGGCTGTTGCACCAGGCAGAAGTCTCTACACGAGCTGTCGCGCACCCAGGGAGTATATCAATCTAAAAAAAGAAAAAGATGACAGGGCCCTATATTATTTTGCCCTATACTATGCAAAATAATATAAGGCTCAAAAGGGTCTTAAAATCAGACGAACGGCCATTACTTATTATGTATAGGGCAATCAATCATTGTATGTGTGTGTGTGTGTGTGTGTGAGAGAGAGAGAGAGAGAGAGAGAGAGAGGGAGAACGTGTGATCAAAATCCAACGAAAGTCAATTATGTAGTAGGTAATGGCCATTGGGAGGGCCATTACCATAAATAATCCGGGACCCGACAGAAAGTGGCGGAGGCCATGAGCTGTTCGGAGACCGGATTAATTGTGGTAATGGTCCGACCAATGGACCATTACCTTACGTAATAGCAGTTCGCCTGATTTTTTTGGACTCTCGTGATTTTTCTCTCCGTCCCCTCCGTGCTGTATCTTCTCTGCGGTGACTCTCTTTTAACCTGTCTCTCCGCTCTCTCCACCCTCCGCCACGCTCTCCTCTCTCCTCCCTCCCTCCTCTCTCCTCCCTCCTCTCTCCTCTCTGCTCCCACATCCCTGCCTTGCCTCCCTAGGCACGCTCTCTCTAATCTCCATGCTCTCTCTCTCCCCTCTCTCTATCCTCTCCTACTCTCCCTCCCTCCGCACGCTCTCCTCTCCCCTTGTCTCTCTCTCTCTCTCTCTCCTCTCTCTCCACTCTCTCTCTCCACGTGTTGTCGCATCAACACCCAGGCAGCATTCTCTCCACGCGTTGTCGCACCCTCTCTCCTGAGTCTTCGCTCTTTCTCTCCACAGGCGGGCTGCTGCACTAGGCAAAAGTCTCTGCACGAGCTGTCGCGCACCCAATATATCAATCTAAAAATAGAAAAAGATGACAGGGCCCTATATTATTTTGCCCTATATTATGCAAAATAATATAAGGCTTAAAAGGGTCTTAAAATCAGGCGAACAGCCATTACTATAATGTACAGGGGTACGGCCTTTACTTATAATGTATAGGGGAATCAATCATTGTATGTGTGTGTGTGTGAGAGAGAGAGAGAACGCGCGTGCAGGACAGAGACAGAGGGCAGAGCGAGAGAGGGCAGAGCGAGAGAGAGGTCGCAAAAGAGTGAGAGAGAGAGAGAAAGATAAAATAGAAAAATATATATCAATTTAAAAATAGAAAAAGATGACAGGCCCTATATTATTTTGCCCTAAATGATATAGGGCCAAACGGGCCTAAAGATCAGGCGAACGGCCATTACTATAATCTATAAGGGAACGGCCATAACTTATAATGTATAGGACAATCGATCATTGTTTGTGTGTGTGTGTGTGGTAGAGAGAGAGCTATTTAGCGAGCGAGCGGGAGATAGAAGAGAGAGAGAGAGAGAGCGCGAGGAGAGACAGAGAGAGGGAGAGCAGACAGAGAGAGGGAGCGCGCAGGACAGAGACAGAGGGCAGAGCGAGAGAGAGGGCGCAATAGAGAGAGAGAGAGAAAAGGAGAGAAAGAGCGCGCATGGCTGACACCGATATGGAACCTAATTGTCACTTGTTCAGTCTACCCAGGTGTGTGCCACCCAGACTAGTGGTGAACCAGAATGAGCAGGATGATAATAGTGAGGATATTGATGAGAGAGATCTGCCACTATTTTTGTTAAAGAAGATGTCAGATGATGCGTTCATGCAAGTAATCTCGAATATGCCTCTTCGTAAGGGAGGAACGTTCATCGCTAATTACGCTTGCCGTCGCTTAAACCGGATCCTTGCAACTACAGCACGGTTAGTACCAGTGGCATACGACCCATTTCAGCCCCCTCGTCCTTGGTATATATTAGCTAAAAGGCTCTACTCGAATGGGGACATTGGTGTCCCATGGGCTTACGATCCTATCAGCAACAGGTGGTATAAATTTCCGCTTCCTCTTATGCGTTCAAGGGATCAGCAGAATTGTATAATGTGGCACAAAATTGCCTCAGCAGATGGATTGGTGTGTGTAACAAGCTATTCGCAAGTTCTGGATTATGCGACGTACGAGCTGGAACTGTTTGATCCGTATACCCAAAGATTTAGAACTCTACCGAAGTTCGAGCGCAAAACACTTGATCCGTCTACACAAAGTTATATAGCTCAACCCGCCGACGAAGGATACACCCTCACGGGGACTTTCAGACTCAATTTCTCCGTCAGTATTTGGATGATTAATCCAGCAACGTGCGAATACAAAGTAATCCTAACGAGATGCATGACCAGTATTGCAGAAAATTCTAATCATGTGTTTGTTGATTCATATGACCAAACCCCTATGCGCTGGAAAACGATCCTGCGGACTGCTTGCGGAATGCCCCCGGGCTGGGAGATGCAAGGCGGCACCGCCATTTGCAACGATATTTTGTACAGTATCTTCTATAATACAAGCCTTGTCCTAGCGCAACGCGAAACAGCTGTAGGATACCAGCTTTTTTTGCACCAATTTGATCTGAAATCTCGGCAATATTCCTCAGATCTACATCCAACGCCAGAAGTTTTCTGCTTTCCAGGAGCAGCTGTGTTATTGAATTGCAACAATAATCTCATCCTGGTGGGAACAACTCGAGAAGACCTAATAGCAACGAGTGTCAAGGTTTGGAAATTCAATCCTCACCCAGCGCCGGGATGGCTTAGGCTTGGCGTAATGCCAGATCCGTTACTCCTTGTGGTGAGAGCACCTAACCGTTATGGTAACTTAGATCGATACAGCTCGGGGGGAGGCAATTTCATCTATTTTCGCAACGATGTTGGACATAGAGTGGTGGTGCTGGATCTATCCATGACGGATGAGGATGGGTTGCGGTTGCGTGTGGACGCTTGGAAGGAAGCACCAGAATGTCCTGATATTTTGGTGGTGCAGGTGGTAGCAGGGAATTTTCCATGTTGTGCATAGACTTTTGCTATGAACCTCGACTTTTGATGGGTGTTCCAATATGATACACACACACTCTTCTCCTTTGTTTATATTTCAAGTTATTATTCCAAAAGATTCGCTTTGCAATATGTGCTGAGCCTAACTTTTTTGAAATTTGTTTTATAGGGGAGATGAGAACATGGAAATGCATGCTTTGGTAAAAGTAATAGGTTACTTGTTAAGTTTAGTATTTGATAAAATAGAGTTTTTAGCTGGGAGTTGATATAATGAACATTATTGGTTTTTGCTAATTACACATGTACTAATATGTTGGTGAATGATTTGACCAATAAGCGTATGTAGATCCAGATAAATTTCTTGAATTTTTGTACGTTTTTCTAGACATGATCCAATTGTGTTCCATATATAGTTGTTAATAGGTTACATGTTAAGTTTAGTATTTGATAAAACAGAGTTTATAGCTGGGAGTTGATATTATAACATTATTGGTTTTTGTTAATCACACATGTACTAATATATTGGTGAATGATTTGACTAGTAATCGTATGTAGATCCAGATAAATTTCTTGAATTTTTATATGTTTGTCTAGACATGATCTGTGTGCCATATATAGTTGTTACTTGTTCGAAGGAGGATAGTTGTATATCATGTTGACACGAGCGATTCAAGTTTTTGAATTTTTTTTTATATGCTCAAATTATGCATCAATATTCATATTGTTGAATATAACAACTTTAAGCACAATATTGTTAGATATTTGTTTGTATTTGTCTTGGAAAGAAAGAAATCTCAACAAAACAGTGAAAAACATATGAAGAGCAAAAAGTGAAGAAAGTATAATAAAAAAATTGATGTTTATGAAAAAAGTAGATCTTGAATGGATCCAAACTCCCAAAATACTTGGCTAAGATCTTTGCACAACAAGCTACAAAAGCTAGAAATGACAAAGCATCCTAATGCTACCTTTGATACACATGAACTTGATAAAGCATTCAAGAGACAAAAGAAACTAATAAAAGGTATTGATGGCAGCCAAAAACAACATCATACCAGCCCTAAAACAGGAGCCTACCACTTTTGGAAACCTCTTAAGATCATACACAAAACTTGAAGACAATACACAAAGCAATGCTCTCAATGTAGGAAGAAACTGTGACAATGATCTATTGATCTCTCTCAACAATGCAATAAGTTTCTCCAACCTGTTCTCCCTGACTTTCAGCCTCATATAGGTGAGAGAGATTACTCTCTCTTCTCTCTCTAGAACTTAGGACCCAAATTTAGGGCACCAGTAGCCTAAAATAGCCAATTTTGGCCTATATGTCCAAATAACATGATTTTGGTGTCATTTCGAAGGTCCTGAAGTTTGAGAATTCTTCAACGTGAAATATATACTAAAATAAAAGTATATAGGCCTCTTTCACATGCGTGAAATTATAGATCCAAAACTATGTACAAAACTTGCCAATTTAGGCCTCAAACTAGCTAGGAAATGTTGACAATTTTCACACTCCCTCTTCACCTTAACTTGCTAGTTTTACAACAATACTTTGCTCCAACCTAAGAATGATCTCCATCATGATAATAGATTTCTTCCCAAGTGTTCTAATATGTACAATATGAAGTACAACATAATTGATATAGATAATAGTGTCCATATAGGATGCTTCACTATGTCTTACATCAATTTTACATAGAATGGTGAACAAGATACATGTAAAAGAACATAGAATCATAATGAAAGGATTCCTCCATATATCCACCTTTGAATTCTCTATAAAACAGCAGCAAACAAGTTGTAAGTGAAAGTAACCAACAAGTGTTTGCATGTCTCCTCCACATTCCACAGCCCATTTGAGCTCAAACCAAACCTCAATGAGCTCACCAATGAGATCTTCCTTGCCTTGGAGAAATTGTCACTTGAGTTGCTCCATGTAGTCTTATTCATCCAACCTTTTGCCATCTTGATCATGCATGAACCCTCCACCACAATCATAGCAACCTTTGACTTGATGAAGAGATGTAAGATCCATGCCTTGAATCTTCCCAAGAGTCACTCTTCCTTTGCCCTTTCCTTCACAAGACTCCCTCTTAATGATCACACCACAAATGTTAGCAATCTCCCTCTTGATAGTTGCATCATAAGAAATGGAAGAATCTTGAACATTAGAAGCCATGAAAAGAATACATAGTTCCTTCAACATAAGAATGATTGAAGTACTTTTTCTTGTCAAACCTGGACTTCTAATCAATGATATAGGTAATGATAATGAACCCTCACTATCATTCACAAAAGCATCATTCAAAGTACATCCTACTTTGAGCACTTCACATTCATCTCTCCCTTTTGACTTGAGATCTTCCTCACCAAGTCTCACGATAGAACCTTTTGATCTACTTTCTTTATGAATACATGTGACACGACTTGTTTCACAAATGACTTTTTTGGACTCATCACATAAAGATACAAAAGAAAAATTTTCTTCAATCATGCTCAAAGCACCATCTCTTTCCAAATGAGTAAATAAGTCATTAGCAACAACCATTTCCAAAGAAGAGTTTTCATCACCTCCATTGATGAAGTTAGCTCTCTTCTTACCTTTTTCATTTTTGCACTTCCCATGTAGTTCCATTGAAGAGCCACCAAGACTTGAAAATCTATGAGTACAAGAGTTCAAACATGATACTAATTTAGCACCAAATGACTCCATTTGACTAGTAGGTAGCACTAGTCCATCTTCAAGATCCAATGGATTCAAAACATTGATCATAGATTCACCAAAAGTTGCCAAGTTTGCACAACAATAACTATCTCCAAGAAGCTCATTAGATCTCGACCTACATCTAGCATAAGGAAGTTCTTTAGACTTTGCATAAGATCAACCAATCTTATTGATGCTAGGAATTGACTTTCGAAAGTTGAGAGAACCACCAACATCCATTTCATTCCTCTTGTTAGACATAACAAATGCATCAAACTTGTAAAGTCTACCTTGTCTATTGCCCCTAGCAATCAAGACATCTCCCTTAGTAATGAAGCAAACATCCCCAACAAACTTTGTCTTGTACCCTCTTTTTAACATTTGACCAACACTTAGCAAATTCCTTGAAAGTGAAGGAATGTAAAGAACACCATCAAACCTTGAATTCCTATTAGTAGAAAGGCAAATAGGAATTGAGCCAATACCTTTGATCATACCCTCACCACCATTTGGCATGTGAACGACTTTCTTGGTTCCAACATAAGAGATCAAAGAAGTAAAGAACTCCTTGTGACTAGTCATGTGTGAACTAGATCCACTATCTATCCACCATGAATCCTTGTCACTTCCACTTGACATTAGACTTGAAGAATACATCATGAGAGAATCGCAAGAATCTAGATCCTCATTAAAAGTAAAAAAGTTGTTTTGCTTGCTACCTTCATTACTTTGCTTCTTATGACATTCATTTGCAAAATGACCTTTTATCCCACAATAAAAGCACTTGAACTTTGACTTGTCTTTATATCTAAAAGAAGTAGAAGAGGAGGAGGAAGAGTGATAATCATGATCCGAGTTACCACCTATGGACCATTTTCCTTTGACTTTACCTTTGCCTTTGACTTTGCCTTTTGTGAAGAAAGCCTCTTCACCTCCACCTTGCAAGACTGCACACCATCAAGCTTTGATTGCAACTTATGTTCTTTAGCCAATAAGATTTCTTGCAAGTCAACCACACTTGGCAAGACTCTTTGAATGGCAAAACTTTGCACAAGGTTAGCATGTTCATCTAGCAAACCATTCAACATAACCTGGACTATTTCACCATCTTTTATGCTTTCATCAATGCATGCTAGATCATCACTTAAGGACTTAACCCTCAAGACAAATGCATAAGTACTTTCACCCTCTCTTTGTCTACTAGAAAATATTTGCCTCCTTAGGGTCAATACCCTAGATGTGGACTTTGATTCAAAGAGCTTCTTCAAGGCATTCCATGCCTCACTTGCACTTTGACTATTACCAACTTCTTTGAAAAGTTCATTGGTAACATTCATTTTTATGATATGAAGAGCCCTCTTGGCCTTCTTATCAAACCTTTGTTGCTCTTGAACTGTGGGTGGTCTCTCTTCAGTTCCTGCAACTATGTCCATGAGTTCATTCAACTCAAGTAAGGATTCCATCCTCACTTTCTAGGTAGAGTAGTTTGATGGACTGAACCTATCATTAGTTTCTAACATGATCCCACCATTGGAAGCAATGAATATGATGATTCTTCAACTTTTAGGCTCTGTCCTAATACACCTAGCACTCACTTTTCTCTTAACAAATGATGGATAAGAAGATCTTAGAAGATCTAGGATTCTAAAACACTTCTATCTTGAACCTGGCTGGTTTCCAAGCATAGAAAGGAAGATTGAAAGACATGTAATACTTTGCACACACTAAGAATGGATTACAAACTCAAACCAACCTGAAAACACTCTTGCTCAAACTCTCAAACTTTCCAACAAATGACCAAATCAACTTATGGTGTGAAGAGTTACTTGCATTCTTAGAAAATACACAAGATTAGGTTGCCAAGAATACCTAGAATTGAACAAACTTGATCAACATATGATCAACACACTAAGATATTGATTCAACCTCTAAAACCAAATGTAAACCACACTTCTAAAAGTTTATAAACTCCAGCAAGTGATAAATACAAGCTTTAGAGGTGAATGAAAGAGCACACTTAGTGAGTCACAAGACTAGCTTCACTAGTTTGTCGAGTCTTGATGTTTAGATGTAGATCTAAGATCACTTCACATGAGAATGTTCCTCAACCTGTTAAGGACCTGAAAACACATTTGCATAATGGTTAAAACCTTCTAGCAAATGCTCCAATCAAATTACATAAGGAGAGCTACTTACATGCTCAACAAAGTACACCAAAATTTATGCAAAAGATTGTTGACAATCTGTTCACCCAAAAGGGGATCTTTCATCCCAGTGGGAGCTTTTCTCAGCCTTTTGGAGAATTAAAAAATCACTCAAAGAGTATTTGTCATCCACTTAAGGAGAAGGTTCATCCACTTAAGGAGAGTGTTCATCCACAAAGGAGAGTGTTCATCCACAGAAGCGGAGATTGTCAACAATAGATTGAACAGAACATTGTTAGTACTGAATATGCAAAAGCCTCACAATCAACAAATGATTAGGTGTTATGATCTGATCCAAAATAGCTTCTTCTCAGCCTCTGATCTTCAATAGACCTGAAATATGCTTTTGATCCACAAGTTCAACTCAACAAACAAAGGTTAGTAAGATTTGATCAACAATACAATGCATAATCATGCTAGAACTTGATCAAGCAACCAAATATCACCATAAATGGAAATCCCACTAAAAATAGCAACCATCTAGCTCTGATACCATGTGAAAAAAGTGGATCTTGAATGGATCCAAACTCCCAAAATACTTGGCTAAGATCTTTGCACAACAAGCTACAAAAGCTAGAAATGGCAAAGCATCCTAATGCTACCTTTGATACACATGAACTTGACAAAGCATTCAAGACACAAAAGAAACTAATAAAAGGTACAGATGGCAGCCAAAAACAACAAATACCAGCCCTACAATACACAAAGCAATGCTCTCAATGGAGGAAGAAACTGTGACAATGATCTACTGATCTCTCTCAACAATACAATAAGTTTCTCCAACCTGTTCTCCACAAATTTCAGCCTAATATAGGTGAGAGAATGACTCTCTCTCCTCTCTATAGAACTTAGGACCCAAATTAAGGACACCAGTAGCCTAAAATAGCCAATTTTGGCCTATATGTCCAAATAACATGATTTTGGTGTCATTTCGAAGATCCTGAAGTTTGAGATTTCTTCAACATGAAATATATACTAAAATAAAAGTATCTAGGCCTCTTTCACACGTGTGAAATGTTAGATCCAAAACTATGTACAAAAACTGCCAATTTAGGCCTCAAACTAGCTAGGAAATGTTGACAATTTTCACAATGTTGACATAGTAGATAAAGCTTATTTTTTATGAATTATCAATTATGGGAGAATTTAATAGTCGATTCATGATACTTTTTAAGGCTTAAAGCCCTTGTAAACAGTTAGCAACCTTTGGTAGATTAAAAAGCTAACCATTGTAGTTGCATTTTGAAAAGGAATATGAATTTCCAGCACCATCATCTTACATTTTTCAAGTTAAAGCCATGTGCTAGTTGCCTAGGATAATGATCCTCAAAGATTTTCATGGCTAGCTAAATAATAAACAAATAGAAATGTGCTTCTAAAGTGACTACAAAGTACATAGTAAAGTTGTCCTTGTTGTTTCTCTTTATAGTATGTGCAAGTGAATGTTAGGAGCTTCTCACATTATACAAAGTGAGAGGAAGAAGGTTGATGAGAGTTTTATTTTCTATGTAACATTTGAGTATTATAATTTGTTATTAGCTACATCCCTCAATTTTTTAAAACATTTTGGTGCTCAATCCCACGTAATATTTGGAAATTGTGAATGTGAATTTGATGATCCACATATTTCCTTGTAAGAAAAAACTTTGTTAAAAATGTTAACTAGTTTAGTTGGTTTAATTGGCAATTTGGAGGCCACAGTGAAATTTCAACTCAGAGATCGACAAAAGGCTTGGCATGATCATCATGTTAGGACTAAGGATATCCATGATGGTGATAAGGTTTTACTTTATACATCTTCCAAGTTTCATTCCGAGAAATTGAAATTCCATAGCCAAGGCCCCTATGTTGTCAAGAAAATTTTCACCAATGGTGCAGTCCAATTAGAAACCTAGAAGCCATTTCCCTTGACACCTTAGTCAATGGTAGCCGACTGCGAAGGTACTACGAGGATAATTTTTTTGTAAGTCCTGTGTAGCCATGTGTTTCTATGGTATTTTAACTCATACTTTTTTATCCACAATTGCTGAAAACCCATTGATTTTACACTTCTTTAAAACAATCACAATAACATTGCATCCGACAACCGCCCCATACATTTGCATCCGACAAGTCCATTTGCACCCGCTGAGATTTGGTATAAATACCCGAGCCGCCAAGTTCATTTTTACTACACACACTTTTCGGGTGAGCTCATGTTTCTCTGGCACATTTCAGGCAATCTTCCTGCTTTCTGATCCGATTCAGCCCTTGTTGCTTGCATCCTGACCGCTATTAAGCCACTCCATTTGATCCATTGAGTTATCAACTTTTGCGTTTTTAATTTGGAAGTGTTGCATCTCGTTTGCATCCGCCATCTATTTTTCTTTTTGCAGCCGCCATTTCTCATCTGCCATATTTCATCCGCCACTGTAGCCGCCATATCCCATCCGCCAAACTTCCATCCGCACCACAATAGCCGCCACATTGTATCCGCCAACATTTCAGAGAACTTCGAAAAAGTTTAAATTTTTTTTCCAAAAATGGCTGATTCGGATTCAGACCACATTGAAGAGATTCCTGATATGCCTAAGACACTCAAACTCGTTCTATGTGAGGATCACTTTATTAATTAGTGGTTTACACAAGCTGCACCAGTGTTTACAAACTCTAATTTCAAATTCCACCATGGATGGGCCATCAAAGCCTATATATGATGTACTAGGCTTGTGAAAATTTTGATGAGAAGCAACTCACCTTCCGTATTGATTTTCAAAATTTTCAATCAATTATCTACTTGGTTGACAACAATCTCACCACCTTTGGCTTCCCTAGTGGCCATAAGGAAAAACTCATTAAGTTGACTAACATGTTGCAACAGATTTATGCCATGTTCCTTGACACCACCTTGGACAAATGGAAGAACAAGGATGGCATTCTCCTCGAAGCCATCAGGAGCTAGTAGATGCATATGCTTATCTTACATAGTACACATATACATGAAAGGCACATCTGTTGAGGATTCCCCTCCAAATATTTGCCATGTTGGGAGAATCCTACGAAGGCCGCCAAAACATGTACAACTGGGATGACTTCATCTTCCAACAACTTATTGTCGCAGTGCAGAAGAGAGATCTAGTCACCTCCTTGAGATACGTCTTTTTTGACTTAGCTCGAAGTCAATCCACTATTGACTTGAAGCTTGCCTTAGCTCCAAGGGATGCTGCTACTAGTCGAGGATATGTTCCCTCGTAAGCTTCCGTCTCACCTTCTCAACATGTGGCTATGTTCCAGGAACGTCGTGTTAAGAGGAAACATGATCGGTCATCACCACCTGCAGAGACTACACCACCACACAAGAAATCCAGGAATAAGATGACTGCCCGCAAGCCGCTACCTGAATCAGAGACGAACTTAGATACCCCACCACCGAAGACTACCAAGTTGACTCCCAGGAAGCAGCCCAAATAGATGGCAGGATATGAAGCCATCCCATCAAGTAGCGAGGACAACGAGGATGAGGAAGAGGGAAGCCTCCAATCCCACCAGGCTCAACAACGAAGAACCTCACCAGCTCCCTCCTCACCTCGGCACCAAATTTGCATTACATAGAAGATACCGGAGCAATCACCAGCTACCAGCTCTCGATCCCAATCACCGTCGGGATTTGTTCCAGTTGTCACATCACCCCCTCATGCCCAATAGTTACAGGCAACATTTTTAGGGGATGGAGAAAGGAAAACCTTGAACCCCACTCATGACAACAAGACTGAAGAGACTGACGCAGCCAATCTTGACCAAGAAACAAGAGAAGATCAAGGTCAGGCAGCTCAAATTGCTGCGGAAGTCCAGGAAAGTCCAACGGCCAAAGAGAAGGCATAAGACTCCTCTACTTTGAAGCAAGACGGCTTCATCAATGTAGATGCACTTGAATACTTCGATGAAGGCGATCTTGTGGAAGAGGAGGTGGAAATCATTCCAGGCGGCAAATACACTAGTCTCACCACTAATCACCCTTGTTGATACCACCTCCATCACCATTTGATTTACCACTACCACCATTCCTACCATCCTCGTTGCTACTGATACGACGACACAGCTAACTGTTCCACTTTCAACTCGCCCCACAACCTCTACACATTCTTTTCCTACCTACCATTGCCTTCATTCTGAATTTCTAACTCTTCTAGACTATGACAGTTTGCTCAAGAAAGCCAGAGAAACCTTGTAATGGCATACCGAGACCTCATACCATCTGCATTGGTTGGTGCACCGGCTTGCACAACAAATAGATGAGCTTAGGATGGCAAATTTCTTAATGTCAACAAGGACTAAAAATAGTTTCCTTTTTATAATTAGCAAATACATAAGTAGATAAAGTCGGATTTAGAGCTACTACTATTGGTTAGTTGAGATACATTGAAACTAGTCACTTATTTCTAGGTTTTTGGTGAAGTACCTAGAAGGAGCCATTTTAGGGCAAGTTTACGGAAACTGGCCAAATGGCATTATGGATGCTATAAATAGTTGTAAAAAAGTAAATAAATGATCTTCATGTTGTAATTTTCTATGGAAAACTTTTCTCTTTTGATTCTATGTCTATCTCTTGCATATTTCTTATGATATCTTGACTTTCAATGTGTAGAATGTGATTTTTCTTGTTGTACTTGATTTTACACGTGTGAAGTGTGATGTACTAATGCTTTTGTACGGAAAGAAATAGTACCATATCATATCTAAGTGATTTTGATCATATCTTCATGTATGTCCAAGTTCTACCATGGTAGATGCATGATTTCTAGCTCGTGAATGATTCTAGATGTGCGCCCAATTTTGCCTAAAGATCTAATGATCCATTAAGCATGTTTGGAATTATTTTGATGTTTTATTTGACATTTTACTTAAACTGTATTTTTTGCAGGTATTCTGCACTGCAGGGTTCTGAGTGTTTCATTGTTTGTTTGAAAAAAATCTCAGAACCTCCCACCACGACGGGAGGTTCTCATTGCATCATTGTCTGAGTACTTTCATTTGTTACCGCACTCATTGGAGGTCGTGAACGCGGTTGTCAAAGCCCTCTTTTTATCGTGTCGTAGGGGACCGCAATCTTGCAGTTGCTGTTGTCTACGACTGAGTCGTCCAAATCTTGACCTTGCAGTAGTCTTCGGCTCAGTCATGCAAATCGCACGTTACGACCTTGCGGTTTCCTGCGATGCCTCGTGTAGACCACATGATAGGACTTGTGATGCTTTTTGCTAGAACCGCATGAACTACGGTTGTGATATTCTACGGTCCAATCACCCGTGGGTCGTCGCAGGTTTGAACTTAGGGTTTTGTAAGTTGCGATTTCCTTCCTTTGAGACCAGCAATTGTTATGAACCGCATGCTGGCCCTTTCCGGTGAGGTTGCGGTTACGGATGCGGTCCTATGGCAAATTCCTTTGTATATAAAACCAGGGCAGAACCTCCCACCGTGGCGGGAGGTTCCACAACATTTTTTATATATATCTTATAGTATTATGTGATATATATGTGTATATATACAATAAATAAATTATATCTATACATAAGTTTTATATTTATGAATTATACAGTAAATAAAATATATATATACATAAGTTTTATATATTTATAAATTATCTATTGTGTAACAAATATATATATATATATATATATACACTATGCCCCCAATAGAGCTGCAAAGGACCGCAACAAGGCCGCATAAGATCGCAATATGGAAGTAGAAGACCACAATATGGTCGTAATAGACCGAACAAGGCCGCATTCCTCATCTTTGTGAGTGCATACTGTCCTTTTTAACTTGAACTCGGCTTAGAGGCCTAAACCATAGAGGGTTTATATACTATATACTATATATTATGCATTGTATCTATATAAATATAATATATAAAAAATTAAATATATATATATATATAATAAAGATATGACAAAACCTTCCCCCGCGGCGGGAGGTTCTGCCACTATTTTTATATGTATATTTAATAGTATTATGCGATATATATATGTATATATATATATATATATATATATATATATATATATATATATATATATAAGTTTTATGCATTGATGAATTATCTGTTTTGTAACAAATATATATTATGTATGTAATAGTATTAGATATATATATATATATATATATATATATAATATGCCCGCAATAGAGCCGCAGAGGACCACAACTAGGCCGCATAAGATCACAATATGGCAGTAGAAGACCGCAATATTATGTGATATATATATGTATATATGCAATACATAATATATATCTATATGTGTGTGTGTGTGTGTGTGTGTGTGAGTTCTATATATTGATTAAATATCTGTTATGTAACAAATATATATTATGTATGTAATAGTATTACACACACACACACACACACACATATATATATACAATGCCCGCAATAGAGCCGAAGAGGACCGCAACTAGGCCGCATAAGATCACAATATGGCTGTAGAAGACTACATAAGACCGCAATTATGGTTGTAATAGACCGACTAAGGCCAATTCATTACTTTGTGAGTGCCTACGGTCCTTTTTAACTTGAACACGACTTAAGAGTGATTTTTATAGACCACATTCGAATTTTCGAAATTTCAGAACCTCCCGCCGCGGTGGGGGCTTCTACAGCATTTTTTTTATATATTTAATATTATTATGTGATATATATATGTATATATACAATAAATTAAACAAATAAATAAATATATACATATATATATATATATATATATATATATATATATATATATAGGTTCTATATATTTATTAATTATCTATTATGTAACAAAGATATATATATATATATATATATATATATGCTATGCTTGCAATAGAGCCGCAAAGGATCACAACATGGCCAAATCTGTTTTGTTACAAATAAATATTATGTACGTAATAGTATTACATATATATATATATATATTTATGATATGGCCGCAATAGAGCAGCAGAGGACCGCAACTAGGCCTCAAAAGATCGCAATATGGCCTTAGACCGCAATATGGTAGTAGAAGATCGCATTATAGTCATAGGCGAGACCGCCTATGACTATAATGTGATCCAACCAGCCTGCTTGCTATTCAATAATCTGATCTGATCGATGGGCAACGATATGTGGACTCATCCAGGTGCATAATCTTCATGGATTGTTCAGATTGCTTCTTCAAGCAGTGTGCTTTGTGCAATGTTGAGATAATGAGAGAGAGAGAGAGAGAGAGAGAGAGAGAGACCATATGTAGGCAAATGTAGCTGTATGTGAGGCCGTATGTAGCCATAGATACGCAAGACTCTTGCATCCAGTTTGCGGTTCGTTCAGACCATAAGCAAGACTTTACGGTGGGTTGAGGTTCATTCACTTTGTTCAGAGCATTTAGGCCGCATAGGGACTGTGAGAACCATGAGTGAGAGAGACTGCAATTGTTGACTTGAGGTCCTTTGCGATGAAATGCAGTTGCATGCACTCAAAATGGGATCCTTTGCATTGTGAGAGAGAGAGAGCATCGTTTCCTTCGTTCAAACCATTTGTAGTCATCGGCGAGACCCTTCATGCGGTTTGCGGTTCGTTCAATTTGTTCGGAGCATTAGGCGAGACTTTGTGATTATGCGTCATATGTGACCGCAATCGTTGACTTTGTGGTCCTTTATGATGAAAAGTAGTTGTATGTAGTCAAAATGGGATCCTTTGCGGTGTGTGTGTGTGTGTGAGAGAGAGAGAGAGAGAGAGAGAGAGAGCATCGTTTCCTTCGTTCAGACCGTTTGTAGTCAGCGGCGAGACCCTTGCATGCAGTTTACGGTTCGTTCAATTCGTTCTGAGCATAGGCGAGACTTTGCGATTGTGCTTCGTATGTGACCGCAATCATTGACTTTGCAGTCCTTTGCGATAAAATGCAATCGTATGTGGTTAAAATGGGATCCTTTGCGGTGTGAGAGAGAGAGAGCATCTGAGAGAGAGAAAGAGAGCATCGTTTTTTTCGTTCAAACTGTATGTAGTCATTGGCGAGACACTTGCATGCGGTTTGCAGTTTGCAGTTCATTCACTTCATTCAAAGCATAGGTGAGACTTTGCGATTGTGCTTTGTATGTGACCGCAATCGTTGACTTTGCAGTCCTTTGCGATGGAATGCAGTCGTATGCAGTCAAAATGGGATCCTTTGCAGTGTGAGAGAGAGAGAGCATCTGAGAGAGAGAGAACATCGTTTCCTTTGTTTAGACCGTTTGTAGTCATTGGCGAGACCCTTGCATGTGGTTTACGGTTTGTTCAATTCGTTTAGAGCACAAGCGATACTTTGCGATTGTGCTTCGTATGTGACCGCAATTGTTGACTTTGCGGTCCTTTGCGATGAAATGTGGTCGTATGCAGTGTGAGAGAGAGAGAGCATCATTTCCTTCGTTCAGACCATTTGTAGTCATTGATGAGACCCTTGCATGCAGTTTGCAGTTCGTTCAGAGCATTAAGGTTGCACAGGGACTGTGAGAACCGTGAGTGAGAGCATTTATGCCACATAGGAACCGTGAGTGAGTGAGTGAGAGAGGGAGAGCATTCGAGTGAGAGAGAGAGAGAGCTCTCTAGATCAAGCGAGCAAGAGAGAGAGAGAGAATCTGAAAGAGAGCGATCTAGCAAAATCTGAGAGAGAGAGACGGAGCGGTCCAGCCAGCTTGCTTGTTATTCATTTGTTGATCTAATCGATGGGCGATATGTGGACTCATCCAGGTGCATAATCTTCATGGATTGTTCAGATTGCTTCTTCAAGCAGTGTGCTTCATGCAATGTATAGATAATGCGAGAGAGAGAGAGAGAGAGAGAGAGAGAGAGAGACTGTATTATCCATATGTAGCCGTAGGCGAGACTTTATGTAGCTATAGGCGAGACCCTTGCATGTTGTTTGCGGTTCGTTCAGACCGTAAGCAAGACTTTACGGTGGATTGAGGTTCATTCACTTCGTTCAGAGCATTTAGGCCACATAGGGACCGTGAGAACCGTGAGAGAGAGAGAGAGAGAGAGAGAGAGAGAGAGAGAGAGAGAGAGAGAGAGAGAGAGAGAGAGAGAGAGAGAGAGAGAGAGAGAGCATTGTGAGAACCATGACAACCATGAGTGAGAGAGAGAGAGAGGAACTGTGAGAACTGTGAGTCAGAGAGAGGAACTGTGAGAAACGTGAGTGAGAGAGAGAGGGAGAGCATCCGAGAGAGAGAGAGAGAGAGAGTGCATCCTGAGAACTGCGAGTGAGAGAGAGAGAGGGAGAGCTATATATATGTGAGTTTTATATATTGATTAATTATTTGCTATGTAGCAAATAAATATTATGTATGTAATAGTATTACATATATATATATATATATATATATATACTATGGCCGCAATAGAGGCGTAGCGGACAATAACTAGGCCGAATAAATTCGCAATATGGCCATGGAAGACCGCATAAGATTGCGATGTGGTCGTAATAGACCGACAAACACAACTACAAATATAGGCCCATTGCCACGCACAAGACGGGGACCAGATTTGACCTGACGGCCCTCGCGTGGCAATGTCCCTGGCAATCACATGGCAAACTGCATGGCAATGAACGCGTGGCACTGCCACGCCGTCAAAGTTTTCCGTCACCGACTCTTCCTTCGAACAGATTTTGGGGGGGAGGGGCTCGGAGCAATTCAAATTTTAAATTCACGTGGCACTGCCACGCTTAAAATTCTGGAAATTTGCCACGCGTGGTACTGCCACTTGTGACATTTTTTCCTCTAGAATGCTAAAGTTTGCCACTCGTGGAAAAGTGCTTGAAAATGTTTTTGAAGTTTGCCACGCGTGGCAAATTTTTCCAACAAGCAAAAACTTGCCACGCCGTGAGAAATAATATTTTAACAAAAAAGAAACTCGCGAAATGGAAAAGATCGGGGTTTCGACTGCATTTGTAAATAGATCTCATGAAGAGAAGATTTTGAAAGAAAAGCTTTGGGGAGAGAGAGAGAGAGAGAGACAATCTTCTTGCTTTCTGATCCGATTTAGCCATTATTGCTTGCATCCGGACCGCTATTAAGCCATCTTTCATTTGATCCATCCTCTGTCGTTCCATGTACACATTTATCTCTGCTTGTGTAAACCCCACCATCTTTTTTAGCTTCCAAACATTACACACTTTAATTTTGTGTTTGAGTTATCAACTTTTGCGTTTTTAATTTGGAAGTGTTGCATCTCGTTTGCATCCTCCATCTATTGAATCAATTGTCTTTTTTGTACTTTTGTCAAAGAGTCATTAAGTTGTCCTAGCATCAGATACTCAACAATATCTGCCACCCACTCAAGTACTGCTTCAACATAGAACAACGTAGCATCTGGCAGTTCATCATCCACTTCAGTATTAACTGGCGCGGATTCAATTCGTGAAACGTGATCGGCTAGATAATGTTGCTTCCCCTTTCTGACCACAATTCGAAAGTCAAATTCAGTCAATAATAATAACCATCTTGCAATACGTCCAGTATTACACGTCTTATTTACCAAGTAAAGTAACACTTGATGATCCATATAAAATGCAAAGTGCGTTAGCATGAGATAGTGATGAAATTTCCGAACAAAAAAAATCATGGCTAGCGCTTCACTTTCTATTGTTGAATAATTCTTCTCTGGATCTGTAAGTTGTCTGCTTGCAAATCGTATAGGATAATCCTTCTTATAGTCACCTCGCTGCGTCAAAACTGATCCAATGGCGAGGCGTCCGTATGAACATGAAACTCTAATGTCCAATCTGGAAAACGCAGTATTGGTGCTGAAGATAATGTTTTTTTAACTTTTCAAAGGCTTCTAACGCCTCTACTGTCCAAATAGGAACAATAGTTAATTTGTATATAGGTCGTGCTAAATCCGCAAAGAAGATAATAAAAATTCGATAGTAGTTCACATGGCCCATAAACACATAAACTCCTCGAATTGTTGCTGGCGGTGGCAATTCCACAATAACTTTGATCTTAGAATAATCGGTGGCAATACCATGTCTTGATATCACATGTCCAAGCACCACTCCGTGAGAAACCCATATCTGGCATTTTTCTGGATTTAGAGAAATCCGTTATTTGCGGCATCTTTCAAAGACTTTCTCCAATTGATCTAGGTGGTCTGTATCTGTACTATGAACTCCCAAGTCGTCCAAGCAAATTTCAAAGAATTTCTATAGATAATCTTTAAAGGCAAATTGCATTACTCTTTGGAATGAACTTGGTGCATTACAGAGTCCAAACGACATTACTTTGTAAGCATAGGTGTCCCATTCTGTTGCAAAAGTAGTTTTGTGGCGATCGGCAGTGCAATCTTAAGCATAGTCCAAGTCGTAGGATCAATTTTAACTGCACGTTCACGATTTTCAAAAGTAATTTTGCAGGTACCCCAGTTATGAATTATTTGCGCAACTCGTAACCATGGACGTCCTAAGAGAACTCAGTAGACATTTGGTGCTTCTGGTAATTCCATCACGACGAAAGTAATGACGAACTGTACTCCTGCAATCTTGACAGGTATATCTTCCACCATTCCTCGTGGACAAACCGTCGTTTGAATAGCTAGCTTAATAGCAAAAGTAGCAGGCTTAATCTTTGTAAGGCCCCATTTTGTACATAGCTTTGTAGAAATCAAGTTAACTCCTGAACTGCCGTCTATCACGGCTACTTCTTTAGAAAATTGTCTATGTTGTATTGGCAGAGTGATATTCTTTTGTTCAATTTTCTAAGCTGCTCCAACATGTAGTACATCGTTAGATTCTTCAAATCCAGCACAAAAGAGCGGCTCCTGATGGTCTTCTGATTCTTCTTGAGCTAACTTTTGCACTAAAACTTCTTTTACTTTTGGCACCACCTTTAGGAGCTCCCTCAATAAAATATTGATCTTGCCAGACAAAATATTCATGAGTAATTTTGTATGCGGTGCTTCCGGTTCCGTCATCTTGAAGAGTTCTTCATGATGATGTAATTGATCATTCATATTCGTATGTAAATTTCTTGAAGGCTGCAATGGTGAAGACCGAACTTCAGCTGTTACTTTAGCAGCTTCAAGTTCCTCTTCTTCTTGCAATGCTTAATCCGCTATCTCATATCCTGATATCTTCGTTTTTCTACATTAAGATTTGGATAAACTTCCGATGTTGTTGGTGTATCGTTCAATGGTATAGAATCAGCAGGTACTTAATCCACTACTGGTTCTTTTTGCTTTTGTGCTCCGGTGACCACCATCAAGGGTGCACTTGGTTTATTATGAGCTACCGATCCTTGCTTGATTGTTATCAAATTTATAGGTGCTGTAGCTGGTGGTGGCTTTGGTCTTGCTGGGCAGCCTTTATATCAATGCCCATCTCCACAGTCACGACATAATGGTACAAATTTTTCTTTATTTGGGCATTCTGCAACTCTGTGATTTTCTCCACATGCAAAGCATCCAAGTGGTGCTCTGGCCCAATTTCTCGAGGCTTGTTGTTGAGCGGTAGCATAAATGGCATAATATTCTAAAGATCCACCTTTCTGATCATTACCATAGCTCTATTGCTCCTTTGTAAGGTTCTGGTTCCATCAAATTGGCAGGAGGAGCAGAGTGCTTTGGTGGGGCAGGCAAGGCTAGACGCTCCGAGTATCCAAGAGTAGATTGTCGTAGTCTTGCTGCTGGATTGCCTCCATGTTGTGGATCTCGATATCCCATCTGGGCATACCATTGCTGAATCATCCGAGGGTTGAAGTTGCAAAAGGCAGTCTCATAGTCAGGTGAATTACACAGATGGCAAACAGTGATTTTTATTCGTTTTTTCAATTGAGGACACTCGTTCACTGTGTGATTTCTTGTACAAATAGAACACCAAACATTTTCCCTGGTAGGAAAAGTCTTTGCAAACTTCTTAGGTTCTTTGTTCGCTTCTCCTTGGAAATTTTCCAATGCTTTGATCTTCTCATCAAATTGCAACTGCAACTTTTCCATCTGTTTCTGCTGGGTCTTCCCAAGTTTCTCGAACTCATTGAGCATCATTTATGCAGTAGCATTGGCATTCGTTGATGCAATAGTGGTGGATGTCATAGTAGTCTGCCCTGTTGTATAAGGCAACATATTGACATTCGGCTCATCATCTGAATCTTCATCCTCCTCCCGAATTGCATCGTCCATCGTGTTTTGCAAAATTGCGTACTCATTATGGCATTTGTCTTTGGTCCCAGGTTCGAGCCTCCCCTTGGAAACCAAGAAGCATTATGGCATTTGAGTTCACGTCTGATCCGTTTAGGTAGACTTGACAAAAACCACATAATCATGGCATTTTCATTAATCAGCTCAAGCTCACATTCAGATCTAAGACGCTTCACCCTTTCGATGTAATCTCAAACCATTTCCCACTTTCCCATTTTAATTTTACTTAAAAGTAGGAAAGGGTCTTCCATAAACTTCCGCGGTTTGAACCGTGTGATAAGGGCTCGTCTAACAACCTCCCAATCTATATGCTCAATTTCATCTTGGTTATAGTACAAATCTTGTGCTGCGTCTATTAAGGCCATAGGAAACAGCTTAAGTTTATCTCGAGGATAAATCTCACCATAGACCTCACAGGATTCAGCATAGATCTGAAGAAATTGAACTGGATCTGTCAATCCATTATATTTGGGTAGATCCAATCGAGGTGCTCTTCTAACAATAATTGGATTGACCTCTTGTGGAGCAGCTCCAAGGGCAGCCACTTACATCAAATTGATAATGTGATTGGATATAGATTTTTCCAAAAACTATCTCAGATTAGATCTGCTAGCTCTATTCCACTTTTCAAGAATCTGATTCTATATGATGAAAAACTACCCAAAATTTGATCAATCAATACTTCTCAAAAATGATAAATCTCTCAGAGTCCAATTCAGAATATATCATATCTGATCCAAATTTCGACAGAGACTTGATCTAGAAAATCAAAAACTAAAAATAGG
The DNA here is from genome assembly GCA_029204225.1 of Diphasiastrum complanatum. Taxonomy (NCBI): domain Eukaryota; kingdom Viridiplantae; phylum Streptophyta; class Lycopodiopsida; order Lycopodiales; family Lycopodiaceae; genus Diphasiastrum; species Diphasiastrum complanatum. Next base: position 60,258,799 of record CM055095.1, on the reverse strand, counting down.
ACTAGCAAAGGTTATCTAGGCGAAGGTTGGCTCGACGAAGTTTCAGCAGTGCTATTTTGGGATAAAAACTCTCTGAACACTTTTCTGGCAATTTCTTGGAAAATAATTTTCATCGATTTCTCATATAGAAGATCTGACACTTATAAAACTATGGACAACCGGACGAAGGTTTCTGACACAAGAAAATACAGTTTTTGTGATCTAGCGAGGGTAAAAATCAAGATTTTTTGTGATCTGATCAAGATAGATCTTTGCCGAACTCAAAAATAATATTTTTATATAAATAGAATGTTCTGGAAACTCGGCGAAGGTTCTGGTGAAGGATCAAGAGTAATACTGGTAATTTTGCAAAAAAGTGACTTTTTTGGCAAAAATATGACAATATGACAACTGATCCTCTGAAAATCTTTCTCTTTTTGGTATTATTCTTCGCCGACCTGGCAGTAGATAGATCTGAATCACATCTAAGCACAGTGAATTGGGCAAAGGTTCTTTTTCTGTATTTTTTAGGATTTTGATAATTTTTGGTGTTTTTTGGTGGTTTTTCTGATGTTTCTAGAAATCTGCTGGGAATTAATCTTTGCCCTTCAAACTGAAGGTTTTGTAAACGAAACCGAAGGTGTATGCAACTTGGCGAAGGTTTCTTGATAGAGGATAAAAAATTCTGGGCTCTGATGACGCTTTCTTTTTGACCAAATTTGACAGATTTGATCGATTTTTGTTATTTTCTCTGATATCTTTGATCCAAATGGATCTTAAGATTGGTGATATAAATAGCTTTCCCTGTTTAATAATCAGATTAGATTTCAAACAAGCAAATCCACTCAAAATCTAGCAAAATCAATCCCAAACTATCCCTACAATGTAGTTTTAACACTATTCATGCCACGACAAGGTGCCTAATGCAAGCTAGCCATCAGCCAAACATGTTGCAAACTGAAAAATTGGCGTAGCTCCCCGGCAAACGCGCCAAAATTGTAGTGGGTTTCTTTCCTTTCCTAACCTGAATCCAAGATCTAGTCAATCTTGCATCAAAGAGACGGAGTTAGTTGTCATGCGGAGGTTCGTTCCCATGAGAGCGATAATATAGTTCAGATTTCAACATGAATGGAGGATCTAACACTAACCTCCATTAACATTAAGCGTTGACACTACATCCATTAACCCTACTTCCATTAACCCTAAATCCACAACAATGATAGAAACCTACTCTTCTCTCTCTCCCTTTCTCGAGGAGGACCTTGGCCTTTGAATCCTATTGGTCCAGTCTTGCCTCTCTTTTTATTCAGATTTAAAAAAGTGTGGGAACCATCAAAATTGGAGGGAAACCCAACTTTATTCACTAACTTGACATTTAGGCCCTGCGACATTAAAAGTCTCGCAAAAAGGCCTAAAATCCTTTTATTAACATTCTAATTAATCAAATAACTATGTGATCATTGGGTTGGACTTACACACGTAGGGTGCCAAATCCCTCTCACTTATTAACTAGGGTTAGGTTTGCCTTGGGATCCACAAACCCTCCAACACACACTCTCTCTATGTGGCAAACACAAGGGATGATGGATCAAGAACATCTTGCAATGAAATCAATAGGAGAAATGAGATATCAAATCATTTTTCTTGGTTTTCCCATATCATCATCTCATGTCTCTGAATCAGGCCCGAGTACATGAATTGTAATACGTGCTTCAACATAGCCTAGAATTTTGCTATAAACAATGTTTTGAAAAAATAGCGTCTACGCTTTCATTGCTGGTCAAACCATCTCCAGCTTCCAAGTTTTGGATGAATCATTCACTTTGAGTTAGCAAACTAGTAGATGTAGGCAAACAAACTACCTAATTTTCAAAAGCCGGCAGATTATTGTTTTGTTTCCCAGAAGACATATTAAGGCCATGCAGTTTACCATTCCTGATAGAATGCCTTCTTCTTGCATAAACACTTGTTACCTTGCAAGAAGTTTAAAAGCCATAGCTACGATTTCCATTCCTATTAAGATTCCACTCACAGGGGCAGTCAAGAAAGGATCCATTGTATAACTTCTAATCATTCCAAAGCTAAGAGGCTTCATCATTCGCATAATTAGAACCCTGCCCAAGATATCAATCCTCCAAATACATTCCAATCATGAAGATTTGATCATCATCTATTTTTGGACAATCTATTATTATTTGATCATCTTCCTCTTTTCTTATTTGTCTGCTCCGCATTATGCCCAAGCCGCTTTCACGTGCTACTAGATGCTTGGTGTCTACCATTCTTCATCGCCATCATCATACACAATCAAGTGACTATTCTTCATACGATCATACTCTTTCACTAAACTGTAATTGCATGATCCATTCTGTAACTTGATTTGCAGGCCAACAAAATCATCATCATCCTCTCTCTCTCTCTCTCTCTCTCTCTCTCTCTCTCTCTCTCTCTCTCTCTCTCTCTCTCTCTCTCTCTCTCTCTCTCTCTCTCTCTCTCTCTCTCTCTCTCTCTCTCTCTCTCTCTCTCTGCACACACGCTATATCTCGGCATGCACCCAGGCAAAGATTTTAATTAAGAACAGAAAGAATTCACTTCGGGGCGGGGCCCTATATTATGTCAAATAATATAGGGACCAAGAATGGGTTAAAGTCAAACGAACGATAATTACGTATTAGATAATGGCCATTGGGAGGACCGTTACCATAAATAATCTGAGACCCGGTGTTTACTGATTCTCTATTTCAGAATCTATTGACTTTTTTGTTTCTTTCTTGTGTTCTTGTTCTAGTTCTTTCTTCTTGTTCTAGAACAGTTTCGAGGTTGGTTCTGCCTGTTATCAGGCTTCGTGGGCATTCATTAGATGTGTTCTTGTTATTTCAATGCCCAAACCAGACAGAATGGACTGTTTAACATTGGAGTATTGTCCTGCCTGTCAGAGGACACTCAGGTTCGTCACTCTTGCACTGAAGCACGTGCATAAACGACCACATTCAATTAAGCATGCATGCCAAAATGTTCAACCATTAGATCAGCATGCAAACTGTTGAACAATGACTGAAATCCTACTCTAATGCTACAAAAACGAACTAAAATCAGATCCTAAACACTACTATACTTGCATAAATCCATAAAACAAGAAGTCCAAGATTCAAGAAACCAACCAGTCTTCTGATTCTTGGACATCTCAAGAACATCAAGAACAGGGTTGTAAGGAGATATACAAGAACTACACCACGAACCCAGCCTATCTAGTTTACTTGAATGTTGATTCCTATGTTAATCCACAAACAAGAAATGAAATCTAATACACTCTAGAAAAGCAGGAAATCTAATCCACTCTAGAAACCACAACCACACACAAAGGAGGGAAGGGCAACATCATGAATGCATTCACTCAAGAAACAAGCATGATCAAGGAGCTCAATGGATGCACCAAAACTCGTGGAGGCTCTTCTCATTTCAGCCTAGAGTAGGTACATTTCACAAAAATCTCCTATTCACGAAGAGGGAGTCTCTTAAATATGCAAGAGAGCTCCTTAGGTGGCATCCTAGTGGCATTTCCACATTACACAAATTACAAGTGGAATAATGCTCTCCACTAGAGGTCACCATCAAAAGGTGGCTCACTCTAATTTCTTTAAGAGGAGTCTACTTGCATTTATTACTTTGCCTAGAAATACTAGTTCCTACATGGCTATTCCATCTTCCGAGATTCACCATGAGGCTTACAGAGTTTCTACTTGACAATATTGACTAGTATTCCTTGGCTCTCATACTCGGCTATTAGTCTTCATTCGTCTCGTCTTTTCAGAGACCTCATCGGTCTAAGGTGAGTGGTGCTCTTGGGTAGCTCTGGCCGAGCATCATGGGGATTCGTCGGAATCGGCCAACACCTAGCAATGAGTGGCGGATGCCACGAGCTCTGCAAGGACCGGATTATTTGTGGTAATGGTCCAACCAATGAACCACTACCTCACATAATTGACGGTCGGCCGATTCTTTTAGGTGGTGTATCTCTTCTACTCTCATTCTTTGTCTACGCTCTCTCTCTCTCTCTCTCTCTCTCTCTCTCTCTCTCAGAAGAGAGCTCTCACTTTGTCTCGTGCATGCAATTCACAGCAAAAATGCTCTCTCTCTCTCTCTCTCTCTCTCTCTCTCTCTCTCTCTCTCTCTCTCTCTCTCTCTCTCTCTCTCTCTCTCTCAAGTCCTCACTACATGATTCTAGTCTAAGCATACCAATCAAAGCAACAACACAAGGGAACGGGTGGTGGATAAACCAACCCAACCAAACCTAGATGGTACGGATCTAGCCCCCAAGCTATGGATCAATCAGAATCATGGAAAGAGAAATGCATGTAGCTACCAATACCGAAATCAAACTTACACTAGTGAGAGCCCAAGAGGTATACTTCTACTCTCCAAGGCCCATGCACCACTAGTAGTGCACTGTGACACCTCACTAGACACCTTTGCAGCCTATTTGGGCCATGTCGTCCAGTTCACTAATGACTCACTGATAGACCCATACTAGCTCCACCACCAAGTGTTTAGGCCTACAACCATTAATTATGACCATGCACACATAAGGGCCCCAATTCCCTTATAGTCGCAATTAACTTACGAGTTGTTGGTCTACCGGTCCCTAGAGTGGACACACTACCCAAGACCCGTCATGGGCATGACATTATTCCCCCCTTATTCAAGTTCTATCCTCAGAACTTAAAAGTGAGAAAGTTCCTCCTTCACGAAATCCATGGTAATACTATCCCATCTCTTATTTGGGATATCCAATGGATGCAACAATCTTCCGGCCTTATGGCATTCAACTTTATTCAGCTGGCATTAGTCACACTTGACCACATAAGATTCTACAAAGGGCTCGAGTTTTGGCCAATAAAAGTCCCTTCATACCAAATCTAATGTACGATGTATGTCGGGATGTCCTGCGCATGGTGAGTCATGACATTCAACATTGTATCAATTAATTTTGGACTTTGGCAATTTTTTCAAAAATGGATTTGAGAATTTTGAGACAATGTTCATTTATAGAAATTCGATGATTTAGCAGTATGTGAACCACGTTTGAATTGGGTATATGACATGATTGTGTTATGTAAAACACATGCATACACAAATATTATAAAATTTCTCATAAACATATCATATGTCAAAAACCTTTTCAAATCAATTAAAAAGTATATAACATTCATCAAAAAATGACACATTAATAGTATATCGATAGTCACAATAGTGCGACCGATGTTGTTCATGAGCTCTGCCACACAATATGACATTCTATATAAGCACACAAATCAACTTGGAGCACAAAAGGATTCAGTAATGCTGCTAACACCTCGCCAATGCTTTGCTTTCTTTTTGTGATTGGCTTACATGACACAAAATGTTTTGCTGATTTTTCACTATCTCCGAAACACAATCTCAAGAGTTTAAATTTGTCTTGCACACACTGGCTGACATCATTCGGACACTCACCATTGTAAAGAACAAACAAAACAGGCTGCAAGTTCGGAATAGTTATATTATTCTCTTTCAATGGAGGTGTCAGCTCGTAGTAACCCTCAAAAACAGAACAACATACATCATGCATTGCTTTGATGCTTGATTTGAAACCCTCTTTCCTGTTGTGATCTAGATAGAGAACAATCACACAGACATTGTGTTGTGGCGTGAGAGTTGTCAAACAATGGCAGACCATTGACAAAATGTAATTGAAGTCTAAAGACTCAAAGTTATCAAATATATACAATGTGGGATGCTCCCACAACGAAGAAGGAAGTGTCATGAAACTTGAGTCTTCAGCTCCACAACAGATGGCCTCCTCATTTTTTGAAGTTTTTACTTTGTAGAAGAACCTCCATTTGGTGCTACTAGAGGTTCCAGTTTCATGCTTAGTATTGTGGACGACAAGATATTTTTGTTTAATATTTTCTGCAGCTACTCTCAAGGGAATAGGTATAACACCAATCAATTTTGAAGTTATACCTTTGCCTTTTCCATCGTGCGCTCTAACCCAATTCCGACAAAAAGTCGGGTCGATGATTTTTGAGAGTTGTGTCATGCTCTCTTTATTGTAGTCCACATCTGAAGGCAAGTCTTCTTCTGTAGTGCAAATTCTGTACAACACTTTGTGCAACCATCTCACGAATCATAAGAAGAACTCCTTCATCAATGTATTTTTCTCTATTTTTTCTTCCAAAATACAATTCTCCATTTACAAGCTTCTTTAGGATACGATTGCACATGGCGTTCGGCATATACCTCAAACATCTGAGCTTCAAATCTTCCATTTCATTTTCAACATATGCATTTTCGAATACATGTCTTGAGCGTGGCTTAATTTGAACAACATACCACCAATCTTTGTTTAGTCGATCTGGTTGAAAAAATACCTGCACATTCAGCTATGGTAGGACTAGATATTTGTTATGCTCACATTTTAGTTCACAATAAATAGAAGTAATGAAAAAGTAGTGTAGATGACTAATATAACATTGACCACAATTGACAAAAAGAAAAAATGTGAAATTCATGCACACCTATTCACAATGACGAAGCAACACCAATGTGTCTGAAAAGTCCATGCTTAATGTCTTGGTTGAATCGATAGCAAAAAAATCCACTACGATCTTTTTTTACAGTTGCATTTGACACTCTATAGTTGATTTTGAACCATTTCACGTCAAACAACAAATATACCCATTTCACCAAAACACACCTCATATATGGCTTGTATGGTTCCTACATACTCAAGCTCTCCATAAATTGGACTTTGATCTCGAGCACTACTCCGACTTTCTTGATGGAAGTAAGCCATGACACCACAATCATAAGTTCGTCGTTTCATATCAATTTATTCAATGCGATGATGACGACCATATGCCCACATTGCACTATAGTCAATCATCGTACAAATTAGAATTGTTCACTTAAAAAAAATAGAGTTATAGACAAACCTTCCAATGACATCCTCTTGCAAATTCCCATTATGTGTCAGATATGAATTGTCCCTTTGATGTTACTTGTTGGAGTGTATCAACCATCCAGTCTATAGTGCATTGGTTGGGCAATGGCTCAAGATCATGTGATGGTGTAGCTCGACCTCTACGCCTATTGCGTCGGTGTCGATTTCTAGTCAATACTCTTTTTTTTTTCTTCATATAATTCCAACCATTTATCCATTACTCCTAAATTATATAGCATGAAGGCTGAAATTTTTTCTCTCAAAATAGGTGTCATTTCTTTAAGAGTACCCATACCTTGAGGTTTTTCACCTTCACCTCATTGCTTTCCTCATCATGCCATAGTCGTGGAGCAGATAGATCTATTTGAAACAAAACTTCGGTAACATAAAATAGAGATTCTTGCACTAACCATCCCTCTGACATGCTTCCCTCTGGCCTTGCCTTCTAACGCACAAAATCTTTCAACACTTTCATGAATCTCTCCAAGAAAAACATCCACCAACATAAAACTTTAACACATCAATGAGAACATTCTGTTATTTATAATTTGAAAAAATTATACTACATTTATTGAAACCACTAAAATCAAATTCAAGTGTATTATACCTTGAGTGCACAGGTTCGATAATACCAACTTCTTGGACCAAGTGCACAAGCAAATGCACCTGTATGTCTAGGATAGAAGTTGGAAAATCCCTCTCAAGCATACATACAGCCTCCACCATATCTTCTTGTTTTGTTTGCACGTCTATCTCACGAATCTCCTTGCCACACATCCATCTACATCATGTTTGTAGTATAACTAGATTTTAGTACATTCATATTATTTTATCAAACTTGTATTAGAAAAAAAACACGCAATTTCATAAGATATCGATGTAAACAAAAAAAATTAAGTACCTGACAATGGATGCTAATTTGTAAATGGCATCACAAAGTTGATCAGTGAGACAACCACGAATGCACATTGGAAATATGTACTCGACCATCTTTAGAATCATGAGATTTTAGACCATGGAGTTTTCCTTCAGCTGTGAATGATGTTTGTAGTGAATGAGCAAAACTTGTTGGGTGTTCTCATCTCGCAAATGACTAACCGTACGTACTTATACTTTTGTTTTGTAAGAATTTAAGGGGCTCTTGGAATACTATAGGTATTTCCATCAGTACATAATTTTGGCCAATACTCTTTTTTTGTTTTTGATTCTTGTAGATCATGCCTGGCAAAAATATTGTCTTTGGTGCCCACCAAGTGTTTCCATATTGATTCACCCACATTTTTGAATATGTGCATAGGATAAAGCAAGTGATTGATCAAAAGGTTATTCCAATATGGTAAACAATGAAAGATGGATAGTCTTTTTATACCATCGATTGACTTAGTCTCGGATTCAATCCAAAGTTTGTGCCAATCTACCACGAACATTCTCTTTGGAGGCATTCTTGTTTCTGATCTTCCTTTTTCCAGGAATTAGAAGTGCTAGCATGAGATGTCCTTTTTTAATGCTTAGCCAAGGTGGAATGTTATAGTTGACCAACACCAATGGCCAAGTAGACCACGTGCTTGACATTTTTCCAAAGGGGTTAACCCCGTTTGTTGCAAGTCCAAATCTTATATTTCTTGTTTCACTTGCGAAACATGGATATTCTTTGTCAATGTGTTTCCATGCAGGAGAGTCTGAGGGTACTCTCATGATCTCATCCGAAGAACGATGACTAGCATGCCAATTCACAAGTTCTGCAAGAGACTTGCAACGAAACCATCATTGCAATCATGGGATTATTGGAAAGTGTCGTAACACCTTGCATGGGATAGTGGTCCCTTGTAAGTCATCTCGATATCGAGGAGTATTGCATATAGGACAAGTTTTAACCCTCGATACTCACCACGATATAAGATGCAATCTTTTGGACAAGCATGATGCAATGTATAGTTCATTCCCAAATAAGGATGTAACACTTGTATCACTCCATTTATTTTTTGCTTGGAGGTTCAATATAAGCAACGAAGCGGCCAAACAAGATGCCTTTGCTCCAGGATATAATGGTGTGTTTGATTCTTCTCTCAATTTTTTTTCCTCGGCACTAATAAATGATTCACTATCATGTTCAGTGCGTTCTTCAACATCATGATGCTCATAGACGTTATATGAATATATTCCACGGAAAGATCTATGTGAGGTGTCGTGGAGTGAGTGATGTGCGAAATGGAAAGATGCATAACTTCCACATCATGAGGTGTGTAGTGACTAGTGACATCATTATGATCATCAACAAGATCCTCATCTAATGCCAAAGATGATCCAAAATCGATATTTCTTATCTTGTTGATAAGATTGTCAATCGGCGTGTTATAAGACATTGACACCAATATATTATTCTGCAAGAGTGAAACATTACACAAACATTAGTTTTATATTTTTCAAAAAACTTATAAATATGTGTATGATAAGAACAGTACTAAATAGTCAAAATGTACCTCCAAATCCACATTGGGCTCCTCAATGTGCTTTCCAAACTTCCACAGATGTTGTGCCACTATTCGTCTTTCTCGAATTTTCAATCCTTTGCATTGTTCGCACTCGCAATATATCTTTTCATTGTACCTCTGTTGATACGAATTTCATTTTACAATTACAAAAATGATTAGCTTAATGTTACAAGCTAATTTATATGTGTATAATCCTAAGTCTTAAAAAAATACTTATATAGTACCTATGATTTAGGTCGAGGCTGGGCACCAGAACCAATGGTCTGCCATTGTTTGACAACTCTCACACCACAACACAAAGTCTGTGCGATTGTTCTCTTTCTGGATCACAACAGGAAAGAGGGTATCAAATCAAGCATCAAAGCAATGCATGATGTACGTTGTTATGTTTTTGAGGGTTACTACGAGCTGGAAACTCCATTGAAAGAGAATAATATAATTATTCCGAACTTGCAACCTGTTCTATTTGTTCTTTACAATGCTGAGTCCCCGAATGATGTCAATAAATGCATGCAAAGCAAATTTAAACTCTTGAGATTGTGTTTCAGAGATAGTGAAAATTCGGCAAAACATTTTGTGTCATGTAAGCCAGATCACAAAAAGAAAGCAAAGCATTGGCGAGGTGTTAGGAGCATTATTGAATCCTTTTGTGCTCCAAGTTGGTTTGTGTGCTTATATAGATTGTCATATTGTGTGGCGGAGCTCATGAACACCATCGGTCGCACTATTGTGACTATCAATATACTATTAATGTGTCATTTTTTGATGAATGTTATATACTTTTTAATTGATTTGAAAAGGTTTTTGACATATGATATGTTTATGAGAAGTTTTATAATATTTGTGGATGCATGGGTTTTACAGAACACAATCATGTCATACCCAATTCAAACGTGGTTCACATACTGCTAAATTATCGAATTTTTATAAATCTCGAAATTCTCAAGTCCATTTTTGAAATTGGATTTTGCCAAAGTCCAAAATTAATTGATTCAATGTTGAATGTCATGACTCACCATGCGCAGGAGATCCTGACATACATCGTACATTAGATTTGGTACAAAGGGACTTCTATTGGCCAAAACTAAGCCCTTTGTAGAATCTTATGTGGCCAAGTGTGACCAATGCCAGTTGAATAAAGCTGAAAGCCATAAGGCTAGTAGATTGTTGCATCCATTGGATATCCTAAATAAGAGATGGGATAGTATTTCCATGGATTTCGTGAAGGAGGAACATTCCCACTTTTAAGTTCTGAGGACAAAACTTGAATAAGGGGGGAAGAATGTCATGCCCATGACTGGTCTCGGGTAGCGTGTCCACTCTAGGGACTGATAGACCAATAAGTCATAAGCTAATTGTGACTATAAGGGAATTGGGGCCCTTATGTGTACATGCTCATAATTAATGGTTGTAGGCCGAAACACTTGGTGGTGGAGCTGGTATGGGTCTATCAGTGAGTCATTAGCGAATTGGATGACTGGCCTAAATAGGCTGCAGAGGTGTCCAATGAGGTGTCACAGTGCACTACTAGTGGTGCATGGGCCTTGGAGGGTAGAAGTATACCTATTGGGCTCTCACTAGTATAAGCTTGATTCTGGTATTGGTAGCTACATGCTGCAAGTGTGATTCATCTTTCTATGATTCTGATTGATCCATAGCTTGGGGGCTAGATCCGTACCATCTAGGTTTAGTTGGGTTAGTCTATCCACCACCTGTTCCCTTGTGTTGTTACTTTGATTGTTATGCTTAGACTAGAATCATGTAGTCATGACTTTACAGCGAGAGAGAGAGAGAGAGAGAGAGAGAGAGAGAGAGAGAGAGAGAGAGAGAGAGAGAGAGAGAGAGAGAGAGAGAGAGAGAGAGAGAGAGAGAGAGAGAGAGAGAGAGAGAGAGAGAGAGAGTGAGAGAGAGAGAGAGAGAGAATTTTTGCTGTGAATTGCACGCACGAGACAGAGTGAGAGCTCTCTTCTGTGCTCGAGAGAGAGAGAGAGGGAGAGAGAGAGAGAGAGACCATGCACGAGAGGTGCGCTCAGTGTGAGACAAAGAATGGGAGCAGAAGAGGTACACAACAACTAAAAAAATCGGTCGACCGTCAATTACGTGAGGTAATGGTTCATTGGTTGGACCATCCAGTCCTTGCACAACTCGTGGCATCCGCCACTCATTGCCAGGTGTTGGCTGATTCTGACGAATCCCCAATATGCTCGGCCAGAGCTACCCAAGAGCACCACTGCACCACCTGTGGTTGAGGTTCATGTCTAGGTTGTCTAGGCAACTCTTGTATGTGGACTTGGTTGTTTCATGGTTGGTATGCATGTGTTGGTTTTATGAAACAAACGGTTGTCGAGGAGGTTGATAATGTCCCCCTGATTGGTTGTGAGGCTAATTCCTCAGGTTATAATGGCAATAAAGTGATGTATGTCCCATAAAGTCGTAGATGTCACATTTGATCAATGAAGTATCTGGGACCAGTTGGTATGAAGGGCACTCATTGCCAGTGTGTGCACCTCGACAATGAGGGCACCATGCGTTCTCTCATCTATGGTGGATTTGGCCAGTGGGTAGCTGACCTGGCATCAAACTCTGGATAGACTTAAGAGTGTTTTGAAACTCTTTCGTGAGTTTCTCCATCTGTTGCTGGTTAAGCAACTCCATCTGTGTTTTCCACAACTATTCTCGTGTTTCGTCATTTGGTCGAGATTCTTGGACAGCGCGATGTGCTCACCGTTCACGTGGCGCATCTACATCTGAACCCTCATCTTATTCCCGAATGGCATCAGACATGGCTTGTTTCAATGATGTGTATTCATCATTGGAACAAAGTTCACGTCGTATCCATCGTGGGAGTCCAATAAGGAGCCAAATTATGAGCATAGACTCAGTGGGTTGCTCTTGTACCTGACTTTTTAATCTTTTAAATCGTTCAATGTAGTCACATACTTTCTCGTCTTTTGTCATTTTGATGTTATTGAGCTTGACAAAAGGACTATCTATCAAGTGACGATCCAGAACAACTCTAGAGTACCTTAGGAATGTGGTACTATAAGATATATATAAAAAATGCTGTGGAACGTCCCGCCACGGTGGGAGGTTCTGCCCTGGTTTTATATACAAAGGAATTTGCCACAGGACCGCATCCGTAACCGCAACCTCACCGGAAAGGGCCAGCATGCGGTTCATAACAATTGTTGGTCTCAAAGGAAGGAAATCGCAACTTACAAAACCCTAAGTTCAAACCTGCGACGACCCACGGGTGATTGGACCGTAGAATATCACAACGGTAGTTCATGCGGTTCTAGCGAAAAGCATCACAAGTCCTGTCATGTGGTCTACACGAGGCATCGCAGGAAACCGCAAGGTCGTAACGTGCGATTTGCATGACTGAGTCGAAGACTACCGCAAGGTCAAGATTTGGACGACTCAGTCGTAGACAACAACAACTGCAAGATTGCGGTCCCCTACGACACGATAAAAAGAGGGCTTTGACAACCGCATTCACGACCTCCAATGAGTGCGGTAACAAATGAAAGTACACAGACAATGATGCAATGAGAACCTCCCATCGTGGTGGGAGGTTCTGAGATTTTTTTCAAACAAACAATGAAACACTCAGAACCCTGCAGTGCAGAATACCTGCAAAAAATACAGTTTAAGTAAAATGTCAAATAAAACATCAAAATAATTCCAAACATGCTTAATGGATCATTAGATCTTTAGACAAAATTGGGCGCACATCTAGAATCATTCACGAGCTAGAAATCATGCATCTACCATGCTAGAACTTGGAAATACATGAAGATATGATCAAAATCACTTAGATATGATATGGTACTATTTCTTTCCGTACAAAAGCATTAGTACATCACACTTCACACGTGTAAAATCAAGTACAACAAGAAAAATCACATTCTACACATTGAAAGTCAAGATATCATAAGAAATATGCAAGAGATAGACATAGAATCAAAAGAGAAAAGTTTTCCATAGAAAATTACAACATGAAGATCATTTATTTACTTTTTTACAACTATTTATAGCATCCATAATGCCATTTGGCCAGTTTCCGTAAACTTGCCCTAAAATGGCTCCTTCTAGGTACTTCACCAAAAACCTAGAAATAAGTGACTAGTTTCAATGTATCTCAACTAACCAATAGTAGTAGCTCTAAATCCGACTTTATCTACTTATGTATTTGCTAATTATAAAAAGGAAACTATTTTTAGTCCTCGTTGACATTAAGAAATTTGCCATCCTAAGCTCATCTATTTGTTGTGCAAGCCAGTGCACCAACCAATGCAGATGGTATGAGGTCTCGGTATGCCATTACAAGGTTTCTCTGGCTTTCTTGAGCAAACTGTCATAGTCTAGAAGAGTTAGAAATTCAAAATGAAGGAAATGGTAGGTAGGAAAAGAATGTGTAGAGGTTGTGGGGCGAGTTGAAAGTGGAACAATTAGCTGTGTCGTCGTATCAGTAGCAACGAGGATGGTAGGAATGGTGGTAGTGGTAAATCAAATGGTGATGGAGGTGGTATCAACAAGGGTGATTAGTGGTGAGACTAGTGTATTTGCCGCCTGGAATGATTTCCACCTCCTCTTCCACAAGATCGCCTTCATCGAAGTATTCAAGTGCATCTACATTGATGAAGCCGTCTTGCTTCAAAGTAGAGGAGTCTTATGCCTTCTCTTTGGCCGTTGGACTTTCTTGGACTTCCGCAGCAATTTGAGCTGCCTGACCTTGATCTTCTCTTGTTTCTTGGTCAAGATTGGCTGCGTCAGTCTCTTCAGTCTTGTTGTCGTGAGTGGGGTTCAAGGTTTTCCTTTCTCCATCCCCTAAAAATGTTGCCTGTAACTATTGGGCATGAGGGGGTGATGTGACAACTGGAACAAATCCCGATGGTGATTGGGATCGAGAGCTGGTAGCTGGTGATTGCTCTGGTATCTTCTGTGTAATGCAGATTTGGTGCCGAGGTGAGGAGGGAGCTAGTGAGGTTCTTCGTTGTCGAGCCCGGTGGGATTGGAGTCTTCCCTCTTCCTCATCCTTGTTGTCCTCGCTACTTGATGGGATGGCTTCATATCCTGCCATCTATTTGGGCTGCTTCCTGGGAGTCAACTTGGTAGTCTTCGGTGGTGGGGTATCTAAGTTCGTCTCTGATTCAAGTAGTGGCTTGCGGGCAGTCATCTTATTCCTGGATTTCTTGTGTGCTGGTGTAGTCTCTACAGGTGGTGATGACCGATCATGTTTCCTCTTAACACGACGTTCCTGGAACATAGCCACATGTTGAGAAGGTGAGGCGGAAGCTTACAAGGGAACATATCCTCGACTAGCAACAGCATCCCTTGGAGCTAAGGCAAGCTTCAAGTCAATAGTGGATTGACTTCGAGCTAAGTCAAAAAAGACGTATCCCAAGGAGGTGACTAGATCTCTCTTCTGCACTGCGACAATAAGTTGTTGGAAGATGAAGTCAACCCAGTTGTACATGTTTTGGCGGACTTCGTAGGATTCTCCCAACATGGCAAATATTTGGAGGGGAATCCTCAACAGATGTGCCTTTCATGTATATGTGTACTATGTAAGATAAGCATATGCATCTACTAGCTCCTGATGGCTTCGAGGAGAATGCCATCCTTGTTCTTCCATTTGTCCAAGGTGGTGTCAAGGAACATGGCATAAATCTGTTGCAACATGTTAGTCAACTTAATGAGTTTTTCCTTATGGCCACTAGGGAAGCCAAAGGTGGTGAGATTGTTGTCAACCAAGTAGATAATTGATTGAAAATTTTGAAAATCAATACGGAAGGTGAGTTGCTTCTCATCAAAATTTTCACAAGCCTAGTACATCATATATAGGCTTTGATGGCCCATCCATGGTGGAATTTGAAATTAGAGTGTTGTAAACACTGGTGCAGCCTTTGTAAACCACTAATTAATAAAGTTATCCTCACATAGAACGAGTTTGAGTGTCTTAGGCATATCAGGAATCTCTTCAATGTGGTCTGAATCCGAATCAGCCATTTTTGGAAAAAAAATTTAAACTTTTTCAAAGTTCTCTGAAATGTTGGCGGATACAATGTGGCGGCTATTGTGGCGCGGATGGAAGTTTGGCGGATGGGATATGGCACCTACAGTGGCGGATGAAATATGGCAAATGAGAAATGGCGGCTGCAAAAAGAAAAATAGATGGCGGATGCAAACGAGATGCAACACTTCCAAATTAAAAACGCAAAAGTTGATAACTCAATGGATCAAATGGAGTGGCTTAATAGCGGTCAGGATGCAAGCAACAAGGGCTGAATCAGATCAGAAAGCAGGAAGATTTTACTACCATCACTTCTCACATCAACGACTTCAAATCTTTAATGGATCAGTTATCAGTTGTAGGATGTGCTATTCAAGATGATGATGTTGTTATGACTTTGCTTTCTTCTCTTGTAAAGTTGTATGAACACTTTGTGGTGATGATCTCCACACAACCCGACCTCACTCTTCAAAAGGTGGTCGGTCATCTTCTTCAAGAAGAAATGTGGAGAAAGACCATCGGCCTATCCATCAAAGACAAATCGATGGCCCTGTATACCAAGAAGAAAGACTACTCCAAGGAAAAGAATCAAGTGCAGCAGCAACAGTAGAAGCCTCGCACTCAAGGAAAGAATAGTGGATCGGGCAAAAAACTTTTCTGCAGATATTGCAAGAGAGGCAATCACGACATCAAAGAGTGTCGTATCTGCATCTACAACGAGACAAAGAAGCAACAACAGTAGTAGCTAGATTCTTCCAATGCGACGGAATTCAAGGAGCAAGATACACACCTGTTAATGGCTCGCAATAGTGGCAACAAAGACCACGATAGCTGGTACCAGGACAGCGCTGCTACTCAACACATGACCTCTTGCAAGGAATGGTTTACCGAGTATGAAGCTAACAGCAGAGATCAATTCCTCTACCTTGGAGATTCAAGCACCATATGCGTTGAAGGCAAAGGGAAAGTCAAGATCATATTCAACAAAAATCTATCTATTTGTGTTTCCAACGTCCTTGACATTCCTCAACTATCAAAGAACCTGTTATCAAGCTCTAAGATAACTAATGAGGGATACACTGTTACTTTCTCATATGAGTAGTGTATAATCTTCGATGAAGATACTACTCTGACTACATGCACTAGAGTTGGAAATCTTTATCACTTTCATAGATGATTATTCTAGATGGTCTATAGTCATGTTCATTAAGCACAAATCTGAAGCCTTTGAATGCTTCAAGAGATTCAAGGCCATGGCTGAGACACAAATGTCTACGAAAGTGAAAGCACTCCAAACTAATAGTGGTGACGAATACCTCTCTAGCAAGATGCCCGACTACATGGCTGAACATGGTATTAGAATACAATTCACCACTTCCTATTCGCATCAATAGAATGAGATTGCAGAAAGGAAGAAGAAACTTTTTTCAACTCAGCCAAATCCATGCTACATCAATCACATCTACCTGTGAAGTTCTGGGCATAAGCTATTGCCTTAGCCTGTTACTTACAGAACAGATCCAGCACCAACGTCGTCAACAACAAAACTCCTTATATGAAGATTGTCATGGACACAAGCCTAGTGTCAGCCATTTAAAAATCTTTGGTTGTATATGTTTTGTTCACATTTCTAAATAGCTTAGGAAGAAGCTGGATCATAAGACAAATAAATGTATTTTCATTGGCTATCATGACAAACATAAAGCTTACAAAGTTTATGATCCATTCACCAATGTAGTATTTGTCTCTAGGGACGTAATATTTCAAGAAAATACATACTATGATTTCAAACAACCATCGATAAACAATGTTATGTCATTTCATCCTATTTTATGTAGCATGGATTCTTCCAACGTTGATGTTCCTTCTATAGAACTTGTAGCTACAGCTACAGAAGCCGAGCAGCTGACAATACTTGTCATCAAACCAGACCAAGCCAGCTTGAGCAGATCTAGATAACTTCAAGAAGAAGCATCATCACATCGTGGTCAACCAAACATTCACAGATCCTCACAGACTCGGACAGTTCTTAAGAGGTACACACCTCAATCATTCTAGACTTCATCAAAAGAACCAAAGAGCCTAGCCAAAGAAATTAGCTCCAAGGATGCTATGAAGTGGCAAGAAGCTATGGAAAGCGAGTACAACTCACTTTTCACAAACCAGACCTGGACATTGGTCGACTTCCCCACTCACAAGAGAGTTATCGACAACAAGTGAATATTCAAGAAGAAAATCAACTCTGATGATTCCATTGGTAAATGGAAAGCGTGGCTAGTGGCTAAATGATTCACTCAAGTCCAAGGATTGGATTATCCAGAACTTTTCAGTCCTATCATCAAGATGCAGTCAATTAGGACTCTAATTGCGTTAGATCTCAAAATGCACAAAATGGATGTCAAGACAACATTCTCAATGACAACGTTGAAGAGGAGCTGTAAACCTTCCAACCAGAAGGATTCGAAGTCAAAGGCCAAGTGCACAAAGTGTGCAAGCTGCACAAAGAAATCTACAGTCTGAAATAGGTCGCAAGAGCATGGTTCGATAGAATCAGCTCTTATCTCATTCAATTGGGATTTTCAAACAATTCAGCTAACTGTACTATTTATTCAAAGCATATAGGCACCACTTCAGTTCAAATAGGTCTTTATATAGATGATGCGTTTATTTTGTCTAACGACACTTCTCTTCTACACACTACTAAGAGTGATTTGTAAAAGAAATTTGACATGACTGATTTAGGACCTGTCCATTCTTTGCTAGGAATTCACATTACTAGAAATAGACTTCAAAAGAAGATCTATCTTAGCCAACAAACATATGTAAAAGACATTTTAGAAAGATTTCATATGTCTGATTGCAAACCAGTTGACATTAAGAAATGTATCTATGAGTTGAAATTTCACTTGGCCTCCAAATTGCCAATTAAACCAACTAAACTAGTTAACATTTTTCACAAAGGTTTTCCTAACAAGGAAATATGCGGATCATCAAATTCACATTCCAATTTCCAGATATTACGTGGGCTTGAGCACCTTAAAAAATTGAGGGATGTAGCTAATAACAAATTATAATACTCAAATGTTACATAGAAAATAAAACTCTCATCAACCTTCTTCCTCTCAATTTGTATAATGTGAGAAGCTTCTAACATTCACTTGCACGTACTATAAAGAGGAACAACAAGGACAACTTTACTATGTACTTGGTAGTCACATTAGAAGCACATTTCTATTTGTTTATTATTTAGCTAGCCATGAAAACCTTTGAGAATCATTACCCTAGGCAACTAGCACATGGCTTTAACTTGCAAAATGTAAGATGATGGTGCTGGAAATTCATATTCCTTTTCAAAATGCAACTACAATGGTTAGCTTTTTATTCTACCAAAGGTTGCTAACTGTTTACAGGGGCTTTAAGCCTTAAACAGTATCATGAATCCACTATTATATTCTCCCATAATTGATAATTCATAAAAAATATCTACTATGTCAACATCAATTCTTTTATTATATTTTCTTCACTTTTTGCTCTTCGTATGCTTTTCACTGTTTTGTTGAGATTTCTTTCTTTCCAAGACAAATAAAAACAAATATCTAAGAATATTATGCTTAAAGTTGTTATACTCAACAATATGAAATTGATGCATAATTTGAGCATATAAACAAAAAATTCAAAAACTTGAATCGCTCGTGTCAACATGATATACAACTATGCTCCTTCCAACAAGTAACAGCTATATGTGGCACACAATTGGATCATGTCTAGACAAACATATAAAAATTCAAGAAATCTATTTGGATCTACATACGCTTACTAGTCAAATCATTCAACAATATATTAGTACATGTGTGATCAACAAAAACCAATAATGTTATCATATCAACTCCCAGCTATAAACTCTATTTTATCAAATACTAAACTTAACATGTAACCTATTAACAACTATATATGGAACACAATTGGATCATGTCTAGAAAAACGTACAAAAATTCAAGAAATTTATCTGGATCTACATACGCTTATTGGTCAAATCATTCACCAACATATTAGTACATGTGTAATTAGCAAAAACCAATAATGTTCATTATATCAACTCCCAGCTAAAAACTCTATTTTATCAAATACTAAACTTAACATGTAACCTATTACTTTTACCAAAGCATGCATTTCCATGTTCTCATCTCCCCTATAAAACAAATTTCAAAAAACTTTAATAAAATGAGGTTTAGCACATATTGCAAAGCAAATCTTTTGGAATAATAACTTGAAATATAAACAAAGGAGAAGAGTGTGTGTGTTTCATATTGGAACACCCATCAAAAGTCGAGGTTCATAGCAAAAGTCTATGCACAACATGGAAAATTCCCTGCTACCACCTGCACCACTCTTCAAAATATCAGGACATTCTGGTGCTTCCTTCCAAGCGTCCACACGCAACCGCAACCCATCCTCATCCGTCATGGATAGATCCAGCACCACCACTCTATGTCCAACATCGTTGCGAAAATAGATGAAATTGCCTCCCCCCGAGCTGTATCGATCTAAGTTACCATAACGGCTAGGTGCTCTCACCAGAAGGAGTAACGGATCTGGCATTACGCCAAGCCTAAGCCATCCCGGCGCTGGGTGAGGATTGAATTTCCAAACCTTGACACTCGTTGCTATTAGGTCTTCTCGAGTTGTTCCCACCAGGATGAGATTATTGTTGCAATTAAATAACACAGCTGCTCCTGGAAAGCAGAAAACTTCTGGCATTGGATGTAGATCTGAGGAATATTGCCGAGATTTCAGATCAAATTGGTGCAAAAAAAGCTGGTATCCTACAGCTGTTTCGCGTTGCGCTAGGACAAGGCTTGTATTATAGAAGATACTGTACAAAATATCGTTGCAAATGGCGGTGCCGCCTTGCATCTCCCAGCCCGGGGGCATTCCGCAAGCAGTCCGCAGGATCGTTTTCCAGCGCATATGGGTTTGGTCATATGAATCAACAAACACATGATTAGAATTTTCTGCAATACTGGTCATGCATCTCGTTAGGATTACTTTGTATTCGCACGTTGCTGGATTAATCATCCAAATACTGACGGAGAAATTGAGTCTGAAAGTCTCCGTGAGGGTGTATCCTTCGTCGGCGGGTTGAGCTATATAACTTTGTGTAGACGGATCAAGTGTTTTGCGCTCGAACTTCGGTAGAGTTCTAAATCTTTGGGTATACGGATCAAACAGTTCCAGCTCGTACGTCGCATAATCCAGAACTTGCGAATAGCTTGTTACACACACCAATCCATCTGCGGAGGCAATTTTGTGCCACATTATACAGTTCTGCTGATCCCTGCTGAAATGGGTCGTATGCCACTGGTACTAACCGTGCTGTAGTTGCAAGGATCCGGTTTAAGCAACGGCAAGCGTAATTAGCGATGAACGTTCCTCCCTTACGAAGAGGCATATTCGAGATTACTTGCATGAACGCATCATCTGACATCTTCTTTAACAAAAATAGGGGCAGATCTCTCTCATCAATATCCTCACTATAATCATCCTGCTCATTCTGGTAGACTGAACAAGTGACAATTAGGTTCCATATCGGTGTCAGCCATGCGCGCTCTTTCTCTCCCTCTCTCTGTCTGCTCTTCCTCTCTCTGTCTCTCCTCGCGCTCTCTCTCTCTCTCTCTCTCTTTCTATCTCCCGCTCGCTCGCTAAATAGCTCTCTCTCTCTACCACACACACACACACACACAAACAATGATCGATTGTCCTATACATTATAAGTTATGGCCGTTCCCTTATAGATTATAGTAATGGCCGTTCGCCTGATCTTAAGGCCCGTTTGGCCGTATATCATTTAGGGCAAAATAATATAGGGCCTGTCATCTTTTTCTATTTTTAAATTGATATATATTTTTCTATTTTATCTTTCTCTCTCTCTCTCACTCTTTTGCGTCCTCTCTCTCGCTCTGCCCTCTGTCTCTGTCCTGCACGCGTTTTCTCTCTCTCTCTCTCACACACACACACACATACAATGATTGATTCCCCTATACATTATAAGTAAAGGCTGTACCCCTATACATTATAGTAATGGATGTTAGCCTGATTTTAAGACCCTTTTAAGCCTTATATTATTTTGCATAATATAGCGCAAAATAATATAGGGCCCTGTCATCTTTTTCTATTTTTAGATTGATATATTGGGTGCGCGACAGCTCGTGCAGAGACTTTTGCCTAGTGCAGCAGCCCGCCTGTGGAGAGAAAGAGCGAAGACTCAGGAGAGAGGGTGCGACAACGCGTGGAGAGAATGCTGCCTGGGTGTTGATGCGACAACACGTGGAGAGAGAGAGTGGAGAGAGAGGAGAGAGAGAGAGAGACACAAGGGGAGAGGAGAGCGTGCGGAGGGAGGGAGAGCAGGAGAGGATAGAGAGAGGGGAGAGAGAGAGCGTGGAGATTAGAGAGAGCGTGCCTAGGGAGGCAAGACAGGGAGGTGGGAGCAGAGAGGAGAGAGGAGGGAGGAGAGAGGAGAGAGCGGAGGGAGGGAGGAGAGAGGAGAGCGTGGCGGAGGGTGGAGAGAGCGGAGAGACAGGTTAGAAGAGAGTCACCGCAGAGAAGATACAACACGGAGGGGACGGAGAGAAAAATCACGAGAGTCCAAAAAAATCAGGCGAACTGCCATTACGTAAGGTAATGGTCCATTGGTCGGACCATTACCACAATTAATCCGGTCTCCGGACAGCTCGTGGCCTCCGCCACTTTCTGTCGGGTCCCAGATTATTTATGGTAATGGCCCTCCCAATGGCCATTACCTACTACATAATTGACTTTCGTTGGATTTTGATCACACGTTCTCTCTCTCTCTCTCTCTCTCTCTCTCTCTCTCTCTCTCTCTCTCTCTCTCACACACACACACACACACATACAATGATTGATTCCCCTATACATTATAAGTAATGGTCGTTCGCCTGATTTTAAGACCCTTTTGAGCCTTATATTATTTTGCATAGTATAGGGCAAAATAATATAGTGCCCTGTCATCTTTTTCTTTTTTTAGATTGATATACTCCCTGGGTGCGCGACAGCTCGTGTAGAGACTTCTGCCTGGTGCAACAGCCCGGCCCGTGGAGAGAAAGAGCAAAGACTTAGGAGAGAGGGTGCGACAGCGCGTGGAGAGAATGCTGCCTAGGTGTTGAGTGAGACAACACGTGGAGAGAGAGAGTAGAGAGTGAGAGACACATACAACGCAGAGTAGATTGAGAGTGCGACAGCCCTTACAGAGAGAGGAGAGAGAGGAGAGAAGGGAGAGGAGAGCATGCAGAGGGAGGCAGAGCGGGGAGAGTTTATAGAGAGGGGGGTGAGAGAGCGCGGAGATTAGAGAGAGCGTGCCTAGGGAGGCAAGGCAGGGAGGTGAGAGCAGAGAGGATTGAGGAGGGAGGATAGAGGAGAGAGTGGAAGGAGGGAGGAGAGAGGAGAGCGTGGCTGAGGGAGGAGAGAGCGGAGAGAGAGGTTAAGAGAGAGTCACCGCAGAGAGGATAGAGCACGAAGGGGACGGAGAGAAAAATCACGAGAGTCCAAAAAAATTAGGCGAACTGCCATTACATAAGGTAATGGTCCATTCGTCGTGGCTGCGGACAGCTCCTGGCCTCCGCCATTTGCTGCCGGGTCCCGGATTATTTACGGTAATGGCCCTCCCAATGGCCATTGCCTACTACGTAATTGACTTTCGCTGGATTTTAATCACTTTTTGGATCGCATATTATTTTGCATAATATAGAGCCCAATTTTTTTCCCAATTTTGGGTCGTGAGCATGTGAGAGAGAGAACCAAAGCTTTGCTGCACGCGGCGCGCGTGCGTGTGAGAGCGAGAGAGAGAGAGAGTGTGGCCTCTGCCACTCGCTGCCCGAGTCCCAGATTATTTATGGTACTGGCCCTCCCAATGGCCATTACCTACTATGTAATTCACGTTCATTCGATTTTAACCCATTTTTGGGCCCTGTATTATTTTGCATAATATAGGGGTCCAAAGTGAACTTTTTCTATTTTTAATTAAAATCTATGCCTGGGTGCGCGCCAGATACAGCGAGCATGGAGAGAGAGTGAGAGAGAGAGAGAGAGAGAGAGAGAGAGAGAGTGAGAGGCCGATGCGGAGACAATAATGTTTTTGTTGCTCTGCAAATTAAGTTATAGAATGGATCGTGCAATTACAGTTTAGTGAAAGAGTACGATAGTCTGAAGAATAGTTACTTGATTGTGTATGATGATGGCGATGAAGAATGCTTGGACATTCGAACATAATGCTACAGGCTTCAGATGAGGCCTAGAGAAATGCTAGGTAGACTACAAGCATTTAGTAGCACAAGAAAAGCCTATGCGGCTAGGGCATAATGTGGTGACGGACAAATAAGAAAAGAGGAAGATGAGTGAACTTAGAATAGAAGCAGAGAAAGATTGTGTAGAAACAGATGATGATCAACTCTTGATCATTGGAATGTTTTCGAGGGATTGAAATCTGGGGCAGACTTTTGATCATGCGAATGATGAAGCCTTTTAGGCCTCTCAACTTCTGAATGATCAGAAGAGTTGCAGTGGATCCTTTCCTGACTGCCCCTGTGAGTGGAATCTTGATAGGAATGGAAATCGTAGCTATGGCTTTTAAACTTCTTGCAAGGTAACTAGTGTTTATGCAAGAAAAAGATATTCTATCAGGAATGATAAACTCCATGCCTTAACACGTCTTTTGGGAAACAAAACAATGATCTGCCATCTTTTGAAAATTAGGCAGTTAGTCTGGCTACAACATCTACCAGTTTCCTAACTCAAAGTGAATGCTCCATCCACGACTTGGAAGCTGGAGATGGTTTGACCAGAAATGAGCATGGACGCTATTTCTTCAAACATTGTCTACAACGAAATTCCAGCTATGTTGAAGCACCTATTACGTGATTCCTGTGCAAGATCTTCCCGATCCATCATCCCTTCTGTTAGCCACATAGAGAGAGAGAGAGAGAGAGAGAGATTTTGCTCTTTGTTGCACACATGAGAGATAGAGAGAGACAATGAGATATTCACTGGAGAGAGAGAGAGAGTGTGTGTGTGTGTGTGTGTGTGTGTGTTTTTGCTATGAATTGCACGCACAAGACATTGTTGTTTGGCAACAATATTGCTCTAACAAAGGATACGAAGATGATGTTATCCCAAGAGTTCGAGATGATAGATCTTAGAGAAGCACACAAGTGGACCCAAAATGGTAGCACTTAGCTCTCTTGCATTAAGGATAGAAATTACATAGAGTTTCTTTTCCACACTTACTTATGGGACAAGGCATTTCAAGTCTCAATATAGGATGCAAGTTCTTGTATTGGAATCGGCACCACAAGTTGGACTTATGCACGCAAGGTGCCATACTTGGGGCCTAACGCAACTTGTCTACTGACGGCTCTTCAAGATGGGCTTATACTCACAAGATGCCATGCTTGGGCCAATAATTATGTAAAATCATTTTGTCCATAGGCTACTTCCCTATTCAAATCTCAATCGGAGCCCATCGCTCCCATCTCAACCGGAGCCAAAGTGCTCGTTCAAATCTCAACCGGAGCCAAAGCGCTCTTTCAAACCTCAACCGGAGCTGAAGCACTCTTTCAAAACTCAACCGGAGCGAAATGATCTTTCAAATCTCAGCCAAAGCCCATTGCTCAAATCTCGACTGAGGAGATTCTGGGTCCAATCTTGACCGACAAGATTTTATCAAATCTCAATCGAAGAGTTTTGGGTCCAATATTGATCGGAGGGTCTAGGTCCAATCTCGACTGAAGGGATTCCTCACAATCTCAACCAAACCAGATCCACGCTAGACCACAAAACTTTCCAACGATGATAAGAACTGACGAGCAAGACATACATCAGATCCACAGCTTGAATCGACGATCTATCAAACAATCCACACGAACCACAAGTTGCACCACTGTAAACGAAAGCAAGTACACGAGCCTGCATCTGCATTGGGCCGTAACAACCGCATTACAACCGTAGGGTCGACTCTTGCACTGTAGCGACCTCAAACACATCGTATTCAACTGCCACTCCCGTGAACAATCCCACCCGCACTCAACCGCAATTAGCTTGCTTTTCAACCCCATACATCTGTAACAACCGCATTATAGCCGTAGGGTCGACTCTTGCACCGTAGCGACCGCAAACACACCGTATTCAACTGCCACTCCCATGAACCGTCCCACCCACATCAACTACAACCAGCTCTCAATCCAACCGAATCCACTTTTCAACCATCACACAAGCATCACCACCGCAACAGGTCACATTCCCACTGCATTCGACCGTAAACACCCGCACACCACCTGCCTACGCCCTTGAATCGTAGAAACCACAACAGATCACAACACACTGCACTAAACCGCAATCAACCACAACGTCCGCATTCAATGACACACCATCTCTATTTGCCTTTGAACCACACAGACAACATTCCACTACAAACCGATCGCACCCCGACTGCATTCGTAGCGCCCGCATTCAACCACCAACAACCGCATTCCAACTGCACAACCGTAAACCGTAGCGACCGTATTCCACCGTCAACCACATTCTAAACAACGAATCCCACGAGTTAAGTTACCAAAGAGTCCAAGAGGCATAATTCCACATTCCTAAGGTACTCTAGAGTTGTTCTGGATCATCACTTGATAGACAGTCCTTTTGTCAAGCTCAGTAGCATCAAAATGACAAAAGACAAGAAAGTATGTGACTACATTGAACGATTTAAATGATTAAAAAGTCAGGTACAAGAGCAACCCACTGAGTCTATGCTCATAATTTGGTTCCTTGTTGGACTCCCACGATGGATACGACATGAACTTTGTTCCAATGATGAATACACATCATTGAAACAAGCCATGTCTGATGTCATTCGGGAAGAAGATGAGGGTTCATATGTAGATGCGCCACGTGAACGGCGAGCACATCGCGCTGTCCAAGAAGCTCGACCAAATGACGAAACACGAGAACAGTTGTGGAAAACACAGATGGAGTTGCTTAACCAGCAACACCAACAACAGATGGAGAAACTCACGAAAGAGTTTCAAAACACTCTTAAGTCTATCCAGAGTTTGATGCCAGGTCAGCTACCCACTAGCCAAATCCACCATAGATGAGAGAACACATGGTGCTTGCATTGTCGAGGTGCACACACTGGCAATGAGTGCCCTTCATACCAATTGGTCCCAGATACTTCATTGATCAAACATGACATCTGCGACTTTATGGGGCATACATCACTTTATTGCCATTATAACCTGAGGAATCAGCCTCACAACCAATCAGGGGGACATTATCAACCTCCTCGACAACCGTTTGTTTCACAAAACCAACACATGCATACCAACCATGAAACAACCAAGTCCACATACAAGAGTTGCCCAGACAACCTAGACATGAACCTCAACCACAGGTGGTGCTCTTAGGACCACCTCCAAGAGGACAACCTGATCTAGAAGCACAAAAACATAGGCACCCTCGAGAGTCTGCACAAACACATCTGGTAGAAAACTCCTACATCACTCATATCATCACAATACAACACTTCCGTCACCTAGTTCTCACCAATATCAAACCGACAACTCATGCTTGTGCGCACGAGATGAGTATTCCACACCACTAGAAAATCCAGCATAGCTAGCCATCCAAGATGGTTACGCTATCGCCACAGGACCAATCAGCGACTGCTGCTTTATTTGTGGTGAAACAGGACACTTCATGGTTGACTGTTAAGTTAAAAACCAATACATTGCGGAATGTCCAGACTATGTTTGCAAACATAGTTTCAAGGATTGTCCAAAACAACCTAACACGATTCGTCCAGCACGTCATATATCATCCGAACCTGTTTGAGTTCTAACTAGAGCACAACGCCAACAACAAGAACAACAGCAAACCAATTCTAAATCAGCAGACCCACAGGAAAGCCACCTGACGGCTTCCACAATACCAAAGGATTACCCAGACCCAAAAGTGGAACAAAGGCAATACAATGAATTTTGAGATGAGTTTTTGCGAGAGGAAGAACATACGGAAAGTCTGTTATCAGCTCAACTCTCTGAAAAGGGGCAATCCCTATAGGGACTTGAAGTATTTTCTAACCTCCTGCAAGCTCAACTCACCATGCCATTCCATAACGAGAAAGACTGTCAAATGTAAGTGGATCTACAAATACAAATACAGACCAAATCGCAATGTATCAAGATACAAAACTAGGCTAGTTGCAAGAGGCTTCTCACAGAAGTATAGGGATTGACTATACCAACAACTTTTCTCCTATTGTGAAGCACACATCTCTATGCATATTGTTTGCATATGCGGTTGCCTACGATCTAAAGATCCACATTGTAGACGAAAAGACAACATTCCTACATGGAGAGCTAAAAGAAGAGGTCTATATGAACCAGCCACCAGGTTTTACTTGCAAGTCATTCACAGAGTATGCCTACAAAATGCACAGAAGCATCTACGGACTACAATAGTCTACCAAGCCGTGGTACAAGAAAAAGGATCACGCTCTCAGATCGTTAGGCTTCCAGCCTTTTGTAAAGACCACTAGGGAAAACCCCTAAGATGAGGATAGGAAAACACAAAAGAGACAGTGGAGCAAAACCACCCAAGCAATCCTAGATCCCTCTTGGAGGAATCCTCCTGGAACTAGCCCCCAAGCCATGCCATGTGATAGCAAGAGGAGAAGAGCTCAATAGGTAACCTAGACCAAAGTCATAGACGAGAAAATCACTACCTCGATATATAGAGAGTAGGATCATGTGCATGAATCCATGCAATCCCCATGTAGGTCAATGTGTTCTTGATATTGCAATCCCAAGGCAGGCAGAATGGACGGATTGACATTGTAGTAATTTTGTCCTGCCTGTCAGAGGACAACTCAAGATCGTTCTCTCTTGCAAACACTCACATTCAAACAGAGATGCAAGCATGAACATTCATTTACAGATCAGCATGTGGAATCAAATGAACATTCATTTGATTCTACAACTACCCACTCTAAAAATGAACTGAGTCAAATCCTACACTTTACTAAAACTGAGCTACACTTGCATTAATCCACAAAGCTGAAACAAGAACTAATCTACAGCATTTTAGAAGTCCAAGAATCAATCATTACATTTGCCTAGAAATACTAGTTCCTACATGGTCATTCCATCTTTCGGGATTCACCATGAGGCTTACACAGTTCTTGCTTGTCATTCCTAACTAGCATTTCTCGGCTCTCATACTCGTCTCTCAGTCTTAGTTAGTCTCGTCTTCTCAGAGACCTCCTCGGTCTAAAGTGAGAGGTGCTCTTGAGTTGCTCTGTCCGAGTATCTTTGGGAATTCGTCAGAATCAGCCAACATCATCCCACCCCTAATGTGTTGCAGGACCCATTGCAACTCATATTGGACGATGTCGATCCGCTTCCACATTGGCATCTTCGAATGGTACTTGGAAAAGCGTAGATGCACATTCACTTACATAAAACCAAATGCTTATTGTCGCCAATCTGTATCACAAAAATTGTTTTTCACAAATTGCCGCAAGTGGATCAAGATGTCTTATTGCTATAGGTGGTTGACATTCTCAAAATTGGAGAGCTATCAACAACTTCAAAATTTGCATGCTTGAATGCTTTCCTCGTGTCTCTTTCTTTCATTGCATCTGCCATGGATGATTTCACTTCTAGTTTCTTGCAGATTCTAACTTCTGGGAGGTCTGTATTTTCCATTTGCTTTTGGGCTTTTCCTCAATTCTTTTCTCAGTTGAAGTTCCAGTCTTGTCGATGCTCTTTCCTGATAGGTAGCACAAATCTTGGTTATCAGTCTTCAAGAGAATGGGCTCATTCACACATTGGTGGTAGAAACAAATTGGATGAATTGTTGATGACGACAAGGAAACATGATGAAGGCCTGGTGGAAGGGTAAAGGAACTGATAGTTCTACAGTT
This sequence comes from Diphasiastrum complanatum, assembly GCA_029204225.1. Taxonomy (NCBI): domain Eukaryota; kingdom Viridiplantae; phylum Streptophyta; class Lycopodiopsida; order Lycopodiales; family Lycopodiaceae; genus Diphasiastrum; species Diphasiastrum complanatum. Next base: position 60,229,346 of record CM055095.1, on the reverse strand, counting down.
GCAGCCTTGGACCCTTGCAATGCCGAGCTTCGACCACCACTTGCTGGGTGAGGAGCTCACTTTATTTTGCAGGTTCATGGTTGTCTTCCTCTTTCTTTTTCTGCACCTCTTTCTTTTGATCCATTACTTTTGGATCTCTTTGGGCTTCATAGGAGGGGATTCAAGTATCATTGCTTTAGAGAGTTTCTTTTGATCAAGATTGACCCGACCCATCTGTTGCTTAAGTTTTGTCCTTTCCTCCTCAGCTTCGTTGCTCAATTTCTCTATGTCTTCTAGCTGCTTCCCCTGCTTCTTAGATCTTCGTTTGGCTGATCAACCATTGTAGGTGGTAGTTGGTCTCCGCAGGACATTTGCAATGATCTATCAGCTGCTTCAGTAAGACTATCAAAAGTTGGGGATTTCTCAGAAGAACAATGAAATGATGATAAACAAACAGATGAAAGGTAGGGTGGAGGTGGTTTCATTGGTGGATGGTGTGAACGATAGGCATGAGAATGGGCATAGAAGTATGGCAAGAGATCGGTTGTAGGACACTAATTTCCCAATGCTTGTGCTTCCTTTCTGAAGGATCCTCGTCATGACTGGGGTACTTCTTCTGATTGAGTCTCTTTGGATTGTCCATCTGCCTTCTTTAGCCTCGTCTTTTTCATATTTGACTTGTGACTTTGGCTATCGATCTTGTTGATGTTGTTGCTGGCAATGTAACTACTTAGGTGGATCCAAGCAGATCCACTCTCTCCCACCCACCAAAATTTGTTGGTGGGGATGTTGTTGCTGGTAACTGTTCATGCTCAGGATTGGATCGACATGTGGAACACGTGGTTGAAACACGTTGAACATGTGAGTGGACTAAATATTGGACAAATTTTAACTAAATTTGTTTCAATCTTGTTGTAGTTGACTCAAAAATGAATATGATGATGAGATTCAGGAATCACCTCTAACGTGACAAAGATTTCTCAAATTTTCAGGATGTTCAAAGATTGTAAACTCTGTGCAAGGTGATCTGAAGGTGGATATATGAATGAAAATGTATTCTTAAGATGCTCTATGGAAGACTCTCGTGCAGTAGGTATTTCTTATGCAAAAATCAATCACACACTAGGAATGAAGAGCAACAAGGAAATAAACAAATTGTACAGAGAGTAAGAACTGTATAGCACTTGTCGAAAGGGCTTAAAAGGCTTGTTGTTTGCGGTTGGTGTGCGGTTGAATGTGGTGTGCTATGATTCAAGGGCAGATGTAGGTGAAAGGTGATCTAGTTGCGATCGAATGCGGTATGGTGCGGCTCAAGGGCAGATGTAGTTAGAAGGTGGTCTGTGTGCAGATGAATGCGGTTTGTTTGTGACTACGGATGAATGCGGTATGTTTGTGGTTCAAGAAGGATGCAATTAGAAGGTTATCTGTGTGTGGATGAATGCGGTGTGCTGCGATTCAAGGGTAGATGTAGGTGGAAGGTGGTAGTTTGCGGTGGAATGCGGTTTAATGCGGTTCAAGGCAGATGCGGTGGGAGTGTAGTCGTAAGGTGATGGTTGCGGTTGAATGCGGCCTGAGTGCAGTCGTAAGGTGATACGAGTGTGGTCTGTTGCGACTGCGGATGAATGCGGCTGTTTGCGATGGAATGGAATAATTGGAGGCTCATTGCAGTTGCTATGGTCTATGGGGATCGTCAAATATAACTCCGAACAACGTCTAATATAGATCGTCCATTCAAGTTGTTGGATGTACTATCGATTCTAGGCCATCGAATGTAAATGGGATGCAGATGGGTGTCAGTTGAAAACAGGTGTAGAGGCATTGGAGGCAAACAGAGTCAGGGGGCATCGGATGCAAATGGAGGTAGACAAAGTCAGATGCAAACAAAGATAGAGGGCATTGGATGCAAACCAAATGCAATTTCGATGCAAGGTGTGGGATCTGATGTTTGTTGTACTCGTCAGTTGTGATCATCGTTTGAAAGTTCTGTGGTCTGGCATGGATTTGGTCCGGCTGAGATGGTGAGGGACCCCTTCGGTCGAGATTGGACCTAGAACCTTCGGTCGGATTGAATACAGTCTGTCATTTGAGATTTGACACAGGCCATCAGTTGAGATGTGGCACAGGCCATCGGTTGAGATTTGACATAGGCCATCGGTTGAGATTTGACACAAGCCGTTAGTTGAGATTTGAGACAGGCCATCAGTTGATATTTGACACTGGCCATCGGTTGAGATTTAACACTGGCCATCGGTTGAGATTTGAAGGGAATGGAGCATGAAGGGCTGCTGAAATAGTGTGGTGCTTTAGGGGGTGAGCGTGGAGGTTTGTCTGGGAGGAATACAGGGTTATAGTTGAATGCGGTCGGTTGGGATGGGATGCGGTCGCAACGGGTGAATGTGGATGGTTGCGATGGAATGCGGTCGCGACAGGTGAATGCAGATGGAGGTGGAAGGTGGTCCGTTTGCGATGGAATGTGGCTGTTGCGATGGAATGCGGTCGCCATGAGTGAATGCGGATGGAGGTGGAAGGTGGTTTGGTTGCGATGGTGAGGACACCCATCGGTTGAGACGTGATAGAATCTTTTCGGTAGAGATTTGAACGAGCGCTCTGGTTAAGAATTGAGCAATGGGCTCCGGTTCAGATTTAACAGAGTGCGTCGGTTGAGATTTGACACTTGCTGTTGGTTGAAATTTGATAGAGTGTGCCGGTTGAGATTTGATACAGGTGCTTCGATTGAGATTTCACTAAGGTGCTCTGGTTGAGAATGGAAGCGTGAGGGGACGGGAGGAGCGTGAGCTTGTGTTGAAGGAAATCTAGCTCTGTTAGTGTGTTTGCTAACAATGAGGAAGCCAATGGATTTGCGAGTGTATCGGTTAGTGGATATGGGCAATGATGTAGCCATATATGTGGCTCTGTCCAGTTTGTAGAAACTCAAATTTGTTGAGAGATTGGGAGTTTGTTTGCAGGGATCTGAGCGTGGACAATGTTGCAGTTCTTCTGGATGTATACAGAATGCATTGGAGTTCAAGTGGCAACGATGTCAAATATTGACAGATCTCCTGCTCCAGAGGATCTTTGATTTACTCTTTGCTTCTTCAGAACTGTTTCTGCCTGTTACCAGGCTTCATGGCATTCATTAGATGTGTTCTTGATATTGCAATGCCCAAGCTAGGCAGAATGGACGGACTGATATTGTTGGAATGGTTTTTATGCTGATCTACGGGTAGCTTTTCCAGAAATTGAGTGTGGCACTTAGCTAATGGACAATCAAAATTGTCTGGTTGATTAGTAGTTAACGGTACTATAGATTCTAAATTGGTCTTTTGCCTAGCCAAATTTGGGGCTTTCACAGCCTGAACCACATTTGGAAAGGGAGGAAAAGAGATGAAGTCTGAGGGTTAGATGATTGGTTGACCAAGTGATCCAATAATTAAATTTATTTTCAATTTCTGAAGTATAAGTGATAGCAAGTGAGAATACAATTGGGAATCTAGCTTTTGGTAGTCAGATAATCCATTTATGGAACCATCTCTGTTTTGCAATTGGATTTGGATCACATCCCTAGGAATTGCAAGTGAAAGAAGATGGAAGGTATTCCATACAAGAATTCAGTAAGTTGGATTCTTTTTGTGACATTTTAGAGTGTTCTTTATAATGACTAAGACAACCAAGAGAACTTCTAACATGTAAAAGAGGTAAGTTCTTTTTATCGATTCCGAAATACTTATTGGATATCTATGATAGTATGGTTTTCGGTTAGATTATAATTCTAAATGTTCCTTTTGGTTCATTGAATATTCATGAGGCATTTCAGACAGTATTCTATGCGGATTGGTATTCTTTGAAATGCTTAAGGGGCATGAGAGAATTCAATGGCTACAAGTACATCTTGGAATGGTTGTGATTCTGATCTTATATCTGGTATAGGATAGCCAAATAGTCTTTTTGACTATTTGGAAAATAGATCTAGAAGTAGAGAATTCTTGGAGGGAAAGCTGGTGGTATGGGACATCAGTGATTCCAAAGGGAATTCTTGTGCTAGAGTGATCTGTAGACCGATGGTTAGCGCTTACTGTAATGGTAATACTAACAAAGAAGTCTATTGGTTTTCTGTTCAGGGTATTTTGGGAAATACTGAGATATAGATCTAGATCCCAAATGGTATCTCATTATTTATAAAATTTGGAGGCCCTTAAATCTATTTTTTTTTTTTAAAACCTCTACTATTTAGAAATTTCTTAATACGAGACAATTGGATTGAGATTCATTTACTTCCTTCCTGTGTAGAACTATGTTTTGAAGGATTGATTATAGTTATCTGAGACAATACCTCCATTTAAGTTTTGTGAATATGGCTCAAAATCTATTGATGTTTCAATCGATTCAATGGAATTTCAACTTCCTAGACCCAAATGATTATCTCTATTTGGTAGTTCAGTATTACAAAGTAGTATTTCTATCACTCGGGATAAGATATTCTATGATTTTGATGAAAGTCCAATTTGTAATAGTATTGGATACTCATTACTGACTTTTTCAAATCTTTGATATCTTATACGTTGTCTCTTGAGATCTTTTTATTGGAAATTATGGAAAAAAATTTAAAGGGGGAGAAGAAAAGATAGGAATAAGACTTTTGATGAATTAGCCAATTGCATAGATTTTTTGTGAGAAATCCAATATGTGTGCAAAGATTAAACTATTCAATTGAAATAGAGGAACTCTCTAGGGATTGTTTTGAATAATCTGGAACCAAAGGGGTTTTGGGGTATTGAGCTATGAGATATTCATGATTATGGATAGTGGTGGTAATGATTAAAATTTATGTTCCGCTGATCGGATTTGCCAAGTACCATTTTGTTATGGATTGGATCAGAACGAATAAAGCTTTAATGTTAACCTTATGTCCAAAGATGTCTGTATAAGTCAACCTAATCTTGGTTTGAATACTAGGATATGTGGTAGGTTGATTGGTTGAAATTTTTTTTTTAGTAAAAGTATGATGGTTGAAAAACTTGTGATGTGGAATCATTTCACTTCAAAGATTTCCCAAATATGTTATTTACTCATGAGAATTAGAGTTCTTTTGTAGCTGAGTTGCAAGATTCTCGGTGAGTTATGTGAGTAACATATGCAGATTGTAAGATTTTGGTGAAAAGCATGGTGAGCAGATGGTGATGAATTGGTAGCGCGACAGTTACCAGCAAAATTCAAGATGAATCAGATATTACAATGCGCAATGGAACAAAATAGTAGAATGATGCACTCTGATTAGATTATAGGAAAAACTGAGTACAATGCTTGAAGCTGGGCGCAACAATAGGTGTTCAAAAACCGCTTCAGCTGAAAATTGTTCATGATAAAAAACTGGAATAATGGAATGCTAAGTAACTGATTCTACAAAACCTACTTAATAACTGATCCTCGTTACAGAATAATACCAGAATCATTGTTACAAAAGATGCCTATCAGGGCGTTGACTCCATCATTGATGATTGGATGTCAATCGATCAGTGCATTGATGGCCTTTGTAGATCTTCTTATAGTACCACAAAAAGTAGTCGTTATTTTAACTATATGTGAGTCTGATTTTTAATTACAAAGGGTCGGAGTTTATACATTGGGTCAGATTTATACAAAGGGTCGTGCGATTTTAATGTGGACTATGCATGACTATCCAGGATTGGGCGATTGTTCAGGTGACTATAAAATGAAATCACTTGTAATGTTTGTATATTTATTTTTTATGCATGCAATATTTATTCTTTAAAAGAATTCTATTTATAACACGAATAAGATTTGATTCTTTTAGGTTTTACAACTTCTGGATATCACGCGTGTCTCATTTGTGGACCAAATATTGATGCTCGCCATCACGTCATTTAAACAAAGTTGTGTATGAAAATCATCGCACGTACTTGCATGATGAAAATCATCCATTTAGAAATGCTCATAGAAGAGGCTTTGGAGGAATATCAGAAACAAGAATGCCTCCAAAGAGAATGCTCATGGTAGATTGGCACAAACTTTGGATTGAATCCGAGACTAAGTCAATCAATGGTATGAAAAGACTATCCATCTTTCATTGTTTACCATATTGGAATAACCTTTTGATCAATCACTTGCTTGATCCTATGCACATATTCAAAAATGTGGGTGAATCAATATGGAAACACTTGGTGGGCAACAAAGACAATATTTTTGCCAGGCATGATCTACAATAATCAAAAACAAAAAAAGAGTATTGGCCAAAATTATGTACTGATGGAAATACCTATAGTATTCTTGATGATATCGGGTAAATATGGGGTAAAAATACAATGTATCATATAGAAAGCAAAAATATCTAGTGTGCCTCACTTTTCACAAACCAACGAGCTTTGGATCACTCGTTTGCTGAGAAGTTATTTGTTGATTTGAGCAAGCCCAATAGTCCACCACCCGCATCAATCAATGTCACTTTAAGGCCAATTTCATTCAAGAAAGGTGATGAGGAGGAAATTATTTTTGAAGGCCCAATAATGTTTGAAAAGATGTATTGCGAATTCATGCGTGTTGATAGAGCAGAGAATGAGCAGGTCTACACAGAGACTTACCCAAAGGAGGTGGATCTCAATCCTGGATCTAGATTGGATGGATTGTGTAAAATCACTTTTTGTCATATTGTATTTTTGAGCCTATCGATGCTCAACATTTTGGTTATGCATGTAATGAATTCGCGAAGGATGCATTAAATCAAAATAGGATACATCCTCGGATATTTGATGCCACTTTTAGGTTTGTGCATGCCAAGATATGTATCTTTAAGAATGCATCTTGTTACATTCTTGAATCTGACAGACTCAATCATTGGAGAAAATTTTAGTTTGAAAAGAGCCCTATGAGGATTGCCACGTAGGCTGCCCGAGTTGTAACTCGGGTAGCCAAGTATAGTAAAATTAAAAAAAAAATCAAATCATTAATGCGTAAAAAATAGAAAATAACAAGTGTGAGAAATTGCTTGAAAAAATTCAAATTTAATGAGAGGGGGTGGTGCAAATTTATTGTTGTTAATGCTATATTAGATTAAAAAAAATTAAATTATAGTGAAAAGAGAGAGAAAAAAAAATTAACTTATATTGCATGAAAAGAGAGAGAGAGAGAGAGAGAGAGAGAGAGAGAAAAAAAACATTGTTCAAAGAGAGAGGGGGTCGTGCTCTCTTCGAGATGCTGACCCCATTCGGGGCGCGGCCCCAGATATCAAGCACCTGGCCCAGCCGGCCAGGTGACCCCACCCCCCACCCACAGTTGTCCACGAGGGATGCGCCAGCACCAGTGGGCCCCTACCAACTATGTTGTTTCCGAGTGGGGAGAGAGGAGCGCAGGTTAGCCTGGCCGTGCACATCAAGTGGAGAGAGGAGGAGCGCGTGCCAGGCTGGCCCCAATTAATGCAATATGAAGACCTTTCCCCAATGCATCGGGGCCCATGCATCGTGGCCCGGACTGCACGGCTAGCCTGGCCCTCGGTGCTCTCCTCTCACTTGGAAACAACAGAACTGGTGGGGGCGCACTTGTGCCAGAGCCCCCCCTGTGGACAAGTGTGGTGGGCATGGGGCCACTGGCCGCCTGGGCCAGGTGCTCGATATCAGGTGGCGCGCCCCGAATGGTGCCAGAGTTTCAAAGGGGACGCATTCCTTTTTCCAAGTGCGTGGCCTCCCCCCCCATTCCCTCATTTATATCTCAACACCCCCACACCCCCCCCCCCCCCCCGCCCCCCCCCCCTTTTCTCGAATTTCAAGGTTTTTACTTTAAAAAAAAAATTTCTTCTTCAACATGGTATTTGTTCATTTAAAAGAAAATTGCCCCAGTTTTTTTGAGCAGATTTTCTACGTTACGTAGAAGTACACGTATACTTTTATTATTGGTCTAGAGACTGCTTTAAAAGTTGAAAAAAAATAAAAAGCATCTTTTTAAAGGGCCCTTTTCAAGCTCAGACTTTCTCTAATGCATGATCCGGAAGAGTAAAGAAAAAAAAGCAGTCTTTTTGAAATCATGGAGCGTGCACGTGATCTATGGATCTCATTGAGTCGACCACACTTTTTTAAAGGAGTGAAACTAGATCCTGAGCAACTGAAACAAATGAGAGCATTTTATCTCGGTTTGTGCGGTGTCCTTGGCAGTAGTAATGTTGGATCTTTGTCAGGATAACACACAATTACATCTTTGTATGAAAAATTTGAGGAGTACACAATAATAATCTTTCGTTTAGATGAAACATTCAATAATTATATGCAAGTCATGAAATTGTATGTAAATGATCAAATTTGCTATGACGAACCTGCATTGGGATCGAGGAAGACAAAAAACAAACCGATATCTATTCGGTTGTTCAGATGTTTGAGGCATATGTCGAACGCCATGTGCGATCGTATCCTAAAGAAGCTTGTAAATGGAAAATTGTATTTTGGAAGAAAAAAATAGAGAAAAACACATTGATGAAGGAGTTCTTCTTATGGTTCATGAGATGGCTGCACAAAGTGTTGTACAGTATTTGCTTACTACAAAAGAAGACTTGCCTTCAGATGTGGACTACAATAAAGAAAGCATGAAACAACTCTCAAAAATCATCGACCCAACTTTTTGTCGGAATTGGGTTAGAGCGCACTATGGAAAAGGCAAGGTATAACTTCAAAATTGATTGGTGTTATACCTATTCCCTTGAGAGTAGCTACAGAAAATAACAATATATCTTGCCGTCCACAATACTGAGCATGAAACTGGAACCTCTAGTAGCACTGAATGGAGGTTCTTTTACAAAGTAAAAACTTCAAAAAATGAGGAGGCCATCTATTGTGGAGCTGAAGAACCAAGTTTCATGACACTTAATGGAAGTAGTAGTATATCTAGCATCCCTTAGTGTATTACAAAGAAGAAGGAAGATTGCGCCCAGCTTAACACATGTTTTTTTACTATTTAAAAAAACGTTCTGACCCAAAAGGGTCGGAACGGATTTTTAAGGGACACATATATAACAAACTAATTAATACTTTATAAACTAAATAATGTCCACAACTTATATGCGACATCAAACCACATATTTACATTTGTCATTTTAAATCACAAAATTTTCTTAAACATATGGTTTTTGTACCAACCATATCAAATCATCTACTTGTCTTATATCAAATCAAAGTATAATTAATACTCATTTGTCCTTTTTAAAAAATCATCAAAATCTTCAAAGAAAACATGGTCCTCTTGTACCCAAAATATGTCATATCAATCACATGCTTTTGTCCTCAAATATTCATGCTTAAAAATATGTCATATCACCCACATGCTTTTGTGCTCAAAAAAATTTATAAAATAAGAGTCAAATCACTTTTTTAGTTCCATAATTTGTCTCTTTGACAAACCACTCGCTATATGACACCTTCCAAGACGTAATCACATATTTCTAGGCAAAAACAAATTGCGTGGTAGAGCCACATGACACTTGAAATCTGAAAACTATATATAAATGCCCTCATTCAATATTTCTCCATGCTTTCTTATGGATTTCTTGAGGCTCACTATCACACTCAAGCTTTCAATCTCTCATTTCTCTATCTCTCTCAATCTTTCACTCTCAATCTTTCATTTCTTTTCACTCTTCTCCACTCTTTTCTCAATCTATCCACTCTTCTCTCTCTCTCTCTCTCTCTCTCTCTCTCTCTCTCTCTCTCTCTCTCTCTCTCTCTCTCTCTCTCACACACACACACACACACACACACACACACACACACACATCTTTCACTCTCCAATCTCTCTTTCGCTCTCTCTCACACACACACATCTTTCACTCTCCAATTTCCAATCACTCTTTCTCTCTCAAACACTCTTTCATACCTCTTTTTCATTTTTCACACATTTAAAAGTTTGTTTTTTTTTTTTCCACTCTCTCACACATCTCTCTCTCTCTCTCTCTCTCTCTCTCACACACACACACACACACACACACACACACACATTTTCATTTTTCACATTTGATATCTTTCCAAAGTTCTTTTCACAACTTCATATCTTTCTCTCAATAGTCATGTCTACTAGTGGTAGCGGAGCATCAAGGAGGAGGCCAAGATTCTCTTTCGGTGGAAGAGGACAAGCCTCGGTATCAGATTCTGATCGAGTGCGAGATTTTTATACTATGCTATCTCCCGAGGAAAGGCAAAGGATGAAAGCCCTTTGTCTTTCCTAAGGAGAATCCAATCAACAAGATCGTGGATTAGTTTTGACGGAGATGTCGTCGAAGGAATCCACGAATATTTTCTATGACCTTGATGAGGACTGTTCCATCATCATGGACATTAGGGGTAAGGTACATATGAAATCTTTCTAAAATGTCTTTTACATATGTTTGTTGCCTAAGATAGATCTTCTTATGAAGTCTATTTCTAGTAATGTAAATTCCTAGCAAAGAATGGACAGGTCCTAAATCAGTCATGTCAAATTTCTTTTACAAATCACTCTTAGTAGTGTGTAGAAGAGAAGTGTCGTTAGACAAAATAAACGCATCATCTATATAAAGACCTATTTGAACTGAAGTGGTGTCTATATGCTTCGAATAAACATTACAGTTAGCTGAATTGTTTGAAAATCCCAATTGAATGAGATAAGAGTTGATTCTATCGAACCATGCTCTTGCGACCTATTTCAGACTGTAGATTTCTTTGTGCAGCTTGCACACTTTGTGCACTTGGCCTTTGACTTCGAATTCTTCTGGTTGGAAGGTTTACAGCTCCTCTTCGACGTTGTCATTGAGAATGTTGTCTTGACATCCATTTTGTGCATTTAGAGATCTAATGCAATTAGAGTCCTGATTGACTGCATCTTGATGATAGGACTGAAAAGTTCTTGATAATCCAATCCTTGGACTTGAGTGAATCATTTAGCCACTAGCCACGCTTTCCATTTACCAATGGAATCATCAGAGTTGATCTTCTTCTCGAAGATTCACTTGTTGTCAATAACTCTCTTGTGAGTGGGGAAGTCGACCAATGTCCAGGTCTGGTTTGTGAAAAGTGAGTTGTACTCGCTTTCCATAGCTTCTTGCCACTTCATAGCATCCTTGGAGTTAATTTCTTTGGCTAGGCTCTTTGGTTCTTTTGATGAAGTCCAGAATGATTGAGGTGTGTACCTCTCAAGAACTGTCCGAGTCTGTGAGGATCTGCGAACGTTTGGCTGACCACGATGTGATGATGCTTCTTCTTGAAGTTCTCCAGATCTGCTCAAGCTGGCTTGGTCTAGTTTGATGACAAGTATTATCAGCTGCTTGGCTTCTGTAGCTGTAGCTACAAGTTCTATAGAAGGAACATCAACATTGGAAGAATCCATGCTACATAAAATAGGATGAAATGACATAACATTGTTTATCGATGGTTGTTTGAAATCATAGTATATATGTTCTTGAAATATTACGTCCCTAGAGACAAATACTACATTGGTGAATGGATCATAAACTTTGTAAGCCTTATGTTTATCAAGATAGCCAATGAAAATACATATTTGTTTTATGATCCAGCTTCTTCCTAAGCTATTTAGAAATGTGAACAGAACATATACAACCAAAGATTTTTAAATGGCTGACACTAGGCTTGTGTCCATGACAATCTTCATATAAGGAGTTTTGTTGTTCACGACGTTGGTGCTAGATCCGTTCTGTAAGTAACAGGCTAAGGCAGTAGCTTCTGCCCAGAACTTCACAAGTAGATGTGATTGATGTAGCATGGATCTGGCTGAGTTGAAAAAAGTTTGGTTCTTCCTTTCTGCAATTTCATTCTATTGATGCGAATAGGAAGTGGTGAATTGTATTCTAATACCATGTTCAGCAATGTAGTCGGGCATCTCGCTAGAGAGGTATTTCTCACCACCATTAGTTTGGAGTGCTTTCACTTTCGTAGACATTTGTGTCTCAGCCATGGCCTTGAATCTCTTGAAGCATTCAAAGGCTTCAGATTTGTGCTTAATGAGCATGACTGTAGACCATCTAGAATAATCATCTATGAAAGTGATAAAGATTTCCGACTCTAGTGCATGTAGTCAGAGTAGTCTAATCTTCATCGAAGATTATACATTACTCATATGAGAAAGTAATAGTGTATCCCTCATTAGTTATCTTAGAGCTTGGTAACAGGTTCTTTGATAGTTGAGGAATGTCAAGGACGTTGGAAACACAAATAGATAGATCTTTGTTGAATGTGATCTTGACTATCCCTTTGCCTTCAACGCATATGGTAGAGGAATTGATCTCTGCTGTAAGCTTCATACTCGGTAAACCATTCCTTGCAAGAGGTCATGTGTTGAGTAGCAGCGTTGTCCAGGTACCAGCTATCGTGGTCTTTGTTGCCACTATTGCGAGCCATTAACAGGTGTGTATCTTGCTCTTTGAATTCCATCGCATTGGAAGAATCTGGCTGCTGCTGTTGTTGCTTCTTTGTCTCGTTGTAGATGCAGATACGACACTCTTTGTTGTCGTGATTGCCTCTCTTGCAATATCTGCAGAAAAGCTTTTTGCCCGATCCACTATTCTTTCCTTGAGTGCGAGGCTTCTACTGTTGTTGCTGCACTTGATTCTTTTCCTTGGAGTAGTCTTTCTTCTTGGTTGTCTTTGATGGATAGGTCGATGGTCTTTCTCCACATTTCTTCTTGAAGAATATGACCGACCACCTTTTGAAGAGTGAGGTCGGGTTGTGTGGAGATCATCACCACAAAGTGTTCATACAGGTTCTTTGATAGTTGAGGAATGTCAAGGACGTTGGAAACACAAATAGATAGATCTTTGTTGAATGTGATCTTGACTATCCCTTTGCCTTCAACGCATATGGTGCTTGAATCTCCAAGGTAGAGGAATTGATCTCTGATGTAAGCTTCATACTCGGTAAACCATCCCTTGCAAGAGGTCATGTGTTGAGTAGCAGCGCTGTCCAGGTACCAGCTATCGTGGTCTTTGTTGCCACTATTGCGAGCCATTAACAGGTGTGTATCTTGCTCCTTAAATTCCGTCGCATTGGAAGAATCTGGCTGCTACTGTTGTTGCTTCTTTGTCTCGTTGTAGATGCAGATACGACACTCTTTGATGTCGTGATTGCCTCTCTTGCAATATCTGCAGAAAAGCTTTTTGCCCGATCCACTATTCTTTCCTTGAGCGCGAGGCTTCTACTGTTGCTGCTGCACTTGATTCTTTTCCTTGGAGTAGTCTTTCTTGTTGGTATACAGGGCCATCGATTTGTCTTTGATGGATAGGTCGATGGTCTTTCTCCACATTTCTTCTTGAAGAAGATGACCGTCCACCTTTTGAAGAGTGAGGTCGGGTTGTGTGGAGATCGTCACCACAAAGTGTTCATACAACTTTACAAGAGAAGAAAGCAAAGTCATAACAACATCATCATCTTGAATAGCACATCCTACAACTGATAACTGATCCATTAAAGATTTAAAGCTGTTGATGTGAGAAGTGATGGTAGTAGAATTTGACATGCTAAGTGTAAAGAACTTCCTTCTAAGATATTATCTAGTGGTTACATGATGAGTCTCATAGAGATTTGATAACAATCTAGTGCATCCTTAGAGGTTTTGCATGTGGTAACATGGGATATTTGGAACTCGACCAGATTGAGTGTGATACATGCTAAGGCCTTCTGATCTTTGATCTTCCATGCCTTTGCTTGATCACTATCTTCTGAATTTAGGTCAGCACCTTCTACTACATCCCAAAGATCTCTATCTATCATCATCATCTGGAGTTCTAACTTTCAGATATAGAAATTAGAGCCATTGAACTTGTCAATAATTCTAGCCTCGTTGGATGATGAAGACGAAGAGTTACCAATATGAGACATGTTAACAATAATAGAAATAGAACAAACTTAGTCTTTCAATTTATATGAGTCTATGCTCTGATACCAATCTGATGGGACGATGTAAGGATGGAAAAAATGAACGGAGAAGAGAGCAAGAATATTTGTGAAACAGCTCTCCCGTTACAATGGGCTTCTAGATGCAAAAACAGTCTAATAGAATATTTATGCTAAGTATAATCACAACTTAAGTGTTCTATTGCCCAACAGGATCTTATAAATCAATTCATACTCACAAGAGATGGTTTGTGTGTGATATTACTAAAAAATGAATTTAGTCAGAAGTTTAGTTCTGAAATAGATTGAAAGAGCAGTGTGATAACGCGAGTTCCTCAGGCGTCAGAGACAACCATCGTCTAATCAGAAACTAAGTCATAGACGTCCGTGTTCTAATTAGAGTGAGTAAACAAATGTAATCAAAGAACAATGAAGAATAGAAATTATTTACTCATGAGGAATAGAAATTATTTTATAGCCAAGTTACAAGATCTCAGTAAGATATGTGAGTAACATATGTGGGTTCTGGTGGAATCTGCCAGATAAAAATGTGTTTATGTACTGGGTCATAGTGAGATTATTCACATATGTGCACGATTAATCTTGTATGAATCTAGTGTGTATTCCTGGTTACTAGTGTTATTTGGTGCACTTAACCTAGTCGGTGAACATAAATATGTGATCAAGTATTGTTTTGATAGATACATGCAGAGTTAACAAACCTTTGGGTTGAAGATTTATGGATTAACTTATAAATGGTTTGAATGAGGATCTAAATGTGGTGTCATACTAGTATAATTAAGATCTGAACCTAGACATTTGAGATTTCTGAATCATTGGCAATTAACTTGAGTAGTTGATTACTCCAGAATAAAGTTAATTGGTAAAACAATCAGTGTGATGTGGATTCACCGGAAACTAATGGTTTTGAATTATATTGCTTGTAAGACGCATGATTAGTGAATCATTTGGGTTCATCAGTTAAAATTGTGTGCATTGGATATACAGTATTCTTGGGATAGAGTATTCTTTAGTTAAGGAAGGGACTTAGCTCATTAGTGATTGTATCCCAGAGAGCTCAATTGGATAACAAATCATAATGGATCCAAGAATAATAACTGAATTGATATTTAGCAAGACTTTGGGTATCTAGATGTGATTCTGGATTGTAATCTAAAGTTTTTTGTAGTTGAAGATGATTGTCATTTTGGTATGCGTTCAGTCTCTAATTATTAGTGGTTTATAGAGCTTGAATCTTTCACTTCAGTTAAAGAATCCTATTTGAAGAATATTCCTAACTCCAGTATTTTCTTAGTGGAAAGATTTTGGAATAATTCTTATTTTTCCTGGGTTAAGTGGACATATACCCCAGTATCCTATCAATGATTAAGTATGGTTTTGGGATTCCAGAAAACTATGATTGACGAATCATAACTATCTATTTATGATCCGTCAATCATAAATATGAATCTAAATATTTATGATTGACGGATCATAAATAGATAGTTAATTATTGTCAGAGGACTGTAAGGAATTGTAATGGTTTTTAAGTGTGACGATTAAATCTTGGTCTATTAATTGAGTAAGAATTCATATCAGTATTTTGAATATCTTTACTCCAGTATTATTGAGAACCTATGGATCTCACAGAGATTCTCACAAGATAAGTATTTTACTTGTGGAGAATTTAATTTATCTAGTGGATGCTATTCTACTACAGTTTATGGTCTGCAGATGCTTGAGTACAGTTCTTCATTTGATTGGATCTCCAGTTATCATAAGAGGCAAACAAGCTATTGAGATGAATGAATGCTATTTTCTTGTATTTGGTGCTATGAATAGGAGCATTTAACTCAAAAGAGTATCTGGGATACATAGAGTTGAGTTTTAATCATTCTATATCTTACTGATTCTCCTAGAGATTCTAGTTGAGTAAATTATCATATCCTAGAATTGCATTCTAAGGATAGTTGCACTTGGAAGCTTATGAAGTATCTCGCCAAAGTGGTGAATAATTTCAGACTATAATTATTATTATTCTCTTTAACTTTAAATCTCCTATGTTAGGAAATATTTCACTTAGTGGTTCATGTAAGTGATTTACATGAAAGTGAGTCTCTCTCTCTCTCTCTCTCTCTCTCTCTCTCTCTCTCTCTCTCTCTCTCTCTCCTGCGTATCAAAATCTCTTGCGTGGACGAGCTCTCTCTGTCTGTCTCTCTCTCTCTTTTCCTCCTTCGGGTAGCAAAATCTCTCTCTCTTACAAAAGTGTCAAAACATGTTAATTCACTGAAATTTGTTTCAAATGTTTCCTGTAAATTTTCAGATTAGATGTAGCTAAAATCAAATAGGAAATCAGATATGAAAACTAGATCTAGAAATCTTATCGTTGTGAGAGATTGTTGGAGAGCACCCGTACATAATTATAGATTATAAGAACAATGATTCTTTTATTATTACAAGATTTGCTGCTAGAGCATACTGCAGGGTTCACTAGTTTGCTGCAAAATTAATGATGTTGGTTGCTGAAGACAGATTGCAGATTGCAAGAGATAGGTCACTTGAAATTCATTGTTTGTAGGATAGATATCAGAAGTCAGATTGTTGAAAGAGGGATAGTTTTGCATAACAGATCTCAAAAGATAGGATCTGAAACAAAACTATTTGCTTTGGCTCTCTCTCTCTCTTTCTCTCTCTCTCTCTCTCTCTCTCTCTCTCTCTCTCTCTCTTGGGCGCGCGCCTCTTGTAACAAAGCTTTGGTTCTCTCTCTCTCACTCTCACGCACGTGCGTCCCATTCAGCAAAGCTCCGGTTCTCTCTCTCACACGCTCACGACCCAAAATTGAGAAAAAAATTGGGCTCTATATTATGCAAAATAATATGCGATCCAAAAAGTGAAATCGAGTGAAATTCAATTATGTAGTAGGTAATGGCCATTGGGACGACCATTACCATAAATAATCCGGGACCCGGCAGCAAGTGGCGGAGGCCATGAGGCGTCCGGGGACTGGATTATTTGTGGTAATGGTCCGACCAATGGACCATTACATTACATAATGGCAGTTCGCCGGATTTATTTGGACTCTCCTCATTATTCTCTCCATCCCCTTTGTGCTCTATCCTCTCTGCGGTGACTCTCTCTTAACCTCTCTCCGCTCTCTCCTCCCTCGGCCACGCTCTGGTGTCCCATGGGCTTACGATCCTATCAGCAACAGGTGGTATAAATTTCCGCTTCCTCTTATGCGTTCAAGGGATCAGCAGAACTGTATAATGTGGCACAAAATTGCCTCCGCAAATAGATTGTTAGGATTGGTGTGTGTAACAAGCTATTCGCAAGTTCTGGATTATGCGACGTACGAGCTGGAACTGTTTGATCCGTATACCCAAAGATTTAGAACTCTACCGAAGTTCGAGTGCAAAACACTTGATCCGTCTACACAAAGTTATATAGCTCAACCCGCCGATGAAGGATACACCATCACGGGGACTTTCAGACTCAATTTCTCCGTCAGTATTTGGATGATTAATCCAGCACGTGCGAATACAAAGTAATCATAACGAGATGCATGACCAGTATTGCAGAAAACTAATCATGTGTTTGTTGATTCATATGACCAAACCCATATGCGCTGGAAAAAGATCCTGCGGACTGCTTGCGGGATGTCCCTGGGCTGGGAGATGCAAGGCGGCACCACCATTTGCAACGATATTTTGTACAGTATCTTCTATAATACAAGACTTCTCCTAGCGCAACGCGAAACAGCTGTAGGATACCAGCTTTTTTTGCACCAATTTGATCTGAAATCTCGGCAATATTCCTCAGATCTACATCCAATGCCAGAAGCTTTCTGCTTTCCAGGAGCAGCTGTGTTATTGAATTGCAACAATAATCTCATCCTGGTGGGAGCAACTCGAGGAGACCTAATAGCAACGAGCGTCAAGGTTTGGAAATTCAATCCTCACCCAGCGCCGGGATGGCTTAGGCTTGGCGTAATGCCAGATCCGTTACTCCTTATGTGAGAGCACCTAGCCGTTATGCTAACTTAGATCGGTACAGCTCGGGAGGAGGCAATTTCATCTATTTTCGCAACGATGTTGGACATAGAGTGGTGGTGCTGGATCTATCCATGACCGATGAGGATGGGTTGCGGTTGCGTGTGGACGCTTGGAAGGAAGCACCAGAATGTCCTAAAATTTTGAAGAGTGGTGCAGGTGGTAGCAGGGAATTTCCCATGTTGTGCCTAAACTTTTGCTATGAACCTCCACTTTTGATGGGTGTCTCAATACGATACACACACTCTCTTCTCCTTTGTTTATATTTCAAGTTATTATTCCAAAAGATTTGCTTTGCAATATGTGCTAAACTGCATTTTATTAAAGTTTTTTGAAATTTGTTTTATAGTTGATATAATAACATTATTGGTTTTTGCTAATTACACATGTACTAATATATTGGTGAATGATTTGACCAATAAGCGTATGTAGATCCATATAAATTTCTTGAATTTTTGTACGTTTTTCTAGACATGATCCAATTGTGTGCCATATATAGTTGTTAATAGATTACATGTTAAGTTTAGTATTTGATAAAACAGAGTTTATAGCTGGGAGTTGATATTATAACATTATTGGTTTTTGTTAATCACACATGTACTAATATATTGGTGAATGATTTGACTAGTAATCGTATGTAGATCCAGATAAATTTCTTGAATTTTTATATGTTTTTTCTAGACATGATCTGTGTGCCATATATAGTTGTTACTTGTTGGAAGGAGGATAGTTGTATATCATGTTGACACGAGCGATTCAAGTTTTTGATTTTTTTTTTATATGCTCAAGTTATGCATCAATATTCATATTGTTGAGTATAACAACTTTAAGCACAATATTGTTAGATATTTGTTTGTATTTGTCTTGGAAAGAAAGAAATCTCAACAAAACAGTGAAAAGCATACGAAGAGCAAAAAGTGAAGAAAGTATTATAAAAAAATTGATGTTTATGAAAAAAGTGGATCTTGAATGGATCCAAACTCCCAAAATACTTGGCTAAGATCTTTGCACAACAAGCTACAAAGGCTAGAAATGACAAAGCATCCTAATGCTACCTTTGATACACATGAACTTGACAAAGCATTTAAGAGGCAAAAGAAACTAATAAAAGGTATTGATGGCAGCCAAAAACAACATCATACCAGCCCTAAAACAGCAGCCTACCACTTTTGGAAACCTCTTAAGATCATACACAAAACTTGAAGACAATACACAAAGCAATGCTCTCAATGTAGGAAGAAACTGTGACAATGATCTATTGATCTCTCTCAACAATGCAATAAGTTTCTCCAACCTGTTCTCCCCGAATTTCAGCCTAATATAGGTGAGAGAGATGACTCTCTCTTCTCTCTCTAGAACTTAGGACCCAAATTTAGGGCACCAGTAGCCTAAAATAGCCAATTTTGGCCTATATGTCCAAATGACATGATTTTGGTGTCATTTCGAAGGTCTTGAAGTTTGAGACCTCTTCAACAAGAAATATATACTAAAATAAAAGTATATAGGCCTCTTTCACATGCGTGAAATTCTAGATCCAAAACTATGTACAAAACTTGCCAATTTAGGCCTCAAACTAGCTAGGAAATGTTGACAATTTTCACACTCCCTCTTCACCTTAACTTGCTAGTTTTACAACAATACTTTGCTCCAACCTAAGAATGATCTCCATCATGATAATAGATTTCTTCCCAAGTGTTCTAATATGTACAATATGAAGTACAACATAATTGATATAGATAATAGTGTCCATATAGGATGCTTCACTATGTCTTACATCAATTTTACATAGAATGGTGAACAAGATACATGCAAAAGAACATAGAATCATAATGAAAGGATTCCTCCATATATCCACCTTTGAATTCTCTATAAAACAGCAGCAAACAAGTTGTAAGTGAAAGTAACCAACAAGTGTTTGCATGTCTCCTCCACATTCCACAGCCCATTTGAGCTCAAACCAAATCTCAATGAGCTCACCAATGAGATCTTCCTTGCCTTGGAGAAATTGCCACTTGAGTTGCTCCATGTAGTCTTATTCATCCAACCTTTTGCTATCTTGATCATGCATGAACACTCCACCACAATCATAGCAACCTTTGAGTTGATGAAGAGCTGTAAGATCCATGCCTTGAATCTTTCCAAGACTCACTCTTCCTTTGCCCTTTCCTTCACAAGATTCCGTCTTAATGATCACACCACAAAAGTTAGCAATCTCCCTCTTGATAGTTGCATCATAAGAAATGGAAGAATCTTGAACATTAGAAGCCATGAAAAGAATACATAGTTCCTTCAACATAAGAATGATTGAAGTACTTTTTCTTGTCAAACTTGGACTTCTAATCAATGATATAGGTAATGATAATGAGCCCTGACTATCATTCACAAAAGCATCATTCAAAGTACATCCTACTTTGAACAATTCACATTCATCTCTCCCTTTTGACTTGAGATCTTCCTCACCAAGTCTCACGAAAGAACCTTTTGATCTACTTTCTTTATGAATACATGTGACACCACTTGTTTCACAAATGACTTTTTTGGACTCATCACATAAAGATACAAAAGAAACTTTTTCTTCAATCATGCTCAAAGCACCATCTCTTTCCAAATGAGTAAATAAGTCATTAGCAACAACCATTTCCAAAGAAGAGTTTTCATCACCTCCATTGATGAAGTTAGCTCTCTTCTTACCTTTTTCATTTTTGCACTTGCCATGTAGTTCCATTGAAGAGCCACCAAGACTTGGAAATCTATGAGTAGAAGAGTTCAAACATGATACTAATTTAGCACCAAATGACTCCATTTGACTAGTAGGTAGCACTAGTCCATCTTCAAGATCCAATGGATCCAAAACATTGATCATAGATTTACCAAAAGTTGCCAAATTTGCACAGCAATAACTATCTCCAAGAAGCTCATTAGATCTCAACCTACATCTAGCATAAGGAAGTTCTTTAGACTTTGCATAAGATCTACCAGTCTTATTGATGCTAGGAATTGACTTTGAAAGTTGAGAGAACCACCAACATCCATTTCATTCCTCTTGTTAGACATAACAAATGCATCAAACTTGTAAAGTCTACCTTGTCTATTGCCCCTGGCAGTCAAGACATCTCCCTTAGTAATGAAGCAAACATCCCCAACAAACTTTGTCTTGTACCCTTTTTTAACATTTGACCAACACTTAGCAAGTTCCTTGAAAGTGAAGGAATGTAACGAACACCATCAAGCCTTAAATTCCTATTAGTAGAAAGGCAAATAGGAATTGAGCCAATACCTTTGATCATACACTCACCACCATTTTTTTCATGTGAACGACTTTCTTGGTTCCAACATAAGAGATCAAAGAAGTAAAGAACTCCTTGTGACTAGTCATGTGTGAACTAGATCCACTATCTATCCACCATGAATCCTTGTCACTTCCACTTGACATTAGACTTAAAGAACACATCATGAGAGAATCGCAAGAATCTAGATCCTCATTAAAAGTAAAAAAGTTGTCTTGCTTGCTACCTTCATTACTTTGCTTCTTATGACATTCATTTGCAAAATGACCTTTTATCCCACAATAAAAGCACTTGAGCTTTGACTTGTCTTTATTTCTAAAAGAAGTAGAAGAGGAGGAGGAAGAGTGATCATCATGATCCGAGTTACCACCTTTGGACCATTTCCCTTTGCCTTTACCTTTGCCTTTGACTTTGCCTTTTGTGAAGAAAGCCTCTTCACCTCCACCTTGCAAGGCTGTACCATCAAGCTTTGATTGCAACTTATGTTCTTCAGCCAATAAGATTTCTTGCAAGTCAACCACACTTGGCAAGACTCTTTGAATGGAAAAACTTTGCACAAGGTTAGCATGTTCATCTAGCAAACCATTCAACATAACCTGGACTATTTCACCATCTTTTATGCTTTCATCAATGCATGCTAGATCATCACCTAAGGACTTAACCCTCAAGACAAATGCATGAGCACTTTCACCCTCTCTTTGTCTACTACAAAATATTTGCCTCCTTAGGGTCAATACCCTAGATGTGGACTTTGATTCGAAGAGCTTCTTCAAGGCATTCCATGCCTCACTTGCACTTTGACTATTACCACCTTCCTTGAGAAGTTCATTGGTCACATTCATTTTAATGATATGAAGAGCCCTTTTGGCCTTCTTATCAAACCTTTGTTGTTCTTGAACTGTGGGTGGTCTCTCTTCAGTTCCTGCAACTATGTTCATGAGTTCATTCAACTCAAGTGCTCAGAAGAGAGCTCTCACTTTGTCTTGTGCGTGCAATTCACAGCAAACTCACTCTCTCTCTCTCTCTCTCTCTCTCTCTCTCTCTCTCTCTCTCTCTCTCTCTCTCTCTCTCTCTCTCTCTCTCTGTAAAGTCATGACTACATGATTCTAGTCTAAGCATAACAATCAAAGCAACAACACAAGGGAACGAGTGGTGGATAGACTAACCCAACTAAACCTAGATGGTATGAGTCTAGCCCCCAAGCTATGGATCAATTAGAATCATAGAAAGAGGAATCACACTTGCAGCATGTAGCTACCAATACCAGAATCAAGCTTATACTAGTGAGAGCCCAAAAGGTATACTTCTACCCTCCAAGGCTCATGCACCACTAGTAGTGCACTGTGACACCTCACTGCACACCTCTGCAGCCTATTTGGGCCAGTCATCTAGTTCGCTAATGACTCACTGATAGACCCATACCAGCTCCACCACCAAGTGTTTAGGCCTACAACCATTAATTATGACCATGTACACATAAGGGCCCCAATTCCCTTATAGTCGCAATTAACTTACAAGTTGTTGGTCTACCGGTCCCTAGAGTGGACACGCTACCCGAGACCAGTCATAAGCATGACATTATCCCCCCCTTATTCAAGTTCTATCCTCAGAACTTAAAAGTGAGAAAGTTCCTCCTTCACGAAATCCATGGAAATACTATCCCATCTCTTATTTAGGATATCCAATGGATGCAACAATCTTCCGGCCTTATGGCATTCAACTTTATTCAACTGGCATTGGTCACACTTGACCACAAGATTCTACAAAGGGCTTGAGTTTTGGCCAATAAAAGTCCCTTCATACCAAATCTAATGTACGATGTATGTCGGGATGTCCTGCGCATGGTGAGTCATGACATTCAACATTGTATCAATTAATTTTGGACTTTGGCAATTTTTTCAAAAATGGATTTGAGAATTTTGAGACAATGTTCATTCACAAAAATTCTATAATTTAGCAGTATGTGAACCACGTTTGAATAGGGTATGACATGATTGTGTTCTGTAAAACCCATGCATACACAAATACTATAAAACTTCTCATAAACATATCATATGTCAAAAACCTTTTCAAATCAATTAAAAAGTATATAACATTCATAAAAAAATGACACATTAATAGTATATTGATAGTCACAATAGTGCGACCGATGTTGTTCATGAGCTTTGCCACACAATATGACATTCTATATAAGCACACAAACCAACTTGGAGCACAAAAGGATTCAATAATGCTGCTAACACCTCGCCAATGCTTTGCTTTCTTTTTGTGATTGGCTTACATGACACAAAATGTTTTGCGGATTTTTCACTATCTCCGAAACACAATCTCAGGAGTTTAAATTTGTCTTGCACACACTGGCTGACATCATCCGAGGACTCACCATTGTAAAGAACAAATAGAACAGGCTGCAAGTTTGGAATAGTTATATTATTCTCTTTCAATGGAGGTGTCAGCTCGTAGTAACCCTCAAAAACAGAACAACATACATCATGCATTGCTTTGATGCTTGATTTGATACCGTCTTTCCTATTGTGATCCAGAAAGAGAACAATCACACAGACATTGTGTTGTGGTGTGAGAGTTGTCAAACAATGGCAGACCATTGACAAAATATAATCGAAGTCTAAAGACTCAAAGTTATCAAATATATACAATGTGGGATGCTCCCACAGCGAAGAAGGAAGTGTCATGAAACTTGAGTCTTCAGCTCCACAACAGATGGCCTCCTCATTTTTTGAAGTTTTTACTTTGTAGAAGAACCTCCATTTGGTGCTACTAGAGGTCCCACTTTTATGCTTAGTATTGTGGACGACAAGATATTTTTGTTTAATATTTTCTGCAGCTACTCCAAGGGAATAGGTATA
This sequence comes from Diphasiastrum complanatum, assembly GCA_029204225.1. Taxonomy (NCBI): domain Eukaryota; kingdom Viridiplantae; phylum Streptophyta; class Lycopodiopsida; order Lycopodiales; family Lycopodiaceae; genus Diphasiastrum; species Diphasiastrum complanatum. Next base: position 60,205,293 of record CM055095.1, on the reverse strand, counting down.
ACACCAATCAATTTTGAAGTTATACCTTTGTCTTTTCCATAGTGCGCTCTAACCCAATTCCGACAAAAAGTCGGGTCGATGATTTTTGAGAGTTGTGTCATGCTCTCTTTATTGTAGTCACATCTGAAGGCAAGTCTTCTTCTGTAGTGCAAATTCTGTACAACACTTTGTGCAACCATCTCACGAACCATAAGAAGAACTCCTTCATTAATGTATTTTTTCTTCCAGAATACAATTCTCCATTTACTAGTTTCTTTAGGATACGATCGCACATGGCGTTCGGCATATACCTCAAACATCTGAGCTTCAAATCTTCCATTTCATTTTCAACATATGCATTTTCAAATACATGTCTTGAGCGTGGCTTCATTTGAACAACATACCACCAATCTTTGTTTAGTCGATCTGGTTGAAAAAATACCTGCACATTTAGCAATGTTAGGATGAGATATTTGTTATGCTCACATTTTTATTCACAATAAATAGATGTAATGAAAAAGTAGTGTAGATGACTAATATAACATTGATCACAATTGACAAAAAGAAAAAATGTGAAATTCATGCACACCTATTCACAATGACAAGGCAACACCAATGTGTCTGAAAAGTCCAAGCTTAATGTCTTGGTTGAATCGATAGCAAAAAATCCACTACGATCTTTTTTTACAGTTGCATTTGACACTCTATTGGAAAACAATGTTGAAACATGTCATCAAAGTGATATTGACATTACAAAAGTACAGAAAAGCGTGGATGTTTGTGAAATTCTGGATGGTGGTTCATGCATCAAAGTGAACCTTGAATGTATTGGCGATGATTTTCAGCAAATACAATTAGCTAAATGTTCAATTGTTGATTCATGTTCTACATTGGAGATTGAAAAAGATGTTCTATGCGATTGTCCAAGTAATTCAACAGTTCAATGTGATTATGCTATTCAATTTTTGAGCAGAAAAATACAAGACACGTTGAATAATTATGATGATAAAGCTAGGATTGGCATTTGTTATAGATTTAGACCACCTATTGGACAAATATTACATAGACCATATGCATATTCTAAAACTATTGCAGAGCTTCAACAGATTTTTGACGAAATGGATTGCGTGTCTGTTAATGAATTTGGAACTTTTATAGAATAAAGTTTTTGGCTTTTTTACAATGCATAAAAATTCAATGATTTTTTTGTTAACATATTAGGATGTGATACTGTATATATATTTTAAACTTTTGAATTCACTTTCTTTACGCTAATTTGGACCATTATTGTATTGCAGGATTGGAATACTTGTCAAGTTGTTGTCCTTTTAAATACATAATACTTAACTTGAATGGTTACTTGTGAAAAAATGGGAAGGAAAAACAAGTGATAAGGTTGGGTACATCAAGCATGGAGATTACGCCATTCAATTGCGGAATGGAGGAACCAAGTTTCTGGATAATATCTTCAATAGTTTTAAGGTTGGAATATGGAGTATTCAACACTGTGTTGAATACTTCAACATAACTGGAAATTGACAATATAGATTTCATATCATTTGGGATCGAACAAAATGTTACAGTGCCCCAAAGTATAGGATGCCTGGTAATCGACGAGTTCGAGCTTTTTCTAAGCCATTGACTTATCTATGGAGCACATGATGTGGACCGTTACCAATCAATACACTGTTGATTGATGATGCCCCTTACAAAGGTTGCATGAATCCACCTGGCAATGGTATTTTTGTTGGTACATTTGATGGCTGTTTAGAGGAGGATTTTTTGAATGAAGTTTTGTGTCCATATCTATTAAGTCTCAAAGATGATCCAAACATACCATGTTATATTGAAAGAAATCGGTTGGGGCAAGAACCATTGAGTAACACTTGTGACTACACAGAGTTGATCCAACACAGTGATCATTTATTTCCACTTTGCAAGTTATTGATTTCTCCATTCATGGTATCCACAACGAGGAGTGTGACTTTAGAAAATACATCTATGATGGAGAAGTACGTTGACAAAATAGACTCTGTGACTATTCAATAAAAAAGATTTTTATATAAAAAAATTTATGAATGTCATTGAGATTTGGCTTTAATACAAATTGAAACATAGAAGGTTTCAAAAACATTTGAATTCAAACATTAATAATACGAAGTTAATGACATGAGTTATATATTCACACATTGATCGACACATTAAAATTCAATTTCACTTATAAATAAGAGTTGTTTTATTACTAATATAGTTTTTGATTTCAAAATATAGCTTTGACATTTCTTGATTGAGAACATGAATAGTCTCAATTTACTCTGTTCTATATACAACATCTTTTTTGTATTCCAACACAAACTTTAAGAACTTTTTGGGAGAATGGGAAAAAGAAAAGGCCAAAAAAGGAAGAGCTATGGACGTCAAAAGTTGTTAAAAAAATATGTGTAGAACAAACAACTTTAGAAAAAGATGTAGAGTCAACTTACTAAAGGATGGTGAACTCATCACTAGATTTTCTTGAAGAGGTCAAAACTAAAAGATTATAAAGGCTTGTTAGATGGAAGAAGAATTTTGATAGATCCCAACTTAATATGATAAAGAAATTAGCAGTATGGCTATGATGGTACTAATGAAAATCTAGCAAGTTCACATGTGTGGGAAACAATCCTCAAGTGTGAATGATCTTGTTAAGCTTTGTCTTTCGCACATAAACTGATTCTAGATTGAGTATCAAGATCTAGTTCTAGACTTTATGACCAAAGCACAATCTAGCATGCTAATAATCAAAGAATGATTGCTTGCAATATCAAAAGAGAAGAAGTACAAAAATTTAATGCATTAACATGACCTTCTACTCGAGTTAGAGAGAGAAAGAGAGAGCAAAATTCAAGCAAACAATATCATAGATCCAAATTGACATGAAATAGCTTCAAAGCTTGGTTCTTCATAAAAAATTATGAGAGAGCTTACACATATTTATGGAGATTGGAGTAGAGGTAGAACCATCTCTCTCCTATTTCCATACACATCTAAAAGTGATAACTAGCAAAGTAGTGACATTTGTCACTTTACATGCATGCATTTCTACCTACTTTTACCAAGTGTCAAATTCAAAACTAGAATTGTCCAAATCACTATGCATGTGTCCAATTCACTTTGTGCATGCCTTGCATGTCACTTTGGATCACTTACAATTATTGCATGTGATATGCCACGAGTTTCTACAAGCCCATAATTGGCATTTCTATGTCTACATTCTATATGCATGTTGTATATGACAAACTAGACTCAAGAAAACATGTAGCTCGAGTTTCTTCTAGGCCAAATTTGACATTTACGATATGAAACATTACATACACATAGAAAAAAACTTTTCCAAAACCTAAAGTCAAGATAGATGTTTTTTCATTTTTCAACATGTACTTAATTACTCAGGAACTTTGGCATAAACCAAACACTAAGAATGGTATTTTTTTTTAGTGATTCCATTCGATTGTGTAACAAATACCTTACAATCTGTAAACTATAGTTACTATTTTTGAAAAGTTGCATAAACAACTTACAATCTATAAGGTACAATTACTATATTTGAAAACTTGTATATATTTGCATGATTACTATTTAAAAAAAATTGATAATGAGCATAAATATGAGACTTCCTCTTTTTGAAAAGGCAAAGAGCTACATATTTACTATTTAAAAAAATGTGAGCCGCGAATAGGCCCTGGCCTTCTAATTTTAAAAAATTGTTATGATGAAAAAAAAGCTTTGGTGGTTGTTATGCCTGGGAAGGCCCCTGGGGGTCTTCCGCACCAAGGAGGTATGCTTGGGTTGCCGCCCTCGGGTGCCTCCCCTACCGGAAGCCCCTTTGGGGTGGGGGGGGGCTTCCCCTATATGTACTGAATACTTCATGCTTATAAGATATCAAAAAATCATACACTCATAGAAAGATGGTGAATTAAAGCATATAGTAGATAGTTGGCAAGCTAATTTTGCTACAAAAATTCATGCGGCAAGCTAATTTTGCTACAAAAATTCATGCATAGTTACTGCTTACCTGAAAGATATAACCAAAACAAGAAATGCAGCGAAATGACAGAGACATACAACATACATAGAGAGAGAAGAAACATAGACAAAGGGGGAGAGAGAGAGAGAGAGAGAGCAGGCCCTAGGCGCTACAGGGATACCAGAGTAGGCATGAGAGAAGCGAGGAGAGACAGCAACAACAACGAGAGAGGCCGGGATGGTGGGGGAGAGAGAGAGAGAGAGAGAGAGAGAGAGAGAGAGAGAGGGAGCTTGTATTATGTGGGCCGCCATACCCTTTGCTGGACACGTGTCATTTTGGCCTTAAGAAAAACATTGCATGGCCACGTGTCAGGTTGCCTGAAATTTCTTTTGACACATGTTGTGCAACACGTGTTATTATGTTGATGTGGCATGACACATGTCGTGCACATGCTCACCGGTGGTAAATATATTGTCTCCGTGTTGAGCGAGAATCGGTCGACTAAGCTTTTTTCAAAATAGTGGAAACATATGATGACCATTATAAGGCATTCTAAAAAGCAGAATATGCATTTTTGTTTTAAATCCTTGTACTGCACTTTCCAGTTTTTACAATTTTGTCCTATTAAAAGGTGGAGTTGTTTGCTCAAAGACAATAGCCATGTGACATATTGTGAAGAGTACATGGGCATTAGAATTGAGTTTTAAGATTATATAATCCAGTCAATAAAAAAAAAAATATGTGTATGTGACTCTCTCTCTCTCTCTCTCTCTCTCTCTCTCTCTCTCTCTCTCTCTCTCTCTCTCTCTCTCTCTCTCTCTCTCTCTCTCTCTCTTGATAGTCTCTCTACTTCAAGCTCGCAACAAAGGCTACGAAATCAGATGTAGAGAAGAGGAGGAGCGGCCTTGGTGGTGGCCCTTCAACTGTAGCTATTCCAGATTCATGCAATAGATCAAGTATCCAATATGTTCCCACTGTTTTGAAAAAAGTTAGTCAACCAATTCGCTCTCAACATGGAGATGGTATACATACCACTGGTGAGTATGTGCATGACATGTGTCATGCCACATCAACATGTCTAAACACATGTTGTGTGACACATGTCAAAACATTTTTTCAGGCAACCTGACATGTGGTCATGCATTATATTTCTTAAGGCCAAAATGACACGTGTCCATCAAAGGGTATGGCCCACATAACACAGGCTCTCTCTCTCTCTCTCTCTCTCTCTCTCTCTCTCTCTCTCTCTCTTGCATGTGGAGTAGAGAAGAATCTCTCCAGCGAATATCTCGTTGTCTCTCTCTGTCTCTCGTGTGTGCAACATAGAGCAAAATCTCTCTCTCTCTCTCTCTCTCTCTCTCTCTCTCTCTCTCTCTCTCTCTCTCTCTCTCTCTCTCTCTCTCTCTCTCTCTATGTGGCGAACACAAGGGATGATGGATCAGGAAGATCTTGTAGAGGAATCAACATGAGAAATGAGATATCATATCATTTTTCTAAGTCATCCCATATCATCATCCCATGTCTCTGAACCAGGCCCAACTACATGTGTTATGGCCATATTCGGTTAGGACCTAGAATAGTCCTAATATGGTAAACCGGCCTCCAGTACTCAAGATTATTGGTCATGCCGAGATTTAATTCCATGTTGAGGCCTATTTGTGAATAATAACCTTGAGAGGACCCAGACACTCTAATTGAGACATATGGAGTATTGCATGTCTATGTGATGGATATTGGCAGGAGGACTGCATGAAGAAATGTGATCTATTTATAGTTGACTTGCATGGGGGTTGCATGTTATTTATAAAATCAGAGGCCCTCAAATATATTTCTCACTTTATTAATTAATCCTTTACTTCTTAGTGATTTCTCAAATATAAGATTCGTTCCAGCATGGAGTTATTCTTATGAAAGACTGTCATGTCATATAAATTACTACTTGTGTGAATAGACTTGGAAGTCAGATAAATTCTAAAGTCAAAGTGGTTTAATGTCTTGAATCTTGTATTATCTTTGTTGCATAAATAGGTTTTAATGGATTGATTGTATTGTCACTCGGGTTGAAAATATTTGAAGGAAAAGTCCTATTTATAATAGAGTGAATCCTTTATTGGAATGCACTAATTACTGACTTTTCTTGGATTTAGATATTTTTATATATCATCTTCCCAGTTAGCTTTTACTGAAATTTATAATTTCTTTAAAAGGAGGGGTGAAGTGGTGGAATAAAATTCTATTTGGAAATCTGTAGATTGCATAGTTTTGGAAGAGAACCAAATGTGGTATAGAAATGAGATTTGGTCTGAAAGTAATTTCGGATAGATTCAGAGTAAGATACCTAATTGGAACTTTTTGAAAAAGAAAAAATTTCTAGGGCAATTGCGTGGACAATTTGGAAGTAGAACAGGTTTGATATTTGAATCATTATCTATAAGTAGTACGGTAAAAGGTCAAAGGATACTAATTCCATTTTGATTGGAATAGAAGTAAGTTTGATCAGAATTTAAGTCTAAGAGTTCTGTATTAGATCAACCTAATCTTAGTTTGAGTACTAGGATCAGAGAGGGGTTGATTGAGTGGAAGAAATAATGTAATTAGAAGGTAAGTTAGATTGGAAAACTATTGAGAGTGAATGGTATTCGTCTCAGAGATTTTCTCGGACTCATTATTTACTCATGAGGAATAGAAACTATTTTGTAGTTGAGTTACAAGATCTTAGTGAGATATGTAAGTAACATATGTGGGTTCTGGTGGAATTTGCCAGATAGAAATGTGTTTATGTACTGGGTCATAGTGACATTATTCACATATGTACACGATTAATCTTGTATGAATCTACTGTGTATTCCTGGTTACTAGTGTTATTTGGTGCACTCAACCTAGTCGGTGAACATAAACATGTGATCAAGTATTGTTTTGATAGATATTTGCAGAGTTAACAAATCTTTGGATTGGAGATTTATGGATTAACTTATAAATGGTTTGGATGAGGATCTAAATGTGGTGTCATACTAGTATAATTAAGATCTGCACCTAGACATTTGAGATTTTTGAATCACTGGCAATTAGCTTGAGTAGTTGATTACTCTAAGATGAAGCTAATTGGTAAAATGGTCAATGTGATGTGGATTCATCGGGAATTGACGATTTTGAATTATATTGCTTGTAAGACGCATGATTAGTGAATCATTTGGGTTCATCAGTTAATTGGATATACAGTGTTCTTGGGATAGAGTATTCCTTAGTTAAGGAAGGGACTCAGCTCATTAGTGATTGTATCCCATAGAGCTCAATTGGATAACGAATCATAATGGATCCAAGAATAATAACCGAATTGATATTCAACAGGACTTTGGGTATCTAGATGTGATTTTGGATTGTAATCTAAAGTTTTTTGTAGTTGAAGATGATTGTCATTTTGGTATGCATTCAGACTTTAATTACTAGTGGTTTATAGAGCTTGAATCTTGCATTTTAGTTAAAGAATCCTATTTGAAGAATATTCCTAAGCATTTTCTTGGTGGAAAGATTTGAAATAATTCTTACTTCTCCTGAGTTATGTGGACATATACTCCAGTATCCTATAAATGATTATGGTTTTGGAATTCCAGAAAATTATAATTGACAAATCATATGAATCTAAATATTTATGATTGACGGATCATAAATAGATAGTTAATTATTGTCAGAGGACTATAAGGAATTGTAATGGTGCTTAAGTGTAAGTCTTGGTCTATTAATTGAGTAAGAATTCAGATCAGTATTTTGAATATCTTTACTCCAGTATTATTGAAAACCTATGGATCTCACAGACATGCTAAAGGAATCTTCGGTCGATCTGATATCACTAAAGGAATCTTTGGTCGCTCTGATACCATTGATAGAATCTAACGAATCTAGCTCAGGCGATGATCCCAGCATGAGCTCAAATGGAGCCGATTTGTCGGATGAAGCTACTGCTACAAAATGCGATCAGTCATCCTCTGAGTAGCAGATAAGTACTGCTAATCTAACAATGATTTTATGAACACAAATAATATCTGATGACAACGGAAATATATCTACTGATCAATTGAATTAACATCACAACATTCAGAGATTGCACACATTGAATAGAAAACTGTAACTCGTCTTTATTATCAAAATTGAGTATACATCAACAATTTCTTTGAGCGTTGTCCATTTCCCAGATCAGTGCGGTGGCGCACGAGATGTGTTCACTCTCATGAACTAGCTACTTCTAGAACTATATTGTTCTTTTGATACGCACCTCACTGTGAGTGTTGCATTCAAGTGTATATTCGACGCTCTCTGTTTCCAAGGTGATCGTGTTGTCTTTCAAGTACATCAAAAAACTGATAAGCCTTCTGTAAGACTTGTGCTGCATTGCTTGTCATTTTACATCATCTCTGGGACAGTCTTCGTTTGTCATCATTGTGCCAGGAGTCATTGGAGTATTTACTCCCTTGTAATCTGCCATATTGAAATCATCAATGATCTTCCGGATATATCTTGACTAGTGTAGGTATAATCTCCCAACTTTAAGATCTTTGTCGATCTGCAATCCTCGTTAGCACTTGGCTTCTCCCACGTCCGATATTTCAAAGTGTCTCGAGATATATGTCTTTACTTGTGCTATTGGCTGATTCTGACGAATCCCCAAGATACTCGGACAGAGCAACTCAAGAGCACCTCTCACCTTAGACCGAGGAGGTCTCTGAGAAGACGAGACTAACGAAGACTGAGAGACGAGTATGAGAGCCGAGAAATGTTAGTTAGGAATGACAAGCAAGAATTGTTTAAGCCTCATGGTGAATCCCGAAAGATGGAATGACCATGTAGGAACTAGTATTTCTAGGCAAATGTAATAAATGCAAGTAGACCTCTCTTAAAAGAAATAGAGTGAGCCACCTTTTGATGATGACCTCTAGTGGAGAGCATTATTCCACTTGTAATTTGTGAAATGTGAAAATTCCACTAGGATGCCACCTAAGAAGCTCTCTTGTTTATTTAAGAGACTCCCTCTTTGTGAGAGGAGCTTTTTGTGTATTGTATCTACTCCATGCTGAAATGAGAAGAGCCTTCATGAGTTTGGTGCATCCATTGAGCTCCTTGATCATGCTTGTTTCTTGAGTGATGCATTCATGATCTTGCCCTTCCCACCTTTGTGTGTGGTTGTGGATTGTAGAGTGGATTACATTTGATGCTTTCCTAGAGTGGATTAGTCTTCTTTTCTTGTTTGTGGATTAATGTAGGAATCAGCATTCAAGTAAACTAAATAGACTAGAAATGTGGTATAAATCTTGCATATCCTCCAACATTCTAGTTTTTGATGTTCTTGAGATGTCCAAGAATCAAAAGACTGGTTGGTTTCTTGATTCTTGGACATCTAAAATGCTGTAGATTAGTTCTTGTTTTAGCTTTGTGGATTAATGCAAGTGTAGCTCAGTTTTAGTAAAGTGTAGGATTTGATTCAGTTCATTTTTAGAGTGGGTAGCTGTAGAATTAATTGAATGTTCATTTGGGCTGCATGTTGATCTGTAAAGGAATGTTCATGGCTTGCAACTCTGTTTGAATGTGAGTGTTTTAAAGAGAGAATGACCCTGAGTTGTCCTCTGACAGGCAGGACAAAATTACTACAACGTCAATCTGTCCATTCTACCTGGCTTGGGCATTGCAATATCAAGAACACATCTAATGAATGCCATGAAGCCTGGTAACAGGCAGAAATAGTTCTGAAGAAGCAAAGAGTAAATCAAAGGTCCTCTAAAGCAGGGGATCTGTCAACATTTGACACCGTTGCCACTTGAACTCCAATGCATTCTGTATATATCCAGAAGAACTGTAACATTGTCCACGCTCAGATCCCTGCAAACAAACTCCCAATCTCTCAACAAATTTGAGTTTCTACAAACTGTGCAGAGCCACATATATGGCTACATCATTGCCCATATCCACTAACTAATACACTCGCAAATCCATTGGCTTCCTCATTGTTAGAAAACACACAAACAGAGCTAGATTTCCTTCAACACAAGATCACGCTCCTCCCGTCCCCTCACGCTTCCATTCTCAACCAGAGCACCTCAATGAAATCTCAACCGAAGCACCTGTATCAAATCTCAACCGGAGTGATGTATTAAATCTCAGCCGACACACTCTATCAAATTTCAACCAACAGCAAGTGTCAAATCTCAACCGGAGCCCATTGCTCAATTCTTAACCAAAGCGCTCGTTCAAATCTCAACCGAAGAGAAGTTTGAACAACTTCCTTTGTCTTTTACCTTTTTCAATCAAGACATCCTTCCTTCTGATCAAACAAGCATCTCCATCAAACTCCACCTTGAGGCCCTTACTTAGCATTTGACTCACACTAAGCAAATTCTTGGTAATAGATGGAATAAACAAGACATCCTCCAAATGAACATTCCTATTTGTAGAGAGAGAAATAGAAATTGTGCCAATCCCTTTGATTGCACACTCACCATCATTGGCCGTGTAGATCACCCTCTTGTCATCTCCATATGCCAACAAAGAAGTGAAGTACTCTTTGTGAAAGGTCATGTGTGAACTTGCTCCACTATCAATCCACCAAGGATCTAGATCTCCATCATTAGCAAGCATACATGAAGACATCACAAAAGCATCATCATTTGCATCTTGCACATCCAAACATCCTCATCAAGAGTAAGATTACCTTGCTTGTCTCCTTGATCTCTCTTCTTCTTGTAGCACTCACTTGCAAAGTGTCCTTTGATGCCACAATAGAAGCACTTGAGCTTTGATCTATCCTTCTTTTTGCCACTTGAAGAAGCATCCACTTGATCTTGCCCTTTAGACCACTTGCTTTTGGTTTTGCCCTTGAATTTGCCCTTTGTGAACATAGCATCCTCTTGAAGTGTCGACGTAGATCCACCTCTTGCTTGAAGCCTATATTCCTCATTGATCAAGATCTCTGGAAGATCCATCAAACTTGGCAAAGTCTTTTGAATAGCAATACTTTGAACAATGTTAGCATGAGCATCCAACAAGCCATTAAGAATCACTTGAATAAGTTCTCCTTCCTTAATGCTTTCATCTATGCAAGCTAACTCATCATTCAATGCTTTCATTCTCAAAACAAAAGTACTTGGACTTTCTTCATTCTTTTGCAAACAAGAAAAGATTTGCCTTCTTAGAGTCAACACTCTAGAAGTAGACTTGGATTCATAAAGCTTCTTCAATGAATTCCAAGCTTCCAAAGATGATGTGCACTTACCAACTTCCTTGAGAAGTTCATTGGTAACATTCATCTTTATCATGTGTAGAGTCTTCTTGGCCCTCTTGTCATACCTCAATTGATCTTGTTGTGTTGCTGGTCTCTCCTCCAAACCTACAACAAAATCCAAAACATCATTCATCTCAAGAAGTGACTCCATCCTCACTTTCCATAATGAATAGTTACTTGAGGTAAGCCTATCATTGGCTTCCAACATGACTCCAATTGAGGTTGCCATGTAGTAATGACCTGATCTTCTCTTTCCACCTGTTTCAATGCACAAAGCACTCCTTTGAACAACAACAAATTCTTTCAAAAGAAATCACCAAGATTTGAAACTATCTCACAAATTCTCTTCTAGCACTTATCCAAGCAAATCAACACATAGAATCATGGAATCTTGATCAACCTATGATCTATCCTCAATCTAATAACTTTTGCCACTTCCTAAGATTGAAATACACTCAAATGAAGTCCAGCAACCTCACTATCTAGAGATCCAATTAAAATTAGGGTTTTGACAAAATCACAAAAAATTGACTATTCCAAATCTACATGCAAATGCTGAAAATTTGATATGCAATCTATAAGCCACCACTTAGGCTGAACCAAAGATCCAAAAATCGGCCAAATCCAGCATGTGAATTCAAAAAATGGAATTGAACAAGTATATTGACCTATTTAGTGTTTTGATCTACAAAAGATCCAATCTACAAAAGCAAAAAATCCGATTTTGGTGTAGAATCCTCTCTAGCATGCTCTAGACTTGATATCTTCACCAAATCATTGATAGATCTGATTTCCTCCTTCATAACCTAAAACACAAGCTCTGATACCATGTGAAAGATCTCAGATCCTTAAGATCCAATCTACTTGAATGATCTTTGGTTAGAAAGAGAAATACACTACCAATTTCACCAATGTAGAAAAATCAGCATCTACACACAATTTGAGATGCAAACACTAATAGAACTTGATCAAACTTGAATGAAATGATTATGTACTGTTGCTGTCCGTACAAAACCAGCAAGCTACTGTATTTCACACGTGTGGATCCAGAAATAGCAAATATAGATCATTCTACACATAGAATTGCAAGCAATCACCAAGATAGTGCACCAATGGACAGTAGAACCCAAGAGAACCATGTACAAGCATGAAATGAGATAGAGAAGAGAGAAGATGACTCTCTCCACGAGTTACATCCTTTTATAGCAGGTCCAAACCCTATTTGGCCACTTGGCTTTCCCACCAAAATGCTAACCCTACCAATTTTGGGTCTAGATTCAATGTACCCAACTTATTCAAAGTGAATCTACTGAAACTCGCATTCTATCTTTCCCACACTTTCAAAAAGTGTTTATTCAAATGAAATTTAGACTAATGAACTTTGAAAAGTCAACCTCTAAGTCTAAAACAAGTTTTGGCCTCCATATGCCAAATATGGAAATATTGCAAAATGTGCTGAAACTAGTTGAATCTTTCACATTGAATACAGTCTATCAGTTGAGATTTGACATAGGCCGTCGGTAGAGATGTGGCACAGGCCGTTGGTTGAGATTTGACACAGGCCTTCGGTTGAGATTTGACACAGGCCATCGGTTGAGATTTGACACAAGCCATCGGTTGAGATTTGACACAGGCCGTCGGTTGAGATTTGACACAGGCCGTCGGTTGAGATTTGACACAGGCCATTAGTTGAGATTTGACACTGGCCGTCAGTTGAGATTTAACACTGGCCATCGGTTGAGATTTAACGCTGGCCATCGGTTGCGATTTGAAGGGAATGGAACTTGAAGGGCTGCTAAAATAGTGTGGTGCTTTAGGGAGTGAGTGTGGAGGTCTGTATGGGAGAAATACAGGGTTACAGCTGAATGCGATCGGTTGGGATGGAATGAGGTTGCAACGGGTGAATGTGGATGGTTGCGATGGAATGTGGTCGCGATGGATGAATGCGGATGGAGGTGGAAGGCGGTCCATTTGCGATGGAATGCGGCTGTTGTGATTGAATGCAGTCGCGATGAGTGAATGCAGATGGAGGTGGAAGGTGGTTTGGTTGCGATGGTGAGGACACCCATCGGTTGAGACGTGATAACCAAGTTGGATGTGCTGCAAGGGAGCAAATTTCTATTCAAGAGGTTTGGCACAAAAGGATGGGACACCTCAACTTCAAGTCATTGGAGGTAATGGCAAGGAAGAAGGTTGTGATTGGTCTTCCAAGTTCCTTAAGTAATGACAAGCATGTTTGTGAGTCTTGTGCTTTGTCTAAGTCACATAGACTACCTTATACTAGATCTACAAAGCATTTTCAACTTGTACATTCGGATATTCATGGATTTCCTACAATTAGCAATAGTGGAGCTAAGATGTATGTAACGTTCATTGATGATTTTAGTAGATTTTGTTGGATCTATCTACTAAAGAGCAAGGATGAAGTGTATGATGTCTTTGTCAAGTTCAAGAATGCAAGGGAGAACCAATTCTCCACAAAGATCAAGTGCTTGAGAGGTGACAATGGTGGTGAGTACATATCTAACAAGTTCAAGGCCTTTTGTAATGAGCATGGGATCAAGAGGGAGTATACAACATCAAGGACCCCACAACAAAATGGAGTGGCTGAAAGGAAGAATAGAACTTTATGTGAAAGTGCCCAAGCTATGAGGTTAAGTGCTAATCTTGACAAACCATTTTGGGATCAAGCTTTGTTGTGTGCCAATTTCTTGTGCAATAGGTGGCCAAGTGCTATTTTGGATGGAAGGACACCTTTTGAGATGCTATTCAAGAGGAGGCCGAGTGTTAACTTTCTAAGAACCTTTGGATGCACATGCTATGTCAACATTACTCTTGATAATAGGACCAAGGAGGATCCATCTTCAAGAAGAGGTATTTTTGTTGGATATAGTGGGGTGAGTAAAGCCTACAAGGTTTACATTCCTTCTACTAACAAAATGATTGTTGGTAGAGATGTCATTTTTGATGAGGGAAACATTCCAAAGGTGTCTTCAAGCATGATTGATGGTAAAGTAGATGGATCTAACATTCTTGATGTTGATGAGAAGGATCCTACTTTGGATGGTGGTGATGATGGACCTTCATCAAGTCAAAAGCCAAGGAGAACATCAAGAGAAAGACAAGTACCTTCAAGGCTCACATATGATCAAAAGGGTAAGCAAGTAGTTTCTGGAAATTATGTTGCTTTCCTAACCTCTTTGGATGAGCCTACAAGTGTAGATCAAGAAGGAAAGAAGAGGAGTGGATCCAAGCAATGGATCTTGAGTATCGATCTCTCATGAAGAGTGGAACACCTTTTGGAGGATCTTCTTGTGTACATGGAGCTATGCAATTGGATGGATGTTATCTTGTTGTAAAATCAAGTAATGGATCTGGAAAACAAATTTTGTTCAATGACTTTGATGGTCAAGTTGAAGATCAAGAGGTTGATCTCAAAGCGCTTCAACTAGTCAAAAGAGAAGTTGGCAATTTGGAGCTAGTCAAGAGCATCAAAGGAGAGGTAATTGGCAAAGGTGTTATGGATCTGTTTTTGCAGCATATTGAAGACTCAAGTAAGGTCAAAGGAGCAGCAAGGAAGTGTTGTTCAAGTTTACTTTACTTGTTCTATCTCATGTTTGAGCAATTTCATGTGGATGTGGGCAAATTGTCAAGATATGGTAAAACTAGCTACATTGGTGAGCATTGTTTTGATGTTGGATTTGTACTAGCATTCTTGGATGATTTTGCTGATGGAAATGAAGCTATTGGAGGTTCATTATGTCACTCATCCATGGCTAAGCTCTCAAGTGTTGAGCTACTTGGTGCCAATACTTGGAGATTGTCAATTTTTGGTGAATTCATGGTCATTTTCTTGTGTCAAGTAGATCTTGAAGATGGACTAGTGCAAACTACTTGGTTTATGGAGTCATGTGGTGCAGGATTTGCATCATTAATGTACTCACCTACTCATGGATTTCCAAGGTTTGATGTTTTCTTGTGGCAAGATGAAGATGGAGGCTCATTCATGGAGTATCATGGTGGATACAAGGCAACAAAGGACAAAGAAGGAGGAGACATGCAAGCAAAAGTTGATCACTCACATTTATTGTTTGTTTGCTATATTTTTCCAGATAGTTCAGAGTTGAAAGCATGGTGGAATCATTTCATTTACATTCTATTTGATTCTTCATGTTCTAGTCACATTTTTACATGTAAAATTAATGTAAGAAATAGTGAAGCATCCCAAGTGGACATTATTCTCTATATCAATTATGGTTGTTTCTATTTTAAGCATTACATGATCATTGAAAGAAGATCTATTCTTAGGAAGAAGATCATTCTTATGATGGATCAAAGTTCTATTGGCAAAAACTATGCTAGGATCATTGGAAGCTAGGAAAGCGAGTTTTGAGGTACATCATTAGAACTCAAGATTTTGGCATATTGTATGAGGGATCATCACCTAATCTTTTTGGATTTTCAGATTCGGACTATGCTGGAGATGTAATGGATAGGAAATCCACTAGTTCTTATTGTATTTTCATAGGTGATGGAGCTATATCATGGATGTCAAAGAAACAAGCCACTATCTCATTGTCATCTAGTGAGGCCGAGTACAAAGCTCTTACACATTGCACAAAGGAGATGGTATGGATCAAAAGGATGATCAAGGATCTTCACTTGCTGGATTTTTCAGAGAGCCCAATCATCTTTTGTGACAATCAATCAGCCCAAATAATGGCATCCAATCCTATCTTTCATGCTAGGAGCAAGCATATTGAGATACAATATCATTTTGTGAGGGAGCAAGTCAGTGCAAAGGAGGTGGAGCTTCAACATGTTTCTTCAAGGGAATGTGTAGCTGATATCTTCACCAAAGCATTGGGAAAAGACTTGTTCATGAAACATAGGACTTCACTTGGAGTATTATCAAAGTCTATGGTAAAACTAGTTGAAGAGGGAGTGTGAAAGATTTAACTAGTTTCATCACATTTTGCAATATTTCCATATTTGGCATATTGAGGCCAAAACTTGTGTTAGACTTAGAGGTTGACTTTTCAAAGTTCATTAGTCTAAATTTCATTTGAATAAACACTTTTTGAAAGTGTGGGAAAGATAGAATGCGAGTTTGAGTAGATTCAATTTGAATAAGTTGGGTACATTGAATCTAGACCCAAAATTGGTAGGGTTAGCATTTTGGTGGGAAAGCCAAGTGGCCAAATAGGGTTTGGACCTGTTATAAAAGGATGTAATTCATGGAGAGAGTCATCTTCTCTCTTCTCTATCTCATTTCATGCTTATACATGGTTCTCTTGGGTTCTACTATCCATTGGTGCACTATCTTGGTGATTGCTTGCAATTCTATGTGTAGAATGATCTATATTTGCTATTTTTGGATCCACACGTGTGAAATACAGTAGCTTGCTGGTTTTGTACGGACAGCAATAGTACATAATCATTTCATTCAAGTTTGATCAAGTTCTATTAGTGTTTGCATCTCAAATTGTGTGTAGATGCTGGTTTTTTTACATTGGTGAAATTGGTAGTGTATTTCTCTTTCTAACCAAAGATCATTCAAGTAGATTGGATCTTAAGGATCTGAAATCTTTCACATTCAATCTCGACCGAAGGTTCTGGGTCCAATCTCGACCGAAGGGGTCCCTCACCATCTCAGCCGGACCAAATCCATGCCAGACCACAGAACTTTCAAACGACGATCACAACTGACGAGTACAACAGACATCAAATCCCACACCTTGCATGAAAATCGCATTCTGTTTGCATTAAACGCCCTCTATCTTTGTTTGCATTTGACTTCGTCTATCTCCATTTGCATCCGATGCCCCCTGACTCTGTTTGACTTCGATGCCTCTACACCTGTTTTCATCTGACACCCATCTGCATCCCATTTACATTCGATGGCCTAGAATCGATGGTACATCCAACAACTTGAATGGACGATCTATATTAGACGTTGTTCGGAGTTATATTTGATGATCCCCATAAACCATAGCAACTGCAATGAGCCTCCAATTATTCCATTCCATCGCAAACAGCCGCATTCATCCTCAGTCGCAACAGACCGCACTCGCACCACCTTACGACTGCACTCAGGCTGCATTCAACCGCAAACATCACCTTACGATTACAGTCCCACCACATCTGCCTTGAACTGCATTAAACCGCATTCCACCGCAAACTACCACCTTCCACCTACATCTACCCTTGAATTGCAGCACACCACATTCATCCGCACACAGATCACCTTCTAATTGCATCCATCTTGAACCACAAATAGACCATTCATTCGTAGTCACAAACAAACCGCATTCATCTGCACACAGACCACCTTCTAACTACATCTGCCCTTGAGCCGCACCATGTCGTGGTATACCAATTGTATTTGGTATAGTTTTGTAGTATTTAATGTCGAATCCCCAAGAGGATAGTTTCTTTATGATATAATGTTGATATTGTTCTGACTTATTCGTATGATATAAAATGGAGAATTAGTCTGGTTGTCAAACAGACATTTGGGTTAAGTAACCAGTATTACTTAATGGATAAATGAATGTTTAAAATTGGAATATCAGTCTTCTCTTTCGAATTGAAGATTTGGCATTCTACAAGAGAATTGTTATCAGAGTAGTACGAATGTACTCCACTCTATCTGATTAAGGTGTCGGCAAGAATTCGGATTGATTTCGATGTATTCGTTCATCAGTGATCAAAGTTAATCTTATTCTTGGATTAACAAAAGTTAAACAGTAGTCCTCAACAACTAGTGTTCTCCTCAGAGTTAAATCTCTTGTATAATCTTCGAATATGTTAGAAACATATGTTCGGAGATATTCAGAATACAGATATCTTATCTCAATTCTTCAGACAGAGACTATCAATTCAGTTGTATACATACTTTTCTATCGATGACTGAGATAGACTTCTGATGATAAACGTTATTCGGGTATCGAACAAGTATTCGAGTGTCGAACAAATATTCGAATGAACGAATAAGTTAGTTTTAAGACAGTTCGTTAGAACACTTTTACGGATACACAGCATAGACTGTAATGTGCTTATGCAACTGTCTGACCAGAGATAGATTTATATAAGAAAGATTGTTAGAGTACTTCAGAAGATCTCTCACAAGTACATAAACTTTTATCTCTCAGCGAATACATAAACTATATCTCCTGGTGAGTAAGACTGAATCGTGTCTTCTCTTTATCATCTTCAGAGCGAACAATCACGTCTTTATACATTAGAGGCGTGTCGCTTTACTGAATAAGGTTAACGAATATATATCTGACACGTATGTAGATTATACCGCAAAGATGTATCTAACCCTGAGTTTAGATTACTATAGTTAGAATTGTCGATTCGGATCGAGTCGTTTCATGTAAGTGTCTTTATTTAAGGGTTGTTGTAGATGTCGCTTCATTGCTGAGGACTTGTCCTTTATATGTGATATTTAGTATGTCGCGAAAAATATAGGCAGGTCCCTTCATTATAAATGTATCCAGCTCTTGTCTTCTTATGTGAATATATATTGCTTCATTCGGATGTATATTCGTTGTTTAATAAATACACATATTCACATATCCCCCTCCTCAAATGTGAAACGTCCTCGTGAACAAACAGTATTCTTTTTGAGATTTGGTCGTTGATTAGAAAAGAATATATTCGGTTCGTTGATCAATTCGTCTTTAAAAGATATTTCTTCAGTAGGTACTTTATTCGAATTGATGGTTATTGCCTTCAAGTATTTGAAAACATCAGATACAGCATCACATAGGTAAAGGATTTGGAAAAGAACTCTTTAGTCTTGATACATCTCGTCATATAATTGCTGAGCGAGGTCTAAATCCCTTTGACATTCGAGTAACAATAGTTTTTCTCGAGAACGAGAGTATCTGCCAATAGCAAGATTTCCGAATTCTTCTAAATGTATCGGAAGAAGAGTGCCATCAAATAATTCTTGTACTAATTTGACATCTTCCTCCGAATCGTTCCTTAATCTGATCTCTCGAAAGAATCGTGCTGAATGCTGTAAATAATTACACTTAATATACAAATTTTGTACAAAAAATAAGGTCTTTGCTGCAAATGTGCCGAACTGTTGATAAGAATATGAACAAAATAATTTATAAGCACGGGACTTCGTTCGATCCTGCAGACTGTGTTTGATTTCTGCAAAATATTCAGCAAAATTGCGCTCCCAGTCAATGTAGATCTCATATAGTTCAGGATACGCCATATTTATATTGATCAGCAAACCCGCATTGTCGAATGCTGCTATGTCCGCACGCTCCGTTGGTTTGTACAGTTCGAATTGACAGTGTCGTCTCCAAAATTGTCATTTTCGATCGTCGACCTCCAAAAATAAATAAATATTAATAAATTCGCAAATAAGACTCGAATGATGTTCGGGTGATAGTATTCGAAGGATGTTCGGGTGGTATTCGAATGAATGATCGGATGATATTCGAATGAATGATCGGATGATATTCGTTAAATAAAATATTTCTTGAGTCTGGAGCCGTTAATACGTGTAGGTAGGAGTTCTCCTTCGAGTGACTCAAGTTGTACCGAACCATTCTCGAATACTTCGATTACTTTGTACGGTCCCAACCATTTCATATGAAGTTTTCCCGGAAACTTTTGGTGACGACTATCATAAACAAGGGCAAAGTCATTGGTCTTAAGATCGCAGATCTTAAGTGTAAAATCATATTTAATCTTTCGTTGCTCCTGAATTTTCTTTGTAAGTTCGAGTGAACGTGTTCGAGCTTCCGAAAGTTCTTCGATAATCAATAACCGTTCGTTGGTACAGTCTGCCTCTGTCCGTTCTGCTTGTATTCGGAAGGTAGGTATTTCAAATTCGATAGGCAGGATTGGATGCATTCCGTACGTAAGATAATAAGGGGTCTGTTGAGTAGTGATCTTTTCAGTGTTTCTATATGCCCAGAGAACAGAGGGTAACTTTTGATCCCAGTCTGAAGCATGTGCAACAGAAATTTTATTAAGGATCTTACATAATATGCCATTTGCTCTCTCTGTTAACCCATTAGCTTTCGGATTATAAGGTGTTGTCTTCCTATGTTTGATCTGGAAATAATTTGTCAGGTGTCGAATTGTTTCATTCTGAAAGTGTGTTCCTCGATCACTGACAAGTTCTAAAGGACAACCATATCGTGTAATAATAGATTTGAAAAGAAAAGCTGCGACAGTCTTCGAGTCGTTTCGTTTCTTTCCTTCAGCTTCCACATTCTTTGTCGCATAATCCGTTGCTACCAAGATATATCGACACTTGGTGTGTCGGGTTACTGGTTTGATTGGCCCGACAAAGTCGATCCCCCATTTTTCGAATGGTGCGAGCGGTAAAATTGGTGTCAATGGCCAATTCATTGCTTTAGTTGGTTTACCAGACCTTTGGCATGGATCACAAGATCGAATATAGATAGAGACATCTTTAAACATAGTAGGCCACCAATACTTGGCATTTAATATCTTTTTAACAGTGTTTTTGAGGGCAAAGTGACCTCCGGCATCTTCCGAATGTAAGGCTTGGATGACTCTCAAAATTTGTTCGGCTTCAAGACACCTTCTTAATTGATTATCAGCACCAAGTTTATATAGGATATTATTGATAATTGTATATGGTGCAACTTTGTATTGAAACACTGTTTTCTTCTCCAAGTCATATCCATCAGGATATATCTGATCTTTGAGATAATCAATAATATCAGAATAAAAAGAATTCGATGAAGATAACTCGAACAGATTTTCATCTGGGAAATCGTCATTCAATGGGTTTTCAATTTTTCCAGTGCTTATTCGTGAAAGGTAATCCGCATTGGTATGGTATTTCCCTTGGCGAAGTTCAACTGTATAAGTGAATTCTTGTAATAACAGAAGCCAGCGAGCTATTCGTTCTGATAAATCTGGTTTGTTTACTAGATATTTCAGAGCATAGTGATCCACATGGAAAATAAAAGCATACCCCAGCAAATAATGCCGAAATTTCTTAACTGTAAATATCATTCCAAGTGCTTCTCGTTCTGTCGCAGAATAATTCTTCTCCGAAGAACTGAGCTGTCGACTAGCATAATATATTGGATAGTCTTTCTTCCGTTCGTCCTTCTGGCTTAGACATACACCAATAGCGAATGCTGACACATCCACATAACAATGAAATATAATTGACCAATTAGGTGGTCTTAAGATCGGTGCATTGATCAGTTTCTGTTTGAGATTTTCGAAAGCTTTTTGGTGTTCTTCTGTCCAAAGATACACCACTTCCTTCTTTAATAATTGAGTAAGTGCTGCAGATATTGAGGCATGATTCTGGATAAACCTTCGATAATAACCGACATGTCCCAAAAAGGCTCGAAGTTCGCGAAGATTTGTTGGTATAAGCAAATTCCGTATTACTTCGATTTTATCTTTGTCGACCTCGATCCCTCGATTAGATATTCTGTGTCCTAGAAGAATGCCTTCTCTCATTCCGAAGAAACATTTTTCGGGATGGAGTGACAGACAAGTGTCTCGACACTTGTGTAAGGTTAGCTTCAGTTTCTGGATATGAGATTTGCTATCGCTGTATACACAGAAGTCGTCAATAAATATTTCGAGAAAAAATCGTAAAAACGCGGCAAAAATCAGCATCATAATTCGTTGAAAAGTCGCCGGCGCATTACAGAGACCAAAGGGCATTCTATTGTAGGCATAAGTGCCCCAATCGGTGGTGAATGTGGTTTTCGCTTTATCCTCCTTCCGCATTCTAACTTGATTATAGCCTGAAAAACCATCATAGAGACTATATCGTTCTTGTCCAGCTACCTGATCCAGAATAGAATCAGTGAATGGTAACGGATGATGATCTTTCTGTGTAGCTGCATTGAGCTTTCGAAAGTCCTGGCATATACGAATCTTGCCAGTCTTCTTCTTTGGTACTACCACAATAGGTGACACCCATTCGCTACTTAAGACAGGATAAATAATTCCTGCTTTTAGATATTTGTTGAGTTCGTCTTTTACCATTAAAGAGTACTTTGGATTAAGTCGATACTGTCTCTGACGAACAGGAATAGCGTTCTCCTTTACATCAATTCGATGTTCACCATATTCGGCAGGAATTCCTTTTAAGTCATCAAGCGACCATGCAAAGACGTCCTGATACTCTTTAAGCAATTCAGTGTATTTAGATAACTCAGTTTCTCCCAAGGACTTTGCAACACGGACACATCTGCCCGGTGCAAGTTCAATTTGCTCTGTTGAATCAGGTAAAATCATACCTTCTGTCATACTAGACTTTGAATATCCATGAATTTCGCGCATTGCTGTCTCCATATATATGTTCGTGTCGACAGACTGATTCTTATTTTCAATTTCTTCAGCTGATTCGTGCGAGTCGTCCGATTCGTACGAATCTGTTGATTCGTCTTCAGTAATAACTAGTTCATCTAGTTCTGTGTTGCAAACATCGATGAATTCTTCTGCATTATCTGATTCGTTATCATTCTCATAGCATTCGAAAAATTTAACTTCGACATCTGAAACATTAGAGAAGATATTTAGTGCATAAGAAGAATTTTCATACAGCCACGGCCTTCCGATTAGCACAGAGTAAGAAGGCAAACCCATTGGTTTGATAACAATAAAATTCATGGTAAAAGGCTTGGCTTGTATATACACAGTAACGTTCTCCAGCTCTCTGACAGGCTTTCGTCGTGTTGAGTCTGCCAACTTGATATTGCGGTTGGTTGGTCGAATATCTGTCAAACCCAGAGCGTGAGCAGTTTCTTCAGTAATAATATTGACGCTCGAACCTGAATCAATCGGCACATGTTCGATTAAGCATCCCTCAATAGTAATGTCGATTTTCGGTGCGCCAAGATCTCCCAAATCAATAGATAATACTCCTAATTCTGGCAAGGGATTTCTTTTCTTCTTCTTTGGAGTAGAAAGTCCTTTTAACTGCCTGCGATAGTAAGTATTGTCTGCCAACAATTGTTCGAATGTGATATTTGGACGAAGAGAACCAATATCAGTTACGATATCGTAATCTTTCGTCTTCGATATCGGCTTGTCAATCATGGCTTCCGACAGTTTGGTTTTATGAATTGATTCGTTCCCTTCTTCGAATGTGACTTTCCTTTATGTAGCTGCTCTTTGTAGTTCTTCGTCAATTATTTCTTTCGCTTCTGCAGATATATCTTTTGAAAACAAATTTTTAGCATTTCGATCATAGTCGGGATCATCTTTAATATCTTCTTTTGTTAGGGATTTATTCGTTCCCTTCTTCTTAGATGATTTTCTGCGTTTCTTCGAGGAACCTTTCGAGTTGGTTTTCGAGTCATCTTTCGAAGAACTCCTCGTATTTACTTTGAATATTGTTTCCATATCACTTGGCCAAGATTGGTCAGTTGTCCTCGTTGATTGGTTTTCCACAAGATCAATTTTTTGTATAACCGCATCTGCCGAAACTTTTCCTTTCGAGTCTACCATTGCAGCAGGTGTCGCTACATACTGGTATTTAGGTCTTGGCCTCTGTGGTTGGGGACAGTCAGGATATTTGTGGCCTGGTTCTTTACAATTCGAACAGAGAGGTACATACCCAATTGGCTTCCGTGGTTGCGGACAGTCTGGTGAAAAATGTCCTGGTTCTCCACAATTGTAACAATTGCCCGAAACTGGTCTTGGAAAATTCGAAGTCTTTGTTGTTGATGTTACAAATTCGGGTGGATTATATCTTTTCGGTCCGAATTTGGGGGTGGATTGCTGGAACGGTGTAGTCATGCCTTGAACAAAATTTGTTGTTGTATCATTATTCTGAAAAATAAACAGCACCTCCTGTGTTGGATCTTCAACGTAAGATATATTCACTGTTCTGCAATCTTCCTTCGAATGTCCTGATGCACCGCACCTCGTACACCATAGTCCTGAATTGGAAGAAGATGATTTCGGTCTCTTGTCAGCAACCTCTGAAATCTGAACTTTTAGATCGTTGAATTTTTTGTTAATATCTGCAAGATCTCTCCTCCAAATCTTTTCGACCTTTGATGTTGTTGGCTTCATCTCCGAATTTTTATCGTCCTTTCGTTTGGGTTTTCGTTTACTACTTCGTTCTCTCTCATCAGTCTCAGAGTCAGATGAGTCGTGTAATTCGGATTCTGAACTGGAGGAACTGGAACTAGATTCAGACTTCGAATCCTCTTCACTGCCACTGGAAACATGCTTAGACTTTCGACTTCGTCTAGTTGATTTTCTCTTCTGAGCAAGCTTAGAAGTCTCATAGTTTTCAGCACTTGCAATGACTGCTGCTAAGGTAGTCGTATCACCTTGTCTGCAGTATCGATTTATACTCGGTGGTAAACCTGACAGAAACCATTCAATCTGCATCGCAACGGGGTATACTCCAGTTAGTTTTCCAATAAGATTCTTGACCTTACGAGTATACCTTCTCAGAGATTCTCGACTCTTCTTCTCTATGTTGTTGAGTCTGCCGAGTACTCTGGATGAATAACCAATTTCTCTGAATTGGTGTAGAAACGCATCTTTCAGCAGCAACCAGGTAGCCACTCGTCCTGGTTCGACTTGGCTGTACCATATGCGTGCTTGTTTTCTGAGAAGACCAGGAAAAATCCTCAGTTTGTCCGCCTCCGAACCTTCATTATTCGCGTTCGCAATTGATTCGAACTGCGAAACATAACTGTCCGCATCATCTGAGGTTGTTCCTTTGAAATAATCGTATCTGATCTTCGAAATTGAAGAAAGTCGGGGTGCAGGGCCTTCCATATTCGGTTTTAGTTTGGCAACTGGTTTTAACAAATCCGAATAAGTTTCAGCTCTATCAGAACTTCCAGATAAATTTCTGAAAAAATATTCTCAAATCTTTCGATATCTTTCGAGTCGGGAAGCTCTGTCTGACATATACTTATTAATGACGATGATTTTGTCAGTTTTAAATCAACATGTTTGTTTTTGGCTATCCCCGGCAACGGCGCCAAAATTTGGTTTATGTCGTGGTATACCAATTGTATTTGGTATAGTTTTGTAGTATTTAATGTCGAATCCCCAAGAGGATAGCTTCTTTATGATATAATGTTGATATTGTTCTGACTTATTCGTATGATATAAAATGGAGAATTAGTCTGGTTGTCAAACAGACAATTTGGGTTAAGTAACCAGTATTACTTAATGGATAAATGAATGTTTAAAATTGGAATATCAGTCTTCTCTTTCGAATCGAAGAATTGGCGTTCTACAAGAGAATTGTTATCAGAGTAGTACGAATGTACTCCACTCTATCTGATTAAGGTGTCGGCAAGAATTCGGATTGATTTCGATGTATTCGTTCATCAGTGATCAAAGTTAATCTTATTCTTGGATTAACAAAAAAACAGTAGTCCTCAACAACTAGTGTTCTCCTCAGAGTTAAATCTCTTGTATAATCTTCGAATATGTTAGAAACATATGTTCGGAGATATTCAGAATACAGATATCTTATCTCAATTCTTCAGACAGGGACTATCAATTCAGTTGTATACATACTTTTCTATCGATGACTGAGATAGACTTCTGATGATAAACGTTATTCGGGTATCGAACAAGTATTCGAGTGTCGAACAAATATTCGAATGAACGAATAAGTTAGTTTTAAGACAGTTCGTTAGAACACTTTTACGGATACACAGCATAGACCGTAATGTGCTTATGCAACTGTCTGACCAGAGATAGATTTATATAAGAAAGATTGTTAGAGTACTTCAGAAGATCTCTCACAAGTACATAAACTTTTATCTCTCAGCGAATACATAAACTATATCTCCTGGTGAGTAAGACTGAATCGTGTCTTCTCTTTATCATCTTAAGAGCGAACAATCACGTCTTTATAAATTAGAGGCGTGTCGCTTTACTGAATAAGGTTAACCAATATATATCTGACACGTATGTAGA
The DNA here is from genome assembly GCA_029204225.1 of Diphasiastrum complanatum. Lineage (NCBI taxonomy): Eukaryota > Viridiplantae > Streptophyta > Lycopodiopsida > Lycopodiales > Lycopodiaceae > Diphasiastrum > Diphasiastrum complanatum. Next base: position 60,179,098 of record CM055095.1, on the reverse strand, counting down.
TTATACCGCAAAGATGTATCTAACCCTGAGTTTAGATTACTATAGTTAGAATTGTCGATTCGGATCGAGTCGTTTCATGTAAGTGTCTTTATTTAAGGGTTGTTGTAGATGTCGCTTCATTGCTGAGGACTTGTCCTTTATATGTGATATTTAGTATGTCGCGAAAAATATAGGCAGGTCCCTTCATTATAAATGTATCCAGCTCTTGTCTTCTTATGTGAATATATATTGCTTCATTCGGATGTATATTCGTTGTTTAATAAATACACATCTTCACACACCAGACCACATTCAATCGCAACTAGGTCACCTTCCACCTACATCTACCCTTGAATCGTAGCACACCAACCACAAACAAAAAGCCTTTTAAGCCCTTTCCCTTGATTGAGAGTCCTTTTGTAAAATTGAGTAATATCAAGATGGCAAAAGACAAACGTGTACAAGACTATATCGAGCGTTTCGAATGCCTCAAAAGTCAAGTCCAAGAACAACCCTCCGAATAGATGCTCATCATTTGGTTCCTAGTTGGACTTCCACGATGGAATAGACACGAGCTTAAATCCAATGACGAATATATAAGCCTCAAATTAGCTATGTCTGATGCCATCAAGGAGGAAGATGAAGGATCAGATGTTGACAAATCCAGGGAAAGGCGAGCACCACGTGCTCCTGTCCATGAGTCGAAGCCAATCAAGGACACCCGAGATCAGCTTTGGAAATCCCAGTTGGAGTTGCTTAATAAGCAACATCAACTACAGATGGAGAAACTCACCAATGAGTTTCAAACTATCTTGAAGTCTATCCAAAGCAATATGCCTGGTCAGCCAAACCCTGCACAGGTACCTTATAGACGAAAACCAATATGGTGCCCACACTGTCGGGCTACACATCCTGCTAATGCTTGTCCTTCATATCAGCCTATCCATGCACATATAGTCCAATAGTATGAAGAACAACCATCACAGTCTAGACATTTTTGGACTTATCCCGAATATCCACCAGAAAGTCCATAACCATTAGCCATACAAGATGGCTATGCCCATTGCACACCAGATGTTTCATCTGTAGTCAAACCAGCCACTTCATGGTTGATTGTCCAATCAAGACCAAGTACCATGCTGAGTGTCCCAATTGTGTCAAAAAACACAGTTTTAAAGACTGTCCGAAACAAGCAACTAAGTTATGAATCACAATAGGATCGTCACGACGCAACACGAGCATATAGCAACCAACAGTTAACTCTACTGCTCAATCGAGAAGTTTCTTGCAAACTTCTACATTACTGCACAATACACCAGCTCCATAATGCAAAAAGACAATATGAAATGAGTCCTTGTCGAAAGAAAGTGAAACCGATATTCCGTCATTTGCTACAATGTCCAACCAAGAGCAACCTCCACATGGAATTGACAGTTTTTCTCCCCTTCTACAGCCTCAAATCTATTTGTCTTTCCACATGCTGATAAGATTTCCAATGTGCCAATACACAATAAATCTAGGATTCAAAAATCCAGATAGAGATTTGGTTCCGAATCTCTTGTTCAGAGAGGTCCTCAGGACATAGTACCTCAAACATACATGTATCTCCAGCTATATCTTACGACATCTGTTATCAATGATGGTAGATTTTAGTATCACCAACCCTGCCTTGTTTTGACAAGGGCATGTGAGAGTAGGTCTCATTACTCTACAAAACAAATAAAATATTGCAACTCCCAAGGTAAATCGTCAATGTTAATGAATGCACGTTTTGTTCGACAAGTGCTATACAGTTCTCACTCTCTGTACAATTTGTTTATTCCTTTGTTGCTCTTCATTCCTAGTGCATGATTTATTTTTGCATAATAAATACCTACTACACAAGAGTCTTCTGTAGAGCATCTCAAGAATACATTTTCATTCATATATCCACCTTCAGATCACCTTGCACAAAGTTTACAATCTTTGAACATCCTAAAACTTTGAGAAATCTTTGTCACGTTAGAGTTGATTTCTGAATCTCATCATCATATTCACTTTTGAGTCAAGTACAACAAGATTGAAACAGATTTAGTTAAAATTTGTTCAATATTTAGTCCAGTCACATGTTCAATGTGTTTCAACCACGCGTTCCACGCACCGATCCAATCCTAAGCATGAATAGTTACCAGCAACAACATCCCCACCAACAAATTTTGGGGGGTGGGAGAGAGTGGATCTGCTTGGATCCACTTGAGTAGTTACATTGCCAGCAACAACATCAACAAGATCGACAGCCAAGGTCACAAGTCAAATATGAAAAAGACGAGGCTAAAGAAGACAGATGGACGATCCAAAGAGACTCAATCAGAAGAAGTACCCCAGTCATGATGAGGATCCTTCAGAAAGGGAAGCACAAGCATTGGGAAATTAGTCTCCTTCAACCGACCTCTTCCCATACTTCTGCGCCCATTCTCATGCCTATCGTTCACACCATCCACCAATGACACCACCTCCACCCTACCTTTCATCTATTTGTTTATCATCATTTCATTGTTCTTTTGAGAAATCCTCAGTTTTTTATAGTCTTACCGAAGCAGCTGATAGATCATTGTAAATGTCCTGCGGAGACCAACTACCACCTACAATGGTTGATCAACCAAACGAAGATCTAAGAAGCAGGTGGAGCAGCTAGAAGACATAAAGAAATTAAGCAAAGAAGCTGAGGAGGAAAGGACAAAACTTAAGCAACAGATGGGTCGGGTCAATCTTGATCAAAAGAAACTCTCAAGAGCAATGATAGTTGAATCCCCTCCTATGAAGCCCAAAGAGATCCAAAAGTAATGGATCAAATCTACCACCAATGTGTGAATGAGCCCATTCCCTTGAAGATTGATAACCAAGATTTGTGCTACCTATCAGGAAAGAGCATCGACAAGACTGGAACTTCAACTGAGAAAAGAATTGCGGAAAAGCTCAAAAGCAAATGGAAGATACAGACCTCCCAGAAGTTAGAATTTGCCTAGAAACTAGACGTGAAATCATCCATGGCAGATGCAACGAAAGAAAGAGACACGAGGAAAGCATTCGAGCATGCAAATTGTGAAGCTGCTGAGAGCTCTCCAATTTTGAGAATGTCAACCACCTATAGCAATAAGACATCTTGATCCACTTGCGACAATTTGTGAAAAACAATTTTTGTGATATAGATTGGCGACAATAAGCATTTGATTTTATGTAAGTGAATGAGGATCTACGCTTTTCCAAGTACCGTTCAAAGATGCCAATGTGAAAGCGGAGCGACATCGTCCAATATGAGTTGCAATGGGTCCTGCAACACATTAGGGGTGGGATGATGTTGGCTGATTCTGACGAATCCCCAAAGATACTCGGACATAGCAACTCAGGAGCACCTCTCGCCTTAGACCGAGGAGGTCTCTGAGAAGACGAGACTAACAAAGACTGAGAGCCGAGTATGAGAGCCGAGAAATGCTAGTTAGGAATGACAAGCAAGAACTGTGTAAGCCTCATGGTGAATCCCAAAAGATGGAATGACCATGTAGGAACTAGTATTTCTAGGCAAATGCAATAAATACAAGCAAACCTCTCTTAAAGAAAGTAGAGTGAGCCACCTTTTGATGGTGACCTCTAGTGGAGAGCATTATTCCACTTGTAATTTGTGAAATGTGGAAATTCCACTGGGATGCCACCTAAGAAGCTCTCTTGCTTATTTAAGAGACTCCCTCTTTGTGAGAGGAGCTTTTTGTGTATTGTATCTACTCCATGCTGAAATGAGAAGAGCCTTCACGAGTTTGGTGCATCCATTGAGCTCCTTGATCATGCTTGTTTCTTGAGTGATGCATTCATGATCTTGCCCTTCCCCCCTTTGTGTGTGGTTGTGGATTGTAGAGTGGATTACATTTGATGCTTTCCCCTCTGACAGGCAGGACAACATTACTACAATGTCAATCCATCCATTCTGCCTGGCTTGGGCATTGCAATATCAAGAACACATCTAATGAATGCCATGAAGTTTGGTAACAGGCAAAAACAGTTCTGAAGAAGCAAAGAGTAAACCAACAGATCCTCTGGAGTAGGGGATCTGTCAACATGTGCAATCAAGTCGTCGCTCCTTGACAAAATTAGGGTGTCATCTACATAGACACCGATGATGATGATCTCTTCGTTTGTGAATTTTATGTAAACATTGTAATCAGCCATTAAAGGTGTTAACAATGATATTCTACTAGGGACATGAAATAGTCCTAATATGGTAGACCGGCCCTCCAGTGTTTGAGATTATTGGTCACGCCTAGATTTTATTCCACGTTGAGACCTGTTGGTGACTAATGACCTTGAGAGGACTCACACGGTTGTTGGTGGTTGAATGTGGGCGCTACGAATGCAGTTGAGGTGCGATCGGTTTGTAGTGGAATGTTGTCTGTGTGGTTCAAAGGCAAATAGAGATGGTGTGTCATGGAATGCGGACGTTGTGGTTGATTGCGGTTTAGTGCAGTGTGTTGTGATCTGTTGTGGTCTCCACGGTTCAAGGGTGTAGGCAGGTGGTGTGCGGGTGTTTACGGTTGAATGCAGTGGGAATGTGACTTGTTGCAGTGGTGATGCTTGTGTGATGGTTGAAAAGTGGATTCGGTTGGATTGAGAGCTGGTTGCAGTTGATGTGGGTGGGACGGTTCACGGGAGTGGCAATTGAATACGGTGTGTTTGCGGTCGTTACGGTGCAAGAGTCGACCCTACGGCTATAATGCGGTTGTTACAGATGTATGGGGTTGAAAAGAAAGCTAATTGCTGTTGAGTGTGGGTGGGATTGTTCACGGGAGTGGCAGTTGAATATGATGTGTTTGAGGTCGCTACGGTGCAAGAGTCGACCCTACGATTGTAATGCGGTTGTTACAACCCAATGCAGATGTAGGCTCGTGTACTTGCTTTTGTTTACAGTGGTGCAACTTGTGGTTCGTGTGGATTGTCAGATAGATCGTCGATTCAAGCTGTGGATCTGATGCATGTCGTGCTCGTCAGTTCTTATCGTCGTTGGAAAGTTTTGTGGTCTAGCGTGGATCTGGTTTGGTTGAGATTGTGAGGAATCCCTTCGGTCGAGATTGGACCTAGACCCTCCGGTCAAGATTGGACCCAAAACTCTTCGATTGAGATTTGATAAAATCTCGTCGGTCGAGATTGGACCCAGAATCTCCTCGGTCGAGATTTGAGCAATGGGTTTCGGTTGAGATTCGAAAGATCATTTCGCTCCGGTTGAGTTTTGAAAGAGTGCTTCAGCTCCGGTTGAGGTTTGAAAGAGCGCTTTGGCTCCGGTTGAGATTTGAACGAGTACTTCGGCTCCGGTTGAGATGGGAGCGATGGGCTCCGATTGAGATTTGAATAGGGAAGTAGCCTATGGACATAATGATTTTACATAATTATTGGCCCAAGCATGGCATCTTGTGAGTATAAGCCCATCTTGAAGAGCTGTCAGTAGACAAGTTGCATTAGGCCCCAAGTATGGCACCTTGTGTGCATAAGTCCAACTTGTGGTGCCATTAGTCACTAGGCGGCAAGGAACCATTTTTTGCAAGTCTCAAGGTTTAAACTTAAACTTAAAAAAGCATGCAAAAGTCAATGTCAAGATTCCAATACAAGAACTTGCATCCTATATTGAGACTTGAAATGCCTTGTCCCATAAGTAAGTGTGGAAAAGAAACTCTATGTAATTTCTATCCTTAATGCAAGAGAGCTAAGTGCTACCATTTTGGGTCCACTTGTGTGCTTCTCTAAGATCTATCATCTCGAACTCTTGGGATAACATCATCTTCGTATCCTTTGTTAGAGCAATATTGTTGCCAAACAACAATGTCTTGTGCATGCAATTCACAGCAAAAACACTCTCTCTCTCTCTCTCTCTCCAGTGAATATCTCATTGTCTCTCTCTATCTCTCATGTGTGCAACAAAGAGCAAAATCTCTCTCTCTCTCTCTCTCTCTCTCTCTATGTGGCTAACAGAAGGGATGATGGATCGGGAAGATCTTGTAGAGGAATCACGTAATAGGTGCTTCAACATAGCCTGGAATTTTGTTGTAGACAATGTTCGAAGTAGCGTCCATGCTCATTGCTGGTCAAACCATCTCCAGCTTCCAAGTCTTGGATGGGGCATTCACTTTGAGTTAGCAAACTGGTAGATGTTGTAGCCAGACTAACTGCCTAATTTTCAAAAGCTGGCAGATCATTGTTTTGTTTCCCAAAAGACATGTTAAGGCATGGAGTTTATCATTCTTGATAGAATGTCTTTTTCTTGCATAAACACTAGTTACCTTGCAAGAATTTTAAAAGCCATAGCTATGATTTCCATTCCTATCAAGATTCCACTCACAGGGGCAGTCAAGAAAGGATCCACTGCAACCCTTCTGATCATTCAGAAGCTGAGAGGCCTGAAAGGCTACATCATTCGCATGATCAAAAGCCTGCCCCATATTTCAATCCTTCAAAAACATTCCAATGATCAAGAGTTGACCATCATCTGTTTCTACACAATCTTTCTCTGCTTCTATTCTAAGTTCACTCATCTTCCTCTTTTCTTATTTGTCCGTCACCACATTATGCCCTAGCCGCATAGGCTTTTCTTGTGCTACTAGATGCTTGCAGTCTACCTAGCATTTCTCTAGGCCTCATCTGAAGCCTGTAGCGTTCTGTTCGAATGTCCAACCATTCTTCATCGTCATCATCATACACAATCAAGTAACTATTCTTCACACTATCATACTCTTTCACTAAACTGTAATTGCACGATCCATTCTATAACTTAATTTGCAGAGCAACAAAAACATTATCGTCTCCGCATCGGCCTCTCATTCTCTCTCTCTCTCTCTCTCTCTCTCTCTCTCTCTCTCTCTCTCTCTCTCTCTCTCTCTCTCTCTCTCTCTCTCTCTCTCCACATGCTCGCTGTATCTGGCGCACACCCAGGCAGAGATTTTAATTAAAAACAGAAAAAGTTCACTTTGGAGCCCTATATTATGGAAAATAATATAGGGCCCAAAAACGGGTTAAAATCGAATGAACGTGAATTACGTAGTAGGTAATGGCCATTGGGAGGGCCAGTACCATAAATAATCTGGGACTCGGGCAGCGAGTGGCAGAGGCCACTCTCTCTCTCTCTCTCTCTCTCTCTCTCTCTCTCTCTCTCTCTCTCTCTCTCTCTCTCTCTCTCTCTCTCTCTCGCTCTCACACGCACGCGCGCCGCGTGCAGCAAAGCTTTGGTTCTCTCTCTCACATGCTCACGACCCAAAATTGGGAAAAACATTGGGCTCTATATTATGCAAAATAATATGCGATCCAAAAAGTGATTAAAATCCAGCGAAAGTCAATTACGTAGTAGGCAATGGCCATTGGGAGGGCGATTACCATAAATAATCCGGGACCCAACAGCAAGTGGCGGAGGCCAGGAGCTATCCGCGGCCACGACGAATGGACCATTACCTTACGTAATGGCAGTTCGCCTGATTTTTTTGGACTCTCGTGATTTTTCTCTCCATCCCCTCCATGCTCTATCCTCTCTGCGGTGACTCTCTCGTAACCTCTCTCTCCGCTCTCTCCTCCCTCAGCCACGCTCTCCTCTCTCCTCCCTCCTTCCACTCTCCCCTCTATCCTCCCTCCTCAATCCTCTCTGCTCTCACCTCCCTGCCTTGCCTCCCTAGGCACGCTCTCTCTAATCTCCGCGCTCTCTCTCTCCCCTCTCTATAACCTCTCCCCGCTCTCCCTCCCTCTGCATGCTCTCCTCTCCCTTCTCTCCTCTCTCTCCTCTCTCTCCAAGGGCCGTCGCACTCTCAATCTACTCTGCGTTGTATCTCTCTCTCACTCTCTACTCTCTCTCCACTCTCTCTCTCCATGTGTTGTCTCACTCAACACCTAGGCAGCATTCTCTCCATGCGCTGTCGCACCCTCTCTCCTGAGTCTTCGCTCTTTCTCTCCACGGGCGGGCTGTTGCACCAGGCAGAAGTCTCTACACGAGCTGTCGCGCACCCAGGGAGTATATCAATCTAAAAAAAGAAAAAGATGACAGGGCCCTATATGATTGTGCCCTATACTGTGCAAAATAATATAAGGCTCAAAAGGGTCTTAAAATCAGGCGAACGGCCATTACTATAATATATAGGGGTACGGCCGTTACTTATAATGTATAGGGGAATCAATCATTTTATGTGTGTGTGTGTGTGAGAGAGAGAGAGATAGAGAGAGAATTGTGATCAAAATCCAACGAAAGTCAATTACGTAGTAGGTAATGGCCATTGGGAGGGCCATTACCATAAATAATCTGGGATCCGACAGCAAGTGGCGGAGGCCACGAGCTGTCCGAAGACCGGATTATTTGTGGTAATGGTCCCACCAATGGACCATTACCTTACGTAATTGCAGTTCGCCTAATTTTTTTGGACTCTCGTGATTTTTCTCTCCGTCCCCTCCGTGCTGTATCTTCTCTGCGGTGACCCTCTTTTAACCTGTCTGTCCGCTCTCTCCACCCTCCGCCACGCTCTCCTCTCTCCTCCCTCCTCTCTCCTCTCTGCTCCCACCTCCCTGCCTTGCCTCCCTAGGCACGCTCTCTCTCTCCCCTCTCTCTATCCTCTCCTGCTCTCCCTCCCTCCGCACGCTCTCCTCTCCCGTTGTATCTCTCTCTCTCTCCTCTCTCTCTCCTCTCTCTCCACTCTCTCTCTCCACGTGTTGTCGCATCAACACCCAAGCAGCATTCTCTCCACGCGTTGTCGCACCCTCTCTCCTGAGTCTTCGCTCTTTCTTTCCACGGGCGGGCTGTTGCACCAGGCAAAAGTCTCTACACGAGCTGTCGCGCACCCAATATATCAATCTAAAAATAGAAAAAAGATGACAGGGCCCTATATTATTTTGCATAATATATGCAAAATAATATAAGGCTTAAAAGGGTCTTAAAATCAGGCGAACATCCATTACTATAATGTATAGGGGTACGGCCTTTACTTATAATGTATAGGGGAATCAATCATTGTATGTGTGTGTGTGAGAGAGAGAGAGAGAGAACGCGCGTGCAGGACAGAGAGAGAGAGGGCAGAGCGAGAGAGAGGACGCAAAAGAGTGAGAGAGAGAGAAAGATAAAATAGAAAAATATATATCAATTTAAAAATAGAAAAAGAGGACAGGCCCTATATTATTTTGCCCTAAATAATATAGGGCCAAACGGGCCTTAAAATCAGGCAAACGGCCGTTACTATAATCTATAGGGGAACGGCCATTACTTATAATGTATAGGAGAATCAATCATTGTTTGTGTGTGTGTGTGTGCGTGTGTGTGTGGTAGAGAGAGAGAGCTATTCAGCGAGCGAGCGGGAGATAGAAAGAGAGAGAGAGAGAGAGAGGGAGAGCAGACAGAGAGAGGGAGCGCGCAGGAGAGAGACAGAGGGCAGAGCGAGAGAGAGGGCGCAATAGAGAGAGAGAGAGAAAAGGAGAGAAAGAGCGCGCATGGCTGACACCGATATGGAACCTAATTGTCACTTGTTCAGTCTACCCAGATGTGTGCCACCCAGACTAGTGGTGAACCAGAATGAGCAGGATGATAATAGTGAGGATATTGATGAGAGAGATCTGCACTTATTTTTGTTAAAGAAGATGTCAGATGGTGCGTTCATGCAAGTAATCTCGAATATGCCTCTTCGTAAGGGAGGAACGTTCATCGCTAATTACGCTTGCCGTCGCTTAAACCGGATCCTTGCAACTACAGCACGGTTAGTACCAGTGGCATACGACCCATTTCAGCCCCCTCGTCCTTGGTATATATTAGCTAAAAGGCTCTACTCGAATGGGGACATTGGTGTCCCATGGGCTTACGATCCTATCAGCAACAGGTGGTATAGATTTCCGCTTCCTCTTATGCGTTCAAGGGATCAGCAGAACTGTATAATGTGGCACAAAATTGCCTCCGCAGATGGATTGGTGTGTGTAACAATCTATTCGCAAGTTCTGGATTATGCGACGTACGAGCTGGAACTGTTTCATCCGTATACCGAAAGATTTAGAACTCTACCGAAGTTCGAGCGCAAAACACTTGATCCGTCTACACAAAGTTATATAGCTCAACCCGCCGACGAAGGATACACCCTCACGGGGACTTTCAGACTCAATTTCTCCGTCAGTATTTGGATGATTAATCCAGCAACGTGCGAATACAAAGTAATCCTAACGAGATGCATGACCAGTATTGCAGAAAATTCTAATCATGTGTTTGTTGATTCATATGACCAAACCCATATGCGCTGGAAAACGATCCTGCGGACTGCTTGCGGAATGCCCCCGGGCTGGGAGATGCAAGGCGGCACCGCCATTTGCAACGATATTTTGTACAGTATCTTCTATAATACAAGCCTTGTCCTAGCGCAACGCGAAACAGCTGTAGGATACCAGCTTTTTTTGCACCAATTTGATCTGAAATCTCGGCAATATTCCTCAGATCTACATCCAATGCCAGAAGTTTTCTGCTTTCCAGGAGCAGCTGTGTTATTGAATTGCAACAATAATCTCATCCTGGTGGGAACAACTCGAGAAGACCTAATAGCAACGAGTGTCAAGGTTTGGAAATCCAATCCTCACCCAGCGCCGGGATGGCTTACGCTTGGCGTAATGCCAGATCCGTTACTCCTTGTGGTGAGAGCACCTAGAAGTTATGGTAACTTAGATCGATACAGCTCGGGGGGAGGCAATTTCATCTATTTTCGCAACGATGTTGGACATAGAGTGGTGGTGCTGGATCTATCCATGACGGATGAGGATGGGTTGCGGTTGCGTGTGGACGCTTGGAAGCAAGCACCAGAATGTCCTGATATTTTGAAGAGTGGTGCAGGTGGTAGCAGGGATTTTTCCGTGTTGTGCGTAGACTTTTGCTATGAACCTCGACTTTTGATGGGTGTTCCAATATGATACACACACACTCTTCTCCTTTGTTTATATTTCAAGTTATTATTCCAAAAGATTTGCTTTGCAATATGTGCTAAACCTCATTTTATTAAAGTTTTTTGAAATTTGTTTTATAGGAGAGATGAGAACATGGAAATGCATGCTTTGGTAAAAGTAATAGGTTACATGTTAAGTTTAGTATTTGATAAAATAGAGTTTTTAGCTTAGAGTTGATATAATGAACATTATTGGTTTTTGCTAATTACACATGTACTAATATGTTGGTGAATGATTTGACCAATAAGCGTATGTAGATCCAGATAAATTTCTGGAGTTTTTGTACGTTTTTTTAGACATGATCCAATTGTGTGCCATATATAGTTGTTAATAGGTTACAAGTTAAGTTTAGTATTTGATAAAATAGAGTTTATAGCTGGGAGTTGATATGATAACATTATTGGTTTTTGTTGATCACACATGTACTAATATATTGGTGAATGATTTGACTAGTAAGCGTATGTAGATCCATATAGATTTCTTGAATTTTTATATGTTTGTCTAGACATGATCCAATTGTGTGCCACATATAGTTGTTACTTGTTGGAAGGAGCATAGTTGTATATCATGTTGACACGAGCGATTCAAGTTTTTGAATTTTTTGTTTATATGCTCAAATTATGCATCAATATTCATATTGTTGAGTATAACAACTTTAAGCACAATATTCTTAGATATTTGTTTTTATTTGTCTTGGAAAGAAAGAAATCTCAACAAAACAGTGAAAAGCATACGAAGAGCAAAAAGTGAAGAAAATATAATAAAATAATTGATGTTGACATAGTAGATAAAGCTTATTTTTTTATGAATTATCAATTATGGGAGAATATAATAGTGGATTCATGATACTTTTTAAGGCTTAAAGCCCCTGTAAACAGTTAGCAACCTTTGGTAGAATAAAAAGCTAACCATTGTAGTTGCATTTTGAAAAGGAATATGAATTTATAGTACCATCATCTTACATTTTGCAAGTTAAAGCCATGTGCTAGTTGCCTAGGGTAATGATTCTCAAAGACATGGCTAGCTAAATAATAAACAGATAGAAATGTGCTTCTAAAGTGACTACCAAGTACATAGTAAAGTTGTCCTTGTTGTTCCTCTTTATAGTAAGTGCAAGTGAATGTTAGGAGCTTCTCACATTATACAAATTGAGAGGAAGAAGGTTGATGAGAGTTTTATTTTTTATGTAACATTTGAGTATTATAATTTGTTATTAGCTACATCCCTCAATTTTTTAAAACATTTTGGTGCTCAAGCCCACGTAATATCTGGAAATTGGAATGTGAATTTGATGATCCGCATATTTCCTTGTTAGAAAAACCTTTGTGAAAAATGTTAACTAGTTTAGTTGGTTTAATTGGCAATTTGGAGGCCAAAGTGAAATTTCAACTCAGAGATACATTTCTTAATGTCAACTGGTTTGCAATCAGACATATGAAATCTTTCTAAAATGTCTTTTACATTTGTTTGTTGGCTAAGATAGATCTTCTTCTGAAGTCTATTTCTAGTAATGTGAATTCCTAGCAAAGAATGGACAGGTCCTAAATTAGTCATGTCAAATTTCTTTTACAAATCACTCTTAGTAGTGTGTAGAAGAGAAGTGTCGTTAGACAAAATAAACGCATCATCTATATAAAGACCTATTTGAACTGAAGTGGTGCCTATATGCTTCGAATAAACATTACAGTTAGCTGAATTGTTTGAAAATCCCAATTGAATGAGATAAGAGTTGATTCTATCGAACCATGCTCTTGCGACCTATTTCAGACTGTAGATTTCTTTGTGCAGCTTGCACACTTTGTGCACTTGGCCTTTGACTTTGAATCCTTCTGGTTGGAAGTTTTACGGCTCCTCTTCGACGTTGTCATTGAGAATGTTGTCTTGACATCCATTTGGTGCATTTTGAGATCTAACGCAATTAGATCCTGATTGACTGCATCTTGATGATAGGACTGAAAAGTTCTGGATAATCCAATCCTTGGACTTGAGTGAATCATTTAGCCACTAGCCACGCTTTCCATTTACCAATGGAATCATCAGAGTTGATCTTCTTCTTGAAGATTCACTTGTTGTCGATAACTCTCTTGTGAGTGGGGAAGTCGACCAATGTCCAGGTCTGGTTTGTGAAAAGTGAGTTGTACTCGCTTTCCATAGCTTCTTGCCACTTCATAGCATCCTTGGAGTTAATTTCTTTGGCTAGGCTCTTTGGTTCTTTTTATGAAGTCGAGAATGATTGAGGTGTGTACCTCTCAAGAACTGTCCGAGTCTGTGAGGATCTGCGAACGTTTGGTTGACCACGATGTGATGATGCTTCTTCTTGAAGTTCTCCAGATCTGCTCAAGCTGGCTTGGTCTGGTTTGATGACAAGTATTGTCAGCTGCTCGGCTTCTTTAGCTGTAGCTACAAGTTCTATAGAAGGAACATCAACGTTGGAAGAATCCATGCTACATAAAATAGGATGAAATGACATAACATTGTTTATCGATGGTTGTTTGAAATCATAGTATGTATGTTCTTGAAATATTACGTCCCTAGAGACAAATACTACATTGGTGAATGGATCATAAAATTTGTAAGCTTTATGTTTATCATGATAGCCAATGAAAATACATTTATTTGTCTTATGATCTAGCTTCTTCCTAAGCTATTTAGAAATGTGAACAAAACATATACAACCGAAGATTTTTAAATGGCTGACACTAGGTTTGTGTCCATGACAATTTTCATATAAGGAGTTTTGTTGTTGACGACGTTGGTGCTGGATCTGTTCTGTAAGTAACAGGCTGTGGCAGTAGCTTCTGCCCATAACTTCGCAGGTAGATGTGATTGATGTAGCATGGATCTGGCTGAGTTGAAAAAAGTTTGGTTCTTCCTTTCTGCAGTCTCATTCTATTGATGCGAATAGGAAGTGGTGAATTGTATTCTAATACCATGTTCAGCCATGTAGTCGGGCATCTCGCTAGAGAGGTATTCGTCACCACCATTAGTTTGGAGTGCTTTCACTTTCGTAGACATTTGTGTCTCAACCATGTCCTTGAATCTCTTGAAGCATTCAAAGGCTTCAAATTTGTGCTTAATGAACATGACTGTAGACCATATAGAATAATCATCTATGAAAGTGATAAAGATTTCTGACTCTAGTGCATGTAGTCAGAGTAGTATCTTCATCGAAGATTATACACTACTCAGATGAGAAAGTAATAATGTATCCCTCATTAGTTATCTTAGAGCTTGATAACAGGTTCTTTGATAGTTGAGGAATGTCAAGGACGTTGGAAACACAAATAGATAGATCTTTGTTGAATGTGATCTTGACTATCCCTTTGCCTTCAACGCATATGGTGCTTGAATCTCCAAGGTAGAGGAATTGATCTCTGATGTAAGCTTCATACTCGGTAAACCATTCCTTGCAAGAGGTCATGTGTTGAGTAGCAGCGCTGTCCAGGTACCAGCTATCGTGGTCTTTGTTGCCACTATTGCGAGCCATTAACAGGTGTGTATCTTGCTCCTTGAATTCCATCGCATTGGAAGAATCTGGCTGTTACTGTTGTTGCTTCTTGGTCTCATTGTAGATGCAGATACGGCACTCTTCGATGTCGTGATTGCCTCTCTTGCAATATCTGCAGAAATGATTTTTGCCCGATCCACTATTCTTTCCTTGAGTGCGAGGCTTCTACTGTTGCTGTTGCACTTGATTCTTTTCCTTGGAGTAGTCTTTCTTCTTGGTATACAGGGCCATCGATTTGTCTTTGATGGATAGGCCGATGGTCTTTCTCCACATTTCTTCTTGAAGAAGATGACCGACCACCTTTTGAAGAGTGAGGTCGGGGTGTGTGGAGATCATCACCACAAAGTGTTCATACAACTTTACAAGAGAAGAAAGCAAAGTCATAACAACATCATCATCTTGAATAGTACATCCTACAATTGATAACTGATCCATTAAAGATTTGAAGCTGTTGATGTGAGAAGTGATGGTAGTAGAATCCGACATGCTAAGTGTAAAGAACTTTCTTCTAAGATGTTATTTAGTGGTTACATCATGAGTCTCATAGAGATTTGATAACAAATCTAGTGCATCCTTAGAGGTTTTGCATGTGATAACATGGGATATTTGGGAGTCGACCAGATTGAGTGTGATACATGTTAAGTCCTTCTGATCTTTGATCTTCCATGCCTTTGCTTGATCACTATCTTCTGGATTTAGGTCAGCACCTTCTACTACATCCCAAAGATCTCTATCTATCAGCATCATCTGGAGTTCTAACTTCCAGATATAGAAACTAGAACCATTGAACTTGTCAATAATTCTAGCCTCGTTGGATGATGAAGACGAAGAGTTACCAATATGAGACATGTTAACAATAATAGAAATAGAACAAACTTAGTCTTTCAATTTATATGAGTCTATGCTCTGATACCAATTTGATGGGACGATGTAAGGATGGAAAAAATGAACGGAGAAGAGAGCAAGAATATTTGTGAAACAGCTCTCCCGCTACAATGGGCTTCTAGATGCAAAAACAGTCTAATAGAATATTTATGCTAAGTATAATCACAACTTAAGTGTTCTATTGCCCAACAGGATCTTATAAATTAATTCATGCTCACAAGAGATGGTTTGTGTGTGATATTACTAAAAAATGAATTTAGTCAGAAGTTTAGTTCTGAAATAGATTGAAAGAGCAGTGTGATAACGCGAGTTCCTCAGGCGTCAGAGACAACCATCGTCTAATCAGAAACTGAGTCATAGACGTCCGTGTTCTATTTAGAGTGAGTAAACAAATGTTATCAAAGAACAATGAAGAATAGAAACTATTTACTCATGAGGAATAGAAATTATTTTGTAGCCGAGTTACAAGATCTCAGTAAGATATGTGAGTAACATATGTGGGTTCTGGTGGAATCTGCCAGATAAAAATGTGTTTATGTACTGGGTCATAGTGAGATTATTCACATATGTGCACAATTAATCTTGTATGAATCTACTGTGTATTCCTGGTTACTAGTGTTATTTGGTGCACTTAACCTAGTCGGTGAACATAAATATGTGATCAAGTATTGTTTTGATAGATACATGCAGAGTTAACAAATCTTTGGATTGAAGATTTATGGATTAACTTATAAATGGTTTGAATGAGGATCTAAATGTGGTGTCATACTAGTATAATTAAGATCTGAACCTAGACATTTGAGATTTCTGAATCATTGGCAATTAACTTGAGTAGTTGATTACTCCATGATAAAGTTAATTGGTAAAACAATCAGTGTGATGTGGATTCACTGGAAACTAATGGTTTTGAATTATATTGCTTGTAAGACGCATGATTAGTGAATCATTTGGGTTCATCAGTTAAAATTGTGTGCATTGGATATACAATATTCTTGGGATAGAGTATTCTTTAGTTAAGGAAGGGACTTAGATCATTAGTGATTGTATCCCAGAGAGCTCAATTGGATAACGAATCATAATGGATCCAAGAATAATAACTGAATTGATATTCAGCAAGACTTTGGATATCTAGATGTGATTTTGAATTGTAATCTAAAGTTTTTTGTAGTTGAAGATGATTGTCATTTTGGTATGCGTTCAGTCTTTAATTATTAGTGGTTTATAGAGCTTGAATCTTTCACTTCAGTTAAAGAATCCTATTTGAAGAATATTCCTAACTCCAGTATTTTCTTAGTGGAAAGATTTTGGAATAATTCTTATTTTTCCTGGGTTAAGTGGACATATACCCCAGTATCCTATCAATGATTAAGTATCGTTTTGGGATTCCAGAAAACTATGATTGACGAATCATAACTATCTATTTATGATCTGTCAATCATAAATATGAATCTAAATATTTATGATTGACGGATCATAAATAGATAGTTAATTATTGTCAGAGGACTGTAAGGAATTGTAATGGTTCTTAAGTGTGACGATTAAATCTTGGTCTATTAATTGAGTAAGAATTCATATCAGTATTTTGAATATCTTTACTCCAGTATTATTGAGAACCTATGGATCTCACAAACATTCTCACAAGATAAGTATTTTACTTGTGGAGAATTTAATTTATCTAGTGGATGCTATTCTACTATAGTTTATGGTCTGCAGATGCTTGAGTACAGTTCTTCATTTGATTGGATCTCCAGTTATCATAGGAGGCAAACAAGCTATTGAGATGAATGAATGCTATTTTCTTGTATTTGGTGATATGAATAGGAGCATTTAACTCAAAAAAGTATCTGGGATACATAGAGTTGAGTTTTAATCATTCTATATCTTACTGATTATAAAAAAAGAGAGTATTGACTAGAAATCGACACCGACGCAATAGGCGTAGAGGTCGAGCTACACCTTCACATGATGTTGAGCCATTGCCCAACCAATGCACTATAGACTGGATGGTTGATACACTCCAACAAGTAAGATCAAAGGGACAATTCATATCTGACACAAAATGGGAATTTGCAAGAGGATGTCATTGGAAGGTTTGTCTATAACTCTATTTTTTTTAAGTGAACAATTCTAATTTGTACGATGATTGACTATAGTGCAATGTGGGCATATGGTTGTCATCATCGCATTGAATCAATTGATATGAAACGACGAACTTATGATTGTGGTGTCATGGCTTACTTCCATCAAGAAAGTCGGAGTAGTGCTCGAGATCAAAGTCCAATTTATGGAGAGCTTGAGTATGCAGGAACCATACAAGCCATATATGAGGTGTGTTTTGGTGAAATGGGTATATTTGTTGTTTGACGTGAAATGGTTCAAAATCAAATATAGAGTGTCAAATGCAACTGTAAAAAAAGATCGTAGTGGATTTTTTGCTATCGATTCAACCAAGATATTAAGCATGGACTTTTCAGACACATTGGTGTTGCCTCGTCATTGTGAATAGGTGTGCATGAATTTCACATTTTTTCTTTTTGTCAATTGTGATCAATGTTATATTAGTCATCTACACTACTTTTTCATTACATCTATTTATTGTGAATTAAAATGTGAGCATAACAAATATCTAATCCTAATATAGCTAAGTGTGCAGGTATTTTTTCAACCAGATCGACTAAACAAAGATTGGTAGTATGTTGTTCAAATTAAGCCACGCTCAAGACATGTATTTGAAAATGCATATGTTGAAAATGAAATGGAAGATTTGAAGCTCAGATGTTTGAGGTATATGCCGAACGCCATGTGCGATCGTATCCTAAAGAAGCTTGTAAATGGAGAATTGTATTTTGGAAGAAAAAATAGAGAAAAATACATTGATGAAGGAGTTCTTCTTATGATTCGTGAGATGGTTGCACAAAGTGTTGTACAGAATTTGCACTACAGAAGAAGACTTGCCTTCAGATGCGGACTACAATAAAGAGAGCATGACACAACTCTAAAAAATCATCGACCCGACTTTTTATCGGAATTGGGTTAGAGCGCACTATGGAAAAGGCAAAGGTATAACTTCAAAATTGATTGGTGTTATACCTATTCCCTTGAGAGTAGCTGCAGAAAATATTAAACAAAAATATCTTGTCATCCACAATACTAAGCATGAAACTGGGACCTCTAGTAGCACCAAATGGAGGTTCTTCTACAAAGTAAAAACTTCAAAAAATGAGGAGGCCATCTGTTGTGGAGCTGAAGACTCAAGTTTCATGACACTTCCTTCTTCGTTGTGGGAGCATCCCACATTGTATATATTTGATAACTTTGAGTCTTTAGACTTCAATTACATTTTGTCAATGGTCTGCCATTGTTTGACAACTCTCACGCCACAACACAATGTCTGTGTGATTGTTCTCTTTCTGGATCACAACAGGAAAGAGGGTATCAAATCAAGCATCAAAGCAATGCATGATGTATGTTGTTCTGTTTTTGAAGGTTACTACGAGCTGACACCTCCATTGAAAGAGAATAATGTAACTATTCCGAACTTGCAGCCTGTTTTGTTTGTTCTTTACAATGGTGAGTCCCCGAATGATGTCAGCCAGTGTGCGCAAGACAAATTTAAACTCTTGAGATTGTGTTTCGGAGATAGTGAAAAATTGGCAAAACATTTTGTGTCATGTAAGCCAATCACAAAAAGAAAGCAAAGCATTGGCGAGGTGTTAGCAGCATTATTGAATCCTTTTGTGCTCCAAGTTGGTTTGTGTGCTTATATAGAATGTCATATTGTGTGGCAGAGCTCATGAACAACATCGGTCGCACTATTGTGACTATCGATATACTATTAATGTGTCATTTTTTGATGAATGTTATATACTTTTTAATTGATTTGAAAAGGTTTTTGACATATGATATGTTTATGAGAAGTTTTATAATATTTGTGTATGCATGTGTTTTACATAACACAATCATGTCATACCCAATTCAAACGTGGTTCACATACTGCTAAATTATCGAATTTTTATAAATGAACATTGTCTCAAAATTCTCAAATCCATTTTTGAAAAAATTGCCAAAGTCCAAAATTAATTGATACAATGTTGAATGTCATGACTCACCATGCGCAAGACAGCCCGACATACATCGTACATTAGATTTGGTATGAAGGGACTTTTATTGGCCAAAACTCAAGCCCTTTGTAGAATCTTATGTGGTCAAGTGTGACTAATGCCAGTTGAATAAAGTTGAATGCCATAAGGCCGGAAGATTGTTGCATCCATTGGATATCCCAAATAAGAGATGGGATAGTATTTCCATGGATTTCGTGAAGAAGGAACTTTCTCACTTTTAAGTTCTAAGGATAGAACTTGAATAAGGGGGCAATAATGTCATGCCCATGACTAGTCTCAGGTAGCGTGTCCACTCTAGGGACCGGTAGACCAACAACTCGTAAGTTAATTGCGACTATAAGGGAATCGGGGCCCTTATGTGTACATGGTCATAATTAATGGTGGAGCTAGTATGGGTCTATCAGTGAGTCATTAGTGAACTGGATGACATGGCCCAAATAGGCTGCAAAGGTGTCTAGTGAGGTGTCACAGTGCACTACTAGTGGTGCATGGGCCTTGGAGAGTAGAAGTATACCTCTTGGGCTCTCACTAGTGTAAGCATGATTCTGGTATTGGTAGCTACATGCATTCCTCTTTCCATGATTCTGATTGATCCATAGCTTGGGGGCTAGATCCGTACCATCTAGGTTTGGTTGGGTTGGTTTATCCACCACCCGTTCCCTTGTGTTGTTGCTTTGATTGGTATGCTTAGACTAGAATCATGTAGTGAGGACTTGAGAGAGAGAGAGAGAGAATTTTTGCTGTGAATTGCACGCACGAGACAAAGTGAGAGCTCTCTTCTGAGAGAGAGAGAGAGAGAGAAAGAGAGAGAGAGAGAGAGAGAGAGAGAGAGAGAGCGTAGACAAAGAATGAGAGTAGAAGAGATACACAACACCTAAAAAAATCGGCCGACCTTCAATTATGTGAGGTAGTGGTTCATTGGTTGGACCATTACCACAAATAATCCGGTCCCTGCATAGCTCGTGGCATCCGCCACTCATTGCGAGGTGTTGGCTGTGAAAAATACAGATCCTAAGTGGATCTAAACTCCAAGATCATTGGCTTGAATGCTTGCACTCCAAACTACATAAGCTAGGAATTGGCAACACATTCTATGCTACCTAGAATGCAAAGAACTTGATCAAAAAGCATTTATCACAAATTGAACTTCCATAAACATCAAGTGCGGCCCAAAATAGCATTATACAGTCCATAATACATCAGCCTATCACTTTTGGAAAGCACCTAAGATCATACACAATAGCTTGAAGACAATACACACAACAATGCTCTCAATGGAGGAAGAAACAATGACAATGATCTATTGATCTCAATGAAGCATACAAAAGGTTTCTCCAACCTGTTTTCCACGACTTCCCTACTATTTATGGATGAGGAAGATGACTCTCTCTCCTCTCTCTAGAAGGTACTTGACCCTAGATATTCCCTATATAGAAAAATAGCTAAAAATGGCTTATATGACCAAAATACATCAAAATGGTCTCATTTTGAAGGGTATGAAGTTTGACACTTCATCATACTGAAAAAATACAGTAAATAAAAACATTGTGGCCTGGTTCACACGTGTGAAACTCCAGAACCAAAACTATTTACAATTTTAGCCAATTTAGGCCTCAAACTAGCTAGGAAATGTTGACAATTTTCACATTGGCCGATTCTGATGAATCCCCATGATGCTCGGCCAGAGCTACCCAAGATCACCACCCACCTTAGACCGATGAGGTCTCTAAAAAGACGAGACGAATGAAGACTGAGAGCCGAGTATGAGAGCCAAGGAATACTAGTCAATATTGTCAAGTAGAAACTGTGTAAGCCTCATGGTGAATCTCGGAAGATGGAATAGCCATATAGGAACTAGTATTTCTAGGCAAAGTAATAAATGCAAGTAGACTCCTCTTAAATAAATTAGAGTGAGCCACCTTGTAGTTTTTGTAATGTGGAAATGCCACTAGGATGCCACCTAAGGAGCTCTCTTGCATATCTAAGAGACTCCCTATTCGTGAATAGGAGCTTTTTGTGAAATGTACCTACTCTAGGCTGAAATGAGAAGAGCCTCCACAAGTTTTGGTGCATCCATTGAGCTCCTTGATTATGCTTGTTTCTTGAGTGAATGCATTCATGATGTTGCCCTTCCCTCCTTTGTGTGTGGTTGTGGTTTCTAGAGTGGATTAGATTTCCTGCTTTTCTAGAGTGGATTAGATTTCATTTCTTGTTTGTGGATTAACATAGGAATCAGCATTCAAGTAAACTAGATAGGCTGGGTTCGTGGTGTAGTTCTTGTATATCTCCTTACAACCATGTTCTTGATGTTCTTGAGATGTCCAAGAATCAGAAGGCTGGTTGGTTTCTTGAATCTTGGACTTCTTGTTTTATGGATTTATGCAAGTATAGTAGTGTTTAGGATCTGATTTTAGTTCGTTTTCGTAGCATTAGAGTAGGATTTCAGTCATTGTTCAACAGTTTTGCATGCTGATCTAATGGTTGAACATTTTGGCATGCATGCTTGATTGAATCTGGTCGTTTATGCATGTGCTTCACTACAAGAGTGACGAACCCGAGTGTCTCTGACAGGTAGGACAATACTACAATGTTAAACAGTCCATTCTGTCTGGTTTGGGCATTGAAATAACAAGAACACATCTAATGAATGCCCACGAAGCCTGATAACAGGCAGAACCAACCTCGAAACTGTTCTAGAACAAGAAGATCTAATCTGTGACAGTTTTTGGAAAAACCTATATCCAATCACATTATCAATTTGATCTAAGTGGCTGCCCTTGGAGCTGCTCCTGGAGGTGCTCCACAAGAGGTCAATCCAATTATTGTTAGAAGAGCACCTCGATTGGATCTACCCAAATATAATGGATTAACAGATCCAGTTCGATTTCTTCAGATCTATGCTGAATCCTATGAGGTCTATGGTGAGATTTATCCTCGAGATAAACTTAAGCTGTTTCCTATGGCCTTAACAGGCGCAACACAAGATTCGTACTATAACCAAGATGAAATTGAGCATATAGATTGGGAGGTTGTTAGACGAGCCCTTATCACACGGTTCAAACCGCGGAAGTTTATGGAAGACCCTTTCCTACTTTCGAGTAAAATTAAAATGGGAAAGTGGGAAATGGTTTGAGATTACATCGAAAGGGTGAAGCATCTTAGATCTGAATGTGAGCTTGAGCTGATTAATGAAAATGCCATGATTATGTGGCTTTTTGTCAGGTCTACCTAAACGGATCACACGTGAACTGAAATGCCATAATGAGTACGCAATTTTGCAAAACACAATGGACGATGCAATTCGAGAGGAGGATGAAGATTCAGATGATGAGCCGAATGTCAGTATGTTGCCTTATACAGCAGGGCAGACTACTATGACATCCACCACTATTGCATCAACGAATGCCAATGCTACTGAAGAAATGATGCTCAATGAGTTCGAGAAACTTGGGAAGACCCAGCAGAAATAGATGAAAAAGTTGCAGTTGCAATTTGATGAGAAGATCAAAGCATTGGAAAATTTCCAAGGAGAAGCGAACAAAGAACCTGAGAAGTTTGCAAAGACTTTTCCTACCAGGGATAATGTTTGGTGTTCTATTTGTACAAGAAATCACACAGTGAACGAGTGTCCTCAATTGAAAAAACGAATAAAAATCACTGTTTGCCATCTGTGTAATTCACATGACTATGAGACTGCCTTTTGCAACTTCAATCCTCGGATGATTCAGCAATGGTATGCCCAGATGGGATATCGAGATCCACAATATGGAGGCAATCTAGCAGCAAGACTACGACAATCTACTCTTGGATACCTGGAGCGTCTAGCCTTGCCTGCCCCACCAAAGCACTCTGCTCCTCCTGCCAATTTGATGGAACCAGAACCTTACGAAAGAGCAATGGAGGTATGGTAATGATCAGAAAGGTGGATCTTCACAACATTATGCCATTTATGCTACCGCTCAACAACAAGCCTCGAGAAATTGGGCCAGAGCACCACTTGGATGCTTTGCATGTGGAGAAAATCACAGAGTTGCAGAATGCCCAAATAAAGAGAAATTTGTAACATTATGTCGTGATTGTGGATATGGGCATTGATATAAAGACTGCCCAGCCAGACCGAAGCCACCACCAGCTACAGCACCTATAAATTTGATAACAATCAAGCAAGGATCGGTAGCTCATAATAAACCAAGTGCACCCTTGATGGTGGTCACCGGAGCACAAAAGCAAAAAGAACCAGTAGTGGATTCAGTACCTGCTGATTCTATACCATTGAACGATACACCAACAACATCAGAAGTTTATCCAAATCTTAATGTAGAAAAATGAAGATATCAGGATATGAGATAGTGGATTAAGCATTACAAGAAGAAGAGGAACTTGAAGCTGCTAAAGTAATAGCTGAAGTTCAGTCTTCACCATTGCAGCCTTCAAGAAATTTACATACGAATATGAATGATCAATTACATCATCACGAAGAACTCTTCAAGATGACGGAACCGGAAGCACCACATACAAAATTACTCATGAATATTTTGTCTGGCAAGATCAATATTTTATTGAGAGAGCTCTCCTAAAGTTGGTGCCAAAAGTAAAAGAAGTCTTAGTGCAAAAGTTAGTTCGAGAAGAATCAGAAGACCATCGAGAGCCGCTCTTTTGTGCTGGATTTGAAGAATCTAACGATGTACTACATGTTGGAGCAGCTTAGAAAATTGAACATAAGAATATCACTCTGCCAATACAACATAGACAATTTTCTAAAGAAGCAGCCATGATAGACGGCGGTTCAGGAGTTAACCTGATTTCTACAAAGCTATGTACAAAATGGGGCCTTACAAACATTAAGCCTGCTACTTTTGCTATTAAGCTAGCTATTCAAACGACGGTTTGTCCACGAGGAATGGTGGAAGATATACCTGTCAAGATTGCAGAAGTACAGTTCGTCATTACTTTCATCGTGATGGACTTACCAGAAGCACCAAATGTCTACTGAGTTCTCTTAGGACGTCCATGGTTACGAGTTGCGCAAGTAATTCATAACTGGGGTACCTGCAAAATCACTTTTGAAAATCGTGAACGTGCAGTTAAAATTGATCCTACGACTTGGACTATGCTTAAGATTGCACCTGTCGATCGCCACAAAACTACTTTTGCAACAGAATGGGGCACCTATGCTTACAAAGTAATGTCGTTTGGACTCTGTAATGCACCAAGTTCATTCAAAAGAGTAATGCAATTTGCCTTTAAAGATTATCTACAGAAATTCTTTGAAATTTGCTTGGACGACTTGGGAGTTCATAGTACAGATACAGACCACCTAAATCGATTGGAGAAAGTCTTTGAAAGATGCCACAAATAATGGATTTCTCTAAATCCAGAAAAATGCCATATATGGGTTTCTCACGGAGTGGTGCTTGGACATGTGATATCAAGACATGGTATTGCCACCGAGTATTCTAAGATCAAAGTTATTGTGGAATTGCCACCGCCAACAACAATTCGAGGAGTTTATGTGTTTATGGGCCATGTGAACTACTATCAAATTTTTATTATCTTCTTTGCGGATTTAGCACGACCTATATACAAATTAACTATTGTTCCTATTTGGACAGTAGAGGCGTTAGAAGCCTTTGAAAAGTTAAAAAAACATTATCTTCAGCACCAATACTGCATTTTCCAGATTGGACATTAGAGTTTCATGTTCATACGGACGCCTCGCCATTGGATCAGTTTTGATGCAGCCAGATGACTATAAGAAGGATTATCCTATACGATTTGCAAGCAGACAGCTTACAGATCCAGAGAAGAATTATTCAACAATAGAAAGTGAAGCGCTAGCCATGATTTTTTCTGTTCGGAAATTTCATCACTATCTCATGGAAACGCACTTTGCATTTTATATGGATCATCAAGTGTTACTTTACTTGGTAAATAAGACGTGTAATACTGGACGTATTGCAAGATGGTTATTATTATTGACTGAATTTGACTTTCGAATTGTGGTCAGAAAGGGGAAGCAACATTATCTAGCCGATCACGTTTCACGAATTGAATCCGCACCAGTTAATACTGAAGTGGATGATGAACTGCCAGATGCTACGGTGTTCTATGTTGAAGCAGTACCTGAGTGGGTGGCAAATATTGTTGAGTACCTGATGCTAGGACAACTTAATGACTCTTTGACAAAAGTACAAAAAAGACAATTGATTCAATAGATGGCGGATGCAAACGAGATGCGACACTTCCAAATTAAAAATGCAAATGTTGATAACTCAAACACAAAATTAAAGTGTGTAATGTTTGGAAGCTAAAAAAGATGGTGGGGTTTACACAAGCAGAGATAAATGTGTACGTGAAACGACAGAGGATGGATCAAATGAAAGATGGCTTAATAGCGGTCAGGAGGCAAGCAATAATGGCTGAATCGGATCAAAAAGCAGGAAGATTGCCTCTCTCTCTCTCTCTCTCCCCAAAGCTTTTCTTTCAAAATCTTCTCTTCATGAGATCTATTTGCAAATGCAGTCGAAACCCCGATCTTTTCCATTTCGCGAGTTTTTTTTTTGTTAAAATATTTTTTCTCACGGCAAAGATTAATTCCCAGCAGATTTCCAGAAACATCAGAAAAACCACCAAAAAACACCAAAAATTAATAAAATCCTAAAAAATACAGAAAAAGAATCTTCGCCCAATTCACTATGCTTAGATGTGATTCAGACCTATCTACTGCCAGGTCGACGAAGAATAATACCGAAAAGAGAAAGATTTTCAGAGGATCAGTTGTCATATTGTCATATTTTTGTCAAAAAAGTCACTTTTTTGCAAAATTACTAGTATCTTGATCCTTCGCCAGAACCTTCGCCGAGTTTCCAGAACATTCTATTTATATAAAAATATTATTTTTGAGTTCGGCAAAGATTTATCTTGATCAGATCACAAAAAGTCTTGATTTTTACCCTCACTAGATCACAAAAACTGTATTTTCTTGTGTCAGAAACCTTCGTCCGGTTGTCCATAGTTTTATCTGTGTCAGATCTTCTATATGAGAAATCGGTGAAGGTTATTTCCCAAGAAATTGCCAAAAAAGTGTTCAGAGAGTTTTTATCCCAAAATAGCACTGTTGAACCTTCGCCGAGCCAACCTTCGCCTAGATAACCTTCGCTAGTCCTATTTTTAGTTTTTGATTTTCTAGATCAAGTCTCTGTCGAAATTTGGATCAGATTTGATATATTCTGAATTGGACTCTGAGAGATTTATCATTTTTGAGAAGTATTGATTGATCAAATTTTGGGTAGTTTTTCATCATATAGAATCAGATTCTTGAAAAGTGGAATAGAGTGAGCAGATCTAATCTGTGACAGTTTTTGGAAAAACCTATATCCAATCACATTATCAATTTGATCTAAGTGGCTGCCCTTGGAGCTGCTCCTGGAGGTGCTCCACAAGAGGTCAATCCAATTATTGTTAGAAGAGCACCTCGATTGGATCTACCCAAATATAATGGATTAATAGATCCAGTTCGATTTCTTCAGATCTATGCTGAATCCTATGAGGTCTATGGTGAGATTTATCCTCGAGATAAACTTAAGCTGTTTCCTATGGCCTTAACAGGCGCAACACAAGATTCGTACTATAACCAAGATGAAATTGAGCATATAGATTGGGAGGTTGTTAGACGAGCCCTTATTACACGGTTCAAACCGCGGAAGTTTATGGAAGACCCTTTCCTACTTTTGAGTAAAATTAAAATGGGAAAGTGGGAAATGGTTTGAGATTACATCGAAAGGGTGAAGCATCTTAGATCTGAATGTGAGCTTGAGCTGATTAATGAAAATGCCATGATTATGTGGTTTTTGTCAGGTCTACCTAAATGGATCACACGTGAACTGAAATGCCATAATGAGTACGCAATTTTGCAAAACACAATGGACGATGCAATTCGAGAGGAGGATGAAGATTCAGATGATGAGCCGAATGTCAGTATGTTGCCTTATACAGCAGGGCAGACTACTATGACATCCACCACTATTGCATCAACGAATGCCAATGCTACTGAAGAAATGATGCTCAATGAGTTCGAGAAACTTGGGAAGACCCAGCAGAAATAGATGAAAAAGTTGGAGTTGCAATTTGATGAGAAGATCAAAGCATTGGAAAATTTCCAAGGAGAAGCGAACAAAGAACCTGAGAAGTTTGCAAAGACTTTTCCTACCAGGGATAATGTTTGGTGTTCTATTTGTACAAGAAATCACACAGTGAACGAATGTCCTCAATTGAAAAAACGAATAAAAATCACTGTTTGCCATCTGTGTAATTCACATGACTATGAGACTGCCTTTTGCAACTTCAATCCTCGGATGATTCAGCAATGGTATGCCCAGATGGGATATCGAGATCCACAATATGGAGGCAATCCAGCAGCAAGACTACGACAATCTACTCTTGGATACCTGGAGCGTCTAGCCTTGCCTGCCCCACCAAAGCACTCTGCTCCTCCTGCCAATTTGATGGAACCAGAGCCTTACGAAAGAGCAATGGAGGTATGGTAATGATCAGAAAGGTGGATCTTCACAACATTATGCCATTTATGCTACCGCTCAACAACAAGCCTCGAGAAATTGGGCCAGAGCACCACTTGGATGCTTTGCATGTGGAGAAAATCACAGAGTTGCAGAATGCCCAAATAAAGAGAAATTTGTAACATTATGTCGTGACTGTGGATATGGGCATTGATATAAAGATTGCCCAGCCAGACCGAAGCCACCACCAGCTACAGCACCTATAAATTTGATAACAATCAAGCAAGGATCGGTAGCTCATAATAAACCAAGTGCACTCTTGATGGTGGTCACCGGAGCATGTGAAAAATTGTCAACTAGTAGTATTTTCCTAACTTGAGATTTTGTAGGCCTATGGCCAAATAAAAGTTAGAGATAGGTTCATACATGTATGTAGAGGCCCAAAGTATGTGTACACTACTTTTGAGGTCACATTAATTAGAGGAGGTCGAGTGTGGAGCTCTTCTATTGGCTCATAATTTGGTGCATTCCTATTTGACCAAATTTCTAGGTATATGGGTGAATCCTATTGGACCCCAATTTTAGCCTATCATAAGACAAGTGGCCAAGAGGCACTATGGCTGCTATAAATAGCCATCTCCACGAGTATGTACACATCTCATTTTCATTCTATTGAATGAATGTTATGCTCTTTGAAGGTCCATCTTCTTCTCTCTCACTTTTTTGTTCATATCTTGCATTCTAGCCACTAGAATTGTGATTTCTTTGTTGCTATGGATTCACACGTGTGAAATGCAGGTTGTAGGCTCTGAAGTACGGACAGGGACAGCAAGTTTCTGTTTGTGGAAGCTTATGATCAGATTTTGATGTTTAGTTGATGTTTAGTATGCTTAACATCACAATTTCTATCATTTTTTCAATCTAGATGTGCATAACTTCCATGGCCAAGATCTTTATGAAACTTTAGCATCTTTTGGATCTGAGTTTTTCACATGGTATCAGAGCATTAGGCGGCCAAATGTGCAGGTTTTGCCAGATTTAGAAGAGATTTGTGGGCGAGTTTGCTTTTGTAGCATTCCAATCAAGTTTCTAGCTAAAAATCTTGTTGATTTATGTGTAGAAATTGGATCTTTGTGATCAAAACATCATTTGTATGCATTTCAATTGAAGTAGGGCGAATTCCCTCTGTACTTATCAGAATAAGGAGACAAAAATTGTTTTGGAAAGAGGGAGATGCAAGATCCAACAAGATCCTATTAGTTTTCCATTCTAGCATATAGTTTTTTGATTCAATTTCTTGCTTCTTCATGTCAAAAACTTCAAAATTGATGTAACCCTCTGATTTTCAGTTTGCTGAATGATTCAAGAGTGTATTTCAATCTTAGGAGTGAGGGAAAAGCAAGTATATTGAGGTTTGGTCTTGGTTTGATCAAGAAATCATAAAACTAGTGGCTAAAATTAAGGAAAAAGTGAGGAAAAGAGAGAAAAAGTAAGGTTTTAGGTTCCAAATCTTTGTGATTTCTTCTTGTGTTTCATTTGTTGATTCAAGAGAGTGCTTAGTGCATTGGAACAGGTCAAAGATCAGAGATCAATCATTGCAACATGGCTACAAATGGAGGCTACATGTTGGAAAGCAATGATAGGCTTACCTCCCTCAACTATTCTACTTGGAAAGTAAGGATGGAGTCTTTGCTTGAGATGAATGAGTTGATGGATATTGTTGTAGGTGTGGAGGAGAGACCTTTGGCACCTCAAGAACAATTGAGGTATGACAAGAGGGCAAAGAAAGCCCTTCACATGATCAAGATGAATGTGACAAATGAGCTTATCAAAGAGGTTGGTAAGTGCACATCATCTAGTGAAGCTTGGGAAGCCTTGAAGAAGGTTTATGAATCCAAGTCTACTTCTAGAGTGTTGACTTTAAGAAGGCAAATCTTTTCTTGTATGCAAAAGAAGAGTGAGAATGGACATGCTTTTGTTTTGAGAGTTAAAGCATTGAATGATGAGTTAGCATGCATTAATGATGGCATAAATAATGAGGAGCTTGTTCAAGTGATTCTCAATGGCTTGTTGGATGATCATGCTAATCTTGTTCAAAGTTATGCTATCCAAAAATGTTTACCAAGTGTTGGAGACTTGCAAGAGGTCTTGTTGGCTGAAGAATTCAGGTTGCAAGCAAGAGTGGGAGCATCTTCTACATCTCAAGGAGGAGAAGAGGAGGCAATGTTCTCTAAAGGCAAGTTCAAGGGCAAAGGTAAAAGCAATTGGTCTAAAGGGCAAGACCAAGGTGAGCACTCTACTTTTGGCAAAAAGAAGGATAGATCTAAGCTAAAATGTTTCTATTGTGGAGTCAAAGGGCATTTTGCTAGTGATTGTTTTAAGAAAAAGAGGGATCAAGGGGAAAAGCAAACCAATCTAACTATTGATGAGGGTGGGGATGAGCTTCTTTCAAATGATGCTTTTGTTATGTCATCTTGCTTGTTGGCTAATCATGGAGACATTGATCCTTGGTGGATTGATAGTGGAGCCACTTCTCATATGACATATCATAAAGAGTATTTTTCATCTTTAATGGCATTTGATGGTGATAGGAAGGTAATCTATACCGCAAATGATGGTGAGTGTGCAATCAAGGGGATTGGCACAATTCCTATTTCACTTTCTACAAATAGGAATATAGAATTGAAAGATGTTTTGCTCATTCCATCCATTACCAAGAACTTACTTAGTGTAAGCCAAATGCTTGACAAAGGATTCAAAGTTGAGTTTGATGGTGATGCTTGCTTGATCAAAAAGGGGTGTAGTATCATTGCAAAAGGGAAAAGGCAAGGGAAATTGTTCAAGCTTGATGCATGTGTTGTTGCTAACCAAGTTGGATGCATGGCAAATGAACAAATGTCAATTCAAGAGGTATGGCATAAAAGGATGGGACATCTCAACTACAAGGCCTTGGAGGTAATAGCCAAAAAGGAGGTAGTAAGGGGACTTCCCAAGTCTCTTACTTGCTTGAATCATGTTTGTGAAGAATGTGCTTTGTCTAAATCACATAGATTGCCATATACTAGATCTATATCTAGATCTAAGATGCCTTTTTCTCTCTTGCATTCGGATATTCATGGTGTTACTACAATTAGCAATGGAGGTGCTAAGATGTATGTAACTTTCATTGATGATTTTAGTAGATTTTGTTGGGTTTATCTACTAAAGAGCAAGGATGAGGTGTTTGATGTGTTTGTCAAGTTCAAAGTTGCTATTGAGACTCAATTTACAACCAAAATCAAATGCTTGAGGAGCGACAATGGTGGTGAATACATTTCTAACAAATTCAAAGCCTTTTGCGATGAGCATGGGATCAAGAGGGAGTACACATGTCCAAGAACACCACAACAAAATGGAGTGGCCGAGAGGAAGAATAGAACCTTGTGTGAGAGTGCAAAGGCAATGAGATTGAATGCTAATCTTCCTAAACCTTTTTGGAGTGATGCTTTGTTGTGTGCAAATTTCCTATGCAATAGATGGCCAAGTGTTGTATTGGAAGGAAAAACCCCTTTTGAAGCTTTGTTTGGTACGAAGCCTAATGTCAAGTTTCTAAGAACTTTTGGATGCATTTGCTACTTCAACATTACTCTTGATGATAGAACTAAGGAGGATCCATCTTCAAGAAAGGGCATTTTTGTTGGTTATAGTGAAGTAAGCAAAGCATATAGGATTTATGTTCCTTCAATCAAGAAAGTGTTCACAAGTAGGGATGTCATTTTTGATGAAAGTAACATTCCAAAAGTTGTTTCAAGTGATGATGGTGTTGTTGCAACTAATGTGCTTGATGACAATGGAGTTGATGACACATTGGATGTGGATGTTGAAGAAGCCTCTTCAAGTCAAATTCCAAGGAGAACTCCAAGGCATAAAGTGAAACCCTCAAGGCTCACTTATGATGGCAAAGGTAAGCAAGTGGTGGATGGATCCAACTATGCTTTCCTAACTTCTTTTGATGTACCTTCATGTGTAGATGAAGCAAGGCAAAAAGAGGAATGGATCCAAGCAATGGATCTTGAGTTTGAAGCACTTATGAAGAACAACACATGGAGATTGGTGGAGCTTCCAAAGGGCAAAAGTGCAATTGGATGCAAATGGATCTTCAAGGTAAAGACAAATCAAGATGGATCTATCAACAAGTTGAAGGCAAGGTTGGTGGCTAAAGGTTATGCTCAAGAGCATGGCATTGACTATGAGGAAACCTTTGCACCCGTGGCAAAGATGGTGAGCATAAGAGTAATCATTTCCCTTGCAACTCTTTATGGATGGGATCTTTGGCAATTAGACATTTCTAATGCTTTCTTGAATGGTGATCTTGAAGAGGAAGTCTACATGGAGCAACCCGAGAGCTATGTTTCTCATAGCAAGCCTAATCATGTGTGTTTTCTACAAAAAAGTTTGTATGGTCTTAAGCAAGCACCAAGGAGTTGGTATGCTAGGCTTAACTCTTTTCTACTTTCTCAAAACTTCACTATGAGTGAGTATGATCATTCACTTTCCTTTAGAATTAGTGCTAATGATGTTACAATCCTTCTAATTTATGTGGATGACATTATTTTAAGTGGAGGGAACAAGGAAGATATAGAAGATATCAAGAAAGCACTAAAAAAGGAATTTGAAGTGCATGATCTTGGTCTTTTGAGCTATATCTTAGGAATAGAAGTAATTAGAACTTCTCAAATCACTTTTATTTCACAAGAGAAGTATGCTATTTCTATTCTCAATAGATTTCATATGGTAGATGCAAATCCTATTGATACACCTATGGAATCACATGTAAAGCTAACTATAAGAGGTAATGAAAGATCCTTCGAGGACATTACTCTCTATAGGAAGCTAATAGGTTCTCTTATATATCTAACCATCACAAGACCTGATTTATCTTATTGTGTTGGTAGATTAAGCCAATTCATGCAAGATCCTAGCATAGAACATTGGAAACTAGGAAAGAGGATCTTGAGATACATCTCGGGAACAAAAGATTTTGGCATTGTTTATAGAGGCTCATCACCTAACTTATTTGGTTTTTCAGATTCAGATTTTGCAGGAGACCTTATGGATAGAAAATCCATAAATGCACATGCTATTTTCATAGGTGATGGAGCTATCTCATGGATGTCGAAGAAACAAGCAACTATATCACTTTCTTCTAGTGAGGCCGAGTACAAAGCTTTGACATCATGCACAAAGGAGATGGTGTGGATCAAGAGGATGATTATGGAGCTTCATTTGCTGGATTTTTCAGAGAGTCCAATCATCTTTTGTGACAACCTTTCAGCCCAAAGTCTAGCAAGCAATCCGGTTTTCCATGCAAGGAGCAAACATATCGAGGTGGCTTACCATTTTGTGAGAGAACAAGTGTTGGCAAAAGAGATCAAGCTTGAACATGTCCCATCAAAGGAATGTGTGGCTGATATCTTTACCAAAGCATTGGGAAAGGACTTATTTTTCAAGCATAGAACAAGTCTTGGTGTACTTTCTAAATCTATGCTAAAACTAGTTGAAGAGGGAGTGTGAAAAATTGTCAACTAGTAGTATTTTCCTAACTTGAGATTTTGTAGGCCTATGGCCAAATAAAAGTTAGAGATAGGTTCATACATGTATGTAGAGGCCCAAAGTATGTGTACACTACTTTTGAGGTCACATTAATTAGAGGAGGTCGAGTGTGGAGCTCTTCTATTGGCTCATAATTTGGTGCATTCCTATTTGACCAAATTTCTAGGTATATGGGTGAATCCTATTGGACCCCAATTTTAGCCTATCATAAGACAAGTGGCCAAGAGGCACTATGGCTGCTATAAATAGCCATCTCCACGAGTATGTACACATCTCATTTTCATTCTATTGAATGAATGTTATGCTCTTTGAAGGTCCATCTTCTTCTCTCTCACTTTTTTGTTCATATCTTGCATTCTAGCCACTAGAATTGTGATTTCTTTGTTGCTATGGCTTCACACGTGTGAAATGCAGGTTGTAGGCTCTGAAGTACGGACAGGGACAGCAAGTTTCTGTTTGTGGAAGCTTATGATCAGATTTTGATGTTTAGTTGATGTTTAGTATGCTTAACATCACAATTTCTATCATTTTTTCAATCTAGATGTGCATAACTTCCATGGCCAAGATCTTTATGAAACTTTAGCATCTTTTGGATCTGAGTTTTTCACAGAGCACAAAAGCAAAAAGAACCAGTAGTGGATTCAGTACCTGCTGATTCTATACCATTGAACGATACACCAACAACATCGGAAGTTTATCCAAATCTTAATGTAGAAAAATGAAGATATCAGGATATGAGATAGTGGATTAAGCATTACAAGAAGAAGAGAAACTTGAAGCTGCTAAAGTAATAGCTGAAGTTCAGTCTTCACCATTGTAACCTTCAAGAAATTTACATACGAATATGAATGATCAATTACATCATCACGAAGAACTCTTCAAGATGACGGAACCGGAAGCACCACATACAAAATTACTCATGAATATTTTGTCTGGCAAGATCAATATTTTATTGAGAGAGCTCTCCTAAAGTTGGTGCCAAAAGTAAAAGAAGTCTTAGTGCAAAAGTTAGCTCAAGAAGAATCAGAAGACCATCGAGAGCCGCTCTTTTGTGCTGGATTTGAAGAATCTAACGATGTACTACATGTTGGAGCAGCTTAGAAAATTGAACATAAGAATATCACTCTGCCAATACAACATAGACAATTTTCTAAAGAAGCAGCCATGATAGACGGCGGTTCAGGAGTTAACCTGATTTCTACAAAGCTATGTACAAAATGGGGCCTTACAAAGATTAAGCCTGCTACTTTTGCTATTAAGCTAGCTATTCAAACGACGGTTTGTCCACGAGGAATGGTGGAAGATATACCTGTCAAGATTGCAGAAGTACAGTTCGTCATTACTTTCATCGTGATGGACTTACCAGAAGCACAAATGTCTACTGAGTTCTCTTAGGACGTCCATGGTTACGAGTTGCGCAAGTAATTCATAACTGGGGTACCTGCAAAATCACTTTTGAAAATCGTGAACGTGCAGTTAAAATTGATCCTACGACTTGGACTATGCTTAAGATTGCACCTGTCGATCGCCACAAAACTACTTTTGCAACAGAATGGGGCACCTATGCTTACAAAGTAATGTCGTTTGGACTCTGTAATGCACCAAGTTCATTCAAAAGAGTAATGCAATTTGCCTTTAAAGATTATCTACAGAAATTCTTTGAAATTTGCTTGGACGACTTGGGAGTTCATAGTACAGATACAGACCACCTAAATCGATTGGAGAAAGTCTTTGAAAGATGCCACAAATAATGGATTTCTCTAAATCCAGAAAAATGCCATATATGGGTTTCTCACGGAGTGGTGCTTGGACATGTGATATCAAGACATGGTATTGCCACCGAGTATTCTAAGATCAAAGTTATTGTGGAATTGCCACCGCCAACAACAATTCGAGGAGTTTATGTGTTTATGGGCCATGTGAACTACTATCAAATTTTTATTATCTTCTTTGCGGATTTAGCACGACCTATATACAAATTAACTATTGTTCCTATTTGGACAGTAGAGGCGTTAGAAGCCTTTGAAAAGTTAAAAAAACATTATCTTCAGCACCAATACTGCATTTTCCAGATTGGACATTAGAGTTTCATGTTCATACGGACGCCTCGCCATTGGATCAGTTTTGATGCAGCCAGATGACTATAAGAAGGATTATCCTATACGATTTGCAAGCAGACAGCTTACAGATCCAGAGAAGAATTATTCAACAATAGAAAGTGAAGCGCTAGCCATGATTTTTTCTGTTCGGAAATTTCATCACTATCTCATGGAAACGCACTTTGCATTTTATATGGATCATCAAGTGTTACTTTACTTGGTAAATAAGACGTGTAATACTGGACGTATTGCAAGATGGTTATTATTATTGACTGAATTTGACTTTCGAATTGTGGTCAGAAAGGGGAAGCAACATTATCTAGCCGATCACGTTTCACGAATTGAATCCGCACCAGTTAATACTGAAGTGGATGATGAACTGCCAGATGCTACGGTGTTCTATGTTGAAGCAGTACCTGAGTGGGTGGCAAATATTGTTGAGTACCTGATGCTAGGACAACTTAATGACTCTTTGACAAAAGTACAAAAAAGACAATTGATTCAATAGATGGCGGATGCAAACGAGATGCGACACTTCCAAATTAAAAATGCAAATGTTGATAACTCAAACACAAAATTAAAGTGTGTAATGTTTGGAAGCTAAAAAAGATGGTGGGGTTTACACAAGCAGAGATAAATGTGTACGTGAAACGACAGAGGATGGATCAAATGAAAGATGGCTTAATAGCGGTCAGGAGGCAAGCAATAATGGCTGAATCGGATCAAAAAGCAGGAAGATTGCCTGAAATGTGCCAGAGAGACATGAGCTCGCCCGAAAAGTGTGTGAAGTAAAAATGAACTTGGCGGCTCAAGTATTTATACCAAATCTCAGCGGGTGCAAATGGACTTGTCGGATGCAAATGTATGGGGCGGTTGTCAGATGCAATGTTATTGTGATTGTTTTAAAGAAGTGTAAAATCAATGGGTTTTTAGCAATTGTGGATAAAAAAGTATGAGTTAAAATACCATAGAAACACATGGCTACACAGGACTTACAAAAAAATTCTCCTCATAGTACCTT
This sequence comes from Diphasiastrum complanatum, assembly GCA_029204225.1. Lineage (NCBI taxonomy): Eukaryota > Viridiplantae > Streptophyta > Lycopodiopsida > Lycopodiales > Lycopodiaceae > Diphasiastrum > Diphasiastrum complanatum. Next base: position 60,142,421 of record CM055095.1, on the reverse strand, counting down.
CGTAGTCGGCTACCATTGACTAAGGTGTCAAGGGAAATGGCTTCTAGGTTTCTCATTGGACTGCACCATTGGTGAAAATTTTCTTGACAGCATAGGGACCTTGGCTATGGAATTTCAATTTCCCGGAATGGAACTTGGAAGATGTATAAAGTAAAACTTTATCACCATCATGAATATCCTTAGTCCTAACATGATGATCATGCCAAGCCTTTTGTTGATCTCTGAGTTGAAATTTCATTGTGGCCTCCAAATTGCCAATTTTTCCAACTAAACTAGTTAACATTTTTAACAAAGTTTTTTCTGACAAGGAAATATGTGGATCATCAAATTCACATTCACAAGTTCCAGATATTACGTGGGCTTGAGCACCTTAAAAAATTGAGGGATGTAGCTAATAACAAATTATAATACTGAAATGTTACATAGAGAATAAAACTCTCATCAGCCTTCTTCCTCTCACTTTGTATATTGAAAGAAGCTCCTAACATTCACTTGCACATACTATAAAGAGAAACAACAAGGACAACTTTACTATGTACTTGGTAGTCACTTTAGAAGCACATTTCTATTTGTTTATTATTTAGCTAGCCATGAAAATCTTTGAGGATCATTATCCTAGGCAACTAGCACATGGCTTTAACTTGAAAAACGTAAGATGATGGTGCTGGAAATTCATATTCCTTTTCAAAATGCAACTACAATGGTTAGCTTTTTAATCTACCAAAGGTTGCTAACTGTTTACAAGGGCTTTAAGCCTTTAAAAGTATCATGAATCGACTATTAAATTCTCCCATAATTGATAATTCATAAAAAATAAGCTTTATCTACTATGTCAACATTGTGAAAATTGTCAACATTTCCTAGCTAGTTTGAGGCCTGAATTGGCAATTTTTGTACGTAGTTTTGGATCTAACATTTCACACGTGTGAAAGAGGCCTAGATACTTTTATTTTAGTATATATTTCATGTGGAAGAAGTCTCAAATTTCAGGACCTTTGAAATGACACCAAAATCATGTTATTTGGACATATAGGCCAAAATTGGCTATTTTAGGCTACCGGTGTCCTAAATTTGGGTCCTAAGTTCTAGAGAGAGGAGAGAGAGTCATTCTCTCACCTATACTAGGCTGAAATTCGTGGATAACAGGTTGGAAAAACTTATTGTATTGTTGAGAGAGATCAGTAGATCAGTGTCACAGTTTCTTCCTCCATTGAGAGCATTGCTTTGTGTATTGTAGGGCTGGTATTCTGTTGTTTTTGGCTGCCATCTATACCTTCTATTAGTTTCTTTTGTCTCTTGAATGCTTTGTCAAGTTCATGTGTATCAAAGGTAGCATTAAGATGCTTTGCCATTTCTAGCTTTTGTAGCTTGTTGTGCAAAGATTTTAGCCAAGTATTTTGGGAGTTTGGATCCATTCAAGATCCACTTTTTTCACATGGTATCAGAGCTAGTTGGTTGCTATTTTTAGTAGGATTTCCATCTATGGTGATATTTGGCTGATCAAGTTCTAGCATGATTATGCATTGTGTTGTTGATCAAATCTTACTAACCTTTGTTTGTTGAGTTGAACTTGTGGATCAAAAGCATATTTCAGGTCTATTGAAGATCAGAGGCTGAGAAGAAGCTATTTTGGATCAGATCATAACACCTAATCATTTGTTGATTGTGAAGCTTGTGCATATTCAGTACTAACAATGTTCTGTTCAATCTATTGTTGACAATCTCCGCTTCTGTGGATGAACACTCTCCTTAAGTGGATGAACCTTCTCCTTAAGTGGATGACAAATACTCTTTGAGTGATTTTGTAATTCTCCAAAAGGCTGAGCAAAGCTCCCACTGGGATGAAGATCTCCTTTTGGGTGAACAGATTGTCAACAATCTTTTGCATAAATTTTGGTGTACTTTGTTGAGCATGTAAGTAACTCTCCTTATGTAATTTGATTGGAGCATTTGCTAGAAGGTTTTAACCATTATGCAAATGTGTTTTCAGGTCCTTAACAAGTTGAGGAACATTCTCATGTGAAGGGATCTTAGATCTACATCTAAACATCAAGACTTGACAAACTAGTGAAGCTAGTCGTGTGTCTCACTAAGTGTGCTCTTTCGCTCACCTCTAAAGCTTGTATTTATCACTTGCTGGAGTTTATAAACTTTTAGAAGTGTGGTTTACATTTGGTTTTAGAGGCTGAATCAATATCTTAGTGTGTTGATCATAAGTTGATCAAGACATTTGAAGTGAAGAAAACTCAAATGATGAACAATAAATGTTGTTACACACTTTCAATAGGATCCAATAATTGAGTACTATCTCCTCCTATGAAAGATCTTGCAACAATTTGTGAATTGATTCTCACTAGCTACTTAAATCTCTCTAAAACAAGATCTATTTCACATCAAATGATGGAGTATAGGCAAAGTTAGGATCTAACACTCTTAGAACGTGTGAAATACACTAAGAAACCAAATTTGACTCAAATACAATGATATTGCATGAAACAAAATGGCTAAGATCTCAAAACAGTGCCTAGATCACATATAGATGAGATTGGCAAGCATACAACTGTGATTTTGGATCAACCAAGCAATCTCTTGACCAAACCAAATGTGTCCACCTAGGTCTAGGTGCCATACCTAACCCTCTTCAAAAGCTTATAACTTTTGATTGGCTCAACCAAATGGAATGAAACTGATTGCAACAGAAACTAGACAAAAATAGCTTCAAAACAAGCTATCAAGCAAGATAAATGGATCAAACATGAGAGAGAACTTCCAAACTGAAATTGGATGTTCCTCACACGTGTCTGAGCACCTGATTCCGTACATTACCAGTTCAGGCCCAATCAATGTCCTTTTGATCTCTTTTGATCCAAGATTGAACAAGATAGCTAGGAAAATGGGCCTTGACTTCTAGCTCAAGATTGATGAAAAAATTTTCACTTAGATAGATCAAAATGCATGGTAACCTTAGGTAGGCTCTGATACCATGTTGGATTTCACACGTGTGGACTGTCCACTACATGTACTTGTGATCTCCTAAGGTGTGTAGATGCACCAAGATCAAGACTAGATTGAGATTCAAGATCAATCTTGAATCCTATGGCAAAAACACACACTACATGCATTCAATCACTTCCAACTCTCACTCACACGTGTGGGAAGTATTCAGAAAATAATCTAAGTAAAAACAAGCTGCTCTCCTTGGGTAGAGAGAGAAAATACATCATGAGCTCTCGGGTAGAGAGAGAAAGCTAGAAATTTAATAACTCACAAAATCCATGAAATTACCAAATCAATTAGCTTCAAAATGAGGAGTACAATGATACTAGTAGGTCCACGAGCTACCACTATGCTTAACTATGATTGGACCATATTTTGTCACCTCTTGATCCTATTGGATCATTGATCTATGCACCTCTTAATTCTATTGGACTATATTCAAGCACACCTCAATTTCCTATTGGACCTCACAAGGTTCCACCTCTAAATCCTATTGGACCTCTTGGAATTCATCAAACAAAAACTTTACACTTTTCTACACTCTAATTAGCAAGTGTTTAGCCTCTTACTCTATTTTGGCTCAATAGTGGCATTACAAGTGGAAATGCATAATTTGCCATCTATGCCAAATTTATTCCTATCAACATCCTACACCTAGATGCTTGATGTAAAAAACATAAGACCCCTATATCTAACATAGATAATCTTTTTCAATTCTTCACATTCTTTACATTCCTTCACTTTCAAGGAATTTGCTAAGTGTTGGTAAAATGTTAAAAAAAGAGTACAAGATAAAGTTTGTTGGGGATGTTTGCTTCATTACTAAGGGAGATGTCTTGATTGTGAAAAACTCAGATCCAAAAGATGCTAAAGTTTCATAAAGATCTTGGCCATGGAAGTTATGCACATCTAGATTGAAAAAATGATAGAAATTGTGATGTTAAGCATACTAAACATCAACTAAACATCAAAATCTGATCATAAGCTTCCACAAACAGAAACTTGCTGTCCCTGTCCGTACTTGAGAGCCTACAACCTGCATTTCACACGTGTGAAGCCATAGCAACAAAGAAATCACAATTCTAGTGGCTAGAATGCAAGATATGAACAAAAAAGTGAGAGAGAAGAAGATGGACCTTCAAAGAGCATAACATTCATTCAATAGAATGAAAATGAGATGTGTACATACTCGTGGAGATGGCTATTTATAGCAGCCATAGTGCCTCTTGGCCACTTGTCTTATGATAGGCTAAAATTGGGGTCCAATAGGATTCACCCATATACCTAGAAATTTGGTCAAATAGGAATGCACCAAATTATGAGCCAATAGAAGAGCTCCACACTCGACCTCCTCTAATTAATGTGACCTCAAAAGTAGTGTACACATACTTTGGGCCTCTACATACATGTATGAACCTATCTCTAACTTTTATTTGGCCATAGGCCTACAAAATCTCAAGTTAGGAAAATACTACTAGTTGACAATTTTTCACACTCCCTCTTCAACTAGTTTTAGCATAGATTTAGAAAGTACACCAAGACTTGTTCTATGCTTGAAAAATAAGTCCTTTCCCAATGCTTTGGTAAAGATATCAGCCACACATTCCTTTGATGGGACATGTTCAAGCTTGATCTCTTTTGCCAACACTTGTTCTCTCACAAAATGGTAAGCCACCTCGATATGTTTGCTCCTTGCATGGAAAACCGGATTGCTTGCTAGACTTTGGGCTGAAAGGTTGTCACAAAAGATGATTGGACTCTCTGAAAAATCCAGCAAATGAAGCTCCATAATCATCCTCTTGATCCACACCATCTCCTTTGTGCATGATGTCAAAGCTTTGTACTCGGCCTCACTAGAAGAAAGTGATATAGTTGCTTGTTTCTTCGACATCCATGAGATAGCTCCATCACCTATGAAAATAGCATGTGCATTTATGGATTTTCTATCCATAAGGTCTCCTGCAAAATCTGAATCTGAAAAACCAAATAAGTTAGGTGATGAGCCTCTATAAACAATGCCAAAATCTTTTGTTCCCGAGATGTATCTCAAGATCCTCTTTCCTAGTTTCCAATGTTCTATGCTAGGATCTTGCATGAATTGGCTTAATCTACCAACACAATAAGATAAATCAGGTCTTGTGATGGTTAGATATATAAGAGAACCTATTAGCTTCCTATAGAGAGTAATGTCCTCGAAGGATCTTTCATTACCTCTTATAGTTAGCTTTACATGTGATTCCATAGGTGTATCAATAGGATTTGCATCTACCATATGAAATCTATTGAGAATAGAAATAGCATACTTCTCTTGTGAAATAAAAGTGATTTGAGAAGTTCTAATTACTTCTATTCCTAAGATATAGCTCAAAAGACCAAGATCATGCACTTCAAATTCCTTGTTTAGTGCTTTCTTGATATCTTCTATATCTTCCTTGTTCCCTCCACTTAAAATAATGTCATCCACATAAATTAGAAGGATTGTAACATCATTAGCACTAATTCTAAAGTAAAGTGAATGATCATACTCACTCATAGTGAAGTTTTGAGAAAGTAGAAAAAAGTTAAGCCTAGCATACCAACTCCTTGGTGCTTGCTTAAGACCATACAAACTTTTTTGTAGAAAACACACATGATTAGGCTTGCTATGAGAAACATAGCTCTCGGGTTGCTCCATGTAGACTTCCTCTTCAAGATCACCATTCAAGAAAGCATTAGAAATGTCTAATTGCCAAAGATCCCATCCATAAAGAGTTGCAAGGGAAATGATTACTCTTATGCTCACCATCTTTGCCACGGGTGCAAAGGTTTCCTCATAGTCAATGCCATGCTCTTGAGCATAACCTTTAGCCACCAACCTTGCCTTCAACTTGTTGATAGATCCATCTTGATTTGTCTTTACCTTGAAGATCCATTTGCATCCAATTGCACTTTTGCCCTTTGGAAGCTCCACCAATCTCCATGTGTTGTTCTTCATAAGTGCTTCAAACTCAAGATCCATTGCTTGGATCCATTCCTCTTTTTGCCTTGCTTCATCTACACATGAAGGTACATCAAAAGAAGTTAGGAAAGCATAGTTGGATCCATCCACCACTTGCTTACCTTTGCCATCATAAGTGAGCCTTGAGGGTTTCACTTTATGCCTTGGAGTTCTCCTTGGAATTTGACTTGAAGAGGCTTCTTCAACATCCACATCCAATGTGTCATCAACTCCATTGTCATCAAGCACATTAGTTGCAACAACACCATCATCACTTGAAACAACTTTTGGAATGTTACTTTCATCAAAAATGACATCCCTACTTGTGAACACTTTCTTGATTGAAGGAACATAAATCCTATATGCTTTGCTTACTTCACTATAACCAACAAAAATGCCCTTTCTTGAAGATGGATCCTCCTTAGTTCTATCATCAAGAGTAATGTTGAAGTAGCAAATGCATCCAAAAGTTCTTAGAAACTTGACATTAGGCTTCGTACCAAACAAAGCTTCAAAAGGGGTTTTTCCTTCCAATACAACACTTGGCCATCTATTGCATAGGAAATTTGCACACAACAAAGCATCACTCCAAAAAGGTTTAGGAAGATTAGCATTCAATCTCATTGCCTTTGCACTCTCACACAAGGTTCTATTCTTCCTCTCGGCCACTCCATTTTGTTGTGGTGTTCTTGGACATGTGTACTCCCTCTTGATCCCATGCTCATCGCAAAAGGCTTTGAATTTGTTAGAAATGTATTCACCACCATTGTCGCTCCTCAAGCATTTGATTTTGGTTGTAAATTGAGTCTCAATAGCAACTTTGAACTTGACAAACACATCAAACACCTCATCCTTGCTCTTTAGTAGATAAACCCAACAAAATCTACTAAAATCATCAATGAAAGTTACATACATCTTAGCACCTCCATTGCTAATTGTAGTAACACCATGAATATCCGAATGCAAGAGAGAAAAAGGCATCTTAGATCTAGATATAGATCTAGTATATGGCAATCTATGTGATTTAGACAAAGCACATTCTTCACAAACATGATTCAAGCAAGTAAGAGACTTGGGAAGTCCCCTTACTACCTCCTTTTTGGCTATTACCTCCAAGGCCTTGTAGTTGAGATGTCCCATCCTTTTATGCCATACCTCTTGAATTGACATTTGTTCATTTGCCATGCATCCAACTTGGTTAGCAACAACACATGCATCAAGCTTGAACAATTTCCCTTGCCTTTTCCCTTTTGCAATGATACTACACCCCTTTTTGATCAAGCAAGCATCACCATCAAACTCAACTTTGAATCCTTTGTCAAGCATTTGGCTTACACTAAGTAAGTTCTTGGTAATGGATGGAATGAGCAAAACATCTTTCAATTCTATATTCCTATTTGTAGAAAGTGAAATAGGAATTGTGCCAATCCCCTTGATTGCACACTCACCATCATTTGCGGTATAGATTACCTTCCTATCACCATCAAATGCCATTAAAGATGAAAAATACTCTTTATGATATGTCATATGAGAAGTGGCTCCACTATCAATCCACCAAGGATCAATGTCTCCATGATTAGCCAACAAGCAAGATGACATAACAAAAGCATCATTTGAAAGAAGCTCATCCCCACCCTCATCAATAGTTAGATTGGTTTGCTTTTCCCCTTGATCCCTCTTTTTCTTAAAACAATCACTAGCAAAATGCCCTTTGACTCCACAATAGAAACATTTTAGCTTAGATCTATCCTTCTTTTTGCCAAAAGTAGAGTGCTCACCTTGGTCTTGCCCTTTAGACCAATTGCTTTTACCTTTGCCCTTGAACTTGCCTTTAGAGAACATTGCCTCCTCTTCTCCTCCTTGAGATGTAGAAGATGCTCCCACTCTTGCTTGCAACCTGAATTCTTCAGCCAACAAGACCTCTTGCAAGTCTCCAACACTTGGTAAACATTTTTGGATAGCATAACTTTGAACAAGATTAGCATGATCATCCAACAAGCCATTGAGAATCACTTGAACAAGCTCCTCATTATTTATGCCATCATTAATGCATGCTAACTCATCATTCAATGCTTTAACTCTCAAAACAAAAGCATGTCCATTCTCACTCTTCTTTTGCATACAAGAAAAGATTTGCCTTCTTAAAGTCAACACTCTAGAAGTAGACTTGGATTCATAAACCTTCTTCAAGGCTTCCCAAGCTTCACTAGATGATGTGCACTTACCAACCTCTTTGATAAGCTCATTTGTCACATTCATCTTGATCATGTGAAGGGCTTTCTTTGCCCTCTTGTCATACCTCAATTGTTCTTGAGGTGCCAAAGGTCTCTCCTCCACACCTACAACAATATCCATCAACTCATTCATCTCAAGCAAAGACTCCATCCTTACTTTCCAAGTAGAATAGTTGAGGGAGGTAAGCCTATCATTGCTTTCCAACATGTAGCCTCCATTTGTAGCCATGTTGCAATGATTGATCTCTGATCTTTGACCTGTTCCAATGCACTAAGCACTCTCTTGAATCAACAAATGAAACACAAGAAGAAATCACAAAGATTTGGAACCTAAAACCTTACTTTTTCTCTCTTTTCCTCACTTTTTCCTTAATTTTAGCCACTAGTTTTATGATTTCTTGATCAAACCAAGACCAAACCTCAATATACTTGCTTTTCCCTCACTCCTAAGATTGAAATACACTCTTGAATCATTCAGCAAACTGAAAATCAGAGGGTTACATCAATTTTGAAGTTTTTGACATGAAGAAGCAAGAAATTGAATCAAAAAACTATATGCTAGAATGGAAAACTAATAGGATCTTGTTGGATCTTGCATCTCCCTCTTTCCAATACAATTTTTGTCTCCTTATTCTGATAAGTACAGAGGGAATTCGCCCTACTTCAATTGAAATGCATACAAATGATGTTTTGATCACAAAGATCCAATTTCTACACATAAATCAACAAGATTTTTAGCTAGAAACTTGATTGGAATGCTACAAAAGCAAACTCGCCCACAAATCTCTTCTAAATCTGGCAAAACCTGCACATTTGGCCGCCTAATGCTCTGATACCATGTGAAAAACTCAGATCCAAAAGATGCTAAAGTTTCATAAAGATCTTGGCCATGGAAGTTATGCACATCTAGATTGAAAAAATGATAGAAATTGTGATGTTAAGCATACTAAACATCAACTAAACATCAAAACCTGATCATAAGCTTCCACAAACAGAAACTTGCTGTCCCTGTCCGTACTTCAGAGCCTACAACCTGCATTTCACACGTGTGAAGCCATAGCAACAAAGAAATCACAATTCTAGTGGCTAGAATGCAAGATATGAACAAAAAAGTGAGAGAGAAGAAGATGGACCTTCAAAGAGCATAACATTCATTCAATAGAATGAAAATGAGATGTGTACATACTCGTGGAGATGGCTATTTATAGCAGCCATAGTGCCTCTTGGCCACTTGTCTTATGATAGGCTAAAATTGGGGTCCAATAGGATTCACCCATATACCTAGAAATTTGGTCAAATAGGAATGCACCAAATTATGAGCCAATAGAAGAGCTCCACACTCGACCTCCTCTAATTAATGTGACCTCAAAAGTAGTGTACACATACTTTGGGCCTCTACATACATGTATGAACCTATCTCTAACTTTTATTTGGCCATAGGCCTACAAAATCTCAAGTTAGGAAAATACTACTAGTTGACAATTTTTCACATTGATTGCTAGGGGCAATAGACAAGGTAGACTTTACAAGTTTGATGCATTTGTTATGTCTAACAAGAGGAATGAAATGGATGTTGGTGGTTCTCTCAACTTTCAAAAGTCAATTCCTAGCATCAATAAGATTGGTAAATCTTATGCAAAGTCTAAAGAACTTCCTTATGCTAGATGTAGGTTGAGATCTAATGAGCTTCTTGGAGATAGTTATTGTTGTACAAACTTGGCAACTTTTGGTGAATCTATGATCAATGTTTTGGATCCATTGGACCTTGAAGATGGACTAGTGCTACCTACTAGTCAAATGGAGTCATTTGGTGCTAAATTAGTATCATGTTTGAACTCTTCTACTCATAGATTTCCAAGTCTTGGTGGCTCTTCAATGGAACTACATGGCAAGTGCAAAAATGAAAAAGGTAAGAAGAGAGCTAACTTCATCAATGGAGGTGATGAAAACTCTTCTTTGGAAATGGTTGTTGCTAATGACTTATTTACTCATTTGGAAAGAGATGGTGCTTTGAGCATGATTGAAGAAAAAGTTTCTTTTGTATCTTTATGTGATGAGTCCGAAAAAGTCATTTGTGAAACAAGTGGTGTCACATGTATTCATAAAGAAAGTAGATCAAAAGGTTCTATCGTGAGACTTGGTGAGGAAGATCTCAAGTCAAAAGGGAGAGAAGAATGTGAAGTGTTCAAAGTAGGATGTACTTTGAATGATGCTTTTGTGAATGATAGTGAGGGTTCATTATCATTACCTATATCATTGATTAGAAGTCCAGGTTTGACAAGAAAAAGTACTTCAATCATTCTTATGTTGAAGGAACTATGTATTCTTTTCATGGCTTCTAATGTTCAAGACTCTTCCATTTCTTATGATGCAACTATCAAGAGGGAGATTGCTAACTTTTGTGGTGTGACCATTAAGAGGGAGTCTTGTGAAGGAAAGGGCAAAGGAAGAGTGACTCTTGGGAAGATTCAAAGCATGGATCTTACATCTCTTCGTCAACTCAAAGGTTGCTATGATTGTGGTGGAGTGTTCATGCATGATCAAGATGGCAAAAGGTTGGATGAAAAAGACTACATGGAGCAACACAAGTGGCATTTTTTCCAAGGCAAGGAAGATCTCATTGGTGAGCTCATTGAGGTTTGGTTTGAGCTCAAATGGGCTGTGGAATGTGGAGGAGACATGCAAACACTTGTTGGTTACTTTCACTTACAACTTGTTTGCTGCTATTTTACAGAGAGTTCAAAGGTAGATATATGGAGGAATCATTTCATTATGATTCTATGTTCTTTTGCATGTATCTTGTTCACCATTCTATGTAAAATTGATGTAAGACATAGTGAAGCATCCTATATGGACACTATTATCTATATCAATTATGTTGTACTTCATATTGTACATATTAGAACATCTGAGAAGAGATCTATTATCATGATGGAGATCATTCTTAGGTTGGAGCAAAGTATTGTTGTGAAACTAGCAAGTTAAGTTGAAGAGGGAGTGTGAAAATTGTCAACATTTCCTAGCTAGTTTGAGGCCTAAATTGGCAAGTTTTGTACATAGTTTTGGATCTAGAATTTCACACATGTGAAAGAGGCCTATATACTTTTATTTTAGTATATATTTAATGTTGAAGACGTCTCAAACTTCTGGACCTTCGAAATGACACCAAAATCATGCTATTTGGACATATAGGCCAAAATTGGCTATTTTAGGCTACTGGTGCCCTAAATTTGGGTCCTAAGTTCTAGAGAGAGAAGAGAGAGTAATCTCTCTCTCCTATATTAGGCTGAAATTCGGGGAGAACAGGTTGGAGAAACTTATTGCATTGTTGAGAGAAATCAATAGATCATTGTCACAGTTTCTTTCTACATTGAGAGCATTGCTTTGTGTATTGTCTTCAAGTTTTGTGTATGATCTTAAGAGGTTTCCAAAAGTGATAGGCTGTTGTTTTAGGGCTGGTATGATGTTGTTTTTGGCTGCCATCAATACCTTTTATTAGTTTCTTTTGTCTCTTGAATGCTTTGTCAAGTTCATGTGTATCAAAGGTAGCATTAGGATGCTTTGCCATTTCTAGCTTTTGTAACTTGTTGTGCAAAGATCATAGCCAAGTATTTTGGGAGTTTGGATCCATTCAAGATCCACCTTTTTCATAAATATCAATTTTTTTATTATACTTTCTTCACTTTTTGCTCTTCGTATGCTTTTCACTGTTTTGTTGAGATTTCTTTCTTTCCAAGACAAATACAAACAAATATCTAACAATATTGTGCTTAAAGTTGTTATACTCAACAATATGAATATTGATGCATAATTTGAGCATATAAACAAAAAATTCAAAAACTTGAATCGCTCGTGTCAACATGATATACAACTATGCTCCTTCCAACAAGTAACAACTATATGTGGCACACAATTGGATCATGTCTAGACAAACATATAAAAATTCAAGAAATCTATTAGGATCTACATACGCTTACTAGTCAAATCATTCACCAATATATTAGTACATGTGTGATCAACAAAAACCAATAATGTTATCATATCAACTCCCAGCTATAAACTCTGTTTTATCAAATACTAAACTTAACATGTAACCTATTAACAGCTATATATGGCACACAATTGGATCATGTCTAGAAAAACGTACAAAAATTCAAGAAATTTATATGGATCTACATACGCTTATTGGTCAAATCATTCACCAATATATTAGTACATGTGTAATTAGCAAAAACCAATAATGTTATTATATCAACTATAAAACAAATTTCAAAAAACTTTAATAAAATGCAGTTTAGCACATATTGCAAAGCAAATCTTTTGGAATAATAACTTGAAATATAAACAAAGGAGAAGAGTGCGTGTGTATCATATTGGGACACCCATCAAAAATCGAGGTTCATAGCAAAAGTTTAGGCACAACATGGGAAATTCCCTGCTACCACCTGCACCACTCTTCAAAATATTAGGACATTCTGGTGCTTCCTTCCAAGCGTCCACACGCAACCGCAACCCATCCTCATCACTCTCGTTGCTATTAGGTCTTCTCGAGTTGTTCCCTCCAGGATGAGATTATTGTTGCAATTCAATAACACAGCTGCTCCAGGAAAGCAGAAAACTTCTGGCATTGGATGTAGATCTGAGGAATATTGCCGAGATTTCAGATCAAACTGGTGCAAAAAAAGCTGGTATCCTACAGCTGTTTCGCGTTGCGCTAGGACAAGGCTTGTATTATAGAAGATACTGTACAAAATATCGTTGCAAATGGTGGTGCCGCCTTGCATCTCCCAGCCCGGGGGCATTCCGCAAGCAGTCCGCAGGATCTTTTTCCAGCGCATATGGGTTTGGTCATATGAATCAACAAACACACGATTAGAATTTTCTGCAATACTGCTCATGCATCTCGTTAGGATTACTTTGTATTCGCACGTTGCTGGATTAATCATCCAAATACTGACGGAGAAATTGAGTCTGAAAGTCCCCGTGAGGGTGTATCCTTCGTCGGCGGGTTGAGCTATATAACTTTGTGTAGACGGATCAAGTGTTTTGCGCTCGAACTTCGGTAGAGTTCTAAATCTTTGGGTATACGGATCAAACAGTTCCACCTCGTACGTCGCATAATCCAGAACTTGCGAATATCTTGTTACACACACCAATCCATCTGCGGAGGCAATTTTGTGCCACATTATACAGTTCTGCTGATCCCTTGAACGCATAAGAGGAAGCGGAAATTTATACCACCTGTTGCTGATAGGATCGTAAGCCCATGGGAAACCAGAGCGTGGCCGACGGAGGAGAGAGCGGAGAGAGGTTAAGAGAGAGTCACCGCAGAGAGCATAGAGCACAAAGGGGATGAAGAGAAAAATCAGGAGAGTGCAAATCAGGCGAACTGCCATTATGTAATGTAATCCTCCATTGGTAGGACCATTACCACAAATAATCCAGGACCATTACCACAAATAATTCAGTCCCCGGACACCTCATGGCCTCCCCCACTTACTGCCGGGTCCCAGATTATTTACGGTAATGGCCTTCCCAATGGCCATTAACTACTACATAATTGACTTTCACTGGATTTCACTTTTTGGATAGCATATTATTTTGCATAATATAGAGCCCAATTTTTTTCTCAATTTTGGGTCGTGAGCGTGTGAGAGAGAGAACCGGAGCTTTGCTGACTGGGGCGCACGTGCGTGAGAGTGAGAGAGAGAGAGAGAGAGAGAGAGAGAGAGAGAGAACCAAAGCTTTGTTGCAAGAGGCGCGCGCCCACGAGAGATAGAGAGAGAGAGAGAAAGAGAGAGAGAGAGCCAAAGCAAATAGTTTGGTTTCAGATCCTATCTTTTGAGATCTGTTATGCAAAACTATCCCTCTTTCAGCAATCTGACTTCTGATATCTATCCTACAAACAATGAATTTCAAGTGACCTGTCTCTTGCAATCTGCAATCTGTCTTCAGCAACCAACATCATTAATTTTGCAGCAAACTAGTGAACCCTGCAATATGCTCTAGCAGCAAATCTTGTAATAATAAAAGAATCATTGTTCTTACAATCTATAATTATGTACGGGTGCTCTCCAACAATCTCTCTCAACGATAAGATTTCTAGAGCTAGTTTTCAGCTGTAATTTCCTCTTTGATTTTCAGCTACATCTAATCTGAGAATTTACAGGAAACATTTGAAACAAATTTCAGTGAATTAACATGTTTTGACACTTTTGTAAGAGAGAGAGATTTTGCTACCCGAAGGAGGAAAAGAGAGAGAGAGACAGACAGAGAGAGCTCGTCCACGCAAGAGATTTTGATACGCAGGAGAGAGAGAGAGAGAGAGAGAGAGAGAGAGAGAGAGAGAGAGAGAGAGAGAGAGAGAGAGAGAGAGAGAGAGAGAGAGAGACTCACTTTCATGTAAATCACTTACATGAACCACTGAGTGGAATATTTCCTAACATAGGAGATTTAAAGTTAAAGAGAATAATAATAATTATAGTCTGAAATTATTGACCACTTTGGCAGATACTTCATAAGCTTCCAAGTACAACTATCCTTAGAATTCAATTCTAGGATATGATAATTCACTCAACTAGAATCTCTAGGAGAATCAATAAGATATAGAATGATTAAAACTCAACTCTATGTATCCCAAATACTCTTTTGAGTTAAATGCTCCTATTCATAGCACCAAATACAAGAAAATAGCATTCATTCATCTCAATAGCTTGTTTGCCTCCTATGATAACTGGAGATCCAATCAAATGAAGAACTGTACTCAAGCATCTGCAAACCATAAACTGTAGTAGAATAGCATCCACTAGATAAATTAAATTCTTCGCAAGTAAAATACTTATCTTGTGAGAATGTCTGTGAGATCCATAGGTTCTCAATAATACTAGAGTAAAGATATTCAAATTACTGATATGAATTCTTACTCAATTAATAGACCAAGACTTAATCGTCACACTTAAGAACCATTACAAGTCCTTATAGTCCTCTGACAATAATTAACTATCTATTTATGATCCGTCAATCATAAATATTTAGATTCATATTTATGATTGACATAAATAGATAGTTATGATTCGTCAAACATAGTTTTCTGGAATCCCAAAACCATACTTAATCATTGATAGGATACTGGGGTATATGTCCACTTAAGCTAGGAAAAATAAGAATTATTTTAAAATCTTTCCACTAAGAAAATACTGGAGTTAGGAATATTCTTCAAATAGGATTCTTTAACTGAAGTGAAAGATTCAAGCTCTATAAGCCACTAATAATTAAAGACCAAACGCATACCAAAATGACAATCATCTTCAACTACAAAAAACTTTAGATTACAATCCAGAATCACATCTAGATACCCAAAGTCTTGCTGAATATCAATTCAGTTATTATTCTTGGATCCATTATGATTCGTTATCCAAATGAGCTCTCTGGGATACAATCACTAATGAGCTAAATCCCTTCCTTAACTAAAGAATACTCTATCCCAAGAATATCGTATATCCAATGCACACAATTTTAACTGATGAACCCAAATGATTCACTAATCATGCGTCTTACAAGCAATATAATTCAAAACCATTAGTTTCCAGTGAATCCACATCACACTGATTGTTTTACCAATTAACTTTATCCTGGAGTAATCGACTACTCAAGTTAATTGCCAATGATTCAGAAATCTCAAATGTCTAGGTTCAGATCTTAATTATACTAGTATGACACCACATTTAGATCCTCATTCAAACCATTTATAAGTTAATCCATAAATCTTCAATCCAAAGATTTGTTAACTCTGCAGGTATCTATCAAAACAATACTTGATCACATATTTATGTTCACCGACTAGGTTAAGTGCACCAAATAACACTAGTAACCAGGAATACACAGTAGATTCATACAAGATTAATCGTGCACATATGTGAATAATCTCACTATGACCCAGTACATAAACACATTTTTATCTGGCAGATTCCACCAGAACCCACATATGTTACTCACATATCTTACTGAGATCTTGTAACTCGGCTACAAAATAATTTCTATTCCTCATGAGTAAATAATTTCTATTCTTCATTGTTCTTTGATAACATTTGTTTACTCACTCTAATTAGAACACGGACGTCTATGACTCAGTTTCTGATTAGACGATGGTTGTCTCTGATGCCTGAGGAACTCGCATTATCACACTGCTCTTTCGATCTATTTCAGAACTAAACTTCTGACTAAATTAATTTTTTAGTAATATCACACACAAACCATCTCTTGTGAGCATGAATTAATTTATAAAATCCTGTTGGGCAATAGAACACTTAAGTTGTGATTATACTTAGCATAAATATTCTATTAGACTGTTTTTGCATCTAGAAGCCCATTGTAGCGGGAGAGCTGTTTCACAAATATTCTTGCTCTCTTCTCCGTTCATTTTTTCCATCCTTACATCGTCCCATTAAATTGGTATCAGAGCATAGACTCATATAAATTGAAAGACTAAGTTTGTTCTATTTCTATTATTGTTAACATGTCTCATATTGGTAACTCTTTGTCTTTATCATCCAACGAGGCTAGAATTATTGACAACTTCAATGGTTCTAATTTCTATATCTGAAAGTTAGAACTCCAGATGATGCTGATAGATAGAGATCTTTGGGATGTAGTAGAAGGTGTTGACCTAAATCCAAAAGATAGTGATCAAGAAAAGGCATGGAAGATCAAAGATCAGAAGGCCTTAGCATGTATCACACTCAATTTGGTCGACTCCCAAATATCCCATGTTACCACATGCAAAACCTTTAAGGATGCACTAGATTTGTTATCAAATCTCTATAAGACTCATGATGTAACCACTAGATAACATCTTAGAAGGAAGTTCTTTACTCTTAGCATGTCGGATTCTACTACCATCACTTCTCACTTCAACAGCTTCAAATCTTTAAAGAATCAGTTATCAGTTGTAGGATGTGCTATTCAAGATGATGATGTTGTTATGACTTTGCTTTCTTCTCTTGTAAAGTTGTATGAACACTTTGTGGTGACGATCTCCACACAACCCGACCTCACTCTTCAAAAGGTGGACGGTCATCTTCTTCAAGAAGAAATGTGGAGAAAGACCATCGACCTATCCATCAAAGACAAATCGATGGCCCTGTATACCAACAAGAAAGACTACTCCAAGGAAAAGAATCAAGTGCAGCAGCAACAGTAGAAGCCTCGCGCTCAAGGAAAGAATAGTGGATCGGGCAAAAAGCTTTTCTGCAGATATTGCAAGAGAGGCAATCACGACATCAAAGAGTGTCGTATCTGCATCTACAACGAGACAAAGAAGCAACAACAGTAGCAGCCAGATTCTTCCAATGCGACGGAATTTAAGGAGCAAGATACACACCTGTTAATGGCTCGCAATAGTGGCAACAAAGACCACGATAGCTGGTACCTGGACAGCGCTGCTACTCAACACATGACCTCTTGCAAGGGATGGTTTACCGAGTATGAAGCTTACATCAGAGATCAATTCCTCTACCTTGGAGATTCAAGCACCATATGCGTTGAAGGCAAAGGGATAGTCAAGATCACATTCAACAAAGATCTATCTATTTGTGTTTCCAACGTCCTTGACATTCCTC
The DNA here is from genome assembly GCA_029204225.1 of Diphasiastrum complanatum. Lineage (NCBI taxonomy): Eukaryota > Viridiplantae > Streptophyta > Lycopodiopsida > Lycopodiales > Lycopodiaceae > Diphasiastrum > Diphasiastrum complanatum. Next base: position 60,124,596 of record CM055095.1, on the reverse strand, counting down.
AACTATCAAAGAACCTGTTATCAAGCTCTAAGATAACTAATGAGGGATACACTGTTACTTTCTCATCTGAGTAGTGTATAATCTTCGATGAAGATACTACTCTGACTACATGCACTAGAGTCAGAAATCTTTATCACTTTCATAGATGATTATTCTATATGGTCTACAGTCATGTTCATTAAGCACAAATTTGAAGCCTCTGAATGCTTCAAGAGATTCAAGGACATGGTTGAGACACAAATGTCTACGAAAGTGAAATCACTCCAAACTAATGGTGGTGACGAATACCTCTCTAGCGAGATGCCCGACTACATGGCTGAACATGGTATTAGAATACAATTCACCACTTCCTATTCGCATCAATAGAATGAGACTGCAGAAAGGAAGAACCAAACTTTTTTCAGCTCAGCCAGATCCATGCTACATCAATCACATCTACCTGCGAAGTTATGGGCAGAAGCTACTGCCACAGCCTGTTACTTACAGAACAGATCCAGCACCAACGTCGTCAACAACAAAACTCCTTATATGAAAATTGTCATGGACACAAACCTAGTGTCAGCCATTTAAAAATCTTCGGTTGTATATGTTTTGTTCACATTTCTAAATAGTTTAGGAAGAAGCTGGATCATAAGACAAATAAATGTATTTTCATTGGCTATCATGATAAACATAAAGCTTACAAATTTTATGATCCATTCACCAATGTAGTATTTGTCTCTAGGGACGTAATATTTCAAGAACATACATACTATGATTTCAAACAACCATCGATAAACAATGTTATGTCATTTCATCCTATTTTATGTAGCATGGATTCTTCCAACGTTGATGTTCCTTCTATAGAACTTGTAGCTACAGCTAAAGAAGCCGAGCAGCTGACAATACTTGTCATCAAACCAGACCAAGCCAGCTTGAGCAGATCTGGAGAACTTCAAGAAGAAGCATCATCACATCGTGGTCAACCAAACGTTCGCAGATCCTCACAGACTCGGACAGTTCTTGAGAGGTACACACCTCAATCATTCTCGACTTCATAAAAAGAACCAAAGAGCCTAGCCAAAGAAATTAACTCCAAGGATGCTATGAAGTGACAAGAAGCTATGGAAAGCGAGTACAACTCACTTTTCACAAACCAGACCTGGACATTGGTCGACTTCCCCACTCACAAGAGAGTTATCGACAACAAGTGAATCTTCAAGAAGAAGATCAACTCTGATGATTCCATTGGTAAATGGAAAGCGTGGCTAGTGGCTAAGTGATTCACTCAAGTCCAAGGATTGGATTATCCAGAACTTTTCAGTCCTATCATCAAGATGCAGTCAATCAGGTTCTAATTGCGTTAGATCTCAAAATGCACCAAATGGATGTCAAGACAACATTCTCAATGACAATGTCGAAGAGGAGCCGTAAACCTTCCAACCAGAAGGATTCAAAGTCAAAGGCCAAGTGCACAAAGTGTGCAAGCTGCACAAAGAAATCTACAGTCTGAAATAGGTCGCAAGAGCATGGTTCGATAGAATCAACTCTTATCTCATTCAATTGGGATTTTCAAACAATTCAGCTAACTGTAATGTTTATATAGATGATGCGTTTATTTTGTCTAACGACACTTCTCTTCTACACACTACTAAGAGTGATTTGTAAAAGAAATTTGACATGACTAATTTAGGACCTGTCCATTCTTTGCTAGGAATTCACATTACTAGAAATAGACTTCAGAAGAAGATCTATCTTAGCCAACAAACATATGTAAAAGACATTTTAGAAAGATTTCATATGTCTGATTGCAAACCAGTTGACATTAAGAAATGTATCTCTGAGTTGAAATTTCACTTTGGCCTCCAAATTGCCAATTAAACCAACTAAACTAGCTAACATTTTTCACAAAGGTTTTTCTAACAAGGAAATATGCGGATCATCAAATTCACATTCCAATTTCCAGATATTACGTGGGCTTGAGCACCTTAAAAAATTGAGGGATGTAGCTAATAACAAATTATAATACTCAAATGTTACATAGAAAATAAAACTCTCGTCAACATTCTTCCTCTCAATTTGTATAATGCGAGAAGCTTCTAACATTCACTTGCACGTACTATAAAGAGGAACAACAAGGACAACTTTACTATGTACTTGGTAGTCATTTTAGAAGCACATTTCTATTTGTTTATTATTTAGCTAGCCATGAAAATCTTTGAGAATCATTACCCTAGGCAACTAGCACATGGCTTTAACTTGCAAAATGTAAGATGATGGTGCTGGAAATTCATATTCCTTTTCAAAATGCAACTACAATGGTTAGCTTTTTATTCTACCAAAGGTTGCTAACTGTTTACAGGGGCTTTAAGCCTTAAAAAGTATCATGAATCCACTATTATATTTTCCCATAATTGATAATTCATAGAAAATATCTACTATGTCAACATCAATTCTTTTATTATATTTTCTTCACTTTTTGCTCTTCGTATGCTTTTCACTGTTTTGTTGAGATTTCTTTCTTTCCAAGACAAATAAAAACAAATATCTAAGAATATTGTGCTTAAAGTTGTTATACTCAACAATATGAATATTGATGCATAATTTGAGCATATAAACAAAAAATTCAAAAACTTGAATCGCTCGTGTCAACATGATATACAACTATGCTCCTTCCAACAAGTAACAACTATATGTGGCACACAATTGGATCATGTCTAGACAAACATATAAAAATTCAAGAAATCTATTTGGATCTACATACGCTTACTAGTCAAATCATTCACCAATATATTAGTACATGTGTGATCAACAAAAACCAATAATGTTATCATATCAACTCCCAGCTATAAACTCTATTTTATCAAATACTAAACTTAACATGTAACCTATTAACAACTATATATGGCACACAATTGGATCATGTCTAGAAAAACGTACAAAAATTCAAGAAATTTATCTGGATTTACATACGCTTATTGGTCAAATCATTCACCAACATATTAGTACATGTGTAATTAGCAAAAACCAATAATGTTCATTATATCAACTCCCAGCTAAAAACTCTATTTTATCAAATACTAAACTTAACATGTAACCTATTAATTTTACAAAAGCATGCATTTCCATGTTCTCATCTCCCCTATAAAACAAATTTCAAAAAACTTTAATAAAATGCAGTTTAGCACATATCGCAAAGCAAATCTTTTGGAATAATAACTTGAAATATAAACAATGGAGAAGAGTGTGTGTGTATCATATTGGAACACCCATCAAAAGTCGAGGTTCATAGCAAAAGTCTATGCACAACATGGAAAATTTCCTGCTACTACCTGCACCACTCCTCGAAATATCAGGACATTCTGGTGCTTCCTTCCAAGCGTCCACACGCAACCGCAACCCATCCTCATCCGTCATGGATAGATCCAGCACCACCACTCTATGTCCAACATCGTTGCGAAAATAGATGAAATTGCCTCCCCCCGAGCTGTATCGATCTAAGTTACCATAACGGCTAGGTGCTCTCACCTGAAGGAGTAACGGATCTGGCATTACGCCAAGCCTAAGCCATCCCGGCGCTGAGTGAGGATTGAATTTCCAAACCTTGACACTCGTTGCTATTAGGTCTTCTCGAGTTGTTCCCACCAGGATGAGATTATTGTTGCAATTAAATAACACAGCTGCTCCTGGAAAGCAGAAAACTTCTGGCATTGGATGTAGATCTGAGGAATATTGCCGAGATTTCAGATCAAATTGGTGCAAAAAAAGCTGGTATCCTACAGCTGTTTCGCGTTGCGCTAGGACAAGGCTTGTATTATAGAAGATACTGTACAAAATATCGTTGCAAATGGCGGTGCCGCCTTGCATCTCCCAGCCCGGGGGCATTCCGCAAGCAGTCCGCAGGATCTTTTTCCAGCGCATATGGGTTTGGTCATATGAATCAACAAACACATGATTAGAATTTTCTGCAATACTGATCATGCATCTCGTTAGGATTACTTTGTATTCGCACGTTGCTGGATTAATCATCCAAATACTGACGGAGGAATTGAGTCTGAAAGTCCCCGTGAGGGTGTATCCTTCGTCGGCGGGTTGAGCTATATAACTTTGTGTAGACGGATCAAGTGTTTTGCGCTCGAACTTCGGTAGAGTTCTAAATCTTTGGGTATACGGATCAAACAGTTCCAGCTCGTACGTCGCATAATCCAGAACTTGCGAATACCTTGTTACACACACCAATCCATCTGCGGAGGCAATTTTGTGCCACATTATACAGTTCTGCTGATCCCTTGAACGCATAAGAGGAAGCGGAAATTTATACCACCTGTTGCTGATAGGATCGTAAGCCCATGGGACACCAATGTCCCCATTCGAGTAGAGCCTTTTAGCTAATGTATACCAAGGACGAGGGGGCTGAAATGGGTCGTATGCCACTGGTACTAACCGTGCTGTAGTTGCAAGGATCCGGTTTAAGCGTCGGCAAGCGTAATTAGCGATGAACGATCCTCCCTTACGAAGAGGCATATTCGAGATTACTTGCATGAACGCATCATCTGACATCCTCTTTAACAAAAATAGGGGCAGATCTCTCTCATCAATATCCTCACTATTATCATCCTGCTCATTCTGGTTCACCACTAGTCTGGGTGGCACACATCTGGGTAGACTGAACAAGTGACAATTAGGTTCCATATCGGTGTCAGCCATGCGCGCTCTTTCTCTCCTTTTCTCTCTCTCTCTCTATTGCGCCCTCTCTCTCGCTCTGCCCTCTGTCTCTGTCCTGCGCGCTCCCTCTCTGTGTCTGCTCTCCCTCTCTCTGTCTCTCCCTGCGCTCTCTCTCTCTCTCTCTTTCTATCTCCCGCTCGCTCGCTAAATAGCTCTCTCTCTCTACCACACATACACACACAAACAATGATCGATTCTCCTATACATTATAAGTAATGGCCGTTCCCTTATAGATTATAGTAATGGCCGTTCGCCAGATCTTCAGGCCCGTTTGGCCCTATATTATTTAGGGCAAAATAATATAGGGCCTGTCATCTTTTTCTATTTTTAAATTGATATATATTTTTCTATTTTATCTTTCTCTCTCTCTCACTCTTTTGCGTCCTCTCTCTCGCTCTACCCTCTGTCTCTGCACGCGTTTTCTCTCTCTCTCTCTCTCACACACACACACACACATACAATGATTGATTCCCCTATACATTATAAGTAAAGGCCGTACCCCTATACATTATAGTAATGGCTGTTCGCCTGATTTTAAGACCCTTTTAAGCCTTATATTATTTTGCATAATATAGGGCAAAATAATATAGGGCCCTGTCATCTTTTTCTATTTTTAGATTGATATATTGGGTGCGCGACAGCTCGTGCAGAGACTTTTGCCTGGTGCAGCAGCCCGCCTGTGGAGAGAAAGAGCGAAGACTCACGAGAGAGGGTGCGACAACGCGTGGAGAGAATGTTGCCTGGGTGTTGATGCAACAACACGTGGAGAGAGGGAGTGGAGAGAGAGGAGAGAGAGAGAGAGATACAAGGGGAGAGGAGAGCGTGCGGAGGGAGGGAGAGCAGGAGAGGATAGAGAGAGGGGAGAGAGAGAGCGTGCCTAGGGAGGCAAGGCAGGGAGGTAGGAGCAGAGAGGAGAGAGGAGGGAGGAGAGAGGAGGGAGCGGAGGGAGGGAGTAGAGAGGAGAGCGTGGCGGAGGGTGGAGAGAGCGGAGAGACAGGTTAAAAGAGAGTCACCGCAGAGAAGATACAGCACGGAGGGGACGGAGAGAAAAATCACGAGAGTCCAAAAAAATCAGGCGAACTACCATTACGTAAGGTAATGGTCCATTGGTCGGACCATTACCACAATTAATCTGGTCTCCGGACAGCTCGTGGCCTCCGTCACTTTCTGTCGGGTCCCGGATTATTTATGGTAATGGCCCTTCCAATGGCCATTACCTACTACGTAATTGACTTTCGTTGGATTTTGATCACACGTTGTCTCTCTCTCTCTCTATCTCACACACACACACACACACATACAATGATTGATTCTCCTATACATTATAAGTAATGGCCGTTCGCCTGATTTTAAGATCCTTTTGAGCCTTATATTATTTTGCATAGTATAGGGCAAAATAATATAGGGCCCTGTCATCTTTTTCTTTTTTGAGATTGATATACTCCCTGGGTGGGCGACAGCTCGTGTAGAGACTTCTGCCTGGTGCAACAGCCCGGCCCGTGGAGAGAAAGAGCGAAGACTCAGGAGAGAGGGTGCGACAGCGAGTGGAGAGAATGTTGCCTAGGTGTTGAGTGAGACAGCACGTGGAGAGAGAGAGTGGAGAGAGAGTAGAGAGTGAGAGAGAGATACAACGCAGAGTAGATTGAGAGTGCGACAGCCCTTAGAGAGAGAGGAGAGAGAGGAGAGAAGGGAGAGGAGAGCATGTGGAGGGAGGGAGAGCGGGGAGAGGTTATAGAGAGGGGAGAGAGAGAGCGCGGAGATTAGAGAGAGCGTGCCTATGGAGGCAAGGCAGGGAGGTGAGAGTAGAGAGGATTGAGGAGGGAGGATAGAGGAGAGAGTGTAAGGAGGGAGGAGAGAGGAGAGCGTGGCTGAGGGAGGAGAGAGCGGAGAGAGAGGTCAAGAGAGAGTCACCGCAGAGAGGATAGAGCATGAAGGGGACGGAGAGAAGAATCACGAGTCCAAAAAAATCAGTCGAACTGCCATTACATAAGGTAATGGTCCATTCGTCGTGGCCGCGGACAGCTCCTGGCCTCCACCATTTGCTGTCGGGTCCCGGATTATTTATGGTAATGGCCCTCCCAATGGCCATTGCCTACTACGTAATTGACTTTCGCTGGATTTTAATCACTTTTTGGATCGCATATTATTTTGCATAATATAGAGCCCAATTTTTTTCCCAATTTTGGGTCGTGAGCATGTGAGAGAGAGAACCAAAGCTTTGCTGCATGCGGCGCACGTGCGTGTGATAGCGAGAGAGAGAGAGTGTGTGGCCTCTGCCACTCGCTGCCAGAGTCCCAGATTATTTATGGTACTGGCCCTCCCAATGGCCATTACCTACTACGTAATTCACGTTCATTCGATTTTAACCCGTTTTTGGGCCCTATATTATTTTGCATAATATAGGGCTCCAAAGTGAACTTTTTCTGTTTTTAATTAAAATCTCTGCCTGGGTGCGTGCCAGATACAGCGAGCATGTGGAGAGAGAGAGAGAGAGAGAGAGAGAGAGAGAGAGGCCGATGCGGAGACGATAATGTTTTTGTTGCTCTGCAAATTAAGTTATAGAATGGATCATGCAATTACAGTTTAGTGAAAGAGTATGATAGTGTGAAAAATAGTTACTTGATTGTGTATGATGATGGCGATGAAGAATGGTTGGACATTTGAACAGAATGCTACAGGCTTCAGATGAGGCCTAGAGAAATGCTAGGTAGACTACAAGCATCTAGTAGCACAAGAAAAGCCTATGCGGCTAGGGCATAATGTGGTGACGGACAAATAGGAAAAGAGGAAGATGAGTGAACTTAGAATAGAAGCAGAGAAAGATTGTGCAGAAACAGACGATGATCAACTCTTGATCTTTGGAATGTTTTCGAAGGATTGAAATTTGGGGCAGGCTTTTGATCATGCGAATGATGAGCCTTTCAGGCCTCTCAGCTTCTGAATGATCAGAAGGGTTGCAGTGGATCCTTTCTTGACTGCCCCTGTGAGTGGAATCTTGATAGGGATGGAAATCGTAGCTAGGGCTTTTAAACTTCTTGCAAGGTAACTAGTGTTTATGCAAGAAAAAGACATTCTATCAGGAATGATAAACTCCATGCCTTAACATGTCTTTTGGGAAACAAAACAATGATCTGCCAGCTTTTGAAAATTAGGCAGTTAGTCTGGCTACAACATCTACCAGTTTGCTAACTGAAAATGAATGCTCCATCCAGGACTTGGAAGCTGGAGATGGTTTGACCAGCAATGAGCATGGACGCTATTTCTTCAAACATTGTCTACAACGAAATTCCAGGCTATGTTGAAGCACCTATTACGTGATTCCTCTGCAAGATCTTCCCGATCCATCATTCCTTATGTTAGCCACATAGAGAGAGAGAGAGAGATTTTGCTCTTTGTTGTACACATGAGAGATAGAGAGAGACAATGAGATATTCACTGGAGAGAGAGAGAGAGAGAGAGAGAGAGAGAGAGAGAGAGAGAGAGAGAGAGAGAGAGAGAGAGAGAGAGAGAGTGTGTGTGTGTGTTTTTGCTGTGAATTGCACGCACAAGACATTGTTGTTTGGCAACAATATTGCTCTAACAAAGGATACGAAGATGATGTTATCCCAAGCATTCGAGATGATAGATCTTAGAGAAGCACACAAGTGGACCCAAAATGGTAGCACTTAGCTCTCTTGCATTGAGGATAGAAATTACATAGAGTTTCTTTTCCACACTTACTTATGGGACAAGGCATTTCAAGTCTCAATATAGGATGCAAGTTCTTGTATTGGAATCTTGACATTGACTTTTGCATGCTTTTTTAAGTCTAAGTTTATACCTCGAGACTTGCAAAAAATGGTTCCTTGCCACCTAGTGACTAATGGCACCACAAGTTGGACTTATGCACGCAAGGTGCCATACTTGGGGCCTAACGCAACTTGTCTACTGACGGCTCTTCAATATGGGCTTATACTCACAAGATGCCATGCTTGGGCCAATAAATATGTAAAATCTCATTCAAATCTCAACCGGAGCCAAAGTGCCCTTTCAAACCTCAACCGGAGCTGAAGCACTCTTTCAAAACTCAACCGGAGCGAAATGATCTTTCAAATCTCAGCCGAAACCCATTGCTCAAATCTCGACCGAGGAGATTCTGGGTCCAATATCGACCGACGAGATTTTATCAAATCTCAATCGAAGAGTTTTGGGTCCAATCTTGACCGGAGGGTCTAGGTCCAATCTCGACCGAAGGGATTCCTCACAATCTCAACCAAACCAGATCCACGCTAGACCACAAAACTTTTCAACGACGATAAGAACTGATGAGCACGACATACATCAGATCCACAAGTTGCACCACTGTAAACGAAAGCAAGTACACGAGCCTGCATCTGCATTGGGCCGTAACAACCGCATTACAACCATAGGGTCGACTCTTGCACCGTAGCGACCTCAAACACATCGTATTCAACTGCCACTCCCGTGAACAATCCCACCCGCAAACACACCGTATTCAACTGCCACTCCCGTGAATCGTCCCACCCACATCAAATGCAACCAGCTCTCAATCCAACCGAATCCACTTTTCAACCATCACACAAGCATCACCACCGCAACAGGTCACATTCCCACTACATTCGACCGTAAACACCCGCACACCACCTGCCTACACCCTTGAACCGTGGAGACCACAACAGATCACAACACACTACACGAAATCGCAATCAACCACAACATCCGCATTCAATGACACACCATCTCTATTTGCCTTTGAACCACACAGACAACATTCCACTACAAACCGATCGCACCCCGACTGCATTTTTAGCGCCCGCATTCAACCACCAACAACCGCATTCCAACTACACAACCGTAACCCGTAGAGACCGTATTCCACCATAACAACCGCATTCTGAACAACGAATCCCACGAGTTAAGTTACCAAAGATTCCAAGAGGGCTAATTCCACATTCCTAAGGTACTCTAGAGTTGTTCTGAATCGTCACTTGATAGATAGTCCTTTTGTCAAGCTCAGTAACATCAAAATGACAAAAGACGAGAAAGTATGTGACTACATTGAACGATTTAAAAGATTACAAAGTCAGGTACAAGAGCAACCCACTGAGTCTATGCTCATAATTTGGTTCCTTGTTGGACTCCCACGATGGATACGACGTGAACTTTGTTCCAATGATGAATACACATCATTGAAACAAGCCATGTCTGATGCCATTCGGGAAGAAGATGAGGGTTCAGATGTAGATGCGCCACGTGAACGGCGAGCACATCGCGCTGTCCAAGAAGCTCGACCAAATGATGAAACACGAGAACAGCTGTGGAAAACACAGATGGAGTTGCTTAACCAGCAACACCAACAACAGATGGAGAAACTCACGAAAGAGTTTCAAAACACTCTTAAGTCTATCCAGAGTTTGATGCCAGGTCAGCTACCCACTGGCCAAATCCACCATAGATGAGAGAACACATGGTGCTCTCATTGTCGAGGTGCACACACTGGCAATGAGTGCCCTTCATACCAACTGGTCCCAGATACTTCATTGATCAAATGTGACATCTGCGACTTTATGGGACATACATCACTTTATTGCCATTATAACCTGAGGAATCAGCCTCACAACCAATCAGGGGGACATTATCAACCTCCTCGACAACCGTTTGTTTCATAAAACCAACACATGCATACCAACCATGAAACAACCAAGTCCACATACAAGAGTTGCCCAGACAACCTAGACATGAACCTCAACCACAGGTGGTGCAGTGGTGCTCTTGGGTAGCTCTGGCCGAGCATATTGGGGATTCGTCAGAATCATCCAACACCTAGCAATGAGTGGCGGATGCCACGAGTTGTGCAAGGATGGGATGGTCCAACCAATGAACCATTACCTCACGTAATTGACGGTCGACCAATTTTTTTAGGTGTTGTGTACCTCTTCTGCTCCCATTCTTTGTCTCACGCTGAGCGCACCTCTCGTGCATGGTCTCTCTCTCCCTCTCCCTCTCTCTCTCTCGAGCACAGAAGAGAGCTCTCACTCTGTCTCGTGCGTGCAATTCACAGCAAAAATTCTCTCTCTCTCTCTCTCTCTCTCTCTCTCTCTCTCTCTCTCTCTCTCTCTCTCTCTCTCTCTCTCTCTCTCTCTCTCTCTCTCTCTCTGTAAAGTCATGACTACATGATTCTAGTCTAAGCATAACAATCAAAGTAACAACACAAGGGAACAGGTGGTGGATAGACTAACCCAACTAAACCTAGATGGTACGGATCTAGCCCCCAAGCTATGGATCAATCAGAATCATAGAAAGAGGAATCACACTTGCAGCATGTAGCTACCAATACCAGAATCAAGCTTATACTAGTGAGAGCCCAATAGGTATACTTCTACCCTCCAAGGCCCATGCACCACTAGTAGTGCACTGTGACACCTCATTGGACACCTCTGCAGCCCATTTGGGCCAGTCATCCAGTTCGCTAATGACTCACTGATAGACCCATACCAGCTCCACCACCAAGTGTTTAGACCTACAACCATTAATTATGAGCATGTACACATAAGGGCCTCAATTCCCTTATAGTCACAATTAGCTTATGACTTGTTGGTCTATCGGTCCCTAGAGTGGACACGCTACCCGAGACCAGTCATGGGCATGACATTCTTCCCCCCTTATTCAAGTTTTGTCCTCAGAACTTAAAAGTGGGAATGTTCCTCCTTCACGAAATCCATGGAAATACTATCCCATCTCTTATTTAGGATATCCAATGGATGCAACAATCTACTAGCCTTATGGCTTTCAGCTTTATTCAACTGGCATTGGTCACACTTGGCCACATAAGATTCTACAAAGGGCTTAGTTTTGGCCAATAGAAGTCCCTTTGTACCAAATCTAATGTACGATGTATGTCAGGATGTCCTGCGCATGGTGAGTCATGACATTCAACATTGTATCAATTAATTTTGAACTTTGGCAAAATCCAATTTCAAAAAATGGACTTGAGAATTTCGAGATTTATAAAAATTCGATAATTTAGCAGTATGTGAACCACGTTTGAGTTGGGTATGACATGATTGTGTTCTGTAAATCCATGCATACACAAATATTATAAAACTTCTCATAAACATATCATATGTCAAAAACCTTTTCAAATCAATTAAAAAGTATATAACATTCATCAAAAAATGACACATTAATAGTATATTGATAGTCACAATAGTGCGACCGATGGTGTTCATGAGCTCTGCCACACAATATGACAATCTATATAAGCACACAAACCAACTTGGAGCCCAAAAGGATTCAAAAATGCTCCTAACACCTCGCCAATGCTTTGCTTTCTTTTTGTGATCTGGCTTACATGACACAAAATGTTTTGCCGAATTTTCATTATCTCCGAAACACAATCTCAAGAGTTTAAATTTGCTTTGCATGCATTTATTGACATCATTCGGGGACTCAGCATTGTAAAGAACAAATAGAACAGGTTGCAAGTTCGGAATAATTATATTATTCTCTTTCAATGGAGTTGCCCGCTCGTAGTAACCCTCAAAAACATAACAACGTACATCATGCATTGCTTTGATGCTTGATTTGATACCCTCTTTCCTGTTGTGATCCAGAAAGAGAACAATCGCACAGACTTTGTGCTGTGGTGTGAGAGTTGTCAAACAATGGTAGACCATTGGTTCTGGTGCCCAGCCTCGACCTAAATCACAGGTACTATATAAGTATTTGTTTAAGACTTAGGATTATACACATATAAATTAGCTTGTAACATTAAGCTAATCATTTTTGTAATTGTAAAATGAAATTTGTATCAACAAAGGTACAATGAAAAGATATATTGCGAGTGCGAACAATGCAAAGGATTGAAAATTCGAGAAAGACGAATAGTGGCGCAACATCTGTGGAAGTTTGGAAAGCACATTGAGGAGCCCAATGTGGATTTGGAGGTACATTTTGACTATTTAGTACTGTTCTTATCATACACATATTTATAATTTTTTTGAAAAATATAAAACTAATGCTTGTGTAATGTTTCACTCTTGCAGAATAATACATTGGTGTCAATGTCTTATAACACGCCGATTGACAATCTTATCAACAAGATAAGAAATATCGATTTTGGATCATCTTTGGCATTAGATGAAGATCTTGTTGATGATCATAATGATGTCACTAGTCACTACACACCTATAACGTCTATGAGCATCATGATGTGGAAGAACGCACTGAACATGATAGTTAATCATTTATTAGTGCCGAGGAAAAAAAATTGAGAGAAGAATCAAACACACCATTATATCCTGGAGCAAAGACATCTTGTTTGGCCGCTTCGTTGCTTATATTGGACCTCCAAGCAAAAAATAAATGGAGTGATACAAGTGTTACATCCTTATTTGGGTAAATAAGATTGAGATTTTTTTAAAGAATTTAATAGATGTGTTGTTCAAGTCAAATGTTTTAGTTGGGTTAATGATCTTTTATTTTATATTATGAAAATTAATCTCATTATGTACAAGTTATTGCACAAACTACTCCCAGAAGGAAACACTATGTTGGAGACAAGAGGTGAGGCACGAAAAATGTTGAGTGCAATGGGAATGAACTATACATTGCATCATGCTTGTCCAAAAGATTGCATCTTATATCGTGGTGAGTATCGAGAGTTAAAACTTGTCCTATATGCAATACTCCTCGATATCGAGATGACTTACAAGGGACCACTACCCCATGCAAGGTGTTACGACACTTTCCAATAATCCCATGATTGCAACGATGGTTTCGTTGCAAGTCTCTTGCAGAACTTGTGAATTGGCATGCTAGTCATCGTTCTTCGGATGAGATCATGAGAGTACCCTCAGACTCTCCTGCATGGAAACACATTGACAAAGAATATCCATGTTTCGCAAGTGAAACAAGAAATATAAGATTTGGACTTGCAACAGACGGGGTTAACCCCTTTGGAAAAATGTCAAGCACGTGGTCAATCTCATGCTAGCACTTCTAATTCCTGGAAAACATAACGTAAAAAATATGGATATCTACTTTATTGAAGAACTGGAACTACTATGGAAGGGAGTCCAAGCATATGACATCTCACATCCACTTCAAGACAAAACATTTTTGTTGCGTGCGATTTTAATGTGGACTATGCATGACTATCCAGGATTGGGCGATTGTTCAGGTGACTATAAAATGAAATCACTTGTAATGTTTGTATATTTATTTTTTATGCATGCAATATTTATTCTTTAAAAGAATTCTATTTATAACACGAATTGGATTTGATTCTTTTAGGTTTTACAACTTCTGGATATCACGCGTGTCTCATTTGTGGACCAAATATTGATGCTCGCCATCACGTCATTTAAACAAAGTTGTGTATGAAAATCATCGCACGTACTTGCATGATGAAAATCATCCATTCAGAAATGCTCGTAGAAGAGGCTTTGGAGGAAGATCAGAGACAAGAATACCTCCAAAGAGAATGTTCGTGGTAGATTGGCACAAACTTTGGATTGAATTCGAGACTAAGTCAATCGATGGTATGAAAAGACTATCCATCTTTCATTGTTTACCATATTGGAATAACCTTTTGATCAATCACTTGCTTGATCCTATGCACATATTCAAAAATGTGGGTGAATCAATATGGAAACACTTGGTGGGCATCAAAGACAATATTTTTGCCAGGCATGATCTACAAGAATCAAAAACAAAAAAAGAGTATTGGCCAAAATTATGTACTGATGGAAATACCTATAGTATTCCAAGAGCCCCTTAAATTCTTACGAAAGAAAAAATAAGTACGTACGGTCAGTCATTTGCGAGATGAGAACACCCAACAAGTTTTGCTCATTCACTACAAACATCATTCACAGCTGAAGGAAAACTCCATGGTCTAAAATCTCATGATTCTGAAGATGGTCGAGTACATATTTTCAATGTGCATTCGTGGTTGTCTCACTGATCAACTTTGTGATGCCATTTACAAATTAGCATCCATTGTCAGGTACTTAATTTTTTTTGTTTACATCGATATCTTATGAAATTGCGTGTTTTTTTTCTAATACAAGTTTGATAAAATAATAGGAATGTACTAAAATCTAGTTATACTACAAACATGATGTAGATGGATGTGTGGCAAGGAGATTCGTGAGATAGACATGCAAACAAAACAAGAAGATACGGTGGAGGCTGTATGTATGCTTGAGAGGGATTTTCCAACTTCTATCCTAGACATACATGTGCATCTGCTTGTGCACTTGGTCCAAGAAGTTGGTATTATCGGTCCTGTGCACTCAAGGTATAATACACTTGAATTTGATTTTAGTGGTTTCAATAAATGCAGTATAATTCTTTCAAAATATAAATAACAGAATGTTCTCATTGATGTGTTAAAGTTTTATGTTGGTGGATGTTTTTCTTGGAGAGATTCATGAAAGTGTTGAAAGATTTTGTGCGTTAGAAGGCAAGGCCAGAGGGAAGCATGTCAGAGGGATGGTTAGTGCAAGAATCTCTATTTTATGTTACCGAAGTTTTGTTTCAAATAGATCTATCTGCTCCACGACACTGGCATGATGAGGAAAGTAATGAGGTGAAGGTGAAAAACCTCAAGGTATGGGTACTCTTAAAGAAATGACACCTATTTTGAGAGAAAAAATTTCAACCTTCATGCTATATAATTTAGGAGTAATGGATAAATGGTTGGAATTATATGAAGAAAAAGAAAAAGAGTATTGACTAGAAATCGACACCGACGAAATAGGCGTAGAGGTCGAGCTACACCTTCACATGATCTTGAGCCATTGCCCAACCAATGCACTATAGACTGGATGGTTGATACACTCCAACAAGTAAGATCAAAGGGACAATTCATATCTGACACAGAATGGGAATTTGCAAGAGGATGTCATTGGAAGGATTGTCTATAACTCTATTTTTTTTAAGTGAACAATTCTAATTTGTACGATGATTGACTATAGTGCAATGTGGGCATATGGTCGTCATCATCGCAAAGAATCAATTGATATGAAACGACGAACTTATGATTGTGGTGTCATGGCTTACTTCCATTAAGAAAGTCGGAGTAGTGCTCGAGATCAAAGTCCAATTTATGGAGAGCTTGAGTATGCAGGAACCATACAAGCCATATATGAGGTGTGTCTTGGTGACATGGGTATATTTGTTGTTTGACGTGAAATGGTTCAAAATCAACTATAGAGTGTCAAATGCAACTGTAAAAAAAGATCCTAGTGGATTTTTTGCTATCGATTCAACCAAGACATTAAGCATGGACTTTTCAGACACATTGGTGTTGCCTCGTCATTGTGAATAGGTGTGCATGAATTTCACATTATTTCTTTTTGTCAATTGTGAACAATGTTATATTAGTCATCTACACTACTTTTTCATTACATCTATTTATTGTGAATTAAAATGTGAGCATAACAAATATCTAATCCTAACATAGCTAAATGTGCAGGTATTTTTTCAACCAGATCGACTAAACAAAGATTGGTGGTATGTTGTTCAAATTAAGCCACGCTCAAGACATGTATTCGAAAATGCATATGTTGAAAATGAAATGGAAGATTTGAAGCTCAGATGTTTGAGGTATATGCCGAACGCCATGTGCAATCGTATCCAAAAGGAGAATTGTATTTTGGAAGAAAAAATAGAGAAAAATACATTGATGAAGGAGTTCTTCTTATGATTCGTGAGATGGTTGCACAAAGTGTTGTACAGAATTTGCACTACAGAAGAAGACTTGCCTTCAGATGTGGACTACAATAAAGAGAGCATGACACAACTCTCAAAAATCATCGACCCGACTTTTTGTCGGAATTGGATTAGAGCGCACTATGGAAAAGGCAAAGGTATAACTTCAAAATTGATTGGTGTTATACCTATTCCCTTGAGAGTAGCTGCAGAAAATATTAAACAAAAATATCTTGTCGTCCACAATACTAAGCACGAAACTGGGACTCTAGTAGCACCAAATGGAGGTTCTTCTACAAAGTAAAAACTTCAAAAAATGAGGAGGCCATCTGTTGTGGAGCTAAAGACTCAAGTTTCATGACACTTCCTTCTTCGCTGTGGGAGCATCCCACATTGTATATATTTGATAACTTTGACTCTTTAGACTTCAATTACATTTTGTCAATGGTCTGCCATTGTCTGACAACTCTCACGCCACAACACAATGTCTGTGTGATTGTTCTCTTTCTGGATCACAACAGGAAAGAGGGTATCAAATCAAGCATCAAAGCAATGCATGATGTATGTTGTTCTGTTTTTGAGGGTTACTACGAGCTGACACCTCCATTGAAAGAGAATAATATAACTATTCGAAACTTGCAGCCTGTTTTGTTTGTTCTTTACAATGGTGAGTCCCCGAATGATGTCAGCCAGTGTGTGCAAGACAAATTTAAACTCTTGAGATTGTGTTTCGGAGATAGTGAAAAATCGGCAAAACATTTTGTGTCATGTAAGCCAATCACAAAAAGAAAACAAAGCATTGGCGAGGTGTTAGCAGCATTATTGAATCCTTTTGTGCTCCAAGTTGGTTTGTATGCTTATATAGAATGTCATATTGTGTGGCAGAGCTCATGAACAGCATCGGTCGCACTATTGTGACTATCGATATACTATTAATGTGTCATTTTTTTATGAATGTTATATACTTTTTAATTGATTTGAAAAGGATTTTGACATATGATATGTTTATGAGAAGTTTTATAATATTTGTGTATGCATGTGTTTTACATAACACAATCATGTCATACCCTGTTCAAACGTGACATCCGGTCCCTACATAGCTCGTGACATCCGCCACTCATTGCCAGGTGTTGGCCGATTTTGACGAATCCCCATGATGCTCGGCCAGAACTACCCAAGATCACCACTCACCTTAGACCGATGAGGTCTCTGAAAAGATGAGACGAATGAAGACTGAGAGCTGAGTATGAGAGCCAAGGAATACTAGTCAATATTGTCAAGTAGAAACTGTGTAAGCCTCATGGTGAATCTCGGAAGATGGAATAGCCATGTAGGAACTAGTATTTCTAGGCAAAGTAATAAATGCAAGTAGACCCCTCTTAAAGAAATTAGAGTGAGCCATCTTTTGATGGTGACCTCTAGTGGAGAGCATTATTCCACTTGTTATTTGTGTAATGTGGAAATGCCACTAGGATGCCACCTAAGGAGCTCTCTTGCATATTTAAGAGACTCCCTCTTCGTGAATAGGAGCTTTTTGTGAAATGTACCTACTCTAGGCTGAAATGAGAAGAGCCTCCACGAGTTTTGGTGCATCCATTGAGCTCCTTGATCATGCTTGTTTCTTGAGTGAATGCATTCATGATGTTGCCCTTCCCTCCTTTGTGTGTGGTTGTGGTTTCTAGAGTGGATTAGATTTCCTGCTTTTCTAGAGTGGATTAGATTTCATTTCTTGTTTGTGGATTAACATAGGAATCAACATTCAAGTAAACTAGATAGGCTGGGTTCGTGGTGTAGTTCTTGTATATCTCCTTACAACCCTGTTCTTGATGTTCTTGAGATGTCCAAGAATCAGAAGACTGGTTGGTTTCTTGAATCTTGGACTTCTTGTTTTATGGATTTATGCAAGTATAGTGTGTTTAGGATCTGATTTTAGTTCGTTTTCATAGCATTAGAGTAGGATTTCAGTCATTGTTCAACAGGTTTGCATGCTGATCTAATGGTTGAACATTTTGGCATGCATGCTTGATTGAATGTGGTCGTTTATGCACGTGCTTCAGTGCAAGAGTGACGAACCTGAGTGTCCTCTGACAGGCAGGACAATACTACAATGTTAAACAGTCCAACAAGCCAAGCACCAGCACCTAGGCCTGCACAAGACAAAAGGCGAGCCCGAGTCTCATCAGAAGGTGAATCACTGAGAAGTTGAGTGAAAGCATGTGAGTGGAAGCGCTCCAAAAGATACTTCTGAAAATGAGCACGCTGATGGCTAAGCAAAGTCTCAAAGAGAGGCAAAGAAGCTCGCACAGGTGGAGGGATGAGATCCTTGGCCGCACGAAGATGTTGTTGGAAAGGAAGAATGTTTGTTTCCACATGAGCTACTGAATCAAGAAGAATGGGCTTGTTGTCCTGCTGAAACCGAGAGATAAGTGCAGAGGCAACAAGGGCCCAACTTCCCATAAAAGCAGCTGGAGCAATAGAAGTTGTGCAAGAAAGACCAACACCTCCGGATGAAGCGGGAAGAGAGACTTGTCGCTTAACGAACTGATCATTGGGAATAGGAAAGGATTCTGAATCAATCAAGCGACCCAGAATATCTGATAAAGTATTATCGAAATCCTGTAGCAAAGCCAAAACATCAAGAGAGGAGGAACACACCATAGAATATAAGTTGGCCATTGAGCAAAGCATTGAGTGAGAATCCCTAGAGCAACTTGAGCATTGCCAAGCTTTGGTAGCAAATCAGCGTGACGAAGATGCGCGCCCAAAGTGTCCCGCAAAGAGGAAGCCACAAAATCCGAGAAACCTATAGGAATACCAAGCGTGCGAATCCCATCAACCAGAGTATTGAAACCTGTAAGCAAAGGGAGCTCAGGAAGGAGGCCCTGAGGACACCAAGCAACGCACTTAGAGGGATTGACAGTGAGGCCCAAAGCCGAAAGTTGCTGAGAGAAATGTAGGAAAGCTGGAAAGACGTCATTAGCAGGTCCCAGAATATGCGTGTCATCAACAATAGAGAGAAACAAACAAGAAGGAAAAGTTGTAGAAGAAGCATGCAATGCCCGAAAGTGCGCCAAAGCAAAAAGAACACCACCCAAGGGATCACCTTGTCTGATACCATTAGTAGACGAGATAATCGAAACATCACCTGAGCGAGAAGCATGACTGAAATATAGAGGCGCGTCCATGGAATAAAAAGAGCGACCACACGGGATGAGAAGAGCGAGAGGACCATGAGCCGCACGAAGTTCTTGGAAAATGGCCCCTCAGGAAACAGAATTGAAAGCATTTTTAACATCCACTTGAAGGACAACCCAATCTGGATGAAGATCCAAGGTAGCACGCAAAGCATGTATGACTGTCTCGCAACGGCCAGGAGTAGCACAACCAAACTGATGAGGAAATAGGTGGTCATGAAAAACTGTCACGAAGCTGAAAACCAAGAGCCCTAGAAACCAATCTGTATAAAACCTCTCCAACAGCAATGGGACGCACTCCACCGCCAGGCTTATCCAAGGCTATCAAACGAGCAGCACCAAGAATACGAGCAATGGAAAGAGGAATACAACTACATGCTACGGAAGAGCAAAGTTGAAAGAGCAAACCAAACCCGCTAGCAGAGTCATCAAGAGAAAACAGTCACAAAGATGCTCGAAAACCATACCAGAAGGACCCCAGTTGACAGATGAGGGCTGCCTAAAAAAGCATTAAGGTTCTATTGTGATTTCTTCACCACTCTGCGTTAGGCCATAAGTTAGTAACCCATAGCCCAGCTTGCACACGTGGCATCAGGGTACTGGCAATGAAAGTCATAGACTATTAAAGTTAGGCATGGCAGCTGCCTATTGGTTTGCGTTAGAATCTATCCACTCTCTCTCTCACCTGTGATTTGTATTTTTTTTGCCTCGGGGACGTATGGCTGCGGAGGGATAACTTTGTGTTTATTGGATGATGATGATGAAGAAAACGACGACGAAGAGAAGAAGAAGAAGAAGAAGAAAAAGAGGAGGAGGAGATGGAGCGCGATGATCCACAAAGGAAGCTAACGCTGGCTTGTTCTGACAAGAGAAGCAGCAGCAGCACGAAGATGAGGCCTCTGTTTGTTTTCGTAGCAGCCAGCAGCAGAGCTCCTTGGAAGTGTTACGATCCAGAATCTGGCAATTGGGAGCGCCTGCCGGTCGGCCTGGGCGGCAGCTGCCACCCTCTTGTGCTTTGCCAAAAAAATCAACTGTTCTGCTCTCCTTGATGCCCATCAGCTGTGGGTTTGCAATCCTGTGAGCGGTGAGACGAAGCTGCTCCCTCCCGGCCCTGGCGGATTCTGTTTGCGACCCGCGGATGCGTTTCAGATCTCCAATATGTGTGATGATGCGCCTGATCTGTTTCAGGCTCTCGTCATTGACCGCACCACCAATG
Source organism: Diphasiastrum complanatum (assembly GCA_029204225.1). NCBI lineage: Eukaryota > Viridiplantae > Streptophyta > Lycopodiopsida > Lycopodiales > Lycopodiaceae > Diphasiastrum > Diphasiastrum complanatum. The sequence goes on along the minus strand of CM055095.1, from coordinate 60,103,764 downwards.
GATTCAAGCTCCTTCTGGAAGGATACTACAGCAAAATGGAAATTTATGACTCCCTCACCGATTCTTGGACCAGCACAAGTGTGCAGGTGCTATCTCAGATTGAGTTCAGCATTTCACGCCCTGTTTGCAGAAGAATTCTTTACTGCCTGGTCAAAAATCCAAACAGGCTGGTGAGCTATGATCCATTCGCAACATTTGGCTGGATCCAGCTGCCTCCATGAGCGCTTACATAAAAAAACCTTACCTGTTTGAGCGTAGAGGTGAACTACTCATGGTAGGAACAATTAGCAAAATGGAGGTAACAGGGACAGAAGAATCAACGCTTTACATATGGAAGTTGATCTTGGAAACCCAAAATTGGGAGGAAGTGGCAAGGATGCCCCCAGCACTACTTCAGGATTTCCAGAAGAGGGAGGATTTGACGGCGATGCACATTGTTGGCCAAGGCGATCTTCTGTATTTTACAAGCTTGTCCAAGGCATCAAACCAATCAATCACTCATTGGTTACACGCACACAGACTTTTGATTTAAGGTTTAAGTTTCTAGAATGAAATGAAATTCTCATTTCTCAAAGTGGCTTCAGAATGCATTTGGCATTGTGGAGAGAGCAGAAAGTAAGAACTTGAAAGAACAAGCAATGTGGAACCTTTGCAACGAACCCTTAATCAAATCCATTACCCTTAAATTTTAATTTCATCTTTATTGTCAATTATTGTCTTCTTTAAGGATGCCATGAGTTTACTATGTAGAGGCATCATTGTCTATCATTATCATTGTTTTCTTTTAGCCACTTGTGCTGCTCGTGGAAAGGTATGGTCAACGTATTGCTGCATATTCTTACATAGGATTAAAACCTCTGTTGAGAAATGCATTGTTCAAGAGATATTGACGATTTTGTTGCCAACAAGCAGATGTCTTCACGCATCTCACAAAGATTGACATTGACCATTAATATCTATGGAATCATTGATGTGTACCTTTGGGCGTTGATGGGGTGTTCCAAGCAATCAAGTTATCCTAGGTGTGATATGATCAACATATTTGGTGTAGTAATAAATCAGGAGTGTCAATTTGTTGGAGAATTATTGGAGTGTTATTTGTTAATGGATTCAATGATGGGTATTGCAAACATGGAATTCACAAAGGACATATGAGAAGAATATGTTCATAGGAGGATTAAGATCTGTTGCCATATTGTTTTAGTTAGTTTATAACATGTTAGAAATTCATTCCACTATGGGATTTGAAGTGCACCTAATGAAATGTCGTTATTTTTTAATATTCAACAACCAAAAAGGTCCAATTTGAAAAGGGCTCTCACAAGTTATAACTTCAAGATTTTGAAAAATGGTTGGTGTATGTTTTATTGATGAAAGTCACAACAACAAAAACCATATTCCTGGTACTGATTATTCATTGAAAGCTACAAGTTTAAAATCATATTATCTAGTTGCTAGTTCTTGAAGCTTTACTTCATATATGGTGTCACTCATCCACGCTTATTACTTCAGACTGGTCTTCAATACCAAATTGGTATTGACCTTGACCTTAACAGCCATCATCATGTTGGAATCTGATGTGTCAGTTTATGTGGACTGATTTTGCGATTCCTGATGAAACCCAGATAGAGTTCGATTCTAACAAACGGTTATTGTTGATAAATCATATCTACAATCCTTCAAAGTGTAGACTGACACTATTGATCCACACGATTGGCTTCGGGACTTTGCCCTTCGGACCTCAAACTTTGTCCTTTGGTTCCTCATAAGTAAACAATTACTTAATGCAAATGCCTATGAGATCCACACAATCTGAAGTATGTGGTGGAGTAAAGAAATTAAAAGTTCAACCAATATATCTAAATCCTTGACTCACCCAATTGATCAAGAATTACTCATTATCTTAAGAATCCTCACATTTTCTCATAATCTTCAAATGACCTTTAAGTATCAATTTATGACCCATCAATCATAAACATCCTTATGATTCGTCAATCATAATATACAGGATTCCAAAACCATACTTAATCATTGAAAGATAATGGAGTATATGTACAACATACACTTAGGAAATATAAGAATCATTCTGAAATCTTTTCCACAAGGATTTCAAAAATATTTTTCCAACCCGATTCTTACCCAGATTATGAGTTCCAAATTCCACAATCAACCAAGTAATTAAAGACCATATTATACACATGACTTTAACAAGATAAACTTTATACAATCACCTAGAACAATATCTAGGGATTACAAAGTTCTGCTGAATTCCAACTAAATTTAGTTTACCATTCTTGGATGTAGAATAACTGATTAGAAAAATCTTGATTCTACTAACAAAGCGCATAGTTTACTTGACAAAGGATGAGAAAGAAATGAACGCAAACTCAAAACATTTCTATTCGTGACCAACTCGAAAAATTCATGAAGGATTCACAAAATTTCTCTTGTTGTCAACTCGAAAGATTCACAAAACGGTTTCTTGTAGAAGCTCGTGGCTTTCTTGTTGAAGCTCAAAAGATTCGTGAACAGAATCTTGTCGCAAAATATTCTATTTCTTGTTCAAGCCTCAGATGTCATGAACCATTCACGAAATCTTTTGGACTGTTCTTCAAGATATTAGTTTGATTTATTCAAACTTGCATCGTGTTCTTTGTGGAAGAATAACTACTATTTTTCCTACAGTGGTATTAGAGCTTATGGAATTAAAGTTGATACAATGGTATATTCGCATCCCTCTCAGCATTCTTCATACATCCATCAATAAGCCGTGATTTGGAGATTATTTAGAATCAAAAGATGTCATCGATCACCAATATTCAAGCTAAGATCACTACAATCTTGGACCCAGAAGACTCAAACTACTTGATTTGGAAATTAAAAACTTCACTCTTGTTGAAGGGCGAAGGTCTATGGCAATGGGTAGAACCAATTGAGGAAAAGCCAGAAGCTACTCCTGGCAAAGAACTTTGATAATCGAGTTTAAACAATGACAAAGCTATAGCAATTATTGCGTCTTTAGTGCATGACAATATAATGCTAGATCTTGTTCGCTTCTCCGTGGAAATTTTCCAATGCTTTGATCTTCTCATCAAATTGCAACAACAACTTTTCCATCTGTTTCTGCTGGGTCTTCCCGAGTTTCTCTAATTCATTGAGCATCATTTCTACAGTAGCATTGGCATTCGTTGATGCAATAGTGGTGGATGTCGCAGTAGTCTGCCCTACTGTATAAGGCATCCAATCGGGGTGCTCTTCTAACAATAGTTGGATTGACTTCCTGTGCAGCACCTCCAGGAGCAGCTCCAAAGGCAGCCATCTTTACAAATTTAGATCAAATAGATAATGAGATTGGATCTAGATTTTTCAAAAAACTATCTCAGATTAGATATACTAGATCTATTCCACTTTGGAAACTCGGTAAAGGTTTTGGTGAAGGATCAAGAGTAATACTGGTAATTTTGCAAAAAAGTGACTTTTTTGGACAAAAATATGACAATATGACAACTGATCCTCTGAAATCCTTTCTATTTTTGGTATTATTCTTTGCTGACCTGGCAGTAGATAGATTTGAATCACATCTTAGCATAGTAAATCGGGCGAAGGTTCCATTTCTAAAGAGAACCAATCTGCTTTATTGAAATGAGGAAATGAACATGAGGAGCAACTCGAGTTGGTCTCTTTTTATAGTAGAGAGGAGGAGTCCTACTGGTCCAGTCGAGGCTGTAGCAGATTCACATGCAACACGTTCCGCTATGAAGGAACAGTTGGAAATGGTGGACTTCAACGACTTTGCACCCCCAGCTATCCCTGAGGGAACTGCCATTCCAGTGGTGGCCTATCAAACGCTGGCCCAAAGCTGAAAGCCACGACGGAGCAACACACAAAATCACAACAATCATACATTGCTTTCGTCGAGGCCCTAAACCAGCACATAGCCACCCTGGAAGAATGCTTAAAGGCTGTTGCCTAGTCGACACTGTCGGTTCATGTAGAGCAGCCCAATTTCATGATTTCGGGCACCACTTTGATGGACCTGGTGGTGGAGATGGCGCAGGATTTCAACAGCCTCCTCCTGCAACTCAAGGCTCCGCATTTCAAAGCTAAACCCTGGGGCAAGGAGCTCAAACACCAACCAATCCATCGGGCTCTGGGGGTACTAGCTCCCAACATTTTCTTTTCCCTTCCACCGCTTCTAACCCCCTCGACACCACTAACCCCACCTTCATTTCACGACACTTTTCACCTGAATCACAATGCATTGTAAAAGCTTACCCCTCACCTCCTCTATCTCCTGATCTCGATCCACAAACCGTACACGAGATTGCCTCTGAAGCCCCCACCATCCGGCACATAATCATGCCCACAGAACCAAGCAAGGAGTTGCGTGTCTTTCAAGAGTTTGCAAACCCTGAGAAGTTTGCAAAAACTTTTCCTACCAGGGAAAATATCTGGTGTTCTATTTGTACAAGAAATCACACAGTGAACGAGTGTCCTCAATTGAGAAAACGAATGAAAATCAATGTTTGCCATCTGTGTAATTCACTTGACCATGAGACTACTTTTTGCAACTTCAACCCTCGGATAATTCAGCAACGACATGGCCAGATGGGATATCGAGATCCACGGTATGGAGGAAATCCAGTAGCAAGACTGCCACAATCTACTCTTGGATACCGGGAACGTCTAGCTTTGCCTGCCCCAACAAAACACTCTGCTCCTCCTGCCAATTTGATGGAACCAGAACCTTACGGAAGTGCTGAGCAATGGAGCTATGGTGATGATCAAGAAGGTAGATCTTTAGAACAGTATGCCATTTATGCTCAACAAAAGCCTCAAGAAATTGGACCAGAGCACCACTTGGATGTTTTGCATGTGGAGAAAATCACAAAGTTGCAGAATGCCCAAATAAAGGAAAATTTGTACCATTTGGTCGTAATTGTGGATATGGGCATTGCTATAAAGACTATCCAGCAAGACCGAAGCCACCACTAGCTATAGCACCTATAAATTTGATTACCATCAAGCAAGGATCAATAGCTCAGAACAAACCAAGTGCACCCTTGATGGTGGTCACCAGAGCACAAAAGCAAAAAGAACCAGTAGTGGATCCAGTGCTTGCTGATTCTATTCCATTGAACGAAACACCAACAGCATCAGGAGTCTATCCAAATCTTAATGCAGAAAAACGAAGATATCAGGATATGAGACAGTGGACTAAACATCTGCAAGAAGAACAGGAACTTGAAGCTACTAAAGTAACAGCTGAAGTTCGGTCTTCACCATTGTAGCCTCCAAGAAATTTACGTACGGATATGAATGATCAATTACATCATCACGAAGAACCCTTCAAGATGACTGAACCGGAAGCACCGCATACCGTAATTACTCATGAAAATTTCATCTAGCAAGATCAATATTTCATTGGGAGAGTTCCTAAAGTTGGTGCCAAAAGCTAAATAAGTCTTAGCGCAAAAGTTAGTTCAAGCAGAACTAGAAGTCCACCAGGAGCCGCTTTTTTGTGCTGGATTTGAAGAATCTAACGATGTACTCCATGTTGGAGCCGCTTGGGAAAGTGAACAAAAGAATATCACTATGCCGATACAACATAGACAATTTTCTAAAGAAGCAGCCAGCCGTGATAGATGGCGGTTTAGGAGTTAACTTGATTTCTACAAAGCTATGTACAAAATGGGGCCTTACAAAGATTAAGCCTACTACTTTTGCTATTAAGCTAGAGGATCAAACGACAGTTCATCCACGAGGAATGGTGGAAGATATATCTGTCAGGATTGCAGGAGTACAGTTCGTCATTACTTTCGTCATGATGGACTTACCAGAAGCACCAAATGTCTACCGAGTTCTATTAGGACTTTCATGGTTACGAGTTGCGCAAGTAATTCATAACTGGGGTACCAGAAAAATCACTTTTGAAAATCGTGAACGTGCAGAGTTGATCCCACGACTTGGACTATCAAACCAGTGGTTCAAAAAGTGGATGACGATTCATCAACAACAGACCACACTTGTGATCGACCAGAGAAAAAATTAGGAGTTCACTACGATTCTCAAATAGATACTGTCAATTGGAATGAAGCTCTCACAACAATTGATTGTACAACAAGATAAATGTGTCAACAAGATATTCAATCAGAGTTGAGCGAGATTTCCTTATTAGATCGAACTGTGGATACACCAATCACGTTTTCACTAAATGTGCTGAATGTAGCCTGGATATCAACAGAACCTATACCAGATGCAATTGAGGATGATCTCATACAAGTGGTCCATGCCTTAACTTATGATGGCAATGCAGAACTTATGGATGAACAGACTCTACATCATATGGATCCAACCAGATTTGGAGTGCGTAATGTTCCTGATGAACCAACAATCAAATCGCCCAAAGCAGTTATATTGAAGGGAGGCAGGATCACATGTTCGATAACGAAGAAACAAGCTAAGCAACATTATAATACAGTCCTGAAATGGGAAAATCCCCCTCAAAAGATCGATTCAAAGGAAGTACCACCTCTATTGGATAAAGGTAAAGGAAAAGTCAAGAATGATCCTTCAAGTCAGACTTCCAGCAAGACATCATCGTCTAGGAAGTCTTCACCTGTGAAGAAAGATTTATCATCCCGAAAGTCATCACCTCCACGATCAATTCCTGCTAAGAAGGCTAAACGAAGATCCAAGACAAGTCCTTTCGAAAAAGAACAGGCAAATGTAGTCCAGCATGATATGCCAGAGCATTTTAAACGTTATACACTGGATGAGGTGGTTATCATGTTACCTAAAACACATCGTGAACCTGAAGAACACATGCCGGAATCTAAAGAGGTTTATGATGGCCCAGCTAGGACGCAACCAATGAATCTTGCTGAACCAGGAGAACCAAAAAAGATTGTACAAGTGGGATCACAACTTACTCCTGAATAGTATCAAGCACTCCGTTTATTACTTATTAAGTATCAAAACTGGTTCCATAATTGATATAGAAAATACTATCTAAATTGGATTCTTCACTATTCCTTACATCAATTTTACACATCACGATATAACTAGAACATGAAAAACCAAATAGAATGTGAATGAAATGATTCCTCCATGCTTTATACCGAGACTGATGAAAAAAAGGGCCCTCAGTATAAACCACGGTATATTTGGAATTTGCTATCTATCAACACATTGAATTCCATTTTTTATTAACATTGGTTGCCATATGCACAAGCTTTGCATGGACTTATCAAGATTTGAAGGGTATTCCGACATCAGTGATTGAACATACCATACCTTTAGTACCTGATGCAGTTCCAAAGGTTACAAAGTTCTATCGTTGTAATCCTAATGTGGCAGATCTGATAAAAAAAGAACTTCAGAGATTGCTTGACGCCGACTTCATTTATGAGATCGAGCATACAGAATGAATTTCACCGATTGTCATTGTTCCTAAGAAAAATGGAAAATTGCGAATCTGTGTGAATCTCAAAGCATTGAATAAAGTGACATGGAAGGATCACTTTCCGTTATCTTTTACTGAAATCATTTTGGATTGCCTTGCCGTAGTGGAAGCTTATAGTTTCCTGGATGGATTTACTGGTTACAACCAGGTTAAGATTGCACCTGCCGATCGCCACAAAACTGATTTTGCAACAGAATGGGGCACCTATGCTTACAAAGTAATGTCGTTTGGACTATGTAATGCACCAAGTTCATTCCAAAGAGTAATGCAATTTGCTTTTAAAGATTATCTGCAAAAATTCCTTGAAATTTACTTGGACGACTTGGGAGTTCATAGTACAGATACAGACCACCTGGATCGATAGGAAAAAGTATTTGAAAGATGCCACAAATATCAAATTTCTTTAAATCCAGAAAAATGCCAAATATGGGTTTCGCACGGAGTTGTGCTTGGACATGTGATATCAAGACATGGTATTGCCACTAATTATTCTAAGATCAAAGTTATTGTGGAATTGCCACCGCCAGCAACAATTCGAGGAGTTTATGTGTTTATGGGTCATGCGAACTACTATCGAATTTTTATTATCTTCTTTGCGAATTTAGCACGACCTATATACAAACTAACTATTGTTCCTATTTGGACAGTAGAGGCGTTATAAGCCTTTGAAACGTCAGCAACAATACTTCATTCGCCAGATTGGACATTAGAGTTTCATGTTCATGCAGATGCCTCAAATACCCCGTTGGATCAGTTTTGATATAGCCAGGTGACTATAAGAAAGATTATCCCATACGATTTGCAAGCAGACAACTTACAGATCCAAAGAAGAATTATTCAACAACAGAACGTGAAGCGCTAGCCATGATTTTTTTTGTTCGAAAATTTCATCACTACCTCATGGAAACGCACTTTGCATTTTATACGGGTTATCAACCGTTACTTTACTTGGTAAACAAGACGTGTAATATTGGACGTATTGCAAGATGGTTATTATTATTGACTGAATTTGACTTTCGAATTGTGGTTAGAAAGGGAAAGCAGCATTATCTAGCCGATCACGTTTCACGAATTGAATCCGCACCAGTTAATACTGAAGTGGATGATGAACTGCCAGATGCTGCGTTGTTCTATGTTGAAGCAATACCTGAGTGGGCGGAAAATATTGTTGAGTACCTGATGCTAGGACAACCGAATAACTCCTTGAAAAAAGTACAGAAGAGACAATTGATTCAAAAGGCTCAACTTTATCAATTTGTTGCAGGACAATTGTACCGTCATGGATCAGATAATATTTTACGAAGATGTGTTTTACCACATGAAGTACCAGATTTAATCATGTTTTCACATGATGGCATGGGTGGAGGACACTTCTCTACAGATATTACTGTTCGCAAACTTTTGCAATCCGGTTGTTGGTGGCCTACGCTTCATAAGGACATAGAAAATTTTATTCAGATATGTGATGTCTGCCAACGAGCACGACGGCCTACTCGACAGAATTATGAACCCTTACATCCGGTTTTATCGCAAGCACTGTCTAAATAATGGGGACTAGATTATGTTTGTCCTATTCATCATGCTGCGCAAGGATCTCAGGCCGGATACATTATCGTCACAACTGATTATATGACCAAGTGGGTTGGAGCCAAAGCTGTCAAAGTGGCTGATGCAAAATCTACGGCCAAGTTTCTATATGAAAATATTATAATCAAATTTGGATGTCCGATCGAAATTGTCAGTGGACCGAGGTACACACT